>CM077186.1:27333640-28533640 GCA_039654105.1 Coreius guichenoti | reverse complement strand
GATCCAGAGGAGGAATGGGAGAAGGTCATGTGGTCTGATTAGACAAAAATAGAGCTTTTTGGTCTAAACTCCACTCGCCGTGTTTGGAGGAAGAAGAAGAATGAGTACAACCCCAAGAACACCATCCCAACCGTGAAGCATGGAGGTGGAAACATCATTCTTTGGGGATGCTTTTCTGCAAAGGGGACAGGACGACTGCACGGTATTGAGGGGAGGATGGATGGGGCCATGTATCACGAGATCTTGGCCAACAACCTCCTTCCCTCAGTAAGAGCATTGAAGATGGGTCGTGGCTGGGTCTTCCAGCATGACAACGACCCGAAACACACAGCCAGGGCAACTAAGGAGTGGCTCCGTAAGAAGAATCTCAAGGTCCTGGAGTGGCCTAGCCAGTCTCCAGACCTGAACCCAATAGAAAATTTTTGGAGGGAGCTGAAAGTCCGTATTGCCCAGCGACAGCCCCGAAAAATGAAGGATCTGGAGAAGGTCTGTATGGAGGAGTGGGCCAAAATCCCTGCTGCAGTGTGTGCAAACCTGGTCAAGAACTACAGGAAATGTATGATCTCTGTAATTGCAAACAAAGGTTTCTGTACCAAATATTAAGTTCTGCTTTTCTGATGTATCAAATACTTATGCAATAAAATGCACATTAATTACTTAAAAATCATACAATGTGATTTTCTGGATTTTTGTTTTAGATTCCGTCTCTCACAGTTGAAGTGTACCTATGATAAAAATTACAGACTTCTACATGCTTTGTATTTGGGCAAACCTGCAAAATCGGCAGTGTATCAAATACTTGTTCTCCCCACTGTATATGGTCTTGGATCATTACCCATAATTCTATATGGCTGTCTATATGGCTTACTTATGACAACATAAATCCCACATGGCTGACAATATATAAATATATAAAATGTAATGTATTATTTGAAAAAACAGATTTAAATTTTCTTTGTGATTTAATAATTCGTGCATAAAATGGTTAACATGTTTGGGTTAGTTTTTATTTATTTTTTATGTTTTTCTTGAAAGAAATCTCTTCTGCTCACCAAGGCTGCATTTTTTTAATCAAAAATACAGTAAATGTAAAACTGTTTTCTATTTGAATATATTTTAAAATGTAATTTATTCCTGTGTTGGCAAAGCTTAATTTTCAGCATCATTACTCCAGTCTTCATGATCCTTTAGAAATCATTCTAATATGCTGATTTGCTTCTCAAGAAACATTTCTCATTATTATCAATGTTGAAATTGTACTGATTAACATTTTTTACAGGATTCTTTGATGAATAGAAAGTTCAAAAGAACAGCATTTATTTGCTATAGAAATCTTTTTTAACATTATAAACGTGTCCTTGCTGAATAAAAGTATAAATATCTTTAAAAGAAAATTTCTTAGTGACCCCAAACATTTGACTGGTGGTGTATAAGCCAGCTATTTTATAAATCCTTTCAAATACCACAATAGATGTAAAAAAATAAAAAACATAACATATATTGTGTATTTTGATAAATATGCCTCTTTCAAAATCTAATTATTTTTTCAAATGTTTTTTTCTAGGTGGGCTTCATCGATTACATCGTGCACCCACTGTGGGAGACGTGGGCCGACCTCGTGCATCCAGACGCCCAGGACATCCTGGACACGCTGGAAGACAACAGGGAGTGGTACCAGAGCACCATCCCCCAGAGCCCCTCTCCAGCACTAGACACCAGCAGCGAGGGCAGACGCGCCGCCGGCCAGGAGAAGTTCCAGTTTGAACTGACTCTGGAGGAGGACGGAGAATCCGACACAGAGAAGGACAGCGGCAGCCCTCCTGATGAAGAGGAGGAGGAGGAGGAGGAAGAAGAGGAGGAAGAAGAGGAGGAAGAAGAAGAAGAGGAGGAAAACAGCTGCAGTGACTCTAAAACCCTTTGCACACAGGACTCCGAATGTACAGAGATCCCCCTGGACGAGCAGGTGGGGGACGGACAGGAGGACGAGGAGGACGAACATGAGGAAGAACGGGAATTATCAGAACCCTGTGTTTTAGAGGAGGAGGAAGAAGAGGACACTGCCAACACATAACACAGTATGAAACGGCACCTGAACTTTTTTATATTAGAGATGAGAAACACTTATTTATGGTTAAGATATTAGTTTTTTTCATTGTCTATTTTGCATACGTCATTAAGAAGTGCTTTTTAATGTCCGCCTTTAACATATTGTTCTTTTTCATTCCTCACTCTTTTTTTGAGTTTCAACCATTTTTACACTCAGGAATATCTTTTCCACTCCCACCTGTCATTTCTACAAACAAATGAAAGGTTAAAAAAAAGCTTGTCTTTTATTCCCGGTTTCGAGGTACTTTTTTGGGGGGGTTTTTGACTGAAGCAGTATTTTAGAAACATTTAACTTAGAAAGCAGCTGTTTTTTCACCAAGACTTTTTTTTCTGCAATTCGAAGCATTTTAGCAGAAAAACACTTCATGCTTTGAACTTCACGTCTTCCTGATGCCTTGAATGTGTTATTAATCTGGATTTAGTTGTCTGTTGTGTTTGTGTATTAAGCATTATTTGAAGTGAATGGACATGGTACCAAAGTGAAAAAGCAAACACCATTTTCACACTGAAAATGCACATTTTCATTTAAATAACCATATTTGGGGTAAATATGCAAATGTGGTAAAAAAAAAAAATCTTTTTTTTTCCCGACCTTTATTTGATGCACCCAATCCAGATCTGAAAATAATTGATTTAAATGAATACATGTGTTCAAACATGTCTCCTCAGCTTGATAATACATGGCCATATGTGACCCTGGACCACAAAACCAGTCATAAGTCGCACGGGTATATTTGTGGCAATAGCCAACAATACATTGTATGAGTCAAAATTATCCATTTTTCTTTTATGCCAAAAATCATTAGGATATTAAGTAAAGATCATGTTCCATGAAGATATTTTGTAAATTTCCTACCGTAAATACATCAAAAATGTATTATTAGTAGTAACATGCATTGCTAAGGACTTCATTTGGACAACTTTAAAGGCGATTTTCTCAGTATTTAGATTTTTTTTGCACCCTCAGACTCCAGATTTTTTTAAATAGTTGTATCTCGGCCAAATATTGTCATGTCTTAACAAACCATACATCAATGGAAAGCTTATTTATTCAGCTTTCATATAATGTATAAATCTCAATTTTTAAAAAAAATGACCCTTATGACTGGTTTTGTGGTCCAGGGTCACATATTTCAAATTTTATTCCCCCAAGAACAAAATCTCATGATTATGTAATAAAACATAGCTTGAATAAGCCTTAAATGTTTTTGGTGCCTACCAAAAATGTACAGAAACATGCTAGTAATGGAGTAAAATTAATCCTGGGTATCACTTCATGCATTAACAATGAGATTTTGTATTGTAATTAAATAATAATGCTTATAATAACAATAATCATGGGTATCAGTTCATACATAATAAATTATTATAATTAAATAATAATGCTATTAATAATAACAATAATAATCATTATTATTAATAATAGTATTATTTAATTATAATAATAATTTATTATGTATAAACTGATGTCCAGGATTATTATTATTATTATTATTAATATTATTAAATTTTACACAGCTGTTTGATGTCATATGTCTTTGACCAGTTAAACAGAAAACAACTGACATTATTAATGAAGCTCAATTGACTGGTTTCTGTTGTCACATGATCACAGGACAATCATCTTCAGTGCAAAGCCTCATTGTGAGTGTCAATCTAGCTGCACTGTACATTTTTATGTTGTTTCTTTTGTGTGTTTTTTTGTTGATTGTATTTATTTTGGTTATTTTTGACATCGCCAAACATTTCCATTGGTAATAATTTGAATTGCTGCTTTACTCATCTCTGTCAAGTGTCCTACTGTACAAACATCCTCTTCTTTTTATGTTCATGCTAGTATTATTTATTAATGCTCTTTGATGTGCTTGTAGCATATTAAAGCATTTTAATCAAATGGTAGCATCAGCAAGGCAGGCTTATCAGTCAGTTTTCCTAAATATATCGTTTTAATTATACATATGCAGTAAATATACCTAATCAAATGTGTTATGTATGATATTGAAGCCTTTTGAAACTACCCCTTTTTCATTGCTTTATTTAAAACTCTTTCTGTTGCCAAGTTTTTTTTTTATTGTCTCCATTCGCTACATTGTTTCTCATTTCTATCTGTTTACATACATGTATTTATTGTGCTGTACAGTACATATTGTTGCTCTTATTATGTTGTTGTAAATTATTATATCATCCCTTTTGGTGATGGTGTTGTATTATGGAACTCTTACTGAGAGAATGTTTGTTATTCTTAGTATGTAATGATCCCATTGATATGTGTCTCTAGAGAGATTGCGTAGAGAAAGGGGAAAGCCAAATTATAGTCATTACTGTGTTTATTTTCCATTCTTTCTTTTTAAAAGAAAGTGGTTCTGTGGCCTGAGGGTTGTGCCTTACAGATAGCTCTTTAGTTTTTATCCTCTTGCTGCACTAAAGAAACTACTGGCTGGAAAATGACCTAGATGTGTTTGTTGTGTTCCTCCTGTTTATGTGGCATAAATGCTCCAAGGAAAAAAAAAAAAATGACAAAAGTTGTCAGACCTCATTGGACAGGGTAAAAGCAGGCCAGTGTGGTGGGTTTGGATTTGCGACCAACTGTAAGTCCATCATATTTCCGTCTATGCTGTGTTCATCATTGAAAAACATTTGCGTTTCATGCAATATGATCGAGAGAGAACATCTTTCTGTTGGGGGATAACAGGGCATTTTGATTTCCAGATCCAGAGAGGGGTTAGAGCATCCTTCACAAAAAACCCAAACGCTCAATTTGGGACTCATTTTGACACATATACTGTAGATTCTTATTGACCCTAAATGGATGAAATCAGTGTGTCCTTCTCGTCTCTTTTTAAATCATGAGAGAAATACACAAACAGAATTTGACAAATTATATTTAGGGATAACTTTTTTTTTAGTTATGTGACCTGAATGAGAAAATTGTCTGGAGGTTTCACAAGACTGTGTAGTTGTTTATTGGACTCCTTGTTTATCACAGTCTATTGGATAGAACTGTAGAAATAAAATTTACGTATGAAAACTGGTAAAATCCAATAAAAATGTTTTTTATATGCACCAAAATAAAAGCATGGGTTGACTCTATGATGATGTCTCGTTTCCTCGGAGTTAAGAATCTATTGATTTGTCTAGCTTTTTTTTTTTAGATGGACAAAAATTTTTTTGTTTGTTTTTGGACCAGTATTATTTTAGTATCATTGAGATACTATTATATTTTTTATTATATTTTTTATTTTTATTTTAGTTAAAGTTTTAGTCATTTATTATTGAGATATTATAGTTTTTATTATATATTTTTATATACATATAGTTTTTATTTTAATTTTAGTTAAACTTTTAGTAATTTTGTTGTGTGTTTTTGTCACTTTTTTTAAATATGTTGTTTTAGTTTTAGTTGTAGTAATTTTAGCACATCAAGTTAAACTAAATGAAAATGATAAATGTTTTCTTGGCAACATTTTAAGTATTTTTTTAATAACCCTGGCTCAGACTGAATTATTTTATTTTAGCTTTTTTATTTGATTTATTTATTTATTTATTTATAATTTTGAATGAAAAAATAAATTAATACCAATTCAATAGCAGCTGTCTGGACATAAATTTAAGTATTTTTATTTTATTTTAGTTTTAAGTTTAACTATAATAACCCTGTTTAGACTGAATTATTTTATTTTATTTTGAATGAAAAAAAAAAACAATTCAATAGCAGCTGTCTGGACAGGACCATGTGAAAAAGTGGATCTAGACATCAGAATCATTTCAAGCCCACATTTATTTATTTTTTCTCATACTAAAAGCTTTCGCGATCATTATCCGTACACACAGCTGCACACAAACATATCCAACCAACTCATCAGCAAAATGCGAGTACAACATCCTCTCATGTTACACATAAGTTAGACAAGTATATAGAATTTATAAATTTGCAGAAGTTTATAATTCCCCTGAGAGACATGGGAATGATGTGAAGAATCTAAAGTTCAACTCAATTTTGCTTATTACTGCGTATTACTAATACAAGAGATATTGCATTATAAAGGATACAGGTACAACTAACAGTAGCACTTTATTTTACAGTCATGTTCCCCGTGTACATACTATGTACTTATTAGTAATCACAATAACTAGGTACTAACCCTGAACCTAACCTTAACCCATGTAGTTACCTTATATTACCCAGTACTTTCTTAGGTAAGTACACGTACTGTAAAATAAAGTGACCCACTAACAACCCCTGAAATAAGACCTGTATACTGGTATAATGGCATAAAGGAAGGACAAAGTTTGACACTTGTGTTTGGCACGATCTTGCTAGTTCGCTATGTCATTAACACCAAAAAACTAGGAGTTGAAGCCAGGTCAAAGATTTGGGGTTCAGTAACTTATTCTCTGTCTCAGAATACAGAAGCTTGGCAACAGCGCTCGAGCCACAAAAGCGAACGGCCCCGACGGTGAACACTAGCAGCTACAGTCAGATTGTTGCGGGGGCGTCGTGTTGTCGGTCAGTCTGGTAGTGGGCGTTCCCATGGTAACGGCAGGGTCGGCCTCAAGAGTGTCTGACATCTTGTCGCAAATGATGTCCACCAAACGCTCAAATGTCTGCTTGACGTTGAGGTTGTCCTTTGCGCTCGTCTCAAAAAACTCAAATCCTTTTGGGAAAAAGAGATTTATGGTAAGCAAATGAAATATACAAGTTTAAAAGTTTTGGGGTTGATAAGATCATCGTTATTCCAGTTTTCAGTGTCACATGATCCTTCAGAAATCATTCTAATATGCTGATTTGCTGCTTAAGAAACATTTATTACTATTATCAAATCAATGTTAAAAACAATGTAATATTTTTGTAGAAATTGTGATCATTTATTTTCAGGATTCTTTGATAAATAGAAAGTTCAAAAGAACAGCATTTATTTGAAATATAAATATTTTGTAAGATTATAAATGTTTTTACTGTCACTTTTGATCAATTGAATGTGACCTTGTATTTGTATATACTATATATATATATATATATACTGTATATATATATACATATATGAAGTCCGGAGGGGATATTTATTTTTAATGACCCTTTTAAACAATCAAATTACAAGGAAAATATTATATATTTTTTTAAGTATTTAAAATATGGTTAAGCTATTTATCTGACAAAATTATATGGCAAAAATGCAAAATACTATGCAAAAAAATGCATAGAAAAACAAGAAGCTCACAGGAAAAAGCATACGTTGAGTACAACATAATCATCAGTTATTAATATTTTGTTGGTTCTCTCATTTTTGCTTGTGTTCATAATTTATTTATATGACAGCCTGGCCAAAATTATGTCCGCACAATTTGCCGTGTTTCATTACGTTATCACAAATAAAACAGTTGACTCCAAGCATGACTACGCAATATGCCTATAACATTTTTAAGATGAAGGTGAAGATGTGAATTTTCCAAGGCCAGACATCACTTGGCCACTACTGTATACAGCATATACTGTATGTATATTACTCACCCAGCTGTTCCGCTAGCAGTCTCCCGCTGTCCACAGACACTATCCTCTCCTCATCCATGTCGCATTTGTTTCCTGCGAGGATCACCTGGGCATTGTCCCAAGAGTATGTCTTAATCTGGGTCGCCCTGACACGAGACGAGACAAAAGCGAGCAGACATGCTTGTTGTCAGTACATATGGCACTGGAACATCCTCTAGGACAAGATGTGCCAGACTCATTCCAAAACTTTGTCAGTTTTATTGTATGAGAATGTCATCATGCCACAGAGAATCAATGGGAACTTTATGTCGAACACACTCGTTTAGATTCTGTCCCTCTCTCCTGTTTCTCATCTCTTTAGCAGCATCTTTCTGTTCTCTAATCCAGAGATGTAATGGCATTTCATTAACACTACAAAATCACTTAAAGTATTGTATTTCACAGGTCATCATGACCTAAATCTTTTTTCTTTTACAAAAAGTATTTTTTTTCATTTTACTAACAACTAACAAGATAAATCAATCTCCTGTGTAATTTAAATGAACAGTGAAATGTTTGTCATACTACGGAGCCCCTAGAGGGACATGGTGGTGGAAAAAAATGTATGAGATGGGAGGAAAAATAATAAGTCAGTGCTTTTTGAGTTCTCTCGCAAATGTTTCGCATTCCCCCAAGAAACTTTGCACTCGCTCGCAAACCTTTTGAGTTCTTTGAGAGTGAACGCAAAGTTTCTCGGGGGAACGCCAAAGTTTTTGCCTAGGGAACGCAAAGGTTTTACGAGTGAACTACATTAGTTAACATGAACTAAGAATGAAAAATGCTTCTACTGCATTTATTAATATTAGTTAATGCTACTCTCAACATTTACTAATACACTTTTAAAATCAAAAGTTGTATCTGTTAACATTAATTAATGCACTGTGAACTAACATGATTAACTAACATTAACAATCAGAATCAGAAAGAGCATTATTGCCAGGTATGTTTACACATGTTAAACAAAGATTAATACATGCTTTCAAAATAGATTGCTCATTAGTTTATGTTAGTTTACTAACTACCTAAAGTTAATAAATGAGATCTTATTGTTAAGTGTTACCAACTTCTTTGTTACCGATAATTTCTTTTTTTGGGGGGGGGGGGGGGGGGGGGATTTGTGTTCCACAGAAGAAAGAAAGTCACAGGAATGACATGAGGGTGAGAAAATGATGACAGAATTTGCATTTAATTTGTAATAAAATTATTTTGAAAATATCATTTGAAACAATAAAATCATGGATTTCCCTCAGTTTGTGAGCACTGAAAAAACAAGGTCCTTAATAAAGCTAATTCAGTATAATGATTTTGAACGAGTTTGTATCTGCTGAGCTAAGAAAAAAAATTGCTTTTCACTTTGTAAAACTTAAAGGGTTAGTTCACCAAAAAAATAAACATTCTGTCATTAATTACTCACCCTCGTGTCGTTCCAAACCTGCAAGACCTTCATTCATCTTCAGAACACAAATTAAGATATTTTTGATGAAATCCGAGAGCTCTCTGACCCCTCCATAGACAGCAATGTAATTACCACTTTCAAGGCCCAGAAAGGTATTAAAAACATCATTAAAATAGTCATGTGACTCCAGTGGTTCAACCTTAATTTTATGAAGCGACGAGAATACTTTTTGTGCGTGAAAACAAACAAAAAATACAGACTTTATGCACCAATTTCTTCTCGTATGTGTCAGTGTCCTACGCAGTTTACGTTGTTACCGCAGTGCAGAGCTTCCTAGTTCTACGTCAGTCGCCGACTCACCATTGGCCGATGCTGTTCACGTGAGCACCACGACACATGCGTGTGATGCTGACGCGGGAGCTGACCAACATAAACTGCATAGGAGACTGACACAGACAAGAAGAAATTTTGTTTGTTTTTTATGCACAAAAAGTATTCTCGTCGCTTCATAAAATTAAGGTTGAACCACTGGAGTCACATGGACTATTTTAATGATGTTTTTACTACCTTTCTGGGCCTTGAAAGTAGTAATTACATTGCTGTCTATGGAGGGGTCAGAGCTCTTGGATTTCATCAAAAATATCTTCATTTGTGTTCTGAAGATGAACGAAGGTCTTACGGGTTTGGAACGAAATGAGGGTGAGTAATTAATGACAGAATTTTTTTTTTTTTGGGTGAACTAACCCTTTAAGTAAAATTTGATTTGGATGAAACAACTCACGTTTTGTGCTAGACACTAAAAATCAAATACAAGTTTAACACAAGCCCATGCTTAAGCAATATTTGTGTACTTTCTCTGTACTTTTTGTTCTGTGTATACAGCATTGGAAAGATAAGAGGTCTAAGTAATTTTCCTGACATGATTCATGACTTTCATTTATAGATTTTGACTCCAGGATCGACAGACATGAATGTCTTACGTCGTCAGGCAGACGGAAACTGCAGGATCACCTCTGTAAATCCTGTAAGATCATAAATACTCCTGTTGAAAGCAGGAGCTCTGCCTGTCAGAATGCACAATGTAAACTTTACATCAACTTACCAGTCCTGTACAGCAGCAAAAGACTCCTCGTTAGTAATGTCATACATTAGGATGAAGCCCATGGCCCCTCTGTAGTAGGCTGTGGTGATTGTCCTGTACCGTTCCTGCCCGGCTGTGTCCTAAAAAATAACAAGAGCAGCATTAGAATTGGCTGGTTTCACAGACAAGGCTTAAGCTAGTCCCGGACTAAAATGCTTGATCTGAAACCAACTTGCACTGGCATATCTTAAAATATACATATGTTTTGTCTCAAGATGCACACCAGTAATATTTTTTTCTATGGCATATTCTAAAAAACCACTTAAATGTCCTAATTTAACTAAGGCCTAATCCTGACTTAATCTAAGCCCTGTCTGTGAAACCAGGCCAATATGTAGTAAATTAGATGTGCATCTCCACATGTATTTTTACCTGAGATTCACGTCAAATTCACAGGAACTGAGTCTGGGACAGACAAATGGAGTCAAGACAGCAAATGTGTGAATGAATGAGCGTTTGAGTCTGAGACGGTGCTTTGTCACCTCTAAAAGTAGCAGCGCTTTCACTGCGAGACTAAAATAGAAAAGCGTACCACGATCTGATGAACAGAACCGTTTTGCTGATGCTGACTATAAAGGTGACAATGGCTTATGGTCTCTTTCCATAAGCCAGTGTTAATCATCAACCCATGTGATGTTTACATTGCTCCATGTGTGATTATCCAGCCCTTCAGTGCTTTACCAACCATGAAACATTGATGCTGAGTTAAAAAAAAGAGTTAATGTTATGGCTATTATGAAGTGAATGAGGCAGAAATTACCCAGATCTGAAGCTTGATCCTTTTGTCGTTCTTATAAACAGTTTTGACCTTAAAGTCGATGCCCACTGTACTAACAAAGGCAGATGTGAATGTATCATCGGCGTAGCGGAAGAGGAAAGATGTTTTTCCAACACTGCTGTTCCCGATGATCAACAGCTTGAACATGTAATCAAAGTTTTGATCAGAGTTCTCCTTTTGTTTGTTCTCTTGTGTAGCAGCCATCTGTGAGAACACAAAGCCACAGTGTGATTAATAGATCAAAGGTTTACAGCCTAACACTATTGTGTGAACTCCTAAAATAGTAAAGTCTAAAAATAAAATAGTATAAATGAATTATAAATTAGTATTTCATTAAAGACTCAGCCCTCTCCATGTATTTTAAGTGGTTCTGTGAACATCAGCACCAGGAGCTGTCCATGGCTGCGTCTCAAACCTAGTGAATGTCCTACAGCATTTTTTGAATTTAACCTATTTAATCCCACCTTTAACCAAATGCATTTTAGTTTAAACGTTAATATATTTTGCACGAGAGTTGTCAACTATAAATGAGTGTGCATACTGTCTTGATTTCCTTTTTACATGTTTGCATGGCTGGTGCAAACAAAGACATGACCAGATGTGATGATGATCAAAGACTAATTTTTAATAAAAAACTGACTGATTCACAATATAAAACATACTATAAAAATGGTAACACTTTACAATAAGGTTTCATTAGTTAATAATAGTTAACTACATTAGTTCACATGAACTAATAATGAACTGCACTTCTGCAGAATTTATTAATCTTTGTAAAGATTATCAAAAATTTCAACATTTACTAGTACATGATTAAAATCATAAGTTGTATTTGTTAACATTAGTTAATGCACTGTGAATTCACATGAACAAACAATGAACAGCTGAATTTTGATTACCTAACGTTAACAAAGATAAACAAATACTGTAACAAATGTACTGCTCATGGTTAGTTCATGTTAGTTAATACAATAACTAATGTTAACAAATGAGACCTTATTGTAAAATGTTACCAAGAAAATAAACTCAAAATTAGAAGAAATATGCATTCATTTTCTTAAATGATTAAATCATGTTATTTTATTGTTTACAACGTTCTATTGGTAGCTACTTATTGAGCAAATAAACAACTTTTGTTACTGTAGTTCAAATTGCGAGTGAGCAGGAATAAAACATAACTTCACGTTTTTTAAACGCTATGTGCTCACTTAGCAAATGTGATTAAATGGTTTAATATGCGCGTGCAAACTCGGAAGGCGCCGATGATACCCCACGATGTTGTCTAGGTAGGCAGCTCACTAGGTTTTGAGACGCAGCATACAGTATGTCTCATTCAGTCTGAGCGTTTTTAAAGGGGTCCGTCTCTTCAGCTAAGCCCTGGATATGAAAGGCTAATAGTCTTCAAACACCTAATACTCATAATAAATAAAGACTATACTTGATGTGGACCATAAACAAAGAGAATTTTGAGCTGTAAATAAGAGCATAACCAGCAATAGGACTCATATTGACAATATTCTTTCATATAAACAACCAAGAATGTTTGAATTAGCAGGTCCCGTGAATAAATTAGCTTTTACGGCTGATTGCTTTTCTCTTCACTGATGTTGCGTTTCATAAATTTATTAACCTAAACCTTTCATGACCGGTCAGTATTATGCTCGCTGTCAAAAGGCAAATATCTTTAAACTACATCTATTTTATTTATTTATATTTTTTACAGTATGACTAAATTAGCCATTTATTTCTTTTTTTTTTTCGTGGCTCTCCATTACGAAGTGGTCACCAAACATTATATATATATAAGACCGTTTCATACTTACCTTACCGTACAACTCCATTGTTTCAGACAATAAAACCAATACAATAAACGGAGCTTGATTCTGATTTAGTCCTAATAAATTATAGTTTTTTTTCCGTTTTGGAGAGGTGGAGTCGGCTGTTTGGATAAATGTTGGATGCAGTGATGCTCGCAATGGACGTCAGCAGACACTCTCCACCCATTCATCCCCTAAAGTGTGAGTGCGGTCTGCCGACAGCAGGGGGCAGTGGTGTCGCTCTCTCTCTCTCTCTCTCTCTCTCTCTCTCTCTCTCTCTCTCTCTCTCTCTCTCTCTCTCTCTCTCTCTCTCTCTCTCAGATCAAAACAGATTATAAACAATACTTACACTTTATAATAAATAATCTGATAAATATTACAAACAAAAGACTCAAGAATGAACAAATGGGTAAAAGGTAAACAAAAGATATTAGGCCTACTGATAGGTAACTTTTGAAGAAAATTTTGTGAAATTCAACAGTAGCCTATACATTTTCATTTTAATAATAATTCTGATTTCTGTTATTGTAATTAAATTGAATGTTGCTTTATTTAACTAAAAAACTATTGAATTGCACTCAATTCAATATTCATAGGATGAGCCCTCGCCATAGGACGGCAGCATGGTATAATTAATATTAATGAGCTTGGCTAGTGCCCATCCCACTCTCGCATGCGCCTGTGTTGTTTACACGAATGTCACGTATTCCTCGTACTAAAAACACGCAATATATACACTGACATTTAAAAGGTAAACCGACTTTCAATTGTCTAATATGTTGTTAAATGTGTTGTTGGTAGATTGTGTAGGGGTTTGTTGTTTTTCCAAGAAATTTAAAGTAAACGCAGTCTCGCTTTTGTGAACAGCTTAAAGTAACTTAAATAAAGTAAAAAGAAATACGCGGTCAGGTGGTAAACAATGCCTTTATATTGCTTACATAGTCTGCTATATAATCATTTCTTGTGGTAAATAAACTTTAGACGTTGTTTCTATTAAAAACAACGTAGCGTTCTCTAGTGGCTGAAGAACTCCTCCACCAGTACTTCATTTTTGACTGTATATTTATTGAGCAACGACTTACATGCACGTGTAATAAAATGTGACTTTCGACCTCCATGTCAACATTGATCACATACATTTTTTTTATATTGAGTCATGCATATTATATTTGTTTGCTTTTTCCATTAGTGTTCCATCATGGAGGATTCAGTAGAGGTCATGCTTCTGCATAAAAGTTGCAAGCTCTCTCAACATACTCAGGAAAAGCCACTTGTCACAGCAGCATCTGGAGCTGTGCTCATGGGGGCTTATGGGCTCTGGACATTATTTGCACTTCCTGGCTTTCGGAAAGTACCCATATGTCTCAAGGTACTGAAAGTAATATACCATATATTGGCAGCTATATATAGCAGTATGCTCAGTTAGCCTGTACATAATAAAGAGCTGTCAATAGCACTGTATTCGTTCAGTACCCTGGGTGATACCTTTTTAGATGGCAACAATCTGCACTTTAGCATGTGCCTGGATACAGCGGTTGTTTAGACTGCAGAGAAGAGAGAGAAGGTCAGTCAATCAATTAATCACTGATGTAAGTGAAATTAATATTGTCCAGGTGCCTTATTTGCCCTCCAGCAGAACACAGACTCAGAATGTAATGAAACTCCTGCATGGGAGAGCAGGGTGTCTGGCAGATTTGGGCTCAGGTGATGGGCGACTGGTGAGTCTTTAACATTGACAATAAATGATAATGAACTAAAAATCTTACATATATATGTTTATATATTGTGCTTAATACCAATCATTGTGCATAATAACAATGCATATATTTGTCTTCCTTAGCTTGGACATCTAAATCCTAAAAATGTGTAAAGCATTTAACATGCTAATGTAAATAATGTAAATCTCCAAGTGCTATACGAGCACTTTCTGTTTTCAGATGCTTCTGATGGCTTTTTGCAGATGACTACTTTCTCACCACAATACATGGTGAGATGCTTAGCAACTGGGTGGGATAGAAAATATGGAAAATAAAACAAAATGTAAAAAAAAAAAAAAAAAAAAATATATATATATATATTTATAACTTGGCTGTTAGATGTTGCACTAGGAGCTTGGCTTTCTGAACTGAAACGACTAATCTGTGGGCTATTTTTATGGTGATTTCACAACATGATAATGGCCACTAGGCAGCTTACCTGGTTTAACAATATGAGCTACAGGCAGTCTAGTTTATGTCTGGCTGGAAGAACCTGGTTCTCAAAGTGTAGGTTTGGCCTGGATGTGTTTTGTAGGTATTTGCCGCCACTGTAGAGGGTTTCCAGTGCACTGGCTTTGAAATCAATTCTATCCTAACTGGATATGCCAGAGTCAAAGCAAAGTGGAAGGGAATACCATCCAGCACTGCCAGTTTTGCAAACCAGGACTTTTGGAAGGTAAGGTATTGTTAAAAGTGTAGTGTGTTATTCCTGTGCCACCCGCCGCACCCAATGGAATTAATCCCGCCCTTAACTCATGCCATTGGTTGAGTAAATGTTGCTGTTTTGCAATGCTCAAGCAAACACAGTGACAGAAAACGTTTACACATTTCAGAAAAATCAACCTAATGGGGAAAAACGTCAGAATATTATCGGAAAGCGTAGTTCCACAAGGAACTGTCTTTAGAACAGTGATCAGTTGCACAAACTGCTTAGACTAGTCTTACAGTTTTTTTATACGCTTTGGTACGAATTTCGGCATATTTTCAATTGTGTTAGTACAATACACAAAACCACAAAGTATCCTTTTCACTACAAAAAATAACTGTTTCAACTATATAAATGTTTCATTCACAGTAACTGCCTTTCATAAAGCTCTTATCTCTGAAACTTTTGATTTGCATCTCTTCTTGTTCAGTTTAATACATTTACCTATTATTTAATCCAACTGAACTTAATGGTTAATCAATGAATCATTTGGTACACCTAGATTTCTATAGATATTGATTCTATAGACATAGTTTTTATAGAACTTGTTTGCAATTTCCGATATGGATTACCAAATGTATTTTCTAATGTGGCATCTGTAGTCTGTATTACTGTAATTAATTCAGCAACAAGGGTGATATGAAACATGTATCTTGCATTGTTTGCTATTGAATGAACTGATTGTTAAAAGTACTAAACTGAAAGATGAGCATACTGTTATGTTTCGGTGATTAGAGCAAATGTTCTCAGTACATATTACAATAATCTTGTGTTTGAAACAATGATTATGTGGACTGAAAATGTGTATAGCTGTAATGAAAGCATGAGATCAGGTTTTGAAAGAATGACTAGCTGTGTTACAAGTGTGATCAGTTTGGAGAGTTTTGAAAATGTACACCTTACTTGTGAAAATTGTACCAAAGCAAATTTAAAAAAAACTAAAAGTTAGTCATCTAATTTTTTTCTTCAAGACTGAGCCTAACATTTATAAAAAGGTAGATTGGTCTAATTTGAAGCAGAAAAGTGAGATTGATTACTTCTTGTCTTCTCTAACTGCTAGTTGGCCAGTTAACTAGTTCTTAAGACACAGAAAGGTTATAAAGGTTTGAGTCATAAAGGTTGAGAACTACTGATCTAGGTTTAGATTTCTGATTCTACATCTGTGTTGAAAATATCTATTGAAACATTACACATATGTGCATATTTTATTTCAGCCTTGATTTCACATGTGATTCCAAGTGTTGATGATTCAATTTTACCATTTTCTTTCACAGACCAATTTGTCCAAATATAACAATGTGACTGTTTTCTTGGCACCCGGAGTGGTATGTACGCACAGATGTCCTTGCTCCATTTATACTGAGCTGATAAAAAGACAATTTGAGGACTGTTTTATAAATAGAAAAGATACGGTATCTTTAAAAATGAGTACAAAGAGTTACATCATTTAGACATATATTCTACTTAATTGTGCGATGATTTTGGTCTGATCATTTGGGATTTGGAGATGAAATCAATTTAGGTTAGAGCCTGGAGAGTCATTTTAAACAACATGGTGTGTGAGACAGATGGGGATGAACACAGTCACATTTCTTAATGGAAAACACTAATGCAACAAAATTGCCTGTTTGACTTGCCAATAATAGCCTTGGTCAAAACAATATGCTTTGTGGTCTACAGATGGAGGTGTTGGGTAGGAAACTGGAGAAGGAGTTACCAGATGAGGCTCGTGTGATTGCCTGTCGCTTCCCGTTTCCTGACTGGACTCCTACAGCCACTGAGGGTGAAGGACTAGACCAGGCCTGGGCATATGATATGAATGCCATACGGAAGCTTTCAACACACACTATCATGAGATGAGGAGAAAAGCATCTTTCCTTGTGTCAAAAAGCTTTTGTGTTTGAGCAGCACCTGAAAGTTACCTGTCGCTTTTAGAAGACATATACAAAGTATATGCAAAGTATAATATATATTATATGTTATAATATATTTTTTCCCCTGTTCTGTTACCACATGTGGGTTTGATGACAAATGGATTGTGTGTGTTGTAAAATTCTAAACTAAACTGAAATAAAGAGCCAACTTCGCCTTAATGCCAACAAACTGCTCATATGATCTTGGTCTTTTAATATCTCATAGAATAGCAAATCCAAAAAAAGGATTTTGAGGATAAGAACATGTGTTTCTCCATCACATGTAGGTCAGTCTTACATTATATTTCCCACAAATTAAGAAACAAACTTAAACTTTCTTTCTTTTTTTTTTTTTTTTTTTGAATTGCCTTGGTTGAATAATTGAGCTTAATGAATGCAGTCAACACTACATTTAAAAAAAATATATATATAAAGAAATAAAATACAAATTAGAAATGGAATGAGAATTTTTCTTGTATTCCTGTCATTCTGTAGAAAGGGTGCAAATAATGTTATTTCTTGGGTGTCACATTTGACATTTTTAAAGGATGTTACACTTTTTTAATGAAGAAAAATAATGCAGTAATAGGTTGCACACAAAATGTGGGACAGCTATATTATGTTTTGGTAATTCAAATTAAAAAGTAATAGTACTTAAAACTATTTTGATCTTAATGTAAATAAAAAAGATTATGTTACAAATACAACGCTCTTACATGATTTTAATTATTAAATACAGTCGAGACTCGAGAAAGTCAAGACGTCTGATGTTGGACAGGTCAAATCCCCATTTAAAGGGGGAATACTGATATTTGGTATGTTTAAAACTATGCAATGCTAATTTTATGTTGGGTAATAGTGTATCTAACATATATAATAGTTTTCACAACATGGAATTTGTATGTATAATCCTTTTTTTTGTTTTTTTTTTTTGTTAATGGAACATGCCAGATGTTGTATGTCACTTTGACCACATGGTGATGCTCTGACACTCTATGAATCAGCCGAGTTCTTTCAAACGTACAAATGACTTTACGATGGTTCATTTATGGAATATCAATATTATGTCGATATCTCTCTGGTGCTTATTTGTATTGTATATACAGCATTTGTATACATTTGTATTGTATATACCTTTGACCGAAAAACAATATCTGTGGGCCAATTAATCACTGCCTTTGAGAGATTGAAGTGTGGCTAATGGGTATATGAACCATTGCACAGATAGACCTGATTTTCTGCTATAATCTTTGTCTAGTAGGTGTCTGTGATGTGTCTAGGATGTTTAATAATGGATACAGTGAGGTAGTTCACAGATGACGATAAACCAGAGCTCACGCGCCATATAGGGTCTTCCCCTCTCGTGACGTAGTTCGTCTGGCGGAGAGGCGCGCGGATGCTGAGGTATAAAAGCGAGGAGACACGCCGGTACAGCAGCACTGTGGCAGCACACACAGTAACAGAGTTATGGAGACACTAAGGAATACCTCTTACCCAACTATAACGGCACACAACGAAAAGATGTGTGAGCTCAATAAAATAAGTGAACAGGGATGGAAAAAGCCAGAGGATAACAGTCGGACGGGCACAGAGTATTCCAGAATCATCACAGACCCCAATACTGGGAAATGTTACTGCCGGGGAAAAGTTCTGGGAAAGGTAATGAGCTCAGTAATAATCCTGATAATAATATGATATTTATTATTGATTTAAAAGTATTGTATTATTTTATGTGAAAAAATATTATTCATTTTATTTGTGCATGATTACATTGCTTTTGTAAAGTATCTATCTATCTGTGCATTGGTTATGACTGCACTGCTTCTTGAAAATCTCTTTATCTTGGTTAACTGTTACTTATCTTATACTTTCTATATGCCGTAGGGAGGCTTTGCAAAGTGCTATGAAATGACCGACCTGTCTTCAAGTAAAGTCTATGCTGCCAAAATCATCCCGCATACGCGTGTGTCAAAACCGCACCAGAGAGAGAAGGTACAGTAGAACAGACACATGGCATATGTAAATAAGATTCCATGAGTGATAAATCGAGACCTCTCACTGATGTTTTGTATTCTGTTTTTCTAGATAAACCGAGAGATTGACCTGCACAGAGCTCTCAGCCACAAACACATAGTGCATTTCTACTACCACTTTGAAGACAAAGACAACATATATATTCTATTGGAGTACTGCAGTAGAAGAGTAAGTAAAAGTGTTTTAAAGTAAGGAATTCTATCATAATATATAATGCAAATAACTGTGTGCTCCTTAACTGACTCCTGGTAATCTTTTTTAGTCACTGGCCCATATACTCAAGGCACGTAAAGTCCTAACAGAACCTGAAGTGAGGTATTACCTGAAACAGACAGTGTCTGCTTTAAAATACCTTCACGATTTAGAGATCCTGCATCGTGACCTGAAACTAGGTATGCATGCATTTACGCACTTGCATGATGTATATTAACGTTCCATCAGTTCATAAGTAGTTAGAATTTTTATGTTTTATCATTCTAGGCAACCTGTTTGTGAGTGATTCAATGGAGCTGAAAGTGGGAGATTTTGGGCTGGCTGCCAAACTGGAGCCAGTCAGCAACAGACACAAAACAATCTGCGGTACACCCAACTACCTGTCCCCGGAAGTGCTGAACAAACAGGGCCACGGCTGGGAGTCTGACGTGTGGGCTCTGGGCTGCGTCATGTAAGTTTGTCACCATCAGATCCGAGGGTTTCCTCTATACACTATATTTGGAAACTGCTCAGTATGAATAGACAATGATTGCCGACTCTCTGTGAATGAATGTCTACTTTACATTCTGCTTTAGCTTAGTGCTTGAATATCATAATAGCAGTACATGTAGCACAGTTGGTCTCCAGTGACGACCTGTTCTAGCATAATTTACTCAACCTCATGTTGTTCCAAACCTGAAGTACTTTCTGTCAACCGATGAACACAAAATATGACTTTTTTAAGAATGTGCTGGTTGCTCTTGTCAAAATAATAAATGTGAATAAAGTATAGCTGAAAAATAGCACCATAAAAGTGGTCTTGCACAATATTTCTTTTGATGACTTAAGTTGTGTTATATATTGTTACTTACCGTTAAATAAGTGAATAACAACTTCTGTATGTCAGTCTAGCTATCATATGACTAAAGAGGACTTCCTTTTATCATACTTTTATACATCGTTTTTGAAACTTGACAGCCCCAGTCCTCATTCAGTTAATTATATTAAAAAGAACAGCCTAATATGATCAAAAAACCATTTGTTCAAGAAAAATGACATGATGTTGAGTAAATTCTGAGAGCCAAATCCTTATTAATCTTGCATTCATCTTCCTTTTTAGGTATACCATGCTCCTGGGAAAACCTCCATTCGAGACCACTAACCTGAAGGAGACGTACCGCTGTATCCGAGAGGCCCGTTACACCCTCCCGGCCTCCCTCTCTCTTCCTGCCAAACAGCTAATTTCCGGCATGCTCGCACAGAACCCTGTGGACCGCCCCCACCTGGACGGCATCATTCAGCATGAATTTTTCACCCAGGTAAGTTTATTTGTTGCAGCGTAGGTTTCAGTATATCCGGCCAAGTGGTTGGATTTTTGGTCAATGTTTCTGTTGTGATTTCGCCACAGGGCTTCATGCCAGAAACGCTACCTGTCAGCTGCTGCCATTCTGCCCCAGACTTCCACATTTCCAGTCCAGCCAGGAGCTTCTTCAAAAAGGCAGCCGCGGCTCTTTTCGGTGGCAAGAAGGACAAAGCCAAGTACTATGAAAATATAAGTAAGTGCTCGCTTTATTTAACTATAGCATCATTCATTTCAGATGAACCCGTGAATAACCGTTTACCTTCCGACAGATCGCTTAGCCAAAGAAGAGGAAGACATATTCAAGCTCCGTCAAGACTTCAGAAAGACTGCCATCAGTCATCAAATTACTTCACAGTTATCCGAGGTGAGCATTGTTCCCTTTATAGCAGACTATAATAAGGAATTCATCACCAGCTCTGAGATATTAATGAAGGTTAAGTGTTCGGTCATTCATGACACACATATGCTGTAATTTCTCCTCTTTAGGAAGGAGGAAATCCGTCAGCACCTACAAGAAAGCCTGTTACCCAGGCAACTGCCGGAAGGCCGCAGACAAGAGATACCATTCACTTGATTGTTAGAGGCAGCTTGGGCAGCTGCAGCAGCAGCAGTGAATGTAAGTGTGTGTGTGTTTGTGTGTGTTTCACCTGTTCGATCTGACTCCAGCTCATTAGTATCGCAAGCTGATGCAATGTATCCCGCTGTCTCTCTGTAGGTCTTGAAGACACCACCACTGGTACTGTGGCAGAGGCTGTTATTAGTGTTCTGAGAGGCTGTCTTGAACACATGCCTAAAGGTGAATAAGACACATTACACTTCACTTCACACTCAGGATTTTCTTTACCGAATCTATTCTGTAGAGTGAAGAAAATGTGTGATCTTTGCATCTAAAAGTACTTTTTTTCCCACAGCGGACAGCCTTCCCAGAGGAAATGGTTGTAATAGTTTGAAGTGGGTGACTAAGTGGGTTGACTACTCCAACAAATATGGCTTTGGCTATCAGTTGTCTGACAACACAGTGGGCGTCCTTTTCAACAACGGAATGCACATGAGTCTCCTCTCTGACAAGAAGTAGGTGCTTCAAGTTGACTGTTTGTTAACTCATTTCCGCTCAATTTAAAAAAAAATTAATGTAATGCTAATTTGATTCATTTCTGAAGTAGCCAAACGTTATGCAATACATATTCATGAAGCAGTTGCTTACCAATATACATAAAATAGGGATGCACAAATATTCAAATTCTGGCCTATAATTATTTTTAAAATTTTAAAAAATAAAAATTTTTAAACTTTTTTTATATATTTTTAAATTATATACTGTATTTGATCAAATGGATTAAAAAAAAAATTCTAATGCTACTGGTCAATATAGACATCACAACACTATAATGTTCAGTAGGAAAATGGATATTCATTTGGTATCAGTAAGATTTAAAAATAAATAAATAAATAAATAAATAAAATTTACATTTTATGCATTAAATTGATCAAAGCGACAGTAAAAATAGACAGTATTTCAAATAAATGCTATAATTTGTACTGTCTTCTATTCAACAAAGAATCCTGAAAACAAATCACGGTTTCCTCAAAAAATAACTGTTTTCAACATTGTTAATAATAATATTTTTTTCTTTGCTGTAATGATGCTGAAAATTCAGCTTTGCCATCACAGAAATAAATTACTTTTTAAAATATATTTAAATAGAAAAAAGTTATTTTAAATTGTAATAATATTTTACTCTATATTTGATCAAATAAATGCATCCTTGGTGAGCATAAGAAACTTCTTTAAAAAACATAAAAAAAATCTTACTGAGCTGACTTTTGAACGGTAGTGCATATTCAATATGCCCAATATTGTTCCTTATGATTTCCATCTGTAGTCTTCATCATACATTCTAGATGATCTTCTGAAGGGAAGAAAAATTGTACTAATATCCTGGAAATGTCAGTTGAATGACAAATGGCATTACACATCAAGAGCAAGCATTAGTCATATATGTAGCTGTAGAATCAAACAGTGAGCATTGTGTTGCATTGACTATGTTGTTTTTGATAAATCTGTTGTCTTTGTTTTTAGGACTGTTCATCAGTATGCTGCGCTCGACCAGAAGTCTGTTTTCTCTGTTATTGAAGCTCCTGAGTGTGCCATGGCGCAGGTCACCATCCTCAAGTACTTTGCCCACTACATGGAAGAGAATTTGATGGATGTGAGTGCACTCTTAGTTTAACCCCTTCTGTTTGTATTCAGCTTTAAATTTGTTACAGGTCTACAAGTCATAGACTTGATATTCTGGTCTAGACTTCAGGCTGTATAAGAAGCTGTTGTGTTAATATATATTTATTTTTCCTTATTTTTCATTCAGGGAGGGGATGTGATAAGTGAACCAGATACCCAGAAGACCAGAATATATCTTCTGCAGTGGTTGAAATCAGACAGAGCTTTATTGATGCTTTTCAATGATGGCACATTCCAGGTAATATTATGATCATCTTTATTTATTACAAAGCAGCTCTTAAATGGATAGTTCGCCAATAAATGAAAATTCTTTCATATACCATAACTTCTAGCTTTTTTTGTCATTTTGGAGACTGGCAGCACCTGGTCACTATTCTCTTTCATTGTATAGAAAAGATAAGCATGAACATACTGCCTAACATCACCAAAAAATAACGACATGAGGGTAAATGGTGACAGAATTGTCATTTTTGGGTGGACTATTCCTTTAATGCAGCAGTAGATAACACATACTCATGCAAACCTTGGTAGAACTTGTAAAAAGCTACTGTCAAGTGCTCTCTACGCCCATCAGAACTCCTGGGTAGTTATCAGTCAGGTCTGTCTGTTCAGATAAAAAGCTGTGTACACTATAGCACTGTGGGAAGAAGGTCACAAACCCTGCTGTAATAACATCCTGCATCCTGTGGGAGCATTTCACGTCAGTTCAAGAATAACAAAGCCTTTTTCTTCATCTCCTAACAGGTGAACTTCTACCACGACCACACCAAGCTCATCCTGTGCACACAGCAGGACGAATACCTGCTGACGTACATCAACGAGGAGCGAACCTCCACCACCTTCCAACTGAGCACGTTGCTTGGCACGGGCTGCACTGCGGACCTGCGGAGTCGTCTGGAGTATGCCCTGAACATGCTGTTGCAGTGATGCAACTGAGACTGACAGATGAGAAGAACAGTTGGCCACTGACTCAGCAAGAACTGATGATTTCTTTCAATGCAAGGGCACAGATGAGGAGTTGTTGAACTGAATGTCCACTGGATGTGAACTGGATGGAGCTATGGAAAGGTCTTCAATGACTCTGCAGAACAGACTCTGTAGATTTACAAATGCTGAATTTGGAATGATGTGATAAAAAAAGATTATAGAGAGGAAATAAAGTCTGGGCTGGGACCAGGGATCCCTTGACAAGAAACTGACTTCTTGTGTGTATGTGTGGTAAAATGTTGATGGATCACACATGCATGTAATAATCTGCAAAAATGATTGTTTGTTTCTTGATTTTCCCCCCCCTCTGTCCTTACAGAATATTTATTGTGTACATAATTTCTTATTTATTTATTTAATGAATAAAACCCCAAAATTCTAACATTGTGATCTTTTTCTTTTAGACTTAAAGTATATTGTATATTTTGCTATATATATATATGGGTCATTTGAGGTAATTCAAGAATAGTTTCTACAAAAATAATGGCAACAACAACAAAAAAAACCCATACATGCAGGGTCAAGGTAGCCTATACAAACCAGGAATTTAGCTACCAAGTCAATAGTAAAATTGTAAAATTAAAGCGATAACAGTCTTTAGTAGCAAATACAGACTCGTTCGTCACAAGATATGGCATAGATAAGGCTGAAATAGAAAGAACTATTCCGAATTCAGTTCGGCTGCGTGCTCTGTGAAGTCCGCTTTTTTGTGCACTATGAAACTGTGTCTCGTATTTGGGCAGTCAGGCAGATTTCACATAAATTCCTGTAGTAGTGTATGATATAGTAAGAGGATAGCAAACATTTTTGGGTTTTAAGCCGATTTTAGGACACCTGTAATTTGTCATGCGTTTCCTAACAACGAGCAAGACATTCATTAAATAAATGACATTCAGTCGCTTAAAGGTTGGAGCATCACATCGCGTCAAAAGCAAATAGAATCCATTATAATCACTGACGCTGTCTACACTGATATTGATACAGATGCGCGTTTAGTTTCTGACATACTCCACGTACTTGAGTTTGTCAACAACAGGACAAATGGAAGAGTGAAAGAACGTTTGCTTTGACGCATCCAAGTTAAACAGCTCGGATACAAGTGTATGGCGTCCCGGATCCCGGTGTCTGAGGATTATATGTTTGTTTGGATAGTTTGTTTTGTACACGAGGCACAGTGTAATGGAGAGTTCGCAAAGAAACCTGTTGAAAGATGAAGCAGCCAACTGTATTGGATCTGACAGCAGCTGCATCACAATCCGTAAGTAAATGATTTCATAATGCTTTGTCTGTAAATTATGGTTTTATATGGAAAATGTTTTCAAAACACTTATGTGCAATAGTAGTGCAGTAATAGTAGGCATTGATAATGTTTCTTATTCAATGACTTTAGCCAATCATAATAGTGCCCATTTACTGACAAGCCTTAAAGGAGCCGCCTCTTAAAAACAGAGGGTCAGAATGAGGATTGAAAATAATATTTTTTTCCACATATATACACTGTGCAAAAAACTTAACATTATAAGTGAACCTCAAGGAATAATATTAAAATAATAAAAACAAAATCCATGCCATGACCCCTTTAAAGGGAAAGTTCACCCAAAAATGAAAATCATTTACTCAAAGAAGATATTTTAAAGCATGTCGGTAAGACAGTTGACGGCACCCATTGACTTCCATTGTATTTTTTTTTCCTACTATGGAAGTCAGTGGGTGCCATCAACTGTCTGGTTACTGACATTCTTTAAAATATGTTCTTTTGTGTTCAACAGAAGAAACTCATTCAGTTTTGGAACAACTTGAGGGTGAGTAAAGGATGACAAAATTTTCATTTTTGGGTGAACTATCCCTTTAAGTAACACCATTAGACAGTTTACATACTGACAAAGAGGGCAAGGCCCGTCTCAAAAAGCCTATGTAAAGTTACTTAAGCACATGATGAACAACTATGATGTCAACTTTCTAGATAGGCATCATATGGATAATAGAAAGGCGGAAACATTACACTATTATTTTGAAACAAGTCAAATGAATGACACATGGCATTACACAACAAATGAACTATACTTCCATCTTACAATAAAAGGAAGCTTTTGAGGCAAACTCCCAGGAAGAGTAAGGATATTACCTAGCCACACCTCAAATGGAGAATCACGAATATTACTGGCACATCTTATTATGTCAGTGGAGTATATTTAGCCACTTTTATCTTAGGATCCAAAACTCCACAATCAAGCAGTAGTTTGAAAGACAACCCAAAAGCTCACTATGTTTTTGATGCCAGTGTTAATGTGAGATTCTTTTTTAAGCCTATTTGACAGTTTCTTGGTTCTTCTCCAAGCATTCTACTCTTTTTAAAAGGACTAGATTATGTTTCTCCATGACCTATGCAAAAAATTATTCTGGCAGACTTTTAACAACCCAAATCTTTGCATGGATGACTCACATACTTCTTAAAAACGTACTGCCAATTCCGCTGCTAAGCAAGCGTCTCCATAGATGAGTATGATGTGTTTGCATGTGTATTGATGCGTGTGTGTGTGTATGCATATGTACGCCAGCGTTTGTTCTGGCATGTGTTTATGCATATGTGCATGTGCGACAAACCTTCTGAAGTCATGTCACACAGCTGTGCTGGTTACGCACATGTTGCGCTGATGTGTGGGCTTCACAGATTCATTGCAGGCTTGAGAATCTGATGAAACATTGTTTGGTTCAAGCTCTCTATCATTTCCCAAACTGATCCATCCCTCAGATTTCACATTTGACCCCGTAAGGGTGGAATACATCTTGAAAGGAAAGCAGAGGGGAAATAAATCAATAATCAGAAATGTTCAGGCATTTGAACTTCAACCGAAAATTTTCACAAGCCCACTCTCTACCACACTGTGAGTTTGCTTAGGGACAAATACAATGTGATTGGAAGGTAAAGAAAGAGTTAAATGTGCATTGGAACGATCTGGTGTAGAAAGATGAAACATTTTTAAATTGAGTTTGGACAAGGTATTGCAATCACTCGAGTAATCAGCTCCAACAACATACTTGACATTTTGATCAAAGGAAAATGCTCTCAGATACCAGGAAAAGAGGTTTATACCAGCAGTCAAAAATTGATATTTCACATTGGTTCCTTGCCTTCAGTCTTGGGAGAAGAATTCCTTTGGGCCCAAAATCACATGTATTCCATGTGGAACCAACCCAATTGGCAACTTTGTCTTACTATGAATAACTTTCTTGTTTCTGAAAATGCCAAAGCTGCCCACATATACGCACACACAGTGGCTTCCCATTTGCCTTACAAGCCCAATCTAGTTGCTGACGTCTGAAATCATATTTTGAAAAAATGAAGTAACTTATTTATAAAAAGGACACATTTTTTTAGACATCATTTCTTTTCAACACATTGTCAAGGATGTTCAACCCAAGGCATGTCTGAGCAGTTTTGGAAATTGTAAATCATTGATGTCATGTCTTACTTTAACCTAATAAACTGATGAATATAGTCTCATGTCAAAAGAGAGCTGAGCCTTTCAAAAAAGTTCTGTGGTGCTACTTTAGTAAAGTGATGGAATCAGATGGTGATGGTCCATTCATATACCATGTTACTGAATGATTAGCATATGTACCATGGTAGCCAACTGCTCTTTAAAGAATACTATGGCACTACTATTATAGACTACTTTTCAAAAGTTTGGGGTTGGTGAGATTTTTTAAAAAGTTTTCAAAAGAAGTCTCTTATGCTCACCAAGGCTACATTTATTTGATAATACGGTAAAAAAGTAATATTGTAAAATATTGCAATTTAAAATAGCTGGTTTCTATTTTAATATATTTATAATTTATTCCTGTGAGGGCAAAACTGAATTTTCAGCAGCATTAGTCTTCAGTGTCACATGATCCTTCAGAAATCAATCTAATACAGTTGTGCTGCTTACTATTTTTTGTGGAAACTGTGATACATTTTTTCAGGATTCTTTGATCAATGGAAATGTCTAAAAAAATCTTGCTGTCCCCAAACAACAGTAGTGTACATGTACAAAAAAATATGGTATTGCAAAGGTATAATGTCCAAAAACATGGTATAATGATAGTAATACCATGGTACATTAACGCATATCATGGTACTAAGTAAGGCCACGTTCACACAGGAGCAGAATACGGTTGTCAGTCCTGTATTTGAGTCCTTAATACGGTTACGTTCACACACAATACGGTTATTTACGGGAGTGACAACCGCATTCTATAACCAAACTCACACCAATAAATTTTCAGGACTCACAACCGCATTCCCAGAAAACCTGCGCTGTGTGAACAGAACCGCACTGGACAACTAGTTGTCTGTCCCTTAATACAGTGCGAGAGAGTCACTCTGCTAAGGGGTTTCGTGTGTGATTTTGGTAACTTACAGCGACGGAGATATGAGCTGTGTGTCATCTGAAGTTTCTAGATCCAGTCACTGTTCTCGGTTTTGTGTTCTATACGCGACTCAAATACTTGTCATGCGCGAGACGTTGCAAAGGACGTGAGACGCGAGTGCAACGGTTAAAGTGTCCGGCTAGCGTGGTTACATTGAAGCTTCTGTTGGTTAATGAAGATTTAAGGGATAAACTCGCGGCTCAATTGGACTCTTGTCGTGTCAAAAATGATAAGGCTTTTCAGTTTTATGGATGTCGCCATCTTTGATATTACTTTGTCACTGTCGCTATTACTGGTTACTGGTAAGAGATTATAGGCTTGACTCCCATTGCATGTTCATACAAACAGTATTCGAGACGCTACTGTAAGTTGCTGTGTGAACGGGACATTTCAAGACTCACACCTGTAATTAAATGCGGTTGTCAATCCCAAAAATTGACAGTGTGAACGTAACCTAAGTGATTACGGTATCATTAGGTAACAAGGTATAAAAATACAATTGTACTACTATGCTACATGTAAAAACACGTTTTTGCTTGTGGAACCAGCACCAAACAAACTTGCTATCACAATTTTTTTTCTTCTATTCTAGCTTCCTCAGCCTTAAAAATACCTAAAATTTCCAAGTCCCAGAGGCATGTTGACTTTCTGAACCATATGAGTTCAGAGAAAAAACATTTCAAATGTTATCAGTGAACAGAGTTTAATGTGTGTCTGTTTTTGTCAGGGCTTTGGGGGAAAGCGATCCCCCTTAGGCCACCAATGGTCTGAACACATCTCAGAGGATTGCCATTTAATTACCAGAGAAGGTTCAGCGGTTGCTCACAGGAGAAAAGCTGCCACAAAATAACTATCACATACTACAAAAATAGGACAGAATCATGCGGCATATATGGGAATCTGTGCTCATAACAGCGTAAGGCATTTTGCCTGCACAATGAATGTTTAATCTGAAATACTTTCAAAATGTTTTGGATTCTGAAACTTGTTTTAAGAGTTATAAATGGTTACACTGGACTGATCTTAGTTCTGAGCTATAAATTTGCTCTTGTTGTCAAACTGTGTTAGCTTACAGAAGAAAGTTCCCAACAACACATGCCAGCTTAGATAAAATTCTCACTGAAATACTGGAGAACATGCCTAACGTGAAGATTTTGTGCACAGCAGCTCACTTCTTAGCTTTGGATACACCCAAGACAAACATGCAAGCTGGAAAGTTTCTGTCAACAGTGGCAGAACTAACAATATTGGTGTGTATTTATTCTGTGAAATCCTGGACATGCATCCTAGTGGATATCCCATGTTTGTCAGTCAGAGGGAAGAACAATACCCTGGGTGTGTGTGTGTGTGTGGCAATCAGCTGGTACATTTGGTTTCATATATTTTAGTCTCAATAATAAATGGTTCCAATAATTTATTCTTGTATGCATTTGTTATCAACGTGCATGAAGCAAATGTTATTCAGATCTCACAATTTTACTGATATTTTGCTTTTGTTTCTCATTAAGTTTCACATTTTGTCCTGTGGGGAAGTTTCTCATTACTGAAAGGTAGGTTGAGGGCACATTGACAGCTCAAATTTTACAAGTAGAAGTAGAAGGAAAAGATCTCCTGCTGGCGATCTGCAGGGCTGATGCTCTATAATTGAACACAGATGATGCTCGGCCCACTCACTGATTTGTGGAAAACACGGTGCCCCTGGCAGGTTTGTGAAGCTTTTGAAGACGTGACCTTTTGGTGCCCATGAACGACCCCAAATCTGGCCAATATTAATAGAAAACTGGACTTAGGTAAATTAAATGCTTATTATGCATCATTGCTTATAGCACATCGCTCTTACCTTGACGCAAGGGGGTGGGTGTGTGTGCGTGTGTGATTCATACATCTCTGTCTGTGGGCAGAAATTGATCATGTCTGCTTGAGCTTTTAACGAAGGCAGACAGAATCCTGGATCTTCCTCATTAAGGTCTGGGAAGGATGTGTCAGGAACAGACATGTTGAAGCCCCCCTCAAATGACACACAACTCACACAGCAGCTGAAACACTGCGAAAGCACCGGGAGCCGTTGTGCCATGTCAGTGTGTCACATCTGGTTTGTGAGCTCAGACGCTGTGGCCAGAGGCTTTATCTTTCAATAAACTGATGTTCTCACAGCCGTGCTTATGAAATACTCTAAGGCTGGCACTCTGGTGTGCCAGCCCAGGTGCTTGGAAACTGTAAAAAAAAAAAAAAAAACATACAGCACCGGGAGTGGGTTCAGCAACTTTATGTACTTCATAAACCTTATGTAAATAGTGAGACGCTTTGTGTAAGCACGTTTATTAAACATTTATCTTCCCTGCATTTGGAGGGCTCAAGCAATTTTACACTCTTAGCATATATGGTTCGGTTTGGCTTGGCCAACAAAAAAACAAAGACAATACTGGTTCAGGAAGTGCAGGGATGTTAACTCGTTACAATAAAGAGCTGTGGTTCCTCTCACAAAATGGCATTCAGAGCGACCAAACCCTTTATTTGTTTTTGTGTATGAGAATGCCATAACCTTGGTAACCTTAGTTTTCATAGTTTAATTTTCAAAATAACATTACTGATACTCCTGTAAAACTGTGGTAACTGCTTTGTGTTTTTCAAATCATATGGCTTATTGTGGAGTAGTTTACTCAGAGCCCTAGCAACGGCTTAGCAACCACATAGCTACATGTTAAAAAAGCACTCCAAAAACGTTTGCCATCACATTGCAACGCCTTAGCAACCACATAGCAACATGTTAAAAACACTCAAAAAACATTTACAACCACATAAGCAACTTGCCACTCATAGCAAATTGCTAAGAACCCTTTCAAAAACCACAGAGCAATGCACTAAAACCATTCTGAACTAAACAGCAACATGGTAAAAAGAACTCAAAACCTTAGCGACTGCAAAAGCAACAGACTAAGAACCACTCTGAACACCTTAGCAACATTGCAATGAATTAAAAACACCCTGAACTACACAGCAACGTTAAAAACACTCAAAAAACATTTACAACCACATAAGCAACTTGCCACTCATAGCAAATTGCTAAGAACCATATCAAAAACCACAGAGCAATGCACTAAAACCATTCTGAACTAAACAGCAACATGGTAAAAAGAACTCAAAACCTTAGCGACTGCAAAGCAACAGACTAAGAACCACTCTGAACACCTTAGCAACATTACAATGCATTAAAATCACCCTGAACTACACAGCAACATGTTAAAAAAACAAACCTTTGTAACTAAATATAGTGACACCCTAGCAACCACATAGCAACATGTTAAAACAACACACAGAAAACCTTTGTAACTGCATAACAATGCCCTAGCAACCACATAGAAATGCACCAAAACCCACCCTGATCTACACATAAACATGTTAAAAAAAATTCAGAAAACCTTTGTAACTGCATAGCAACGCCCTAGCAACCACATAGCAGCATGTAAAAAAATTGTTGCGACCACATAGCAATGTGCTAACAACCACTTTGAACACCTTATCAACCACATAGAACTGCATTAAAACCACACTGAAACACATAGCAACATGTTAAAAAAAACACTCAGAAAACCTTTGTAACTGCATAGCAGCGCCCTAGCAACCACATAGCAGCATGTAAAAAAAATAGTTGCAACCACATAGCAATGTGCTAACAACCACTTTAAACACCTTATCAACCACATATAACTGCATTAAAACTACCCTGAACCACATAGCAACATGTTAAAAAAAACACTCAGAAAACCTTTGTAACTTGCATAGCAACAACATAGCAACGTGCTAAGAACCACTCACTTTTTTTTCCTTTTTTTTTTAAAGGAAAAAATCTGGGTATGGTGTACAATAAATGTAGTATTTTTATATGGAAATGTTTTTCCATTGTTCATTTCTGTATACGCAGTGTTTTTGAATGAAATGACAGCAACATTACATAAATAAACAAATAAATGAGCACACTGATGCCAGTGTAGCAATGTGCCAGTCATGTGTGAGAGAGTAGCTGCCAGCAATAATCCTCTCAGGAACACATTTCCTTTTATGTGTGGCTCTAATTAAGCCGTGATTGACTATGTAAATTTCTCCATAATCACACATTTTTATTTTGCTAAACCACGTTTTTTCCCCCTCTTCGTTTCCATGAGCTCAGAAGCAGCAGAGATATACAGCAGAAATCCGATGTGTCTCCCACGGCAGACCGTGAGTCAGTGAGTCCCAGTGTGAAGCACAGCAGTGCAGGGCGGCAGGATCTCTGAGTGGTGGAGAGCTGTGGATTGTTATGGTTTGCAGTGGGTGGATAAGGGTCATACAGAAGTGTGGCAGGGGCAGGAAACAGGTGTCAGAAATGACGCAGAGAGAGAGAGTGAGTGAGAGTACTTCAGACGAGCACATGTTCACTCACACTCACACACACACAATCAGCAATCAACGCTCCTGTCTTCAAGCTGTCTAGTATTTTCAAATAAGGTAAAACCTAACATTAGTCCATCCCTGGTAAACATGATTTCACCAAGTACAATATGTTCCTGGATCAACATCCTTGTTGATCATGAAACAACATTCCAATCAGCCAATCAGATTTGAGGGACAAGTTTACTGTTTATGTCAAGCTTAGGCTTACAACCAGGGTTAGCGTCTACATCAGTGTTATTTACCTATCACTTCCCTCTGATTTTAGGGATAAATTATGGGTAGGGTTAGGTTTAGGGTAGAGATAGGGTTAGGACTACAATTTTAGACAGGAATGTCTTTCCAAGATTAACAAAATATGTATTAGTGTATAAATACATATTACTGTATTATTGCTAAAGCAAGCATCACTATTGCTCATATGTAGGGTTAGCGAACTGAACAAACCTCTAACCCTTAGAAACTTGTCCTATACCGTTTGTACTGCGGCCATGAATACCTCAAATCATACTACTTTTCAAAGCCATCACATTTATGGGGGGGGGGGGGGGGGGTATCTCAGGCTTACATTGAAGGAGAAGAGTCTTGTGTAGATAACATAATATTATAGAGATTTGAAGATGGTATCAACCACATAGCAACAACCAAAAACAACCTTAGCAATGACCCAGAAGTCCCTATAGCAACTGTATAGCAATGTGCTTAAAACAGCACAGAATACTTTGCAACCAGTTAGCAACAACATTGTGGCTGTGATTATGGCATGGGCATGCAGTCACTTTTTCAATTAAGTTAATGTAAAAATCTAGTTAACAGATCTGCAATTTTGTTGGCTAAACCGGTTATTTGCTATAAGAATTTCAAATGTAACATATATATAGCAGTTTTGGATTTTATGATTTTATCTGTGGTTAACATGACTTAAAGGGGTCATGAACTGGCTTTTTTAATTTTTTTTATATCGTTTTCTGAGGTCAACTTATGACGTTTGTGTGGTTTTTACATTCAAAAACATCATAATGAATAAGTAATAGGCTATTTTCTACCCTGGTTTTGAGCCTCTCTCATGGAACGCTCGGTTTTTATGGGCGTGCCGCACTGAAGACTTGGAAGTAAACGGCCACTGCTATGATTGGATAAGCTTTGCATATTACAATGAGCTTCGGCTCCCTCGTGAGTACACGTGAGGAATTGTTTTGAAAGCCTGTGGGAAAACGGCAACCGGAATGATTCGCCCACAGCAGGGCTCGCAAAATGTCTTTATCAAACAAACACAATGATTTATCTCTCTCTAATTTGCGCGTAAAACGGATGTTCCCGAAAACGCTCCTCCGGATTCACAAATGCTTCGTAAACATCCGATTTGATAGTTAAACGTGTGTTTGTGAGTGAATTAGAATTATTCGTAAATAAGGCACGCTTGCAAGCTCATCTAGCATAATCCCCCCCATAAATTACAACTACGGACTTCTGGACTCCCTTCTCATGTTTGGCCACTGTATTATTGCATAAATGCTAAATAGACGAATTGGTCATATGCCTAACAATAAATATTCAATTAAAGTGTGTCCACCAAAATTTTTTTAGCCAGCTAAAAAAAATGCCAGGCACTCTTCTGTAAACAGCCAGCTGATGGTGTTTGAGAGCGCTTTGGAGGCGCAGCGTTTTTGCGTTTTTTCCCCAGCTAAGACGCTTTGGTTGCTATGATGATATGGAATATGCCAGGCACAGCTAGCCATGGATTATCCCGTTTATACCATGGTCATTTGCCAGCACTGACAAAATGATGGTTATTTTTGTCAGTTAGGGCTTGTTAGATCTAGCATTCTGCCTGCTTTGAATCAGACAGATAAAGTAGTGCATAAGAATACATTCATATGAATGAATATGATTTATATTAATTTATTTAAATTCATTATCGAGAGGGAGAGAGATGTGTGTGTGTGAGTTACCTGTGTCTGTTCATCATTTCTCTATTGACATCAAAGCTGTGAGTTTAATTACTTCAAAACCAGTGATGTTACCCCCTCGTTGCTGAGAAATACAATGTAGTGATTCAGTAGCAAAGCTACAGGTCAATGCATTAAACAGGGCAGCGTTGATAGCAAGTTTCTGTGCTCCTGAATGTTTCTGTGTGCACAGCGCGATCTTATGCGTGCTTCAATGAAAGTAGCGCGAGTAAATATGTGTGTGTGTGCTTCAATGAAAACAGTATTAATATAGAACGATTATTAAACTGACTTGGAACTACCTGTGCATTAAACGGTTTTAATGCACACCTTCCAGCCTATCAGAATCAAGTATTTAGACGGACCATGGTATAACTGCTTATTGTCTTTGCCTTATTTCTTTTTGTGTGACTTTATATCTTGCAGTTTTATCTTGCAACTTTATATCTCCCAATGTGACTTTTTTCTTCTTTTTTTCTAATCAGATGCGGAAATTGTCATCCATAGTCCCTACATGGGCTTCATTAATTGAGGACATTATTCTGTGTCGTTGAATACATGCGGTACTCACAGAAGCAAACGATTCAATTAAACACAAGAATATTCTAGCTGCAATTAATGGATAAAAGGTATTTTCTTGTTATTGTCTGTTGATCCAGGTATAAATGCTGCCCCAGTCACGCTGCCATTTTCAGTCGACTTCCGATTTTCCTGTTTGTGTGGGATGGCCAGGATATTTTCCTTCTGTGCGTCTAACAGGAAGAGAGTCGACTGGGGGTGGTGCTTTCTCGCTCGCTCTCTTCTCGTGACTCATCAGAACAGCTAGCATCCACTCAAAAGCACACTGTGCTGTTCAGCTTTTCTGGGCTACAATAGGACTCACGATCACTCTCTCTATCGCTCTGGCCTTTGTCCCTCCCTGTGTCTTTCACAAAGACGTACGCACTTTCTAACCATTCTTTTTATGATACAGATAAGCGAAAACCGGCTCCTCATGCCAGAACATAATTCTTGTACACATTATTCCATGTACTATGCAAAGCCGGGCTGCTTTTGAAGTTACCAGCATGACACAACCCCTTTGAGTTCGTGGGTTTCTAAAGATAAAATGTTGCAGTTCATCAAAGGGTTCTGGAAAGACGGATAATTGCGTTGCTAAGGAGAGCATGGGGAGAATGTGTTTGTGCATACTTGTTCAACAAGAATAAACATGTTCAATTTATTGCTCTGCCATTGTGTGTCTGTATATTGTCAGAACCAGAAGTCCCGCTGGACTTGGCATTGTTTGGACTAGGTCTCAGGTAGAGCTGCTGGCCCAGTTGCCAGACAAAAGCAGAGAAGCATTTTCATCATAATGAAGTCTGTTTCTTGATTCGTGTCTCGCTCAAAATCCCAGAGACCCTGTTAATTATTCAGGCATGAATAAAACCTCCTGGCACAAACTTTATGGAGCTAGACTATAACAAAGATTAAAAAAAAAAAAAAAAAAAAGGTTTAGACATTTGTCATTTAATTCTATACATTGTTGTGGCATATTGTTTCTAGTTTTGTACATTTGAATTTCAAATTTCACAAAATTGTATTTATTTTTTTTTGTATTTTTAAATAGCTTATTTTCTGTTCTGAATTTTTAGAGGTGAAATTATCTGTAAATATATTATGTTATAGAATTATACACCGATCAGGCATAACATTATGAATGACACTGATTATCTCTTCATCACGGCACCTGTTAGTGGGTGGGATATATTAGGCAGCAAGTGAACATTTTGTCCTCAAAGTTGATGTGTTAAAAGCAGGAAAAATGGGCTAGCGTAAGGATTTGAGCGAGTTTGACAAGGGCCAAATTGTGATGGCAGTATCAGTATCTATCAAAAGTGGTCCAAGGATGGAACAGTGGTGAACCGGCGACAGGGTCATGGGCGGCCAAGGCTCATTGATGCACGTGGGGAGCAAAGGCTGGCCTGTGTGGTCCGATCAAACAGACAAGCTACTGTGGCTCAGATTGCTCAAGGAGTTAATGCTGGTTCTGATAGAAAGGTGTCAGAATACACAGTGCATTGCAATTTGTTGCATATGGGGCTGCATAGCTGCAGACCAGTCAGGGTGCCCATGCTGACCCCTGTCCACCGCCAAAAGCGCAACAGTGGCCACGTGAGCATCAGAACTGGACCACGGAGCAATGGAAGAAGGTGGCCTGGTCTGATGAATCACGTTTTCTTTTACATCACATGGATGGCTGGGTGCGTGTGTGTCGCTTACCTGGGGAACACATGGCACCAGGATGCACTATGGGAAGAAGGCAAGCCGGCGGAGGCAGTGTGATGCTTTGGGCAATGTTCTGCTGGGAAACCTTGGGTCCTGCCATCCATGTGGATGTTACTTTGACAAGTACCACCTACCTAACCATTGTTTCAGACCATGTACACCGTTTCATGGAAATGGTGTTCACTGGTGGCTGTGGCCTCTTTCAGCAGGATAATGCGCCCTGCTACAAGGCAAAAATGGTTCAGGAATGGTTTGAGGAGCACAACAACGAGTTTGAGGTGTTGACTTGGCCTCCAAATTCCCCAGATCTCAATCCAATCGAGCATCTGTGTGATGTGCTGAACAAACAAGTCCGATCCATGGAGGACTTAAAGGATCTGCTTGCTAACATCTTGGTGCCAGATATCACAGCACACCTTCAGGGGTCTAGTGGAATCCATGTCTCGACGGGTCAGGGCTGTTTTGGCAGCAAAAGGGGGACCAACACAATCATAATGTTATGCTTGATCGGTGTATATGTTATAGTATTATATTATATTATCAAATCAAACTGACAAATCAATTAATCGCGATTAATCGCATCTAACGTAAAAGTGTGTGTGTGTCACAGTTAGTTTTGGTTATATTTCATGTTCATGGTAGTGATGTTCGGTTCTTGAACAAATCGTTCTTTTGAGCCGGTTCTCAGCAAGTAACCGGTCAAGCCGGTTCTTTAATCAAACTGAATCGAACTTTAGTTCCAGGTTGATGACGCAAGACGCAAAAGCAGAAGTAGCATGTCCGACTCAAAAAGAACCGAAGTTTGCCGACGATTACTGAGGATTCTGATGATTGAGTTGGCGATTCAAGCCCAAGGCACGTACTGGAAATATGCTTATTATGACTACTGTTATTAAATAACATTTTATTAAAACCTGCAAAAACCTTTCTGTCGAGAGATGTAGTCTAAATAAATTTTACTGTAGTTTATTGTGCATGCAGATTATATTTTAAGTTTTAAGCGAAATTTCTAAGTTTATAAGTTTATTCTTCTTATATAGGCTACTTTAGACATGTAACATATCCGCGTTTATGCATGTCTGTAATGTGTGCTGTATGTGCAAAACTTTTAGGAATCTTATCCAAGATGTAGGCTACTCAATATTGGTCAGTCGTATCCGACATAAAGGATGAAACAGTGACCACAAACACCATTCATTTCAAGTGAATAAAAGGCAATAATCAGCAAAATGCACTCATGCAAATAACTTTATTTGATTGTTTCAATATGCATTGACACAGATTACTTTACTTGAATGTTTCCTTGATATAACATGACACTGAGTTGTTTGAAAAGAAATGCATAGTGACATTATTGCATGATGACGTCAGGAGCCTATGAATCGGCTTTTTGAACCGGTTCATTGAGCCAAACTGTCCGAAAATAACCGGTTTGCTGAAATGAATTGGACTTTGCATCACTAGTTCATGGTTCATGTCTTTTTCTGTAATGATTCACTGTAGTCAAATGAACCAACGCTATCTCTCGACCAATTCGTACTTATTTGTATGAGGTGGCTAATTCGTACGAATTCGTACGGCCTCACTCGTATAGATTCGTACGATATGTCTATACTGGATTCGAATTCGTACGAGTGAGGTCGTACAAATTCCTACGAATTAGCCACCTCATAAAATATGTACGAATTGCTGTGATATCAGCATAACAATGAAAGGATAGTCCATGTCTGCTGATGACAGGACCGAGGGGAAGCATGTAAAGGATGAATAAGATTGGGCCGAGAACCGACCCCTGCGGAACACCACATGTAACAGGGAGCAGCCTGGACTCACATTCTCCTAATATAACACGCTCAGTCCTGCCAGAAAGGTAGGACTGAAACCACTGCAGTGCTGCTCCCGACAGTCCAACTGTGTTGTAGAGGTGGTCCAGGAGGATGGTATGGTCCACTGTGTCGAATGCCGCTGTTAGGTCGAGGAGAATGAGCAGTGATGGTGATCCTGAATCAGCTGCCATAGGAAGGTCATTGGTCACCCTGAGCAGAGTTGTTTTGGTGCTGTGGGCCGAGCAAAAGCCTGATTGAAAAATCTCAAATAGGTTGTTGTGTTTTAGATGGTTGTGGAGCTGAGAGGCGGCTTCCTTCTCTAGAACCTTTGACAGGTGAGGTTGGAGATCGGCCTGTAATTTGCAAAGACCTCAGGGTCTAGAGTTGGTTTCTTGAGTATAGGACGGATGACAGCCCGGGATGGGATCCAAGGTGCAGGTGGACGACTTCATTTTCCTGATAGTTTCCTCAACGTGGCTCTGCTGAACCTCAGTGAAGTGTGGAAAGGATGGCAATCTCCCGGGCGAGGGGTTGGAGGACGGGGGAGACGGAGGAAGAGCCAGATATTGAAGAGCGGATGTTATTGACTTTAGATCTAAAAAAGTCAATGAAGCTGTTGCATCGCTCTACTGTGGTTTCAGTGGATGAAGATGACTTCGGCTTCAGGAGATTGTTTACTGTGGAAAAAAGATGCTTAGAGTTTCCAGTATTTTTATTGATGAGATTGGAATAGAATTGAGAGCGCGCACCCTTCAAGGACTTAAGATAAGCCTTTTGATGGTCGCGGAAGGCAAGCTTGTGAAGAGTTAGACCAGACTGTTTACCGCGGCGTTCCAGGATACGGCCCTCAGTTTTCATTTTCCGCAATTCCTGTGTGAACCAGGGGGCAGAGCTTTCAAAATTGACTTCCCGTGTCCTGATAGGGGCATGGAGGTCAAAAACACTGCTCAGAGATGTATTATAGTGATCCACCAGTCCGTCCACTGTTGCAAGGACTGGGCAGTTGATGTTGTGTTGAAAGTCTACAATGATGGAGGTTGGGTCAATTTGTTTCCAGTTCCGGAAAGATATTTGGCGCTTAGGTCTGATGATAGGCAGCGAAAATGTAAAGGCCATAGAGACCAACTTGTGGTCAGACACACCCAGATCGTTTACCTCCAGGCTGTTTATGGGGGCCGCGTCAGTGATGACCAGATCTAGGGTATGGCCCTTGATGTGAGTGGGAGCCTTCACATGTTGCTGGAGACCAAGACAATCAATCAAACTCAGGAACTCTGTTGCAAGATGACAGGAGGGTTTGTCAATATGGATATTAAAATCACCAAGAATAACAATTCTGGTTGACATGGAACAGAGTGATGTGAGTAGATCATGTATTTCAGGGAGAAATGAGGAGTGTGGTTTGGGGGGACGGTATATGAGAAGCACTGTCATGGAGTATGGGGGTTTACATTTGAAGGCTAAACATTCCATTGAGGTAAGATCAGGCAGTGGCAGGGGAGAAAGTTTCAGTTCATCCCAATGAATGACGGCCAAACCACCCCCACGTCCGGAGCTGCGGGCTTTTTCCATGTAGCCATAGCCCTGGGGGCAGGCTTCATTGAGCACTGAGTGGTCCCCTGTTTTGTGCCAAGTTTCCACTAGGCACATGAAGTCCAGTCCTTTATCCAGAATATGGTCGTGGATGAGCAGGGATTTATTGGTGAGGGATTGTGTGTTGAATAATTCCATAGTGGCAGGAGACAGAGCTGATGGTGGAAGTCTCTGTAAGCTCCGCAGTACACTGTGGTCCACTCCATGTTTTGTACTTCTCCCAGCGCTAGAGGCTCTCAGAGGGAGGAGGTGGGGTGGAGGGTTGCTACATAGTCCAAGTGCGGCAGTGTCCTGATGACGTCGCTGAAGTGCGACACATGCAGCTGAAGACCAGATGGAGGGGATCGTCGCTGTACCATGCAGGAGGTAAACAAAGTTTTTCCGGGCACTTCTGTGACTATACCGGGGTCGGCGCAGAAGTCCAAGTTGTCTTATGGCTGTAATGCAAGGTGGAGCAGTGATCCAGTTGAGACTCAGCAGTGGAATATTTCAACATCATGCCGGACGCTGGTGACGTTAGCCCGGTGCCAATCGCTGCCAATCAACCGGCAATTTCAGACAGAACCAGCTCACCAGTCAAGTTGAGCTAGGCCAACAGCAGCAGTCCTCCGGCAACAAAGGACACTAGTGACTCGACGGTCCAAATGCTGGCTCACCAACAGCAGGACAAAGACAATCAACTAGCACTGAAAGCAATGGTAGCAAGTAAGTTGCTAAAGCACCAGGTCAGAAAGGTATTGCAGTACACAGAGGAACTTGCAAGGGGCGTGAGAATAGTCTTGAAGAAATCCACTTTACTTGAGACCAATGGTACAATCACCTAATCGAAGTGAAATACGCTAAATTAGTGTCAGAAGTGGAGAAGCAGCGTGGAGAAGTGTCAGAAGTGGAGAAGTGGCGAACAAACAACGCCAGCGTCCTCTCTGTCCTCCGTCTATTAGGTAATTTCATATAAGGACGAGTGACACCAGTGAAGGACGAGAGAGGACCAGGCCTGGAATTTACGTTGTGTTTTGTTTATGTTTTATTATGTGTGTGCGTGGCAGCCGTCCATGAGGGGCTGCCCGCGTTACTTTCAGTTTGTTTATTTTGGATTAAAGTCTTTTAAACGTTCGCCGGTTCCCGCCTCCTTCTTCCCATATCTACGAACTTTGTTACAAACAGAAATATAAAACTCACCAAACAGTGGTTACACAAACAAAGATACAAGAAACAATGGTAACATGAGGGATATTTATACACAAAGACTGATAACTTAACAAGACACACCTTAAAGCAATGATCAAACAATGAACCAATGAGAACATAGGATACATGACATGTCACATTCACAAGGGGAGCACATGGCAGGATAACATGAGGAGCAAGGGAAGCATGTGACAAACAGGAAGCAGGAAATATGAGGCAAAATTACAAAATAAAAGACATGAGCCATGAACATGAAACAAAACTAACAGTCTGTGTGTATGTATGAATATATACACACACATAAATACCCACATACATATACATGTGTGTGTACATCAAAAATGTAAAAATATGATAGCAAAATGACAGCTTCAAGTGTTGAAGATGAATTCAGTATTCAATTGTTGTCATTATTTTAGCTCCACCAGTTCAAACAGAAAAGCGAGATGAGGAGGAGGAGGAATGAGAGAAGAGAGGATTTACGTAGGGTCTCACGATCAGACAGTGACTGGATGAGCAGAATACTAATGTGAACGCGTGAGGAGACCAGATCTCTCTGAGCATTTTTTTACACAGCTGTGATTTTTGGGGTTAGTCATCCTCACTAATACTGATTCAGTGTTCTTTTACTGCAGTCATCCACCACATCACAATGACGACAGGCTCCACGGCAACCAGCAATTTTAAGCGACTGAGAAAGTCACAGAGAGAACATAGAGACATAATTAGAATTAATTTTCAGGCACTTCTGTCTTACTCTAGTAGCTTGTATTGATGTAATGTTTGCAGGTGCTATGACATTAGAATTCTCACTCTAAACAAGACATGAAAGGAAGTAAACTGTCACACAGGAAGTTGAGAGAATGAGGACTGGACTGTTTGTTCCTTAGAAATCACCACTCCATTTGTTGGTCTGCCACACTCACTGCTTAGAAATGAGGGGAGGATTAAGTCGATTTGAATTTTCTGAAGGAAATACAAGTGCTTGTCAGGCAGCAAAAGAATAGCGTTTAAGTTTAATAAACGTTTAGGTTTTAGGCTGTGCTTCTACATAAATGATTTTGCATCGGAGTCTTGACGCTCATGCAGTGTAAAGGCAGCTATAAATGGTTGAATATACGCAAGATGAGACCAGTCACAGCTCAGTATGCAAATTTATGTAAATTATAATGCTTTCACACTGACCCCAGTCCATTTGTCATCAGAGTTCAGGTTTGGTTGGTTTTACACATCACACCATATCAGGGTCTGCTTGAAATGTTAGTCTGGGCTATGAGTCACAGTTTGAAAGCAATCTGTAAGTAATCTGCAATTGGTGACATATCATTTGCATGCTAGTATAATGCGTTTCTCATTGCTGCTTGTCATTGAAATTGCAAAAACAAAGATTGCATGGCACATTCAATGCATTAAAAAAGCATTTATTTTACTTGACTACACAGGCAAGCTTAGAATAATGTACATCATCGACAGACAAACGAAAGTGCCCTTCTGTGTGTGTAAAGTTTATGTGGTAAATCTAAAGTGAGTGGTCTGGAATCCTCTCGTCCTGAGATTGTTACCAAGTGAAAGTGGTAAACATCTGCTACTAGTGATGGTGATGTGGTTCTAACCCAAAAGTACAGTGTGAAACAGGGGCAGGGGAGGATGGAGAAATGTTTGAAATGTTTGTATGTAGTTAATAATTTTTGTGGACCAAGGTAGAAAAACACTTAATTTTCTAAAACGCATTTCTTGTATTAAAATTCACTATGGGTGAATTCCAAATGGCATTTTTGCGCCCTTGAAGGACATTTCGGGAAAGGGATGCCATTTGTAGGGGCGTTCCAAAGGAAAGTGAACTAGTAAGTCCATTAGCGAAGGCTACATGCGATGGTCACTTCAAGAAAGTAATTTTATCGTTTATGGTCATGTGACCCAGAGTCTTCACAATTAATTTAAAAGCATTTCAGATTGGAATTCGCCCCCAAATTCCTGTTCCTTTCATTCTGATTCATTTTCCAATTGAACTTCCATAGGATGTGGCCAATAGGGTATGCATTGACGTCACTTTCCTGCCAGAGCACGCCCCCTCAGCCGGACTGAGTGGCAAAAGAGCTGCTGCATAACTGGATTTAATAGGGGAAAATGCGAAGACGTGAGTAAAACAAATGATTATCACTTTAAACTAAAGGTTGGACTTGATATAAGTGTTCCTTACAACTTACCAATGATCCAGTGATCCATGGATATTGACATGCAGCCAGGAATCATGTTTCCTGACATTTATATGTGCCTGATTTCAACGCTGGGGAAATACATAAAGCAAATTCGCCTGTGAACACTTTATATAAATACAATATAGGTAGGTCTAAATCCGGGTGATCACTTATATCAATGTTATATATATCGTCATATCGCCAGCCCTAAAACTTGTATAGTTTTTTGTCAGTGCTTATTTAAAAACATCCAATCATGCAGAATATAAGATGGTAAATATTTAATTGATGAGTTGCCAATACAATATATAACAATACAATATATAGGGTATGATTTTACCCCAACATTCAGCATACTGACACAAAATGATTACTATAAATCCACGTTTTGTTACCTGGAGTCCAGTTGTTTCTGTGAATTGCAGCAATCCATTTGCTTCTCTTTTTGTAGCTTTCAGCAGTCTGTAAAAATATATCTCATATTTCTTGTCAAATCTATTTGTACAGTCAATCTCAAAGCTCATTCACACTGAAAACCAGTGCTGCCACTCAGTGGGTGTAACCGCAGTGACTCGTCGGCCGACGGTGATGTCACGCGCATACCCTCTATTCAATTGCAAAGGAACTGGAAAGTGAAGCTTTTTCAAAATATCTCTTTTATGTTCCAGGGAAGATAAGAAATGGTCTTGGAAGGACTTGAGAGTAAGCAAATTATTTTTAATTTTTTGAGTGAACTGTTCCTATAATAGTAACATATCAGTTTTGTTTCAAATCAATTTTGTTGGTCAAAATAAGAACCAAATGTACTTTCATGAAGAACAAGAACAAGATTCCTACTAATGATACTTCAGACACAAAGTGTTAGTACACATTTTTCCTGCACTCATAGCAATTATGTTCTTTGTCTTAGCCCTCATTAAATTAATAATCAAACCTGAAAGGAAAGGGTGCAGGGCAGATCTGTGCAGTCCTTTCCAATCATCTCTCCCTTCCCTCCACCCTTACATAAGAACGTAATGTCTGTAACCTGCAGTCTGTTATATAAGAAACAGGAAGAATCATGTTAAATATGGAGAGGTTTGTTTGTGCGTTTGTCAGTTTGAGATGAAGAAGACATTAGAGGCCTGCTCTTCAACTTGTTGAAGTATGTTCCATATTAATGACTCCTTTGAACAGCACAGATTCCCAGGCTTTAATTATTCCTGTGTAGTACATTATGTGGATAAGCAGTAAAGCTACTGGGAAATATTTACATATCAAGGACCAGGTGAGGAAAGTTGTGATTTGAGAAATGTTTATCTGGGACAAGACTAATGTAGTAGAACATAGGATATTTTATCTCACTTGACCTAGCTGGTAAAATATGTCTTGCTATCTGATTGATTAATGCTCATGCTCAAAATTATTATTTTTATATTTCATAGTTCAATTAATAGCTGGGAGGAGCTTATTTACCTATTCCTGTCAATCATAACAGAATAAGCAGCTACTTCATTTCTGAGACAATACCACCACAACCACACCTTTATTTTTATAATGTCTCTATTTTTCTCAGTAAAAAAACTATTCGTATGTCACATATAGAGGTTTTTATCCTTTATTATTACAACAGTATTGTGTAGGTTTTTAATATATGATATATATTTTGCCCTCTTGTTGTTTTGAATATTTAAATCATACAATTCTAACTTTCATTACTTGTAGTCTGAAGTGGCAAGTGAAGAAGTCTCTCCAATACCGTATGCGGTTACACTGTACAGGTTACAGTGTAATTATACACGTTACAGTGTAATTATACATTTAAGTACTGAGTAATAAAAATTAATGACATGTACTATAGGGTTAGGAATAGGTTGGTTTAGGGTTAGTTGCATGTAATTATGCATCATTTATAGTTATTACTACAGTAACTACATGTAACATGTGTAACAAGGACACTGTAAAATAAAGTGTTACCTAATCTGCAAGTCTGTGTATTTGTAGATGAACATGTGTAACTTGTAAAATGCACTATATGTAATATATTGTCACAAACGCCGGTGAAGATTCCACTGTCGGCCACCAGAGGTCGAACTCACCAGAGTACTAACCTCCATTTCAGACTTCATTTCCCATACACCCTCACTCCTGGACTGATTACTGCACACCTGTTCCTCATCACCTTGCCTATATAAACTCTGCTCTCACACTTATTCAATGCGAAGTTTTGTTTGCCCCGGCTGCATTTCTGAGCGTTATTCCCTGTGATTATCCTGCCTGTGTTTGACCCTGCCTTGGACTACCGTTTACGACCCTGTTCTGCCTGCCCTTGATCTTTGTTTGCCTGGACTTTGATTCTCGTTTGTTTGCTGCCTGCCCTGACCTATTGCCTGTTATGACCACGATTGATGCACTGCCTCTGATATTGCTGTTCACCCTGGTTTACCGACCCACGCCTGCTTGTACTGTGAATTTGTGTTATTTTAATAAACTGCACATGGATCCCAGTCCCCCTACAACGTCTGATTGATCATCAGCTCTACGCCAAGGCCGGAAAGTGTGAGTTCCACCAGTCATCAGTGTCGTTTCTTGGGTACATCATCAGCCCCGAAGGAGTGGCGATGGACGAAAGGAAAGTTCGGGCAGTCCTGAGTTGGCCTCAACCTGCTACACTGAAGGAGCTTCAAAGATTCCTGGGGTTTGCTAACTTCTACAGGAGATTCATCAGGAACTTCAGTTCAGTCGGCGCACCGCTCACGGCCATGACAAGGGGAGGAAACAACAAACTGCGGTGGTCTACAGACGCTCTCCAGGCATTCAACAAATTAAAGAGTCGTTTCACTACCGCTCCCATCCTACACCATCCTGACCCGCACTTGCCGTTTGTGGTAGAAGTGGATGCTTCCAACACCGGAATCGGTGCCATTCTCTCCCAGCGACAAGGTAACCCACCTAAACTGTTCCCATGTGCTTACTTCTCCAGAAAACTCTCAACCGCCGAGCAGAATTATGACTTGGGAAACCGTGAGCTACTGGCTATGAAGGCTGCGTTTGAGGAGTGGCGACATTGGCTGGAGGGACCGAGACACCCGTTCTTGGTACTAACCGATCACCGGAATCTGGAGTATCTACGCTCAGCTAAGCGACTGAACCCCAGGCAAGCCAGATGGGCACTTTTCTTCACTCGTTTCAATTTCACCATTACATACATCCCAGGTTCAAAGAACACCAAAGCTGACGCACTATCACGACAATTTGATCACACCCCTCAAAACACTCAACAAGAGACCATTATTTCTCCCACCTTAATCCTAGCCCCGGTGCAGTGGGACATTATGTCCGAGATCACACAATCACATGCACAGAATCCACCTCCTGCAGAATGCCCCAATGATCGAACATTCGTTCCACCAGAACTCAGGGAAAAGGTCATACGCTGGGTTCATTCGGCCACAAGCTCTGGTCACCCGGGAATTACAACAACAACACGGCTGATAAGAAACCGATTCTGGTGGGACACACTACAGACTGACGTCACAGAATTCATCAACTCTTGCCACACATGTCCCACAGCCAAGACCCCGAAGCAACCGGTGGTCCGAGGGTGGAGCAGGAGTCCGGCGAGGCAGGCCCCCCACCCATGATTGTGGAAGGCGAGGTGGCGTTTGCTGTGCGGAATTTGCTAGATTCCAGACGCCGGGGCGCCAACTCCAATACCTGGTCGACTGGGAGGGGTACGGTCCGGAAGAGAGGTTCTGGGTCAACTCAGATGATATTCTGGACCCCAACTTAATCAATGAATTCCATAGGACTCACCCGGAAAAACCGCCCCCGTGACCGCGCGGAAGATCCCGGCGTCGGATGTGCTCTCGCGTCAGGAGCCACTCGCGGGGGGGGGCTCTGTCACAAACGCCGGTGAAGATTCCACCGTCGGCCACCGTCGAACTCACCAGAGTACTAACCTCCATTTCGGACTTTATTTCCCATACACCCTCACTCCTGGACTGATTACTGCACACCTGTTCCTCATCACCTTGCCTATATAAACTCTGCTCTCACACTTATTCAATGCGAAGTCTTGTTTGCCCCGGCTGCATTTCTGAGCGTTATTCCCTGTGATTATCCTGCCTGTGTTTGACTCTGCCTTGGACTACCGTTTACGACCCTGTTCTGCCTGCCCTTGATCTTTGTTTGCCTGGACTTTGATTCTCGTTTGTTTGCTGCCTGCCCTGACCTATTGCCTGTTATGACCACGATTGATGCACTGCCTCTGATATTGCTGTTCATCCTGGTTTACCGACCCACGCCTGCTTGTACTGTGAGTTTGTGTTATTTTAATAAACTGCACATGGATCCCAATCTGCCTGAGTCCTCGTTACATATATACACCGATCAGGCATAACATTATGATTATGCCTGTAAGTTGCGAGGTGGGGCCTCCATGGATCGGACTTGCTTGTTCAGCACATCCCACAGATGCTCGATTGGATTGAGATCTGGGGAATTTGGAGGCCAAGTCAACACCTCAATCTTGTTGTTGTGCTCCTCAAACCATTCCTGAACCATTTTTGCTTTGTGGCAGGGCACATTAACCTGCTGAAAGAGGCCACAGCCACCAGGGAATACCATTTCCATGAAAAGGTGTACATGATCTGCAACAATGCTTAGGTAGGTGGTACGTGTCAAAGTAACATCCATGTGAATGGTAGGACCCAAGGTTTCCCAGCAGAACATTGCCCAAAGCATCACACTGCCTCCGCCGGCTTGCCTTCTTCCCATAGTGCATCCTGGTGCCATGTGTTCCCCAGGTTCCCCAGACACACACGCACCCAGCCAATCCACGTGATGTAAAAGAAAACGTGATTCAGACAAGGCCACCTTCTTCCATTGCTCCGTGGTCCAGTTCTGATGCTCACGTGACACTGTTGCCGGGGTCAGCATGGGCACCCTGACTGGTCTGCAGCTATGCAGCCCCATACGCAACAAACTGCAATGCACTGTGTATTCTGACACCTTTCTATCAGAACCAGCATTAACTTCTTGAGCAATTTGAGTTACAGTAGCTCTCCTGTTTGATCGGACCACACGGGCGAGCCTTTGCTCCCCACATGCATCAGTGAGCCTGGGCCGCCCATGACCCTGTCGCCGGGTTCACCACCTTCCTTGGACCACTTTTGATAGATACTGACCACTGCAGACCGGGAACACCCCACAAGAGCTGCAGTTTTGGAGATGCTCTGACCCAGTCATCTAGCCATCACAGTTTGGCCCTTGTCAAACTCGCTCAAATCCTTACACTTGCCCATTTTTTTCTGCTTCTAACACATCAACTTTGAGGACAAAATGTTCACTTGCTGCCTAATATATCCCACCCACTAACAGGTGCCGTGATGAAGAGATAATCAGTGTTATTCACTTCACCTGTCATAATGTTATGCCTGATCGGTGTACAATATATATATATATATATATATATATATATATATATTGAACTAACTTGTTATATATATATATATATATATATATATATATATATATATTAACATTATGAGCAATCAACAATGGAACAATTGTTTGACTTGTATGAAAGTATGGAAGCCCATTTCCGTTTAAAATGTTTAAAATGATAAAGTCACAATTGCAAGGAAATCACAAATGGGAAATAAACAGTTGCATTAGAGATATAAAGTCATATTGTGAGATAAAGTCACGATTATAATAAATAAAATTGCAATCATAAAATTAAAGGCATACACACACGCGCGCGCACAGACACACACCCACACACCCACGCGCACACACACACTATGCATATAGTATATTTATGTATTTGAACTACATTACTACTTGGATAACAACCTGATGTGACCCACTTGAACTCTCTGTTTCTTTAATTATAGCATATCAAATTGGACCTTTCATATAGATCCATTAATCACTGGCATTCAACTAAAATGACTCCTTTATGTTGTGTTCTTCCAAAGAATGCTTCACTTGAATACAAATGTGATGTTTTCACAAGTAGGAGAAAAACCCGAGCCCAGAGATACAAGAGAGAGACTGTCTATAATGTTCTTCAAAACTAACCAGCTGCTGTGTCTCAAGTACTGATACCATTAACGAGTCCAGGGAACAACATGTTCTGAGCTTAGTAATCGGTGTTCAATAGTGCTTGATGCATCAGTTTCTGGATAACATTATTTTGTTGGTAGGACCATGATGACATGCTTTGTTTTTTAATTGGCCATGCATTTTTCAGAGTTTGAGGACATGATGCGAATCAGCTGATGCTGGTGATTTGTTCCTAGTTTGTTGGTAATTACTTCACAGATACAAGCAACAAAGCCTTGCTGAAATCTTACATAAAAAGAGTCTTATGTTTCTTTTTGCCTTGTTGACAGATGACGGACAGATTTTTTCAACAATTACATTGTTTTCCTCCCTTATGCATTACTGCAGCTGGTTCCTGTTTTGCCCTACTGCTATTTAAACAGCTTTAAGTTCAAGTTCACATTCACTTATTTGTGTACTGGAGAGAAGCAAAAATCTACAGTACAGTAAGCAAAAATATACAGTGTATACACTATATATATTTGCAATTTAATGCAATTTCTGCATGCCAGCTAAATTGCAAAAACAAATTTTGTAGGCATTTTCGCATGATATTATGTATCACCATGATATACACTCACCTAAAGGATTATTAGGAACATCTGTTAAATTTCTCATTAATGCAATTATCTAATCAACCAATCACATGGCAGTTGCTTCAGTGCATTTAGGGGTGTGGTCCTGGTCAAGACAATCTCCTGAACTCCAAACTGAATGTCAGAATGGGAAAGAAAGGTGATTTAAGCAATTTTGAGCGTGGCATGGTTGTTGGTGCCAGACGGGCCAGTCTGAGTATTTCACAATCTGCTCAGTTACTGGGATTTTCACGCACAACCATTTCTAGAGTTTACAAAGAATGGTGTGAAAAGGGAAAAACATCCAGTATGCGGCAGTCCTGTGGGCGAAAATGCCTTGTTGATGCTAGAGGTCAGAGGAGAATGGGCCGACTGATTCAAGCTGATAGAAGAGCAACTTTGACTGAAATAACCACTCGTTACAACCGAGGTATGCAGCAAAGCATTTGTGAAGCCACAACACGCACAACCTTGAGGCGGATGGGCTACAACAGCAGAAGACCCCACCGGGTACCACTCATCTCCACTACAAATAGGAAAAAGAGGCTACAATTTGCACGAGCTCACCAAAATTGGACAGTTGAAGACTGGAAAAATGTTGCCTGGTCTGATGAGTCTCGATTTCTGTTGAGACATTCAGATGGTAGAGTCAGAATTTGGCGTAAACAGAATGAGAACATGGATCCATCATGCCTTGTTACCACTGTGCAGGCTGGTGGTGGTGGTGTAATGGTGTGGGGGATGTTTTCTTGGCACACTTTAGGCCGCTTAGTGCCAATTGGGCATCGTTTAAATGCCACGGCCTACCTGAGCATTGTTTCTGACCATGTCCATCCCTTTATGACCACCATGTACCCATCCTCTGATGGCTACTTCCAGCAGGATAATGCACCATGTCACAAAGCTCGAATCATTTCAAATTGGTTTCTTGAACATGACAATGAGTTCACTGTACTAAAATGGCCCCCACAGTCACCAGATCTCAACCCAATAGAGCATCTTTGGGATGTGGTGGAACGGGAGCTTCGTGCCCTGGATGTGCATCCCACAAATCTCCATCAACTGCAAGATGCTATCCTATCAATATGGGGCAACATTTCTAAAGAATGCTTTCAGCACCTTGTTGAATCAATGCCACGTAGAATTAAGGCAGTTCTGAAGGCGAAAGGGGGTCAAACACAGTATTAGTATGGTGTTCCTAATAATCCTTTAGGTGAGTGTATTTCATATGTACCTTGGCAATACTGTGGTATTCTTTGAATTATCTTTGAGTATTGCAAGTAAATCATATGGAATATGAATACAGTAATCAAGTATCATGGTATATATCAAAGTACCATGGTATTACCATCTGACAGCATCATTGTACCAAAGTACCACAATAGAACGTCTTTGTGAGATTAACCTCAAGTATAACTTGCTTGGCTGGTGTTGTTCACCATAGTCTGCAGACCAAAACAGACAGAGGGAGAAAAAGTTTAGCTCAGTGCCACTTAGTCAGAGCTGAACTGCACATAGATCTTTGTGTGTGAGAGAGAAATGCCAGTATGAGAAGGAAGTGCCAATGAGGAACATGTGTGAACTACACATCGTCATGCATCGCTCAGCACTCTAACTTGAAGGTTAAGGAAACTTTCAAGCAGGTTTTATTGTTTTCATCTCTAGAAATCTCTGTTTTCTGATCTAGAAATGTTATCATGAATGGAGAGTTATGCTTTGTATCTTGAAATATAATTAAAGTCACCATGAAATTTTTGTTGTTGTTTTTTTGTTGTTGTTGTGAATATTGCAGTATGTATTATAAATGATTTATCTGTGCACATCATAAATAAAAAAAATAGATTTTTTTCATGATAAAAACTTCCTCTCCCTCTTGCATTGACTTCACTTCTCTGACGTGTTTACTGGCGCGATAGGCGGGACAACCTGTCAATCACATGAGATCACAGTTATAGCAACTCACAACATCCAACAATCCTATCAATTCGCAATGGACAAAGTCCTTTCCTACATTTTTTTCTTGTTCGAGAAGCTGTTTCATTCGGGACAAAATAGGGAAGAAAAGGGTATTGCAACTTCTGTTTCATGTCTTTATTAACATTCTTTATGAATTCATATAACATTTTTAAATTTTAACTCTGGATAAATTGTACTTTTATGTTCTGGGAAATATATGTCTTATGTAGCTTCTGAAGGGCAGTACTAAATAAATAAAAAAAAGATCTTTAAACAAAATTAACGAGTTTGTTTGCCCATAATCTTAACATATTAGGTTAAACTTATTTGGCTTGCTGTCCACTGATGAGGGGCTCGATGAAGCAGCTTCAACTCGAGCTCTGATATACCCCCACAGTGACTAAATATAGGATATGATTATGTAGGGCAAGGTACCTAAGATGAAGGTGGAGTTTGGGGAGGTGGTGGAGACTGAAGGAGAGGTAAGCAGTTCTTTATATACTCTGGCTGTTGGCTGTTGATTGGAAGATTAGATGGGCTCGCTCCTCCCTAAATTATGTTTAGGAACTTCACTAAGAAAACTCCCCTGGCTATTAATGCATTGTGTTGCAGAAGACCAAAACAGTTTGTCACGGTTGGTTGCAGAAAGGAGAGTTGAAGCTGGATCTATTTGCAGCAGTCACATTTATTCAAAATTATAAAACACACACACACACACACACACACACACGATAATAACACAGGAGTAAGCAGACCAACTACACTGACAAGAATGGACCAAAACCAACTGAAAATGGAGGCTATTTATACACAAGTTAAGGGAAGAGGAAAAGCAAGGAGCACGTGGAATGAATCAATTAACAAATGAGTAACCATAGTAACAAACAGAAACCATGACAACAGATGAACAGGGACAAAGGAAACCAGAACAGGAAAACTAAGGGGCCATTTACACAACACCGTTTTCAACTAAAAGTAGGAAGCTTTTTATGCATTTTGACTTTTCATTTACACAACAATGGCGTTTTGGGGGCCTGAAAATGCAAACTTTTGAAAACGGGTTTCAAAGTGCAAGTTTTTGAAAATAGCATTATCATTTCTGTGTAAACTACAAAAACACAAATTTGTGAAAACGGTGACGTCATGCGCATGCGTATTACGTGTTCAGGCATGTAGTGTTTCTTTACAAAGTGACCTCACCAACTACTAGCCTGGCATGCATAATAGCCTTAATGTGAACGTCATTGCCGGAGAAAGTGTTAATGGAAGTATCTATGGGCATATATCTATGGACATTTTAGGTAATCGGCTAACCACTGTAAAATCTAATTAGTTAGACTTACTTGAAAAAAGCATGCAAACCGATTGCCTTAAAAAAAAACAAGTGAAATAGGAATAGTATGTTGTGCTAACAAATGCTTAGTTAGTATAGTTCACTTACACAAGAGTTCTAGTAACTAAAAAAGAACTGTAGAGAGTACTTAATCTTTTACTTTAGATTTACTCTTGACTTAGTATAGCTACCATTGTTGTTACCATTGTTGTGTTTTGCATGGTGAATGTTGAAGTGTGTGTGTGACTCAAGCATGGTCAACTGCAAGATATTGTTACAAGTATAGAGGGATTATATCAACCCAATTGAAAGTTTCACAGGTGTTTATGACGTAAGTGTTAGCAATAAAATTGTAAACGATCATTATACGACATAAAGGGAAATATTAAATAGGTTAATTTTAAAAGGTGACCTAATTTCTGACTAAATCATTAACTATAGTTAATTATTCAGTCAAAAGCAACCTGTTTATTACTTCTCTTCCTTTGAAACCAAATAACTGTGATTTCTTGTTGCATCGCTGCATCAATAGGAAGAGAGTTATAATAATATGAATGTTCCAAGTGCCCAACCAAAGTGAACACTGATCATCATAATGGTGAGGTTTTTTTTTTTTTGCTTGACAAAATGGCACTCAAACCAATCAATCTTAACTTGGGTTTTCTGAGTAAACAAGTAATAGTATGTGAATAGTACAGATTACTAGATTTTTACAATTAAGTTAAGACATTAAGTAAAGTTAACTAAAAAGTGTTAGTTAGAATCACTGTTGGATTTTACAGTGTAGCTAGTTGTTTTTATTGTTGGCATTTTAATCGATTTAAATATCGAAATGTTAGTGAGAAGAAAAAAAGAAAAAAACCTTTAGATATCAATCTGCATATGATGTACATCGGTTTTGCTCATCTTTGGTAGCTCCTTTGAAGGCATCTTGAGTAAAACTGCTCTATATTTAACGAAGCACACACAAAAGACCTGAACTGGAAGCAGTGTGGCCTGTCTTACAGAATACGGAAGTTTGTTGCGTATAACCCCCATACAGCTTTTTTTAGTCGTTTTCACGGATTCGTGTGAGTGGCGACCATTTTGACAACGTTTGAACATTAAGAACATTTGAAAACTTTTCCGTTTTTTGTACATTATTGTTGTCTAAACACATCCTAAGTGCAAACTAAACAGAAACCTCAGGACCTGGAGGATTTTTCTGAAGAACAGTGGGCGGTTCTCAGGACTGCTCAGGACAAGCAAGGGTAACAACATAAAATTATTATTTTGCCTTATGGACTAAATGTAAATGTGAATATGTGAATTTTATAGATCACACATTATTTATGTATATCTATGTATACATATACTGTATATACATATGTGATCTATAAAATTAATAAGCAAAAGAGAATCTGTGTGTATGTGCTGGGATAAACCTGTGATAAACATTGACTATGACCTGCTGTGATCTTCTGTCATTGTTTTTTCCCACCAAAGGCCTCTAACCCAGATAACCGTGTTGTAATTGCAGGCAAAGGGAGTTCCCAAACTCTGGATCCTGTTTTCCCTTTTTCAATTTCACATCATTGTTTGCTGAAGCAGCCGGTCATACTGGATGGTCAGGAGGTCTCACCACGGCCTGGCCTTTTTTTCCCAGCACACTCAGAACATTGCCTCGAAGGGATGACCTCACCTATTGTTCGACCTCGCACTGAAATACATTGAATGCTAAGACATGATGATATATATATATATATATGCAAATAAATGGACATTTAAGCATGATTTTGAAAAAAAATGTTCATGTTTGCGTTCATACAAGCCAATGTAATTAGCTACATTTAGTGCAATTGTAAAAAATAAATAAGCAAACAAATATTCATCATGCAAGTTTCGTTTTTAACATACAATATATTAAAACAGATGTGCATAGTGCAAAAGTCTACTACAGTACAAAAGACTTTTATGTAAGCATCACAATATTCTGCATTCAATATACTTAGCATTACAAAATACACTAATGGGATTTAATACATTCCATGTACAACATGTCAAACTTGCATGTATTTTTTGTATTTCAGCTGAAACAGAAGCGGACAGAGCAAAAAAAAGTTAACCGGATGCCTCTGTCAAATAGAAAATGAATGGAATCGCAATTATCTGAACAATGAAAAACACTCATGCTAGTTTCTGTCCACATAGCTGGTACTTATAAATAAACAGTACAACAGCATTGTTTAAGGTTACAGTAAACTCATCTGATGGATTACGAACTACTCTTAATCAAGTTAAGTTACATTCCACTAGTACTGGCCTGTCAGAACAGTCATTCATGGCTTTGCTTGTGAGAACATACCTGTGATGCCATAGATTATGGCATGAGTGCATTAGTCATTTTTCATTTCCCATTTTGGGTATGAGCTTAACTGCAGAGCTGCTGATCAAAGAGAAGAGCATGATCTTTTGCTATGATCTTCAGTCAAATAATTCAGAAAACTTCTGTAGTTATTCAACTTTCATCAGCTAGGCATGTTTTCTTCTCTTTTCAACACAAGCCAGTAAATATATGCAGGACAACATGAAAAGATGACATCAGTGCAGTAACGGCTTCCCCGTTTGCGCTCGGAAAGTGATGATGACTAACCAGTGTGCGCACAGTTTCATGCAAGTCACACGTTCCTCCATGGTGCTTTCTCAGGACATTCCCACATATGTGAGGTCACACCAGGAACACAGATGGCTGATCTTTAGAAATGTTTTTGAACTTCAGCAGCAAGTTCATTCTTCTTCATTTGAACTTAATTAAATGGGTAGTTCTTCCAAACTATGGGCCCTATTTTAACGATCTGAGCGCATGTTCTGAAGCGCGTGGCGCAAGTGAACTTAGGGTGTGTCCGAATCCAATTTTGCTAGTTTAATGACGGAAAAAACGGTCGGCGCGCCAGGCGCATGGTCCAAAAGGGTTGTACCAGTCTCTTAATGAGTCATGGGTGTGTTTTGGGCGTAACGTGTAATAAACCACCAATCAGAGTCTCATCTCCCATTCCCTTTAAAAGCCAGTTGCGCTTGCACCATGGCGGATTCGCTATTTACATGGCGGAATTTGCGAGTGGAAAGACTGAACACTTCTCCAGAGAGGAATCTTTTATTTTTAATATTTAAAAATGTTTGTGTGCTGCTGCACGTCTTTGTGTGTAATAAGCAGAGTGTATGCGTGTTGTGCACCCGCCTATAGGCGCATATTACTAACACGCCCTTTAAACAACACAAAAAATACTGCGACTTTAGACCAGGTTTTTGTTGGTCAATGGCGCAGTCGTTTTCAGTTGCCTCAAAATAGCAACGAGCCAACAATGCGCCTGAACACACCTCGTTTTCAGACCAGGCCACCCATGGGCGAACAGATGGGCGCGAGTGCATTTGCTATTTAAACAACGTGGCGCTGGACGTGAAAATGGTAACTGCGTCGGGCTGAAACTAGCAAAAAACACTTGCGTCGCACCTGGCGTCGCATCGCATCTATGTATACAGCCAGATTAACTATTTTTGTTGTATGACTATGTACCTGCAAAGTATTTTAATGCATTAAATACTTACAAAACAACACTTATACCCCACTCTTATTTCATTTATGGACAAATACAGTTTAAACATCCTTCAAAATATCCTTTTTTGTGTTTCAAATGCAGTAAATACAGGTTTGGAGTGAACTATTCCTTTAAACAGGCATACCTTGAATTAACCTTGCCTTAATTGAAATATCTGGGGATACATTTCTGACTCTCACAGTATTAAAATGATTTAAACTGGCACGGCATGTACAAATAGGCATTCCTACACCTACACTGGCTAGTACATAGTCTCACAGTTCATCAAGATATGAATTTCCCTGCTATAGCCTGCAGTGGTGTGATTCATAAAGGACTGGCTGAGAGTAGCAGTGCGGACACTGGAGACTGCAGGCCAGCTTTGTAAACTTGGGCTTTATCGGGGATCTGATCTCTATGGATACAACAGGGAGATTCACCAGCCCACATTCTCTCTGATGTTCCAGTGAAACACATGAGAAACCCAGTAACCCTCAACAGTCTTTCACGATTTCTCAACTTCTTTATGAAATCTCAACTATTCTTGCTTCATCACAGCCGTCGCTAAAATTCACAAGGTTCAGGACAAGTTTTATGAGAGGGCCACCTTATACCCAGAGGGCAAGTAGCAGTTTACTTGTACCTGTTACTCAACAAGGATGCATTAAATTGATAATAAGTGACCGTAAAAACATTTGTAATGTTACAAAAGATTTCTCATTCAAATAAATGCTGTTCTTTTGAATTTTTTATTCATCAAAGAATCCTGAAAATAAATGTATCACGGTTTCCACAAAAATATTAAGCATAACAACTGTTCCCTTTCAGTCAGTACACTACGAGTTACGTCAGTTACTGACGAAATGGGGGTTTCGCTTAGAAGCCAATCGCCTTTGAGCTCTACAAAACGAGCCAATGGCATGAAGATGCCATGGGTCTGCGGAATTTGCATAACGCAACCCCGCCCCACCGCGTGGGTATAAAGGGCGTTGCGTGGCAATCTCGCATTATGTTTCTGCTTCAGAGCCGAGTGTTACTGCATGAGCATTTTCTCTCTTCAAGACGAGTGTCTCTCCAGAGTGTTGGTTTTATGGCGCGTTCTAGCGAGTTCCGCATTCCTGTCTGATCTGTGTAGTGATCTAGCACAGCGTGTGTGTTCTCCCTAGGCGCTTCAGCATTTCTGCAGAGCAAAGACTCCTCTCTAAAAGAGCTGCATGCGGCACGTCTTTTTCAAGATGTCTCGCCCGTGCTCCGTTTCTGGGTGCGGTCGGCTGGTTCCTCCGTTTGACGGGCATGATCGCTGTTTGGCGTGCTTGGGCCTCGTGCACGCAGAGCGCGCATTCATGGATGAGTCATGTTCCCACTGCGGGAACATGGCCATCGCAGTGCTGCGGTCAAGACTCCATGATCTCCGTACTGGAGGGAGGGTCCCCTCTACCACACCCCAATCTATTCCCTCCACGAGAGGGAATACTTTGGCTGGTGGTCAGGGTGACTTGAGGGTGACGGTGTGGGCCAACCCGACGAATCCTCCTCGGGCCACACCCCCTTCTAGCACACTGCAGCCTGTGGTGTTGCTAGATGAGGGCGCAGGTGTTTCCCGTCCTGGGCCCTGCGTTTCATTTGGCGCACCGGCGGAGGATACTATGTCAATCGCCGCATCACAAGGTGGGCTGGATTCCTCTGGAGATGACAATTCGGCTGTGTTGCCTCCTTCGGGAGTTCCAGCATTGCCCGAGTCTGATCCAGAGCTCACAGCCATGCTTTCCCGGGCGGCCGAGGCTCTTGGGCTTGTGTGGAACCCTCCGCCATGTCCCGAGCGCTCTCGGCTAGATGATTGGTATCTGGGGGCGGCCCGAGCCGAAGGCGCCCGTCAGCCCCCAGTGCCCTTCTTCCCGGAAGTGCATGAAGAGGTGTCGAAGTCGTGGAAGTCTCCCTTGACTTTTCACGATCGTTCGGCAGCCACTTCCGCCTTCACTGCCCTCGACGGCGGTGCAGTGAAAGGGTACACTGGGGTTCCCCCTGATGAGCACTCTGTTGCGATGCAACTGTGTCCGCAGAGCGCTGCGACATGGCGTGGTGACCCAAAGCACCCGTCCAAGGCCTGTAGGTTTACGTCTACTTTGGTGGCGAAGACCTACAGAGCTGCGGGCCAGGCCGCGTCCGCCCTGCATGCGATGGCCACCCTTCAGGTCTACCAGGCCAAGGTGCTCAGAGACATGCACGAGGGCAATGCTGACCCCGCTCTCTCGGTCAGGTGATGTCCACTTCTGTGGTCCAGGAGCGCCACTTATGGCTCAACCTGGTTGATGTGGGTGAATCTGAGCGAACCCGTTTCCTCAATTCTCCCATTTCCCAGGATGGGCTATTCGGTGGGGCGGTCCAGGACTTCACCCAACAGTTCTCGACCGCTCAGAAACAGACTGAGGCGATCAAACATATTCTGCCCCGGCGGCCTGCTGCTGCCTCCACCCAGCCGCCGGCTCAGAAGCCTCAGTCTGCTCCCCGCCGAGGCCGCCCTCCTGCGGCTCCCGCCTCTCCCGCTCAGCCCCAGCAGCAGCCTTCACCCGGGCCGAGGCGTGGAGGACGCCGCAGGATCCTGAGACGGGCGGCTCGGAGGTGAACTCGGTTCTTTCCTAGGAGATGGTAGCAGGGCCACTCCTTCCCCCGGTGGAGGGCCGGGGGAGAATCCTTGTAAAGAAAGAACTGACATTTTCACCTCCAAGCCTCAAGAGGGCGCGGCTGGCAGTGTGCGATGCCAAGCAGCCTCGCCACTCTCAGCCCCCTCTGTCGCCAGCCCCCTGGCAGACGAGACCCCCGTGGAACGCTGGTCCTTCCCTGGTCTCCTCTGTCAGGGCGCGGAATTTGACCCCGCCCACACCTCGGGACACTCCCACGCCTCCCATGTCTGGGCCGGTCATTCCGCCTCGCTGCCCCATCGGGGGTATGCCTGTGGTTCGCATGACCCCGCTGGTACAGTTTCTGGGAGCCTGGCTAGCGCTTCCCAATCTCTCCAGCTGGCTCGCTCGCACCATCAGGTTCGGCTATGCGATTCAGTTCGCACGGTCTCCTCCCCGCTTTAGGGGAGTCCGCTATACCATGGTGGGTGGCAATGCTCCTGTCATTCGTGCGGAGGTCGCCACCCTACTGGCGAAGGGTGCGGTCGAGATCGTCCCTCCAGCCGAGATGGAGTCCGGCTTCTACAGCCCTTACTTCATTGTAGCCAAGAAAACCGGTGGGTTACGGCCAATCCTGGACCTGCGCATCTTGAACCGAACCCTTCACAGGCTTCCATTCAGGATGTTGACAGCCAAACGCATTTTCGAATGCGTTCGTCCATTGGATTGGTTTGCAGCGATCGACCTGAAGGACACGTACTTTCATGTCTCCATTCTTCCTCGACACAGACCGTTTCTACGGTTTGCCTTCGAGGGGCAGGCATATCAGTACACGGTTCTCCCATTCGGGCTAGCCCTGTCCCCTCGCGTCTTTACGAAGGTCGTCGAGGCAGCCCTTGTGCCGCTCAGGCAACACGGGGTTCGCATTCCTGAACTATCTCGACGACTGGCTGATTCTAGGCCACTCTCGGGATCAGGTTTGCGAACACAGGGACCTGGTGCTTCACCACCTCGCCCGTCTGGGCCTTCGGGTCAACTGGGAAACGAGCAAACTCTCCCCAGTGCAGAGGATCTCTTTTCTCGGTATGGAAATCGACTCGGTCGGCATGTACGCGCAGCTTACGAGCGAGCGCGCGCAGTCACTGCTGACTTGTCTTCGCCAGTTCGAGGGCAAGAGTACGGTTCCACTGAAATATTTTCAGAGGCTCCTGGGGCATATGGCATCCGCAGCCATGGTAACGCCGCTCGGTTTGCTTCATATGAGACCGCTTCAGTACTGGCTTCGTGATCGAGTCCCGAGATGGGCATGGCAACATGGCACGCTCCGGGTCCCAGTGACTCGGGCCTGCCGTCAGACCTTCACCCCGTGGGCGAACCTCAGTTTTCTACGGGCAGGTGTTCCCCTAGAACGAGTTTCCATGTTGTTGTATCAACAGATGTCTCTGCCACGGGCTGGGGTGCCATGTGCAATGGACATGCTGCCGCGGGCTCCTGGAGAGGACCCCAGCGCCTATAGCATGTCAATTGCCTCGAGTTGCTGGCCGTACGTCTTGCCCTGCACCGCTTCCGAGCCCTGCTCAAGGACAAGCACGTACTGGTCCGTTCAGACAGCACGGCAACAGTAGCGTACATCAACCGACAAGGTGGTCTATGCTCCCGCCGGATGTCGCAACTCGCCCACCATCTCCTCCTATGGAGTCAGAAGCATCTGAGGTCGTTTCATGCCGTTCACATGCCGTTTATACCCACGCGGTGGGGCGGGGTTGCGTTATGCAAATTCCGCAGACCCATGGCATCTTCATGCCATTGGCTCGTTTTGTAGAGCTCAAAGGCGATTGGCTTCTAAGCGAAACCCCCATTTCGTCAGTAACTGACGTAACGTCACCGTTCCCTTCCTTCAGGGAACGAGGGTTACATACGTAACCGAGACGTTTTTAACATTGATAATAACAAGAAATGTTTCTTGAGCATCAAATCAGCATATTAGAATGATTTCTGAAGGATCATGTGACACTGAAGACTGGAGTAATGATGCTGAAAATTCAGCTTTGCCATGACAGGAATAAAGTACGTTTTAAAATATACAAAAACTGTTTTTATTGTAATATTATTTCACAATATTACTGTATTTTACTGTAAATAAATGCCACCTTGGTGAGCATAATTCAGAAACATAAAAAACTGAGGGATTATTAGAGCACAAAATTCTGTTCATGTTATATTAACCTCAGACCCAATTAATTTTGCTGTTCTAAAAACCCATTAGAAATTCCTGGGAAGCCGTGGTGAATTACCTTTTCAGGTGGGCTACAAACTGACATCACGACTAGCTCTACGTAATTTGATTACATGAATGAACACAGGCCTATTATAAAGAACACACTGGGAAAATGCACAAGGCTGCTTTTATGTTGTAGACATTGTTTATGCATTGATTACAGGAAGTGGGTGTTTCTTATTTTCTGTAATTGCTAATCACACACACACACATATACACGCACAAAACTCTCAGCTGGGCTGAAAGAGAGTAAAGGAAGCTGGAAGCATCTGCAGAGGATATGTGTGGCATCCTTCCTCAGTTGTCCGGGAAACAGACGAACGGAAACCTAGAGGAAGTTCCCCCCATGTGATGAGTCCAAAGAGAAGACGTCAATGCAAACAGCAAAACAGACATGAAGAAAATCTATCTAATCAGTGTAAAAAAATATTCTTATCTTCTTATCTTCTATCTATCTATCTATCTATCTATCTATCTATCTATCTATCTATCTATCTATCTATCTATCTATCTAACTATCTATCTATATATTCTTGTGTACATGCATGTATTTTTCATTTTGTTATTGAGATATTTTTGGAGTTGGGACTTCTGTTGTTTATAAGCATTAGGGACAAAATGGTCACACAAAAGCTCTATCTGGGCCACAGTCGCATTTATCAACACAATGAATTTAGACAGCTTTGGGAAGATAAGGGATGGGAAACTGTCAAACAGGAAGCAAGTGACAATCTGTTGATGTTTTCTTGCTGTGAGGCAGACCCTATTTTAAGCTCAGACCACTGAGTGTTAAGACTACAAATCATCATTGCGTCATCTTGCCACTAGAAAGTGCAGTAAAATTGTACCTCACTTCCTTTCATCTGCTGCTAATATACTGTTATACCACGGGAATGGACATGACTGAAAACCTATCAAACTACATTATTGACACGGTTATTTCTGGGTGATTTTTTTTCAATGGTTACTAACTGGGTCAAGTCAAAAGAGCTCACCCACAAGTATTTATGATATTCTGGTACTTATATGCAGATCTTTCAGTATATGGGATGTATTGCCTGTTTTATATATTGCCATATACAGTTGCAAGAAAAAGTATGTGAACCGCTCGCAGAATCTGTGAAAATGTGAATCATTTTAACAAAATAAAAGAGATCATACAAATTGCGTTCTTTTTTATTTAGTGCTGTACTGAATAAGATATTTTACATAAAAAATGTTTTACATATAGTCCACAAGACATGACCCGTTCAAAAGTTTATGAACCATTGATTCTTAATACTGTGTGTCGTTCCCTCACTCTAAACCCGGATTTTATGTTAATGAAACATTTTAAGTGGCCATTACTTATTTTTTGTTGTTTTTTTAAAAAACGTTGTCATTACTAAATCAAATTAGTTGTTTGCACTAATCAGACGAAATATTGACTGCAATGATCATGTTAAGCTGAGATAACTCAGTATGTTACGCTTTTGTAAGGGAGGGGAGGGGCCTATTTAAACATGTGACAGCGCTGTTTGAAGAGTCTTCTCGTCCTGGCTGATGCTAAACGTGGATTTTTGAAAGCAACGTGAAATGGTGAGTGTATAAATCTTATCTTTCTGACAAAAGTGATTACCCAAAAACCAGGCTGATGTTAGTTGAACGCTCAAAAGTTAACGTAGTGTTAATGTGCCATTCGACGTTAGTTTTTTTTTTCTTCTGTCGGTTCAGTTTAGCTAACGTTAACATGTAAATGTGCTGTTACAGTTACAGTTCTGTCAGCTTACAGTTCATAACGTTAGCCAGTGTGTTTCTGTATGTTCACAGTTTAGCTACAACGTTTGCATTACTTTGGCATGAGTTATTTCTGTCTGTTCATATCAGCACATGTGTATGTACTGTATATGTGCTTGTGGCTAACGCTTGCCTATGTCTCGCTGGTGTATTAATTAAGGTAACAGTTCAGAAGTTTGCTTCTTAAGATGGTGGAACGCTGGCCTGCTCTTTTTACAGAAGATCAGGTATGTTCAAGAGTGTTATTACTTATCTTTCTTTCTATTATTATTTGATGTCATTGTTCAATGTCATTTACACACCCTGATGCTCTCCCAGATGTATATGACTTTCTATCTATTACATTTTTTTATAAAATATATAATCTCTGAGTCCATATAATGCAAGTATACAGGACCCCCAAAGTTGACACTTTAAAAACCACACAAAGCAAATATCTTTGTGTTCATCCAAACAAAGAAAGAAATTCATATAAATCTGGAACAGCATAAGGGTGTGTAAATGATGAGCAAATTTTCATGTTTGAGTGAAGTATCCCTTTAATCTTTTGTCACTATAATTTAGTTTTGAAATTTAATGCTCTGTATTTTTTTATATTTTACAGGTGTTCATGGAGTTCAATGGGATTGAGTGAAAGAAGCTCAAGCAGGAGTTCTATTGATCGAAACAGTCTTTGTCTTATTGAGATCTTTCGATCTAGCAGAGGGAATGTTGGACAGCTGTTGACAGCTTTCACAACCAACCACGGTTGGTCCATATCTATTATACACTTGTTGCATTGTTTTTATTTTATTTATTTTTTATTTTATTTTTTATTACAGTAATAAAAACATGTCACAAAAATGTATTACTATTAATACTATATTGGTTGTCCAATACAATCAAAATTGTGCTTTATTGTACTTTTTTCTTGTAGATCATTCCTTGTTATTCTAGCTATGTAACTTATTTTTTTATTTTACTCCCCAACAGACTCAAGAGCCAACTGATATTAGCTCACTGGTGCTCAGAGGGCTCCCAATTGTCCTTTGTGACAACCCCACAGACTTCAAAGCATGCTTTGTAAGTAGCTTATTTTCTTAATGGACCATGACCACATAATTATTGTATTAATTGATAGTCCTTATGTTTGATAACCTGTGTGTAAAGAGTTCAAACCATCAAAACTTAGTAGCAAAAGGTCTTTCTAACCTCTTTCTAACATTGTCATCGTTTACTCACCCTCATGTCATTCCAAACCTATAAGACTTTTGTTAATTTTCAGAACACATTTAAGGTATTTTTAATAAAACCTGAGACATTTGTCACGTCATTAAAACTTACAGGTTTAAAAAGGTCATAAAGGCAACATAAAATAAATCCATATGAATCAAGCGGTTTTATACAAGACTTTTAAAGAGATAAGATGGCTTTGTGTGACTTTGAATGGAGGGACAGAAACCTCAGGGTTTTTTATTATTATTATTAGTTTTTTATATAAATCTTTATCTCTGGTATGAAGAAGAACATAAGTCTTATGGGTTTGGAATGACATGAGGGTAAATATGTAAATGACAAAATGTTAATTTTAACTCCAGCAGTCATAACCAATTCACACATTCCCTCTATGTGTCTGTCTCATTACAAGACTATATTGTTCAACATTATTGATAGTTATTTAATGAAAAATGTCATGAATGTGCTCTGTTTTTAGGACTCTGATGATTACTCATTCCGCCACCTTGACTTTGGAATCCTCAACAAGAGCATGAAGGTGCTGTGCTCCCATCTTCCCTTCATCTCAATCCAATATTGAGGGAGAAGTTGTGATGGAAGGTATTAAAGACTTGCTTAAATCTGTGCATTCTCTTTGGACTTTCATATGCACTGCATCTCAACTACCCCAAATCAATGAAGAACATATTCCAATACTTCTCACGTTGGGCCACAGAACTTAAACCCAGGTTACGAACATTAAAAAAAATCAACTTACAATTTGATTTTCACAAAGGAATTGTGAGAAGCTACCATCAGAAGCCATGGCTTCTCCAGTTTTAATGTGTGTCTACTGATTCACAAGGATATAGCATATTGTTGAATACTGTGTGTTCATGTGTGTGTTCCTCCTCTAAACAATTTACAATTGTTACCAAGCATAAAAGTTTGGATATGAAGTGACATTGAAGTCTTACCTGTTTTTTGTCTACAATAAAAAGAAAAACATTGAAATGTTGTTGTTGTTGTTTAATTTCTTCAAATTAATACAAAAAAAATGTTCCTTACAGTCACTGCAGGAGAGGGTTTAAATATGCAAAAGATGCTGGAAAACTGAAGAATTTGCAGGACCTGGAGGATTTTTCTCAAGAACGTTAGGCAGTTTAACTGCTCAGGACAAACAGTGGACTCAAGAACAACCATCACAAAACAAAAAAAAAAAACAGCCGTGGATCATCCAGGGAACAACATGCAGCATTGAGAATCAATGGTTCACAAACTTTTGAACGGGGTCATTTTAATAAATTCAGCTATTTTTTTTGTTTTGTGGACTATATGTAAAAAAAAAAATTGTAAAATATCTTATTCAGGGCAGTACTAAATAAAAAATAACATGCATTTTGTATGATCTCTCTTATTTAGTTAAAATTATTCACATTTCACAGATTCTTTAAGCGGTTCACATACTTTTAACTGTATATTGTTTTATATATTGCCATATATACACTATATTGCCAAAAGTATTGGGACACCTCTCCAAATAATTGAATTCAGGTGTTCCAATCACTTCCATGACCAAAGGTGTATAAAATCAAGCACCTAGGCATGCAGACTGCTTCTACAAACATTTCTGAAAGAATGGGTCGCTCTCAGGAAGCTCAGTGAATTCAAGTGCTATACCGTGATAGGTTGCCACCTGTGCAATAAGTCCATTTGTGAAATTTCCTCACTACTAAATTTTCCACAGGCAACTGTTAGTGGTGTTATAACAAAGTGGAAGCAATTCGGAACAACAGCAACTCAGCCACGAAGTGGTAGGCCACGTAAAATCACAGAGCGGGGTCAGCGCATGCTGAGGCGCACAGTGCGCAGAAGTCACCAACTTTCTGCAGAGTCAATAGCTACAGACCTCCAAACTTCGAGTGGCCTTCAGATTAGCTCAAGAACAGTGCGTAGAGAGCTTCATGGAATGGGTTTCCATGGCCGAGCAGTTGCATCCAAGCCTTACATCACCAAGTGCAATGCAAAGCGTGGGATGCAGTGGTGTAAAGCACGCCGCCACTGGACTTTAGAGCAGTGGAGATGTGTTCTCTGGAGTGACGAATCACGCTTCTCTGTCTGGCAATCCGATGGACAAGTCTGGGTTTGGCAGTTGCCAGGAGAACGGTACTTGCCTGACTGCATTGTGCCAAGTGTAAAGTTTGGTGGAGGGGGGATTATGGTTGTGGCAAGCAGCAAGGCCGAGGGACCGTGAGAACGGGGCGAAGCCGGTGGTGTGAGTGATAATGAGCGCCAGCTGTGCGCCGCACCGGTCTCGTGTCTCACGGAGGAGCTCGGACGCATAAAAGGAGGAGCGATGACAGTGAAGGACGAGAGAGGACCAGGCCTGGACTTTACGTTAAGTTTTGTTTATGTTTTATTATGTGTGTGCGTGCGGCAGCCATCCGTGATGGGCTGTCTGCGTTACTTTCAGTTTGTTTATTTTGGATTAAAGTTGTTAAACGTTCGCCGGTTCCCGCCACCTTCATTACAACGAACTTCATTACATTGGTCCCTCGGCCTCGACTGCTTGCTACAATGGTGTGGGGTTGTTTTACAGGGGTTGGGCATGGCCCCTTAGTTCCAGTGAAAGGAACTCTTAATGCTTCAGCATACCAAGACATTTTGGACAATTTCATGCTCCCAACTTTGTGGGAACAGTTTGGGGATGGCCCCTTCCTGTTCCAACATGACTGCACACCAGTGCACAAAGCAAGGTCCATAAAGACATGGATGAGTGAATTTGGTGTGGAGGAACTTGACTGGCCTGCACAGAGTCCTGACCTCAACCCGATAGAACACCTTTGGGATGAATTAGAGCGGAGACTGCGAGCCAGGCCTTCTCGTCCAACATCAGTGCCTGACCTCACAAATGCGCTTCTAGTATAATGGTCAAAAATTCCCATAAACACACTCCTAAACCTTGTGGAAAGCCTTCCCAGAAGAGTTGAAGCTGTTATAGCTGCAAAGGATGGGCCAACTCCATATTAAACCCTATGGATTAAGAATAGGATGTCATTAAAGTTCATGTGCATGTAAAGGCAGGCGTCCCAAAACTTTTGGCAATATAGTGTATATTGTTTGAATTCACGTAGAATAGTAAAAGAACATCTCTCCTCAATAAGATGCACGATTGAGGTATGATTCATGCCGTATAGCACAAACGTGGGATGAGTAAGGGCCGTTCATACCAAGGATGATAACTAGCTTATAACTATAAAGTTTTAATAATCGTTCTAATTTTAAGAGAATAGGAAACTCCACAAAACAGCTATAACATCTTTTCTTCCCTATTGTGACGTATATCTGAGTGGTTTCTTGAACAAGAAAAAATGTAGGGTGGGATTTGATTTTGTCCATTGGGAATTGATTGGATTGTTGGATTTGATCTTTGTGGTTTGCTATTGCTGTGATGTGATGTGAGTGCCAGGTTGTCCTGCCCTTGCGCCAGTAAACATGTCATCAGAGAAGAGAAGAGATGTTGGCGAAAAACAGTATGTGACAAAAGAAGTAAAAGAGTAGGCAAAAAGTACCCGGATGATCTACTACTTCCAGTGGGATTCTGAAGTGTGCATACGATGGACACTTTACTGGCCCTGTCCCAAATGGCACCCTAAACACTTGCAGTCTTCCTACGAGTCCGCACTTTCATGATGTAACGCTGCTTTGATTGTCGGGAAGAAGTCTGCTGCGGAGCATGCTTCAGTGCAGGCTCGGCAAATGTGTGCATCGAGGGCGCATATCGACCTCTCAAGCAAATGAGACACCCTACAGTCTTATGGACTTAGCGGACACGCGCACACGGCAGCCATTGTACAAGTCCACAAGAGCGAAAGTGCATATGAAGTGTGCCATTTGGGATAGGGCCACTATCCCATGAGGCCACAGGAGACGATTTGTGAATGGAGGTGAAGCAGCGTAACTGATGCTGAGTATGCGATTTCAGAGGCAGCCATTGTTGCAAGAGAGAGGGGAAGTTATTTCGATGAAAGATTACAAGGGCACATGAATAAAAAAAATAATGATGTGCATGGATAAATTATTTATAATAAATACTGCAATATTCCATAAAAAATGTAAATTTTGATTTCATGGTGACTTTAAATAGAACTTTATCATCTGTTCGGGTGTGCACTAATAGTTGTTGTTATAGTTATCGCTCTTACATATATACATACATATATAATACATATTTTGTGACATATTGGTGGTATTATACCAGTATAATAGTTTTTCTATTATTATGAAACATAAAGGGGCTGGTGTAGCCTTACCGGAGTGCCTGACAGAACAGATGTGACACTTTGACATGTGTGATGATAACCTCAGCTGAGGCGGGGGTCTTTCTGCATTTCCCTGCTCCCGGGGGTCATCAAAAGCTGGGCAAGGTGTCCTGAAACAGTGGGGTCCAAGCTCAGGTCAGTGTGATACATTTGCAGCAAGACTTCCTAGCTTCCGCAAGGAACAGCACAATGGTGTGAAATGTAACCAACACCCAGCTTTGCATTGGATGCATTCACAAGCCATGAGTGAGCCAAGCTGTTTATACATTTTCAATTGATTAAAGTGCATTCAATTGATCAAAAGTGACAGTAAAGCCTTTTACATGGTAAACTATTTCAAATAAATGCTGTTCTTTTGAACTTTCTATTCATCAAAAAACCTGGAAAAAAGCAGTTGTGAAAAAGCATTGATAATAATACGAAAAGTTTCTTGAGCACCAAATCAGCATATTAGACTGATTTCTGAAGGATCATGTGACACTCAAGACTGGAGTAATGGCTGATGAAAATTTCATTTTTGTTAAGGAATAAATTACATTTTAAAATATATTCAGATCATCAGAACATTTCATAATACTACTGTACTTTACTGTATTTTTGAGCATAAAAGACTTTAAACTCCAATACCATGCCCTCACCAGGCTTTTTAAGATTAACCAGTAGGACTTCCTTTGGTCAACCAAACTGGTTAACCAGAGGAATACAGCTTGGATATGCTGGTCCACCAGCTAGACCAGTACCAAAACAGCACTAACCAGCATAAAGCCTCGACTGATATGGCAATTGATGCTAGTCTTTTCAACAGAGTAGTTATTTTATATTTTCTGCTTAAAATTAGAGTGGTGCTCATAAACAAATACTGAGAGAGGAAACGTGCACAAAAAGTAGCAATTAGTGTCTAAACCCGGTGAGAGGAACGTGTTGCTAAAATAAAGACCTCCTGTTTCTCACGGATAAGGGAGGGCATGGTCTATATTTAGCATGCATGTCTGAAGCAAAATCAGATATGCAGATACCCTGCAAGGGGCTTGATTATTATTTTTTCTGTCCTTGTCAATTGTTTTACGCAGATATACAGGACAATTAGCTGGCATTATAGCATTGATACGGATGATTTTTGTAATTTTAAGTTCCGTCTTGAATTGATCCAGTGAATGTTTTGACAAAAATATTCCGAAATATATATATTTTTGAAAAAATTGTAATTGAAAACATTTGAATGTTTCTTGCATTTCAATTGGTACAAATGAATAAATTAATAAATGAATGAATGAATAAATAAATAAATAAATAATCAATCTTGTCTGGGTAGAAATACAAATCTGTCAGGATGGAAGAATTGACCAGGATTTTTTCATTAAAGAGCAGATACGCTCTCTTCTGTGTCTAACTACTGTACATGTAATAATGCTTTCATTCATACTGTTATAAGAATATGATTTCTGTAGTCAATGTCATGCTTAACTGAACAATACATCTGTATTAAGTATGCATGACCTTGTACTACTAGTCTACTACAATCTGGGACTGACGTCATTGCAGAACAAAATAACATATCAAGCCAGTTCCTGTGAACTGAGGGTCAGCGTAATCACAGACAACCGTCCTGGCAGAGATTAATTATAGGTGTATGACTTTAAAACATTACAACAATGGTAGCTATAAGAAGAGATAGAAGCTGTGCCCTTTCTCAACAAAATGACAAATGTTCTGATTTTACTCATCAACAATTTTAGGTGGATGAAGAAAATGGTAAAGAGCAACTGTCAAATGAATAAATGCATTAAGTGCTCATCTTCTTGGAGAACATATTAAATATAAAATGAAAACATGAAATAATTGCCTTTGACTTGTGATTGATGCGCGGAGTGTTTGCTACTACTGCCACCCCGTGGAATAATTCAGTTGTGACACTTATAGAATTGTAGAATTATATATGCCTATCCTACCATTGTAAAGCAGTATCATTTTGGTATCAATTGAGTTACTATTGTAGTTTTTACAGTTTTTCTCAATCGCTTTGGCTCAATTCTCAAATGAGAATTTTCTTCTCTCAAAACAATAAGTTCAGATCTCTGAACAATTAGTTTCGTGTTCACATCAGATTAGAATTTCAGATTAGAAGTTAGTACAATTGTTTACAATTTGCACAATGACTAAATGCACATGGCTTGTTGATCAAAACTGATGAGTTGATTCTCAGTGAAACTGTCAAACTCTTCACAACTTATGCATCCTTTCATTGTGTGAGCCATCACATGCAAAATGATTCATTCAGTGATCAAACTCTGTCAGACATGTTATACTATTCCATAAATATTTATGACATGGACTGTTTATTACAGTTTTTCCTCAATTGCTTTGGCACATTTTTCGAAACAGTCTTAATATTCTCTAAACTGTAAGTTCAGTTGCCACAACTGTTTGCTGGAACATCAGAACTCTATTGCATGTCTGCAAAACTCACCCAAAACATTTAATTCCTGCTTCAAAACCTAGTTATTGTGTCAGTAAATTGACCAATGCCACCAAAATAAAAAGTGTTTTTGTCATCGTGAGAGCCATACTGGTCAAAATGTTTAGATGTTTTTTCACCATGGAAATATTTGTTATATACAAATTTCATGTTTTTGAAGATCAATTTAAAGGCCAAGTCAACACCTCAAACTCATGCTCCTCAAACCATTCCTGAACCATTTTTGCTTTGTGGCAGGGCGGATTATTCTGCTGAAAGAGGCCACAGCCACCATTGAATACCGTTTCCATGAAAGGGTGTACATGATCTGCAACAATGCTTAGGTAGGTGGTACGTGTCAAAGTAACATCCACATGGATTGCAGGACCCAAGGTTTCCCAGCAGAACATTGCCCAAAGCATCACACTGCCTCCGCCGGCTTGCCTTCTTCCCATAGTGCATCCTGGTGCCATGTGTTCCCCAGGTAAGCACACGCATAGTAGCTCATCTGTTTGATCGGACCACACGGGCCAGCCTTTTACTGTGTCGCCAGTTCACCACTGTTCCTTCCTTGGACCACTTTTGATAGATACTGACCACTGCAGGCCGGGAACACCCCACAAGAGCTGCAGTTTTGGAGATGCTCTGACCCAGTCGTCTAGCCATCACAATTTGGCCCTTGTCAAACTTGCTCAAATCCTTATGCTTGCCCATTTTTCCTGCTTCTAACACGTAATGTGACAAAATGTTTACTTGCTGCCTAATATATCCCACCCACTAACAGGTGCCGTACTGAAGAGATCAGTGGTCATAATGTTACACCTGATCGGTGTATATATATATAAATATAGTGTGTGTGTGTATGTGTGAGTGTTTGTTGCAATTTAACAAACATTCCATATCATAAATATTTATGGAATATAACATGTCTGACAGATTTTGATCACTGAATGGATCATTTTGCATGTGATGGCTCACACGATGAAAGAATGTTTATAAGTTGTGAAGAGTTTGACAGTTTCACTGAGAATCAACTCATCAGTTTTGATCAACAAGCCATGTGCATTTAGTCATTGTGAAAATTGTAGACAATTGTACTAACTCTTTTGTACATATGTGCCAAAACAAATGCAATTTGCTTAAATCAATAAGAAATTCTAATCTGATGTGAACAAGAAACTAATTGTTCTGAGATCTGAACTTATTGTTTTGAGAAAAAAAATTCTCATTCGAGAATTGAGCCAAAGCGATTGAGAAAAACTGTAATTGTCAGTGTGTACAAATAATAAACATATTACACTTCATATGCTATTATTGCGTACATACTATTGCACTATAATTATTTTTATGACATAATAGCCTATATTTACTGATTTACTTAGTTTGCATCATAATAACTTGTATGTCTATTCTGACTGTGTTAGGTTGGTTTTATTTTTTAATAGTATGATAAAGCTTATTTTTCTTTAGAACTAATAACCTATATAACTAATTTTATTCTCATTTACCATACCTTATATTTTGCATTGTTTAGTCTGGGGGCTTGCAGAAAATACATTTCACCTTTGTTAGAATGTGCAAGTGACAAACGTATTGAATATGTAAATGTCTATGCTAATGATTAAGTAGGCTATAAACCATGCAGACTACTGTGAGGTCCATGAACAGCCCAAACCTAAAACCCTGTTTGCTGTAAATCTGTTTGAAAAGTGTGCCAAAAGTTCTGCGTGCATCATTGGCTCCCTGTATCCATCCGGGTACTGCAGCACCAGAACAGTCAACCTATGAGGCCAAAGACACCAATATGGCGGAGGTAAGCTGGATAGCTGGAAAAAAGTATTCGATTTTAAATCCATCTCTTTAACGATTTTGTGTGATAGATATGGCTTTCGTTGATATATATGCGCAAATTAGAGCCTGATATGTATGCGGCTGGGGTTTTAGTATTAATTGTGTAAAACTGACGATGATAAACCGGTGTAAGTGAAGAGTGATCTATCAGGATCGGAGAGGCCTCTGAATTTCATTCCCGTTAGCTCACAGGAAAAAAAAAACAAACAAACAAGAAATCGTCGCCTGTAATTGATACATTACTCGATATAAACGTCGTTTTCATTACGCATTGGACTGTTTTTTTAAGGCTTCGTCGTGTTTTAATATATTGTGGGCATGCAAATGGGCTGTTACCGTGCAGAAAAGATTTGTTTATGGTGTGAGCAAAAAGGGATTTTGCAGTGTTTATAAAGGATGACAGCACCCGTATATAGATAATGGTCGTTTGGTTTGTGTCAGTAATTTTGTTGCATTAATAAATAGATACATGGTATGATGTTTTACAAGAGGGGACCCCGTCTTGTATTTACATTGATGTACAGTCTGTCATGGGTTTTAATTTTACTTTTTGCATGCAGACGGATGAAAAATAGGATACTCATTCGGTTTCATACGTTTGTGCTGGTCATTGTACTATAATGTATTTTGCATCATGTAATAATCCATTTTTTTCTGCCTCTTTTTCTTTACATCTGTCTGTACAGGCTTCCTTTGGGAGTTCGAGCCCTGGTAGGTTTATTGTTTGTATATTGTTTATTAATATTATTATTATTATTATTATTGTTGTTGTTATTATTGTATTGTCTGTAGTAATAAGAGTAATAGTTGACCAATTTGGGTTTTCCAGTAGCCAATACTTCTATCCAGAGGGCAGGACAGTTCATATAATTATGTAAAAATGTAATTATAAAATGAGGTGTACAAAATGTTGAAATTAAGTGAACATTTTGCAAATATTTGCACAATATTAACTTTTTAGAAATGTACAGACAAAACATACACACGTGCATAATTTCTGTCAAGTTCCACCAAACGCTAAAATCAGTAACAGTGTTTCATTTCTTTTCCCAGTTGGCTCTTTGTCCTCAGAGGACCACGATTTTGATCCAACAGCTGAGATGTTAATTCATGAGTATGATGATGAGAGAACTTTGGAGGAGGAAGAGCTTTTGGATGGAGAGAAGAATTTCAGTGCAGAATTGTCCGACTTGGAGAGGGTAAACATGCATTCATAACAATCCACGTTTTTTCCCCCATTCGAAAGTGTATGCATTGTGTTAACTCTGTTACAATCAATGTATGATAAGGATCATATTTCTGCTGTGACACATTTATTTTCTTACATGAACAGGAGGGGAACATGCCGATCGAGGAGTTGTTGGCTATGTATCGTTATGAGGCGTCAGTCAGTACAGGAGCAGGATCTAGCATGGATAGTTCTTCTGTTGAACTAGCTGATGATCTGCCTGACATGACCCTGGATAAGGTAATTGACATGATTTTTCTTTAGTACCAGCCAGGGGAAATTGTCAACCAGATGAAATCACTAATGGTCTTTTGCTGCAGGAAGAGATAGCAAAAGATCTCTTGTCAGGAGATTATGAGGAGGAGACCCAGTCCTCTGCTGATGATCTGACCCCTTCTGTAACCTCCCATGATGCCACAGACTTCTTCCCTAGAACACTCAGATGTGAGAAGAGTCATTACTATCTTCTACTAGTACAGTTTGTGTTTTTACATGATGCTTAACTGTTCATGTTTTCTTTCTGAATGCTGGAGGTGTTTTATAGTTTTATCATTTAATTTACTATAAATTTATAAGACACAATATAGAAAGTGGTAAGGAGTCATTATAATGATTGATATATATATATATATATATATATATTGTTTTGCACCGAGAACTTAAACTTGCATAAACTGCAGGGAAATTGTCACAATTTAAAAACATATGACCCCTTCAAACATATTTTTGCTTTTTAAAGGTATATGCAAATATATTTAATGTACTAAATTTGTGATTTTTGTTCCAGCCAACGCAACATATGATGGTGATAAAGAATCTGAGGGGGAGGAGGATGGTGTGAGCAGTGAAGATTCTAGGAAGGTTAGTCTCATATTATTCATATGTTGTACACATTCTCTTAATAAAAAAAAAAAAAAAAAATATATATATATATATATATATACACTCACCTAAAGGATTATTAGGAACACCATACTAATACTGTGTTTGACCCCCTTTCGCCTTCAGAACTGCCTTAATTCTACGTGGCATTGATTCAACAAGGTGCTGAAAGCATTCTTCAGAAATGTTGGCCCATATTGATAGGATAGCATCTTGCAGTTGATGGAGATTTGTGGGATGCACATCCAGGGCACGAAGCTCCCGTTCCACCACATCCCAAAGATGCTCTATTGGGTTGAGATCTGGTGACTGTGGGGGCCATTTTAGTACAGTGAACTCATTGTCATGTTCAAGAAACCAATTTGAAATGATTGGAGCTTTGTGACATGGTGCATTATCCTGCTGGAAGTAGCCATCAGAGGATGGGTACATGGTGGTCATAAAGGGATGGACATGGTCAGAAACAATGCTCAGGTAGGCTGTGGCATTTAAACGATGCCCAATTGGCACTAAGGGGCCTAAAGTGTGCCAAGAAAACATCCCCCACACCATTACACCACCACCACCAGCCTGCACAGTGGTAACAAGGCATGATGGATCCATGTTCTCATTCTGTTTACGCCAAATTCTGACTCTACCATCTGAATGTCTCAACAGAAATCGAGACTCATCAGACCAGGCAACATTTTTCCAGTCTTCAACTGTCCAATTTTGGTGAGCTTGTGCAAATTGTAGCCTCTTTTTCCTATTTGTAGTGGAGATGAGTGGTACCCGGTGGGGTCTTCTGCTGTTGTAGCCCATCCGCCTCAAGGTTGTGCGTGTTGTGGCTTCACAAATGCTTTGCTGCATACCTCGGTTGTAACGAGTGGTTATTTCAGTCAAAGTTGCTCTTCTATCAGCTTGAATCAGTCGGCCCATTCTCCTCTGACCTCTAGCATCAACAAGGCATTTTCGCCCACAGGACTGCCGCATACTGGATGTTTTTCCCTTTTCACACCATTCTTTGTAAACTCTAGAAATGGTTGTGCATGAAAATCCCAGTAACTGAGCAGATTGTGAAATACTCAGACCGGCCCGTCTGGCACCAACAACCATGCCACGCTCAAAATTGCTTAAATCACCTTTCTTTCCCATTCTGACATTCAGTTTGGAGTTCAGGAGATTGTCTTGACCAGGACCACACCCCTAAATGCATTGAAGCAACTGCCATGTGATTGGTTGATTAGATAATTGCATTAATGAGAAATTGAACAGGTGTTCCTAATAATCCTTTAGGTGAGTGTAGATATATAGATATATATAGATAGATAGATAGATAGATAGATAGATAAATAAATAGATTCATCCTTGAATATAAATTATTTAAATGTATATAAATGTTTTTTTTCTAACATTCTAATGTTCAAAAGTTTGGGGTCGGTAAGAGTTTTAAAAATATTTTTTTATTTCAAATGCAAGATCAACAAATTTAAAATGCAACACAGCCCATCCCCACATCTGACTATTATGACGTTAAAGGTACACTTTTTTTGGGGGGGGTTCAAAATTAACAACATTTAAATATCGAGTCAATTCATCATCAGTCTTTCTTCCAAAATGTGTTTTGTCTAACCCTGATTCACTATGGTAAGCCTATTATAAGTGTTTATATTTAGACCTGTTGGGTGGTTTTCAGGAGATTTACGTATACGTTACTGGCCCGCGTGTGTCTCGCCATATCCGTAAATAGAGAAATGTTGCTCTGGCTACTTTGACGCATGTATGGTGTAGGAGTGGTATAGGTTAGTTGTCATAATGAGCGAGAAAGGTGGACATGGAGCACACTAAATCTTGAACCTCTGGGGAATCACCCATTTAAAAAAAAAAAAACACAGGAGAGTCTGCTGGCAAAAAGAGAACGCAACAGAGCTCGTAATAAAACAAGAATCAACATTGGCTTGGCTTTTCAGAGATGACAAGAACTTAGGGATTTGAAACGTAAAAGCGGCGCGGAGATGCTGTTTTTATTACTCAACTGTTGAGTAAGGTATTTTATTGAACGTATAAACTGCCATATGTAGCTCTCTAACAGAGTTTATTGTAAAGCATTATCTATTGTGAAGATTAATTTCATTATGGTTGTTGTAGCACTGTGCTGGAACTTCAAGGAAGCACCATGTCTATTAATGCATATAGCTACAGTCAGCTAGTCAGCTTGAGATCGTTTCCTTCTAAACTGGTTATATCTCAAGTCTAGTAGTACATTTACATTTAATTATTTAGCAGACGCTTTTATACAGAGCGACTTACAAATGAGGAGAGCAATAGAAGCAATCAAACCAACAATAGGGCAACAATATGCAAGTGCTGTGACTAGTCCCATTTAGTCTAGCACAGTACATGTAGCAAGGCTTTTTAGAAGTATAGAATAGTAAGTGTTAGTATTAATGGGTCAACTGTTGACGAAAAATATGCATCTTTAGCCATTTATTGAAAATGGCTAAAGACTCAGCAGTTCGTGTTGAGTTAGACAGGTCATTTCACCAGCTTGGAACAGTCAAGGTAAAGGCTTGTGAAAGTGATTTTGTTCCTCTTTGGGATGGCACCATAAGGCGCTGTTCACTTGCAGAACGCAAGCTTCCGGAGGGCACATAGGTCGGAAGTAGTGAGTTTAGGTATAGGGGGTGCAGAGCCAGTGGTTGTTCTGTAGGCAAATATCAGTGCCTTGAATTTGATGCGAGTGGCAATTGGCAACCAGTGGAATTTTATGAGGAGAGGTGTGACATGCTCTTTGGCTCGTTAAAGACCACTCTTGTCCTGGCTGTCCTGGATGGAGTTATAGGTGACAAACATAGCTGGATGGATATGTTGGGCTGTGTTGGGCTGGCTGAGACCTCAAGCAGTTCTGTCTTCGCAAGGTTGAGTTGAAGGTGGTGGTCCTTCATCCAGCAAGAAATGTCTGTCAGGCAGGCTGAGATGCGATCAGCTACCTTCAGATCTTCTGGTTGGAATGAGAGGTAGAGTTGTGTGTCATCAGCGTAGCAGTGATAGGAAAAACCATGTGTCTGAATGACAGATCCTAGTGATGACATGTAGATGGAGAAGAGAAGTGGTCCAAGCACTGAGCCCTGAGGCACACCAGTAGCAAGATGTTGCGACTTAGACACTCTGAAGGACCTATCTGAGAGGTAAGACTTGAACCATTGGAGTGCGGTTCCTGAGATGCCCTTCGTCATGAGGGTGACGAATGAAAGATGAGTACTGAGGATTTGGAGTGAGTGCAGGTACAACTGACGAAGAAATGGCTTGAAGGAGGTGAGTAGTAGTAGGGTGACTGGAAAGGATGCGTTTAGAGACTTCTGTCTCCGAGAGCAGAGAGAAGGAGGGGAGAATGTGTGTGTTTACTGTTAAGATGTGTGTCAGTTTGTGGTGTGGAAAAACTGGCCACTGATGGGTGTTTTATTAATGAAGAATGTGGCAAAGTCGTCAGCTGTTAGGGTTGATGAAGGAGGGGGAGGATTAAGAAGAGAGGACAAAGTTTAGAAAAGTGTGCGAGAGTCAGAAGAATTGTTCATTTTGTTGTGGTAGTATGTCTTTTTAGCAGTAGAGACATTAGCAGAGAAGGAAAAGAAGAGTTGATACAAACCAAGGTCAGTGGGATCATTCGATTTGTGCCACTTCCTCTCTGGAGCCCTGAGTTTAGAACAATACTAGTGGAGAAAATCAGATAGCCAGGGGGCAGAGGGGGTGGCGCGGGCTGGCCTGGATGAAAGGGGGCAAAAGTTGTTAAAAGTTGTCTAAAAAAAGATGTTAGAGTGGGGAACAGAGCATCAGTAGCAACTGTTATTATCTAGTGATGAGAGCTGATTAGGGGTAGGAAGTGTGGAGGAAGTTTGGTCAAAGAGGATAGGCGGGAGGGTGAGAGTTGAGCATAGGTTACGCCGAAAGTGTGATCTGAGGTGTGCAGTGGAGTGACCAGTGTATGGTCCGTGGAGAAGTAGCACGTGTAAATAAAATAACTGGTTACCTGATTTGTGAGTAGCCGCAGTAGACACTCGCTTGAGGTCAAACGAGGCAGGCAGAGTGTGGAAGTCAGCAGCCTAGTTTTTTCTAGGTGGATGTTGAATTCTCTAAATACTACTCTAAATACTGGCGGCCCAATTCAAAGCTTCTCGCAACTGACTTTTTGTCCCAAAAATTCTCAATTGTGTGGTGTCATTACGATTATTTTACTGCTCCCGATCGTGTCGTAGCCTGCACGATCTTAAATCTCTTGATCGGGCTGCCTCTGATGTGATTCCCGTGATAGTCAATGAGAGCAAGCAAGCTTCACCAACCGAATGTTGCGTGCTTCTATAACTGACATTTGGCAGCCACAAACATGCCACGAAAATATTGAGAAAGAAGATCACCCGTGTTCTTTTTTTCTCCTTTGTTTTTCTTCAACGTAAAACAAAACTCATGCCAGGAGAACCAGCTGACGACGTCGATCTTCCTCCATTTGTTTTTCTTCTCAAGTCACGTTTGATCTCGCGAGTCCATGAGATCTCGTCTCACTGTGAAAATGTTACTACAATCGACAGTTATGTGGTCTGGACAAATCTTCTAGTATGTGCATTCGGAGGAGTATAAAATGCTAAAAAAGCGGTTGAAACTGCCCTTATGTCTGTAGTCTCCCACAGTTTTAAAATCGGTTAAGATTTGAAAATCGTCTAGTGTGTCCCAGGCCTTACAGGATCCTGTCCACTTCTGTTGCTTGACTGCTTCTCAGTAGTGAATGTTGTATGACCAGTAGGATTACCATATTCACCTGCACAGTCACGCAGAGCCAAAGAACAACCAATGAACAAAACAATGTTGTTTCAGCAAAATGCATGCAGTTTTGTTTTTTAACCACTAGAGTGATAAAAGTTACATATTGTTACTTTAATAGTAGTTGGATGTAGGGATTGGCTATATTGTATTTTAAATTCATTGATCTTGAATTTGTTTGAGTGTAAATGCCTGATAAGGTCATGGGACTGAAATGTTGCTAAATAAATTAATAACTTTTGCAAGTTGGGATAGTGTGTGGGATTTCTTTTTCTAGTTTATTGCATTGGATTTTGATAATTGCCTTTGTCCTACGCACCCATCAAGTACTTGCAGGTGTGCTAGGTTAATTGTTCATTGAAAATATTTTTGAAAGAAATCTCTTATGCTAACCAAGACTCCATATATTTGATCACCCCCCCCCCCCCCCCCCCAAAAAAAAAAACCCTGGTAATCTTTTGAAATATAATTACAATTTAAAAGTACTGTCAATTTTAATATGTTTTAAAATGCAATTTATTCCTGTCATGGCGAAGCTAAATTTTCAGCAGCCATTACTATTGTGAGTCGAAAGTAAAAAATTTGAAATAGAAATCTCTTGACCCATTCTAAATGTTTTTACTGTCACTTTTGGTCAATTTAATGTGTCATAGCTGAATAAAAGTATTATAAATCATGCGGACCCCAAACTATTGAACCGTAGTGTATGTTGTGGTGCATGTAAATAAAAAAGTTTGATAAAGTATTTACATTTTTTTTATTTTTATTTGTTTATTTATGTTTATTTTTTTTGCTTTAAAACGCAGGAAATAATGGTTGGGTCTCAGTATCAAGCAGAAGTTCCCATGGGGCTTAGCCACTACAATGATGATGAAAAAGGTAAGTGTGTTTAAATTGCCTAGTGTGACTTTTAACTGTAATAAACCATAGTAAATACTATGAATCACTAGGGCTGTGTTGAAAATATTGATTTCATGATTTTAATCAATTCTCATTTTGATGAACCGATACTGACTCTTAAATCCCAAGAATCTATGCTGTTTTCAGTTAATGCGTGAACAAAACATTATTTGTAGTGCTCCTCCCATCCAATAAATCACAATAGGTTTTGTGCTTGTTACTTTTGATACGACACAAGTCTTAGCTTTCAAATTGTCAGTTTTATCAGGAAATTCAACAATAAATAGTGTTTTGGTGCTCTTTAATGTGGCGTGACATCGCTGTAGCTCCAGAGTTTAAGCAAAGCGGCAGCACTGAGTGCATGTGAACCGATCATCTCTTTTGCTTTACTACTAGTTATAGCACAAAGTAAATATGAATGAACATCAGAACGTATGCTGAAAGATACAGGGCAACTTAATGTATCACGTCTCATGAAATCGCTCCATGTTTTAACCGTGGAAAGACATCAATAAAACAGCTCGTACACAGTGTCACATAATGTTACATTTACAAACCCAATTCCAAAAAAGTTGGGACACTGTACAAATTGTGAATAAAAAAGGAATGCAATAATTTACAAATCTCATAAACTTATATTTTATTCACAATAGAATATAGATAACATATCAAATGTTGAAAGTGAGACATTTTGAAATGTCATGCCAAATATTGGCTCATTTTGGATTTCATGAGAGCCACACATTCCAAAAAAGTTGGGACAGGTAGCAATAAGAGGCCGGAAAAGTTAAATGTACATATAAGGAACAGCTGAAGGACCAATTTTCAACTTATTAGGTCAATTGGCAACATGATTGGGTATAAAAAGAGCCTCTCAGAGTGGCAGTGTCTCTCAGAAGTCAAGATGGCCAGAGGATCACCAATTCCCCCAATGCTGCGGCGAAAAATAGTGGAGCAATATCAGAAAGGAGTTTCTCAGAGAAAAATTGCAAAGAGTTTGAAGTTATCATCATCTACAGTGCATAATATCATCCAAAGATTCAGAGAATCTGGAACAATCTCTGTGCGTAAGGATCAAGGCCGGAAAACCATACTGGATGGCCGTGATCTTCGGGCCCTTAGACGGCACTGCATCACATACAGGAATGCTACTGTAATGGAAATCACAACATGGGCTCAGGAATACTTCCAGAAAACATTGTCGGTGAACACAATCCACCGTGCCATTCGCCGTTGCCGGCTAAAACTCTATAGGTCAAAAAAGAAGCCGTATCTAAACATGATCCAGAAGCGCAGGCGTTTTCTCTGGGCCAAGGCTCATTTAAAATGGACTGTGGCAAAGTAGAAAAACTGTTCTGTGGTCAGACGAATCAAAATTTGAAGTTCTTTTTGGAAAACTGGGGCACCATGTCATCCGGACTAAAGAGGACAAGGACAACCCAAGTTGTTATCAGCGCTCAGTTCAGAAGCCTGCATCTCTGATGGTATGGGGTTCCATGAGTGCGTGTGGCATGGGTAGCTTACACATCTGGAAAGGCACCATCAATGCTGAAAGGTATATCCAAGTTCTAGAACAACATATGCTCCCATCCAGACGTCATCTCTTTCAGGGAAGACCTTGCATTTTCCAACATGACAATGCCAGACCACATACTGCATCAATTACAACATCATGGCTGCATAGAATAAGGATCCGGGTACTGAAATGGCCAGCCTGCAGTCCAGATCTTTCACCCATAGAAAACATTTGGCGCATCATAAAGAGGAAGATGCGACAAAGAAGACCTAAGACAGTTGAGCAACTAGAAGCCTGTATTAGACAAGAATGGGACAACATTCCTATTCCTAAACTTGAGCAACTTGTCTCCTCAGTCCCCAGACGTTTGCAGACTGTTATAAAAAGAAGAGGGGATGCCACACAGTGGTAAACATGGCCTTGTCCCAACTTTTTTGAGATGTGTTGATGCCATGAAATTTAAAATCAACTTATTTTTCCCTTAAAATGATACATTTTCTCAGTTTAAACGTTTGATATGTCATCTATGTTGTATTCTGAATAAAATATTGAAATTTGAAACTTCCACATCATTGCATTCTGTTTTTATTCACAATTTGTACAGTGTCCCAACTTTTTGGAATCGGGTTTGTACCTCAGAAAAGCTATTCAGTGTCCATAAACTTGTTAGTTACTAGAAAAATTATTGTATCACATGGAAATCACTGTGAATGAGACCAATTTGAATGTGTATTGTGTTTTAAAGTGTACGAGGAGGACGATCAGCTGCTGTGGTGTCCTGACATGTTGTCAGAGTGTAAAGTGAGAGACTACCTCAGAGAAGTGCTGTCACAGTCTACAGATGATGGCACACAAGATTCCACATCTGAACACATACGAGATAACGAACAGGTCTGTGCTCTCTAAAAGCTCCCATTAATTAAAATAATTCATGTAAAAATCTTCCGCCCATGTGAGAGCTGCTGCTATGGTTTTAATTGCATTTTTTTTTCAATGACCTCCTTTCTAGGCCTTGTTTGAGCTTTTAAAATGTAATTATGACACCCGTGAGGCACTGACGCGATACTGCAGTAATGTGAAGACCTCGAAGGGTAGGTTGTTCTGTACAGGACCAGCTTAAAATCTTTTGTCCCTGTAGTGGCAAAAATGTTCACTTCTCTTGTCTCTCTATGTTGTTTTAATAGAAGAATCCCCACCGTGGTCAGAGGATGAATGTAGGAACTTTGAACATGCGCTGCAGATTTATGAGAAAAACTTCCATCTCATTCAGAAACACAAGGCAAGTAATGAATGTTGTCATTTTCACTCATCAACTGGTGGAAAATATTACTTTGCCAATGTTGTTGTTTTTTCTATCTACACTACTGTTTAAAAGTTTGGTAAAGATTAAATGTTTGGGGTTGGTAAAGTTTTTGAAAAAAGTCTTTTATGCTCACCAAGGGTGCATTTATCAAATCAAATCAAATCACCTTTATTTATATAGCGCTTTTTACAATGCCAATTGTTTCAAAGCAGCTTCACAGTGGTAACAGGAAAATAATGCAGCAGAATTTGATTCGGCTGTACAGCCGCTCTGGTGAAAACGGTGATGTCATCATCCAGCTCATTTCAATTATCATATAGTGTCAATGCGGGCAGATCAATAATATAGTTGAAATTTAAGTGTCCCCAACTGAGCAAGCCAAAAGCCAAAGGCGACGGTGGCAAGGAACCAAAACTCCTTCAGGGCCAGAATGGAGAAAAAAAACCTTGGGAGAAACCAGGCTCAGTCGGGGTGCCAGTTCTCCTCTGGCCGAAGAACAAGTAGTGTATGATTATGATTCTGGCAACATTACAGGTCAGAAGTCATATTAGATCAATAGATATTCGTAGGATTATTCGAAAGATTGGAGTCGTCACGCCGGGGACGGGTTTAATGAGGATGTCGTGTCGATGCGGCATTTACAGGGGGGAGTTTAATTGACACGGTCTCTGCAGACATTTCAGGGATGCGTTGGTCATGTCTGGGTGCAGGTCCACCATCTGGTCCGGATACGGCCCGGATCCGGCCGACTGCAGTAAACCTCGGGATAAACAGAGAGACTAACATTAGCGTAGATCCCATTCTTCTTATGATGTAACGAGTACATCAGGTGTTATGGGAAGTGTTCCCGGTTCCGGCTGACCTAGTTAATGCAGCCTAAAACAATCATTTAACTGATTTGAATAATATAAATTGATAATGTTCTATGTGTATGCCATAGTAAAGAGATGTGTTTTTAGTCTAGATTTAAACTGACAGAGTGTGTCTGCTTCCCGAACAATGCTAGGAAGACTGTTCCAGAGTTTAGGTGCTAAATAGGAAAAGGATCGACCGCCTGCAGTTGATTTTGATATTCTAGGTATTATCAACTGGCCAGAATTTTGAGACCGCAATAGACGTGATGGAGTATAATGCGTTAAGAGCTCGCTCAAGTACTGGGGAGCTAAACCATTTAGTGCTTTGTAAGTAATCAGCAAGATTTTAAAATGTATACGATGTTTAATAGGGAGCCAGTGCAGTGTTGCCAGAACCGGGCTAATATGGTCATACTTCCTGGTTCTAGTAAGAACTCGAGCTGCTGCGTTTTGGACAAGCTGCAGTTTATTTATTAAGCGAGCAGGGCAACATTTATATGATCAAAAACAGTAATATTGTGAAATGTTGTTATAATTTAGTTGTTTTTATTTTAAAATATTTTTTTTCTTAAAGCTGAATTTTTAGCAGCCATTACTCCAGTCAGTGTTAGTGTTGGGCGATATGCTCGATTTTCATATCGTCCAATCGTCAGCCTATGAGATCGGCTATACGCGATACTATCGTGGGGGGCTTACTTATTTGATCATTAACTTGCTTATTTATGTGCTTATTTCTTTACTCATTAATTTGCTTATTTAATTAGCCTACTTTGTTTTATAAATGAGAATATTTTTCTATTTTGTGAGCAAAGGTGGAGTGTTTATTCATAAATCAGGTTATTTCTAGGTAGTGAGGTAAAAACATAGCCCAATCATTCGTGTATATGACTCTGAGTATTCCATTATGTCTGGTGTGATGATGTTACATAAAACATTAAAAACGTAAGAGTTTTTCAACATGTCAGCGGGAAATTTACAAACACATTATCCTCTTATGCCGTTACAAATGCAGCATTTTGACTTCTGCACGAGATGAGAACACATTTCAAGAAAGAGTCTGGATGCGCTTAATAAGGATGCTTTATATATCCTATTGCATACGCGCACTTCAATAAGCCCAACGAATGCAGGTTAATGCGTTTACATGCCGGGAGAAATCGTGGTAAGGAGCAAAAATCGATCGGTTTATGCTTAAGAACGTGCTCACGTATAACCTGAAAGTGAAACAAAACTGTCCAAGCTTTTCTGTCGCTGCATTAACAGCGCATTCTCTCATGACGACGATGACTCTACCTCAACAAAAACGGATAACGGTAGGCCTATATCTTAATTTACTGGCTTAATATTTTTCTTGTGGACCATACATTAATAACTGGGGAAAAATGAGAATCAATATATTGCTTGTTAAACACGTCGTTTTTTTTAAGTCAGTGTTTGAAGCTCCTTTTGATTTTCACAGATGACCGATTTGTGCTGTGTTCGGACCTAAGACTGTTATTAGGCCTATATAATTTTAGTGATATTATTATAATTATGATTAATTTGCAATTGTATTGTTTTAGTGTTATTAGTGTCATTAAATGTTTTGGTAATGTGCTATGGAAACAATAAAATCCTGACGAACATCTATGCTGTTTTCATCTTAAACAACTGTATAAGAATAATGATGCATCTCTTTTATAACAAGCTCTTGACAATTTGTGAATAGATTACATTGCAATTTAATTTTGATGTGGGATGTAGTTTTGTAGTAGTTTTTAAAAACATTTTCATTGTCTCAATCCTCATACGCGCGTGATGTCGCACGTGTGGTGATTTCGTTATGAAATAGGGAAGGCAAATGATTTGTAGGTCCTAATATTAATTTAATAATAATACTAGCCTTAAAATAATAATAATAATAATAATAATTTAATACATTAATGGGAAAACGAGCCAATTATCATCTTGATAATATCGTCATCGTAGATATTTCTGGCTATCGTCAATACACCATACTATCATCTGTCGGCACAACCCTAGTCAGTGTCATTCTAATATGCTAATTTGGTGCTCAAGAAACATTTCTTGTTGAAAACAGTTGTGCGGCTTCATATGGAAACATTGTGGAAACTTTTTTTTTTCAGGATTCTTTGATGAATAGAAAGTTCAAAAGAACCACAGTTATTTTATTTTTTTTTGTAAAAATGTGAAAGTATCCTTAGATCAATTTAATATGTAATTGCTGAATAAAAGTTAATTCTGCGCCGTAGCCTCTACGTCGTAGGCTACGCATCAGTTTTGTATTTATACTTCTGCGTCGTTGTCAACATGCAGTTACACATGCAGAGGAAGCATGTGTAACCCCTGAGGGAGGGGTTCTAGCAGACCAATCACAGCGCATGCGGTCCGCGTTAGCCTGGATGCCAGCCGAACTTAGCCCCGCCCACAACATTTGAGGTCGGGAAGTTCGGTCTGGACTTGATCCGTTGTGGAGCAACTATGCTTGAACCAGAGCTGTTCGGACCAATCAAATTGTCAGGGCGGGCTTTATACGATGATGGACAGATGATCAACAGTAACGTAATCATCCACGTCACCAAAGAACACTTGGGTTGAATTCATTCTAATCCTAAACGGAGAACTTGTTCGTATATGCATTCACCTTTACTATTTCTCTCAAAAATGATGATCGTGTTGGTAAGTACTCTGTGTATCCTTAAATTCTTTTTACAACACCGGCAAAGATCGTTTACACTCATCTTCTTCTACTTCCAGTGTGCGTGCAGTTGAGTTCTGTTGACAACTATGTGTTGCTCAACATACGTCACTTACTCCGTTGCTCTGATTGGTTGTAGGTTTATCCAATTGAGTGCAGAGGCATTTTCTTTCCTGGTTCGGTTGAAACACACCCCATAATCACAGCCCAATGGAGCAGTATCAGATTCGTATTCTAGGTCCGCGTAGAATTTACGCATTTTTGGAGAGTTGCATGTCAGGCTACACATGCTACACACAACCTACGATGTAGCTACGTCGTAGGTTCGACACATAAGTATAAATCAGCCTTAATAGTACGACAAGGATGTACTAAAAACCTTTGCGTTTATTGTGTACAGATGTCAACGTTGTCAAAACAATCCGTGAAAACAACTGAAAATGCTGTATTATGCATGCCAGGCCAGTAGTTGGCAAGGTCACTTTATAAAAGTACCACAATGTGCCTATAGACTGAACATGTAATACACATGTGAATGACATCACCGTTTTCACAAATTCCTGTTTTTGTAGTTTAACCCGTTTTTAAAAGTTTGCATTTTCAGGCCCCCAAAACACTATTGTTGTGTATATATGAACGGCCAAAACGCATAAAAAGTTTTCCGTTTTTAGTTAAAAGCGGTGTTGTGTAAACGGCCTCTTAGATTTAAAATTGTGGAATTTTTTACATTAAAGGGGACCTATTATGCCCCTTTTAACAAGATGTAATATAAGTCTCAGGTGTCCCCAGAATGTGTCTGTGAAGTTTCAGCTCAGGTTTCAGTGCCTCGGATACTCTGCCAAAAACTAAAACATCTGTTTGGTTTTGATTATCATCTCTATAGCAGTCACGCTGATGTTATGTTGCAGTTCTTCATCATCATGAAAGTTTATTATCTGCATTCGTTTAAAAGCCATATCAGTCTAAACTTCTGATATATGGTCTTCTGAGCGCACACATCTGAAGCACGCGCACATAGAGCTGGATGTCAGATGTCGTGTCCCATGAGTATTAGACTAAGTTCTCTTTCATGTCTTATTGCGCTTAAACTGTCAAATACACAGTCGGTTATGTCTGTGAACTTAAACCGCAAGTAAAGAAATCGCATGTGTATATTAGATCTGTGCATAAACGTGAAAGCAGCGTAATGTATAGTACCTACTGCTAAATATGCTGTTATGAATCAAACAACAAAAGAAAACAGATAATCACTCACTGCTCTAGATTGAATAACTTTATTAGCTTTAATAAGAATACATTTCTTACTTGAATGCTGCTGTTAAATGCTCTGGCGAGGAGATAAACACGGCTGTCCATCAGCAGTTGTGGGCGGGGCCTAAGCATGTGTGATGTCACATTGCATAGAAACTGAAAGTGGGTGGATTTTTACCATTATAGGGTGGTTGTTATAAATGACACATTTATGTTCAAATACCATGTAGAAGTGAATTTGCATAATAGGTCCCCTTTAATTATTGCATATGCAATATGTATATATATATATATATATATATATGCATAAATTAATATGCAGTGATAACCGTACATTGTAAAAAATCATTGTGCAACTCTGGTTAGTTATGCAGACATTATACACTTCACCTTTATTTTATTTTTGTTGTACATGGCTATATTCTCATAGCTTGCTGCTTCTTTTTTTTCAGGTTCAGACACGGACTGTAGCAGAATGTGTGGCTTTTTATTACATGTGGAAAAAGTCGGAACGTTTTGACTACTTTGCTCAACAGAATCGATTCGGCAAGAAGAAGTACAGTTGTTACCCGGGTGTGACGTAAGTGCTGGTCTGTGAAATTGGTGCTTGTGCCTGTGTAATAATGTGCGTTTCAAGGAAAGTATGTGTTGGTTGTGTCCTCAGAGACCTGATGGACCGGCTGGTGGATGAGGCGGAAGGTCTGGCGGTGGACAGCTCGTTATCCGTGTGTTCAGCAGGAGCGGGGGGAAGGATGGAGGCGTCGGCAGAGCAACAGCTCGGACTGCTCAACTCCATCACTGCCAGTGACCTCACAGGTGAGCTCAGCTGCCATGGTAGTCATGATTCACAAATGATTTATTCTTATAAATTTATTAATCATTTATTCTGGTTCTTTTAATGAATCACTCAAAAAGATGAAAAAAATGATTGTTAGCATTTTGAATCAGATTAACCCTTCACTGAGTTAACTGAATCAACCAAATGACTAATTTACTGACTGATTGTTCATTCATATCACAAAATGTTGTTAAAGATGCATTTGCCTCTCTTTCTTTTATTTTAATAAAAAAAAAACATTCAACTATTTAATTTTTTTTTTTTTTTTTTTTTCCCCAAATTATCCAAATATTTCTGAAGGAAACAGCACTATTGTAATGCTATCAAATTTCTTTATCATACCTATCCCTGTTTTTTGCTCAGAAATTTTACATAAGTGTATAATGGTACACTGGTGGTCAAACATTTTGTATAATTTGAAAAAAAAAATGTAGTTTATGAAAGAAGTCTCTTATGCTCACCACGGCTGAACTTATTTGATCAAAAATACAGTAAAAAACAGTAATATTGTGAAATATTATTGCATTTTAAAATAACTCTTTTCTATTTTAACATATTTTATGTGTAATTGATTCCTGTGATGACAAAGCTGAATTACTCCAGTCTTCAGTGTCACATGATACTTAATAAATCTTTCTAATATGCTTATTTAGTGCTCAGTTATTATCAATTATTATTATTGGTGCTCAATTATTAACAATAGTTTTTATCAATGTGGAATACAGTTTTTGCTGCTTAATATTTTTACAGGATTCTTTGATGAATAGAAAGTTTTTATTTGAAATGGATTTTTTTTGTAACATTATAAATGTCTTTACTGTCATTTGCATCAATTTAATGTGTGCTTGTTGAATAAAAGTATTAATTTTTGTTTACTTACCCCAAACTTTTAAATGGTAGTGTATCATGTTTCCACAGAAATATGAAGCAGCACATCTGTTTTCAACCTTGATAATAAGAAATGTTTCTTGAGCATCTAATAAGCAAATTAAATGATTCCGGAAAGATCATGTGACACTGAAGACTGTAAAATTCAGCTTTGCCATCACAGGAATAAATTACATTTTAAAATATTTTCAAATAGAAAATAATATTAATAAGTTAGTTAGTAATAATATTTCACAATATTGCTGTTTTTACTGTATTTTTGATCAAATAAATGCAGCATCGGTCAGCATAAGCGACGACTTTCAAAAATATGAAAAAAGATTATTATTCCAAACTTTTGACAGCCAGTGTATATTTATAAAATTCTTACAAATACAGTCATGCTTTTTGACAAAGATACAAAATTATAAATAGTCTGTTTTCGTTCTTTTTCTTGCAGCCCTTAGTAACAGCGTAGCAACTGTGTGCAGCGGTCCAGGAGACATGAACTGTTTAGACTCCCCTTATTTCCCCCCTCTGGAGAGTTTACACAGAGGAGGCATGAACCATGACGATCAGCTCAGCTACGCCACGAACGGAGACAGCGGCTGCCTTAACATGCTGGATTCTGGCTTCTACCGCTCAGATCTGGGCCAGATCAGTGTGTGCAGCACCAAAGACTGCGAAAGGCCCTCCAAGAGGCTCAAGATGGGCCTCTCGGAGTCCTTCATTAACGATGTGTCTGTTACTAATCTGGGCGTGGACTTCGAGGGCAGACGCGCACATCGCATTACAGGCACCACAATGGCGGTGTCGGTCACAGACTTCAGCAGCATAGGGAGCGGCGAAGCCAACGGTTTCATTGGCTCTCATTCACGACATCACCAACACACTGCACTTCAGTCCGACTGACTCCTTTCTGCCATCCAGACATCTTGCTCACTGACTATTAGTTCTTTTTTAAATTAAGAAAAATATCTATATATGAATATACTTTTTGGTCGTTTTTTGTTTTTGAAATATGACATCAGTGATGTCTTTATTGTACAGAGCTAAGAAATCTTGATTTCTCAAGAGTTTAAATAGCCATTTATTTTTCTGGTCCTTCAGATATTTAATATCCTTTTTGTCTTCGGTGATATACAGTTAAACCTAAATGCTGGAGCTAAAGTCTCTTACTGTACTCATCCCAACGCCTGCATCTTTCAGTTTTATTGTCTCATGAAATATGTGCTGCCGCCAAAACTGCATTTTTCGTTGTCGTTGTTTTAGGCTTTTCATGTATGTGTGTCTGTTTCAAAATGGGTACTTTTTTTTTTTTTTTTTTTTTTTCCAGTGTTTACACCGCCCGAGATAGACTAAGCCTTGGGAAATGTAGCATTTTGTATATCAGGAAACTGGCTTTTGTAATTGAAAATAGTGTTTTTCTTGGAGCAGGAGACTTACGTTTAAACAAAGAGCACTTTGGATCTCGTTTTTGGTTGGTGTTCGAGTTAGGATGTTTTTAAGTATAAGCTCTCAATTTATCATGGTAATCCGAACATTTAATAGCTTGTTTTTTGGGTTTGATCTTTTTGCAAAATTGCTAAATTTTGTGTATTACCAAAATTTTGCTGGAAAGTTTTCTTTTACTTTTTGCTTTATTCTCAAGTTTCACGATAGACTGAGAAGAATGCAGATTGAATCTTTCTCAGCTGCGCACTGTTAGAAATGTAGATTTTCCAGTCCCAGAAGTTTCTGCTATAGATTTCTTTTTTTTTATCTAAGATTTGGCACTCAAGTAATAATGTAACATTTTATGAGACAGGCTCTATGGGGCAGTCACCTGCATTTGACAGTATTAGCATAAGTCGTGTATAAATATTGGATGCAGGCCGTTTATGATTCCCCTTTGAGCTTGCAAAGCATGCTAGTCATTACCTTCACAGGTCATTTTTACAAATCATCAGTAATGTCGTCTGGTGTTTTAAACTGCAGCTGCTTTAGTACCAGTTCAACCAGTGTTATTTTTTAAATTTTCAGCTATGCATTATGTATATTTTGTAGCTGCCAGAGGTACCAAGAACACCTGAATGTTAATTGAGCTAATCACTCTGGACCTCTTTTTATGTTAAGCTCTCTATCTTAAGTTCTTTACATTGTTGTATATTGTATGCATTAAGCAGATCGGACTCTTGTTGATCCTTTGACATATTTCAAGCTGATTAATACTAAATGCCAAAAAGCAGTCAGCTTGCCGCACTGTATCAGAACCGATACTGCCTCTGAGCTCGAGTCCTTCCTGCTATTTGCATTTTAAAACAATTTACCATAGAATTCATTTGTATACTAAAAGCCCTGACTTTGATTAGGGTAATCCAAAAATGCTAAAAAAAAAAAATAAAGTTTTTGTTTATGGCAATAATATGTAGATATGTATAGATTGTTGTATTTCTGTAAGTCTTACAGTATCCATATCTTATTCTTGCCTTTGTTTCTTTACTGCAGTAAGAGACGTCAAAAACATGCATGCTCGTGGTGGTCGTTTGCAAAAATACCACAGCTTTTTTTTTTTTTGAGAGAGAGAGAGATGTGTAGAAATGGAAATCTGTGTGGCACATGCTTTTTGGACGCTCTCATTTAAACCCATTTGTTCATCTCTTTGCTCAGTAAACTAAGGAGTTTCATTTGTTCACCGTGATTCTTACACCCTTGATACTTACAGCTGCTAATAGTAATGTGAAGAGTCTATTTTCTATTGAATGCACTGCAGTTGCAATTATAAGTTGAGTTGAAAGAGTCTTGTGCATCTACATAGTTAAAACAGTAGCATGTGTGGAGCTGCGATTACAGAAGTGGAATGGATCCATAGATGCCATTATTCCTTGACGGGATAGAAAGCACTACAAAGAGTTGGTTATCTCTGTCAATCTTTTTTGTTCAAAATGTTTTCAGTGTCTGTAAATCAAGCAGAGAAATTTATCATGCACAGCATACAACAAATGTAGTACTTGGTGCTCATATAAAAAGTTTTTTTATTTTCATACTTAAAGTCTCTGTGCTCCTACTATTCTGTATTAGTACTTTTTATAAATGAAAGTGAACTTCAGCTTGATTTTCTGAAGTACATTGACAGTAATTTTACCCCCAAATGTTTTGCGTGGTTTCGTTTTAAAGACAAACTAAAATACCTGAATGTACAGGTTGTTTTGACCTATAGAAGTAAATGTTTTACATCTTCAAAATATTGAGAAAAGTTTGGTAAAGTGGATGTGTGTGTTTTATGTATTTAATTTAGAAATTTAAAAGAATTATTAAATGGAGGTTTTCACATTCAACCATGGAGGGGAGGGCAAATGGTAAAACTTGTGAATAAAACCAACAAATCCTATAAATGTATATCCATATATACAGACAATCATAACATTTAATTACAGAATTATTCAGATATCTCTATGGTTTATAAAATATGTACATATAATTGTATTGCTTTTTGGTTGGTTTTTCATTATTTTTGTATTTTTGTTGTACTTTATAACTTGGTGTAAAAAGCTCCAGAAATAAAAGCTCTGGAAACAAATGTGGCAAGTTACTGTGGTAATTTACATCATACTCTAAGTAAAATATGGTGAGATGGTGGTTATGTTTAGATAAAGAAAAGACAACTGAAAACAAACGTTCAAAAATTAGTAAATATTTTAATTGTTCAGATTTGCAATACTCGTAGTGATCCATTTTGTTCAGAGACCTGTAGAATATGCACTCAAAGCTTTTCTCTGAATACAGAATATATAATGAAATGGAAGAGGAAATTCCTCAACTCTGTTCATGATGGTCAGAAGAGGTGCTGGCCAGAGTGGCCAATACAACACAGATGGAAGGAAGGCAAAGAATTTAGCATTTTAATGTAAATACAGAGCACCTGTACGACCAATTGTAGGCTTTATAACTGTTAAACGATAATCTGTATGTACAATATAACTATAATTTATTTAGATGACATATTATGAACTCCTCTTATACTGAGAAAAAGTGTCAGACAGCAGATTTCCACAAATAAGGAGTCTGAATAAACTGGAGCAGACGAATCACTCTGGTCCGCCTCGCTGCAAGAGAGAAAACAAGCTATGGTCAGTGGTTTGTCTATATTCTGGTCTATTTTTGTTCTAAAAACATTACAACATTTATAAATGCGTTTATATTTCTCCAAGCTCCAGAACAGTGCAAATATAGAAGATTGTTAGGTAACACTTTACTTAAGGCCTTTATGTATAATGCATTATAAAAGTATTTTTAATACATTAATTATGGCTTGTAATGCACCTTATAATGCATTGTGTGATCTCATGAATAATTGTAACCACAGTTATAATACACCTTTAGAAAGCATAATGTATTAAAACACAGCAAACAACCAATTTCAGATGTAATGGAGTCTGTGAATATTATAATGCATTTTAACTTTGTTTACAATTATTTATGAAAATATATAATGCGTTATAACGTACATTATGAACACCTTTATAATGCATTATACATAAAGGCTTTAAGTAAAGTGTTACCGATTGTTAAAACTGAAATGAAATGCGTTCTTCATATTCTCTCAAATGTAAGCGTACTGATTCGGTCTTTTCAAATGGTGATCTGTAAAAACAAAAGAACACTAACCTGGATGTAGTCCATTTCATCTAATGCAAGGGTTCTTCTGCGGTATCTCTGAGGGAGATCTTTAACTGCAGAGACGCTGTCAGGGGTGCCCGGCAGTCGGCTGACGGGTCCCGGTGTTCTGGGTGGAGGGGATATTGATGTTGCAGGTGGAGGTGCGGATGGGGAGATCTGTGGGAGACTGGCTGCAAGCACCTTCAGTGCCTCTTGTACTGAAAATACAGTACACACACACACAAAAAAAACTAGTAGAGCAAGCTTTTAAGTTTGCTACCATGACCTAAAAAACGAAATCAATGCAAGTAGGCTAAACATCTACCACAATGTAAACTAGGTAAAAACACTAATGTTTGGTGTATTAAATTTACTACATCTATTACGAGGAGCAGTTTGGAGAGCTTCTAAGGCATTACACAAATAAAAACTATGTATTTCACAGAATAACAGATGCATTACATCACATGTAATGGCAAAAATAAGGCAATGAGGTTATTACTGACCATTTGGCCTAGGGACACCCTTTCGATCAGGAAATTTAATTAAAGGTGCATGAGGTCGCACAGCCTGCAAAGGAATAAATGTAATGAGAAATTAAAACAGTTTAGCATAAGTGACTTTTATACAACCATAGACACTTAAACATACAGGGATTGCATTTACTGTACATAATGCTTAACGTGTGGATGAGATGATATTGTGCTTTACAGGAGTGAAATAAAGCGATAAACAGAGAGGAAACTTCGGCTGTCCACAAGGGCATCTGTCAAACCAGTGAAATCAATGCATTTCGGTAAGGTAAAAACCCTCAAGATCAAAATTACTCAATACTATGCGGATAAGAGATCATCGTTCCAACAATGAGCTAGATGTCACAGCAAAATGATCGGTATACAGGCTGAAGCAAGTGTTTACCTGCACGACCCGACTGGCAGCTGCCATCTTGCCACTCACTTTGCTTCCCATGACGACATCCGTTCACTGCTTCCGGTTCAAACACACCGACAAGACCACAAAGTTAATACATTATTAACCCGAAGAGGCCACTGTTGTATTATAACTATAACTGTTGTAAGGACAAACGCGGCAAACAAATAGCGATGGGAAGTCTGAGTCGTTTTCGAGAATCGGTTCTTTTGAACAGTTCGCATCAAAGAACTGGTTCAAAAATCAATGTAGCCAGTTTTACTACGGGTGACCGTTTGGCTTGAAAAACAAAAACAAAAAACTTGTTTTAACGATAAAACAAGTTTTAATATTAATATTAATAATAATATTAATATTAATAATAATAATAATAATAATAGTATTAGTAGTAATTATGACGATTCAGACCAATTTTGCGAACCGGCTCAAATGATTCACTGAAAAGATTCGACACAAAAAAAACAAAAACAAAAAAACAGACGAGGGCATGTAAGGACTATCATAAAAGGCAACTAAAATATCGCATTAATTAAGTTATCCAGAAGTAACTACAATCGTTATGTTCGAGTGTGTAGCAGAGAAGCTGTCACATTAGCTGCATCAGTAAATCATAATGAATGAACTTGAAACAGTGTCAATTAATTCACATATACAAGCGAATCCATCTAATTCATGAGCTTTAATATCACACAATAATACATTACTGCAGAAAAAACGCAAAATGAATTCACTGTACCCTTACCCTAGCTCATCTTGCTAATATGCATTACAAGTGGTTCTGCCTATAAAATAGCGTTACATTTTAAATCTGTAGAGCCACGCTTCATAATAAGCACAACAAACATACATTCTTACCATCAATACGCTATCTAGTAGTGCAATATAACCTTATTTTTCCATGTTGACCTCCGAAACACACTAAACACCGTGATGACAGTGGCCTCGGCCAATCCTTTATTTCTGCTCATACTTGGTTTGATGCAAGTGGGCGGGGTTTCGTGGATCACCTAGTCACATGACTGTCACGTGACGTCTCGACGACTTCCTGGCGGCAGTTTCGGAGACGGACAGTATTGTTGTTGCGCGGCTTGGAATCTTGTAACAAAAAAGTAATATTAGTAAACAAAACCACCAAGAGCAAGAACCGGAAGCGACAGTAAGTGAGAGTTGTTTACATATGCTCACTTTGTGAGTGTAATCGTTTTAAATCCTTATCCACCAATTTTGCGAACCGGCTCAAATGATTTAATGAAAAGATTCGACCCATAAAAGGAGTTTACATGCAGCCGGACGATGGCATGTAAGGACTATCATAAAAGGCAATTTTATCCAGTAAATAAAGTATCCAGAAGTAACTACAATCGTTATGTTCGAGTATGTAGCAGTGAAGAGGTCACATTATCTGCATTAACTTGAAACAGTATGTCAATTCATTCACATATACATGCGAATTCATCTAATTTATGAGCTTTGATATCACACATCACTGCAGAAAAAACGCAAAATGAATTCACTGTACCCTTACCCTAGCTCATCCTGCTAATATGCATTACTAGAAAGTCATTGAATGTAAGGCGTGGGAACATTGGACCTAATCAAATCCCATTTGGCATCTATCATTGAAACTTTAATCATAAATCTATTATATCACAAATCTGTTTTTCAGAGATGTGACTGTTTCTGTTTGGGGTCAATTCGATCTCAGCAAAAATAAAAATTATATTTATATACGTTTTATATCTGGGGTTTCTGCAACCTTCATCAGATATCTGAATTAGATTAATTGTGGGGTTTTTTCTGCACAGACATAGAACGATGAGTTCCAGTGGTCATGATGGACCTTCTTCAGATTCTGACCCTGCTGAAATGAACAGCCTGCCTGATCCATCATCAGCTTCTGATGGAGTGACACCCACGCATTTGCTAAAGTGATTTTCCATTCTTTCATTGTTTTATTTGTGTGGTTTGTTGTTATCATCTTGCACCAATGCGTAGAGTTATGAACAGTATACAACTACTACTGTTGTGTACTATGTATTATGTACAGCAAGGCCATGTCTTGAACATTGGGGGGGACCAGAGTTGTTGTTTTTTTGAAGGAGGGGAGGGGTGGTCTTTTTATTTAAAAAAATTAAGTAATTAAAGGATTAAAAGGGATTTAAGGGAATAAAGAAATAAGAATGGTAAAACAAGTTCCTGGTCTAATTATAGCCTATATATTTGTGACGTAATCTATTTAAACTCTTTGCGAATAATATTTTATTTAAAAATATGCATAGTCACTCTGTGCACACTCTTTGTAAGTCTTGTATGTAAAAAAAACGTTTCTTGTCATCTTTTAAATGATAGCATATTTTCAATTCAAAATGGGAAAATGACATAAAACATATTGAGTAGTTTGCATCACTGTATGTTACTGTGGGTCGTTTAAACACATCTGTTGTAAAACAGTTGTCAAATATTAAATGTTTAGCTACGTATATCTTATGACGCATGCATACTTTCACTGTAAAAACTAAAAGCATCGCGTTGGAATTCACACTCATCTTCAGTGAACATTAAGCCCGACCTTCTTTGATCTGATTGGCCATCATTGACGAGCACTGTTAGACCGCTCAGGCAGACCAGCCTAAAAATGTAACTTTTTAAACGGTCCGTCAACAAACAACAAACAGAGTGGTACATAATGGAGAACAACATTAAGTAATATCATATATTGGGGGGACAATTTGGGCATTTCCATTTATTGGGGGGGACTTGTCCCTCAATGCCTATGGTAGTTACGGCCCTGATGTACAGTATGTAATAGATAACAGTGTAACTATGCTCATTCTGTTTCTTGTGTGTCTTGTTTTTTTTTCAAGAATGAAAGAAATAATGGAAAATCAGTGTTTTGAAATGAATATTAAAGTCAATATGGGTAAGCTTCAATTATATGTGAATAAACAAAACACTTACGTAAATATTAACCACTAGTAATTAACCTAATGCTAATTGTGTTTAATTCTTAGGAAAACACAAAGAGACATGTGAAGCTGATGCAGATCTGTAAGTGTGTGAATTTATAACTACATCTGTATGTGTATACTGTATGTTATAAAATAACCTTACATTCATCTTCACCAATCTGTAGATCCAAGTATGAAAGTGCAATAGAGCAGGCAAGACTCTCATACTTCAACAAAACACTGGTATTAAACAGGTAAAGATGATGTGATGTCAAGCTTCTTTTTGCAATACAATCTCTGATAATGTCCATGTTAAAATGTTTGTATGTGTGTTCTAGAATGCAGATTTGGAATGCCATCATTGAAAAGATGATTCAGAATGATGCAGATGCAGAGTGAGTGAATTTTAATTTAAATAAATCTAATCTATGTAGTCTGATCTAGATGTCCTAACAGTAATCCGATCTTTCATCATACAGGGCACTAAAGGAACTGACCAATCAGAACACTGAGCTCTGTGAAAAGACCATGAAAATTTTAAAGGTATAGGTTTTTAGAAACATTCATTCTCATGTTTATGAATAATTCCATTTCTAAACAGTGTTATGGCCATAGAATACTTAATTGCTGATCCTTTTTTTCCAGGAAACACGAGAGCTTCAGGACCAGATCACAGATGTTCAAAAGGAAAGACTTGGTACTTACTAAGGCCTAGATGGAATCATAGACTTTCAATACACAGTATTTTCTGCTCTGATTTTTCAAATGAAAGCTTTTAAGCTTGTTTAATGTTATACTGTATTTTGATGAGATGCTACATCTGATGGGTCAAATTGTTTTCAAAAACTAAAAAAAAGAAGAAGAAAAGAAAGCTACACTCACATTTTCAGTATGCAGGTTAGTAGAAAACAACCATATCTCATTCATGTTTTCCTAGACCTAAAAGGACGAATTAAGAAAAAAATGCTGGAGATAAATGAGTTGAAACAGGTGAAGGAAAATCAGGGAGAGGTTCAGCAGAGAGCCAAAGAAAGAGCTGAAGCGGTTCTACAGAAATACCAGAAAGTCACCACCATTTTACAAAATGTGCTCCGGGTACGTGGCTTCTCAATGTTTTCTTGTGTACTTGTCACTTGTTTTTTTGGATCACTATGCGTTTGAACCTGTTATAAACAATCTTGCTTGTTTTTCAGGGAATTATACTGGCCAGTAAAGTCAACTGGAGAGATGATCCTAAATTAAGAGACATTGCGATGGGACTAGAGAACATACCTAACTAAAGAGGACCTATCTGAACACAGTTCTGAGTAATGTATATAGCTCACCTGTAAATGCGCTCACTGTTACCATGTACAGTGTAATGGATTCTTGTACATTTATGTCTAGAACTATGTCAATGATGTTTCACTGAAACATGCACAATGTATATTTGAGCTCATTTTATATATAAACTGTAGAGAATATTTTAGAAACGCCCTGAAATGGAGATATTTTATTAGATTACATGAACTCCATTTACAGATGAAATTACCTTTTTAAAATGTTCAAACTGATCCTTAATAAAAGTAACATGAAACCATGTTCACAACCAGTTTTACTTCTGTAATGTCATGCATTTGAGTGAAAAATGGTTGTTGCATACCAGAATGCAGACAGACCGGGAAGCCTTAATGGCTAGTTGGCTTATGGTTAATATTATTCAATAGCCTGTGCGATCTGCTGTAACATCAGCTGAATGGAAAAGAGGAATAGTACGTCTTTACATTTTCATCAAATATTACAGATAATTTTTTTGGAATAACATGCACTGATAAATAATTCACAATATGGAATGTACAAGATCAGTTTTGATTTTATGTTTGATTTTATGTTTTCATATAGTTAAGTTAAAAAAAACAAAAAAACATTGTAACTAGACATTAACTGAACAAAACAGCCTTTTACAAAGCATTTTATTTTTCAGCCACTTTAAGTGAAAAGATTTAATACAGACATAAAAAATACAGACATGATTTAATAAAGTTCAGGCAGTAGAAAAGGTATATTGTATCATATTTTCACCACCTGTCCTGCTATACAAGGGCTCACTCTCTTCCCATCCACTAGCACAGGGTTCGGCTGAATGAGTAACCGTCCGTAAGTCCCGCCCACCTGTCCTTTAGTGAGACGGCCAGGATTGACACATACACAGCCAATCACATCCTGAGAAATAATGGCAAATTTGTTCCAGTCAGAATTGAAATTAAAATTTTTGACATGGTATACAAGTAACAGAAAATTTTCTGAAATGTGACTGATTTACCTTGATGAAATACCGAAGTTCAGAAGGAACGATAAGAATGTCAGGTGTGAGGTTCATTTGGCTGAATTGTTGAAACTTCTCATAATCCATGTTAACTTCCTCCGCAGGAGGATAGAGAGGATAGTAGCTAAAAGAACAATTAAACTGAAGATTTACAACTGTATATCACAGGAGCAGCAGAAAAGAGTACAGAACATTTCAAACAACATTTTACTGCTACTCAAGCCTGAGGTCATTTCATTTAAAGATGAGGAATGTTTTACAAACCTCCTCTGGGTCAACATGTGTTTCATGATCCGTGAGAAACGCTCTGTGCCAGTGCCACTGGAAAAATGGTAATGACAAATCAGTGCTTGCGCACACTCATTCTTCTGGAGTCTTTATTTTTAAATTCAATGAACGAATTAAAAAAAACAGTACATTTTATACAAAAGTTAATTTACTCGTTCCTAAAGTAGCCACAGTGTAAATTTACATGTCAGGTGTAGGTTTTCATGCTGTAATTACCAGTTGGTTCAGTGGTATTACCTGCTGATCTCTTCAGCTCCCATATGAAACACAATGTCTGTAGATGTCAAGCCAAAAGTCACATTACCAATGAGGAGCGTGCAGGGGTCACTCGCTAAGGTCACTCGCTAAGGGTGGAAAATGAATATTGGACGACAAGAGCAGTAATAGAAACGCTTTAATTCATTCAGTTTAAGATATATAAGAGTAATAAAATATAATGGAAAAAAACCATGTCTTTCTAATTAAAGGAATAATTCACCCCAAAATGAAAATTCTCTCTCATGCCCTCATGCCATACCTGATGTATATGAAAACACAAACAGATTTTTAGGAAAATAATCTCTGAATCTGTATAATGCAAGTGAATGGCTGCTGCTCGGTTGACGCTTGAAAAACCACTCAAAGTGAACACGAGTCATGATGCTAATCCATACGACCCCAGTGAATGGATCAATGTTTTCTGAAGCAAAACGATAGGCATGTATAAGAAAATTATTAACTATAAATTAATACTTCAGGTCTACCGTCATACGAGTGTTCACGAGAGGAACATTGTGACGCATGATTTAAGTGCGTTGTTTAAGTTTATGTGAGAAGACGTGGTCCTCTGTGCTTACGCATTACTTCTTGTGCGAAGTACACATTAGTATTTTTCTTACACACACCCATCGTTCACTTCAGAAGACATTAATTCATCCACTGGGGTCGTATGGATTACCGTCACGATCACTGTGTGGTTTTTCCAAGCGGCGACCATTCACTTGCATTAAATGGACTTACAGAGATAGATTATTGTCCTAAAAATCTTTGTTTGTGTTTATCTGAAGAAAGAAAGTCATATACATCGGGGATGGCATGAGGGTGAGTAAATGATGAGAGAATTTTTATTTTTGGTTGAACCATCCCTTTAAGTTTGCCCTGAATCACATTAATAGATAAAATATTAATCACCAGCACTTAAGAATAAAAAAGGTTGCCAATTACATTCAAATGAACGGAGAATTTAGCTAATCATCTTACCGCTGTATCATCTTTGCTGAGGTTGGTCAGGTTGAAGGGTGGCTGAGGATAGATGTAATGATGATGGACATCCCTCTGAGATGGCACAAACACCAACCTGCATCCCGACCTATAGTAAAAGAATGCAAGTGTTGAAAACACAATTATACATTGGTAAAAAGGCTGTAAAAAAAAAATTATATTATATATATATATATATATATATATATATATATATAGAGAGAGAGAGAGAGACAAACACACCCTTTGGTTCCTTCCACTATGCTGTCCACACATCTCTTGAAGATGGATTCAAATGTTTCTGTTACCTGGTTTTTCTGTTAAAAAAAAGTAGAAATTCAAGGGCTTACATTTGTGGCCATACAAATTGTTAATATAGGAATTTCAAATGCATACAAAATCTGGTTTACCTCAATCTGCTCATGTTTGGAATCAACAAATGGCCCAAACTATGAGAGAAATAAACAGTTAATTACTAGCCAAAATGTCACAGAGTCAAATATATATTGTTTAAACGTCCAGAAAAGCAGCCATACTGCGAGATAAATTAGGTTATCACAACAAGCTGGTCGTTGGCCCAAAACACCACAGAAATGGGCATGAAGCTGTACCTACCAAAATGCATACATCAGGACGATCTTTAGTGATGATAGTAATGAGGTCAATCAGAGGGTCATAGGTCAGACTTTCAGAGGGGGTGTACGGTCCACAAGCCATCATGACCATCACAGGCTCAGACACTAAAAAAGTGTGTTATGAAGGGTTTAATGTGCGCCATGATCTCAGGGATGTTCTTGATACATTTTCACCAATCTCACCTTCATCCATTTCCTGTTTCACTTCAGAAGGGCAGTAAAAAGGCAGGGGAATACCCTAGTGGACAAACAAATCACTGAATAAATATTCATAATTCAAGAAATTGTAAACTTAACCTAAACAAGTCTAAACTAAAAAGGGTATTAGTGAGTTACCTCATATAAATTGGTAGCTACAAACTTCTCCCCAGAGGTGTTCATACCATCCATGACAACAACCTACAAAAAAAAAAAGAATGTATGCCAAACATCACTATTAATTCACAAATGACTGAATTTTATCTACAAAAACGAATCATTAGAATTTTAAAGCGCCCCTATGATGCTTTTTCAGCTATTACCTTTCAAGTAGTGTGTAATATAGCTGTTTGTGAATGTAAAAGGTTGGTAACTTATTCTTTTTTTTGAAGACAATGTTATTGTCTTCCAAAATTTTCCAAAAGTTATTGTCTTCCAAAAAATTCTGAACTGTCTGAAATGAGTTGTCAGTAATTCCAGTCTTTCTTCCTGCACAAATCAACGTAGGTTTATAACAAATATGCATAACGTCAGCCTATGGTCTTCATTGGCTGCCCGCGAACAACATCTAGAACATGATCCACTTTGCACGCACTTCCGGAGCTGAAATTTAGATATTCAGAAAATCAACAGACGTTTTGTTTCCGACATGCGCTGTAAGCGGTAGACCAATCACAAGAGACTGGCTCATCTAACCAATCGGCTCTCAGAAAGAGAAATGAGGTGATCCTGCAATGTATATTATGAGAAAAAAAATGCATGTAAACCTATTGTAGGAAACCTCCTAAGCAAATTTAGGAGCCTTTAAAATAGCATAATACTATTTTAGCATAGCACTTTAAATTAAAATGATCAGTAATATAATATTACTGTTAAAGACAAACGAAAAAGAAAAGGAAAAAAGCAGTATGTGCATGAAACAGTAATAATATAATAATAATTTGTTACATTTATATAGCACTTTTCTGGGTACTCAAAGCGCTTTACATATAGAAGGGGGGAATCTCCTCAACCACCGCCAATGTGCAGCATCCACTTGGATGATGCGACGGCAGCCATATTGTGCCAGAACGCCCACCACACACCAGCTTATTGGTGGAGAGGAGACAGGGTGACTGTAGTTGTGTAGGAAATAGTAGTTGTATATCTCACCTGTCCAGGGAAGAGTGAGAACTCTTTGAGCTCAGACAGATCCACAGGCACCTGTCTGCCTCCCTGTTCCTGTCCAGCCTCCAACAGCACAGACTGGGCATTGAGCTTCCCGTTACTGTCACAACACACCTGCCCCAATACTGTGATGCTATCCTGTAGGAAAGAAAGAGAGTGAAATCATGAATACACACGACTCCAAAATTAACTTTTGTACACCAGCCAAAAGTTTTTTTGTTTTTTTTTATCACTTATAAATGATAACTGAATATTGAGCCATTATGATGATATCTGTGCTTGTACCTGAACAGGTAATGAAACCGGAGAGAATTCCTCTATACTAAAATGACTTCGCAATTCCTCTCCGAGCTCTTCAATCTTTTCAGTCAGAACTACAGACAAAATAGAGAACAGAAATAAATGTATAAGAATATTAGTGCTGGGGAAAAATTTATCGTGATTAATCGCATCCAAAATAAAAGTTTGTGTTTACATAATATATGTGTGTGTACTGTGTATAATTATTATGTATATATAAATACACACACATGCATGTATATATTTAAGAAATATTTGCATGTATATACTGTATATATATATATTTTTATAAAAATATAACATATTTTTCTTAAATATATACATGCATGTGTGTGTATTTATATATACATAATAATTATACACAGTACACACACATATATTATGTACAAACTTTTATTTTGGATGCGATTAATCATGATTAATTTTTCCCCAGCACTAAAGAATATATAAGGAGACAGTCTGTATGTATCATGCAATATACATACAATTTGTATGTCATGCAAAAAGAGAAAAAAAGAAAAAGAAAAAAATTTACTTCCTGCCGTGTACCTTGAAGTGTTTCAGCAATTGTCATGTAAAACAATCATATAATCATGACAATGCATATCTTGGAAAGAGCAAAGTTTTGTATGAAGGTTTGAATGACGGCAGCAATGGGAACATGGACTCACCGTCCCGCACGTCTCTAAGTCTCTGGAACATGTATTTGTAGCTGCTGATGAGTGAATTGTCTCCTCCTTCCAGCATCTCCACCTTCACACCGGTCTGTCCTTTACCCGTCCAGCGAGGACCCTGCACTGTCCCAAATGACGAAACCACCTCTCCTCGTCCTCCACGCATGCCATATTTCTGAGAAGGCGTTGCACTACACAAACATATAAAACAACTTTATATTAGATTAAATGTATTATATCATGTTGGAGTGAAAAGACATCAGATTCAGTTTGCCATGGTAATTAGTCCATGTTGTCTTTAGGGTACTTACTGGGAGATCAAACTTATAATGAACTAATTTAAAGCTATCTAGATAAAAGTTTGGTGAATTGGTTACCTTGGTGAGAAGCTGGCAGGTGACAGCATTAGACTGGGACTGGCGAGTCGGGCCACACCTCTCTTGGACTGAGGATGTTCTGGGGTGGTCAACGCTCGCTTCTGAGAGCCCTGCGGTAACACAAGGATGAAGACAGTAATACATTTACATTTGTGCTTTATTACCAATCCAGTTACAAAGAAAGTACATTTCAATATATTGCAAATCACAGCAGTTCAAATAAAAGTTGGGTTAGAAGACAAAATGAGATTGACTTTTAAGAGCTGAGCTAAAAAAAATACTCTCTCATTTGGAACCAATAATGCATTTTTATTTGTGCATCTACAGTACGGGTCAAAAGTTTGGAAACATTACTATTTTTAATGTTTTTGAAAGAAGTCTCATATGCTCTTCAAGCCTGCATTTATTTGATCAAAAATATAGAAGAAGAAAAAATAATGAATATTAAAATAATGGTTTTCTATTTTAATATACTTTAAAATATATTTAATTTCTGTGATGCTGAATTTTCAGCATCATTACTCCAGTCTTCAGTGTCACATGATCCTTCAGAAGTCCTTCTAATATGCTGATTTATTATCAATGTTGGAAACTGTTGTGCTGCTAAATATTTTTTTTTATAACTTGTGATACTTTTTTAAGGATTCATTGATGAATTAAAAGTAAAAAAAAAAGCATTTATTTAAAATAGAAATCTTTTGAAACAATATACACTACCATTCAAAAGTTTGGGGTCAGTAATTTTTTTTCTTACTTTTTTGAAAGAAATTAATACTTTTATCCAGCAAGGATGTATTAAATTGATAAAAAGTGATAGTAAAGACTTATATTGTTAGAAAATATTTCTATTTTGAATAATGCTGTTCTTTGTAACTTTTTAACACTGACCTGGCGCTAACATTGATAATAACCAAGTATCAAATCAACATATTACAATGATTTCAGAGGGATCATCTGATACTGTAGACTGGAGTAATGGCTGATGAAAATTCAGCTTTGTATCACAGAAATAAATTGACTGGTAAGTCTCCCCCATTAATCTGTTTCCTATTTTTCTCACCTTGGCAGGTGTTGAATAGGAATCCAACATGTTCTCCTCTTCCTCTTCTGCTCGGATTCTGTGAGACTCTGTTAAGAAGACCACTGTGAACATTTAGGGCCAAAAGTAAATTTGGTCAAATTAAAACTAGTGATGATTTGAGCTAAAAGGATACAGTTCCTGGATAGAGTTGATGTCTCTAGTCTTGTTAAACTGGCTTCCCTTTGATGAGCCTTTTGACTTTTTCTTCTTGTTCAGTATCTGTAAGGAGTACATAAGCAGTATGCAAATCAAGCAGGGGAACATAGGGTATCTTATTTATTAATATCTGAATATTACAGAATATCTGTGTTGCGGTTGACATCCAGCAGTAAGTGTTTATAATGGCCTTGTACTAACTTCATGTTCAAACTGGTCCAGGTTATCAAGAGTGAGCGGCAGCTGGTCTTTAGAGGTGCTGAAAGCAAACCACTCAAATACAATCTCATCCCCCTTCAGCCTGTGACACAAACACTGCTCCAACACTACAAGAGACAATTATTACAGCATATGACCATTGTAAGGTATATATACACACACACACACACACACACACACACACACATACACACACATACATACATACATATATATATATATATACACATTTATATTTTCACAATAAGGCATATACTTATCTTTAGAGCATTATGTCGTGCTAGCAATGTTTTAAATTCTATATATAAAACCAATGAAACCGATAAATAAGAAACTTTATGTTTACTTTTGTCCACAGTGTCATTGTTGAAGACTATGTTGAAAGTGTCCAGTTCAGATTTGATGTCCTCTGCACTGACTGAAGCCATTGTTGTTGTGTCCGCTGATGTTCAAATATAAAAATCTGTAAACTAAAAACAGAAACGCACTCAAGAAGATGTAGACGTTCCGATTCACACATTTCATCAAGCGCAATTGTAACAGAGCGAAATTTTAGAGTCTCACTAAATAAAACACTGAATTGGCGCTGAACACAACAACTTAACCTATTTTCCTTTCTAAATACACTTTTATTCAGTTGAAGATAGAGCTTGAAATAAGAAAATTATCTTCAACACAGACAATACAATAATATGAAAGGTTACCTTCTATATTAACGTCAAAAATCAGCTGTCATATTCCTCAACAGTCTTTGCCTCACGTTCAGATTGCCGCGAAAAAGTACCAGCAAAACAGCACTGAAAGGTCACTTCCGGTTTCTCCACGCGTCCTCCAGGACGCCAGGGGGAGCTTGAGGCTGTACAACTGAATTCCATCCGATCAGCTGAAAGAAACCAAAGCCTGTTGGTGCTGCACGTGCTTATTGTACAGTAAACGTATACTAACATTTGTACAGTAAATTCCACTCTTTGGAATCTCAACCATTACGTATCAAAATGCCGAAGGTTAAAGCCGAGAAAAAATCTCGAAAACATCAGGAGGTGAAGAGTCAAGGTAGGTTTCGTTGAGATGTTTTGTACTGCATGCTGTATGACGATTTAATAAAGTCTGTCCTTATAGATATGTAGTGAAAGTTAAACCTGTTATGAATTTCATTTGGATTAAGGGAGAACCTTTAGAAATCTGTCAACAACACGTCCAGCTCACATACTAAAAACGAAGCCTATTTTTCTGAACATAGAACATTGTGACATTGTTTTCATGACAGTTAAGCACATTTTCATCCACAGTCATCACTGTAACGCGTAATATACGTTTTACATTTGATATGAAAAAAATATACAGTATATATATATATATATATATATATATATATATATATGTGTGTGTGTGTGTGTGTGTGTGTGTGTGTGTGTGTGTGTGTGTGCTTAATTGTAATGACAACGTCACAATTTTAACAACAAGATTAAACAAAACAAAAAAAAAACATTTGATGGGATTATGTTTTGACAGTCCTCCCATAAATAAAAAAAATCCATGGGTCTTGATGTGTTTCAGGAATTATGTTCAATACTGGTATTGGTCAGCATATTTTGAAAAACCCTTTGGTTGTCAACGCCATCATAGAGAAGGTCAGTAATGTGGATTGTGTCTTTTTCTGGCAAATTTTTGTCATTTTCCTTTTAAAGAAAGTGACAGCTGAATGAGCTTTCTAAATGTGTGGCCACAATATAATCAGTGTATTGATAAAATACAATAATATCTTTTCAGGCAGCACTACGACCAACAGATGTGATTTTGGAAGTTGGTCCTGGAACTGGTAACATGACTGTCAAACTCCTGGAGAAAGCCAAGAAAGTAAATAAGTTACACTGAATGTTTATTGCTAGAGTTTAATTTTAATTAATTATTTTTCCCCCAAGCAAAACTTAATCAATTTACTGTAATTCAAAGGTGGTTGCATGTGAATTGGATACCAGGCTTGTTGCTGAGCTTCAGAAAAGAGTCCAGTGCACGTAAATGTTTTTCATACACATTCATTGCTGCCATTGTCAAAACCCCAGCAACAACTTCAGCATCTGTTTGATTGAAAAATCTGTTTTCTCTAACAGTCCAATGCAGAACAAGCTTCAGATCCTCATAGGGGACGTCCTAAAGACGGAGCTCCCCTTTTTTGACGTATGCGTGGCTAACTTGCCTTATCAGGTATTGGTTCAGAGATTTTTCTCTTTGGTCGCTTTAGATCTCTCTTGAGTCACTGGCAACACTTTACATTAAGATCCCATTAGTTAACTTTAGTTAATGCATGGACTAGCATTAACTAACAATGAGCAACAAATTTGTTTTTTGTATTTATTAATCTTTGTTAACGTTAGTTAATAAAAATACAGCTGTTCATTAAGTTCATGTTAGCTCATTAAATAATATTAGCAAATACAACTTTTGATTTGAATAATAATAATAATGTATTTCTAAATGTTGAAATTAACATTAACTGAGATTAATAAATGCTTTAGAAGTATTTTTAATTTTTATTTCTTGTTAATGTAGTTAAAGGTTCACTATGTAACTTTTGGTCCTCTAGCAGTTAAAAAGAAGAACATTTTTTTTGGTTGTGCTTTGGCTCTGCGTGACTGTACGGCTGAATATGGTTATACTACTGCTCATAAAACATTCACTACAAGGCTTAAGAGATGTAACCAGGTTAGATGGAAAGGATCTCAAGCTGACTAGAGTAGTGTTTATAGAACCACAACCTTCTGCCACACTAGCTAAAGACATTACTGTAGCTATATCCATTAATAGACACGGTACTTCCTTCATTCCAGCACAGCTCTACAACAGCCAGAATGAAATGACCCTTCACAATAGATAATGCTTTACAATGAACTCTGTTAGAGAGCTACATATGGCACTTGATCTGTTCAGTAAAATATCTTACCTGTTGAGTAAGAAAAACGCTATCTCCATGTCGCTTTTGCATTTCAAATCCCTTAGTTCTCGCCATCTCTGAAAAGCCAAGCCAGTGTTGATTCTTGTTTTATTACAAGCTCTGTTGCTTTCTCTTTTTGCCAGCAGACTCTCCTCTATTTGCCATTTTTTTTTTAAAACGCTGGATTCCCTGGAGGTTCAAGATTTACTGTGCTCCATGTCAACCTTTCTCGCTCATTATGACAACAAATCTATGCCATTCCCACGTAGCCAGAGCAACTTTTCTCTATTTACAGATGTGATGCACTTCCCCTGAAAACCATCCCGACAGGTCTAAAATATAAACACTTATAATAGGCTTACCATAGTTAATCAGGGTTAGACGTTTTGGAAGAAGGATTGATGATGTATTGACTTATTTAAATTTTGTTGATTTTGAACAAAAAAGTTACATAGTGTATCTTTAATTAATGTTAACAAATTGAACCTTAATGTAAAGTGTTACCAAATCACAGGTATTCACACTGCGATTTTGTTTTTTTCCCCTTTAGATATCATCGCCTTTCGTGTTCAAGCTGTTACTCCACAGGCCATTTTTTAGGTAAGTTAAAAAATGTTATTTAGGCTGATTCATTAAATGTTATGTGAGTGCAGTACAGAGTAAACAAACGATGGGACTTTAATTGCTACTGCTGTCATATTAAGCGTTTTGATTTGTCAATTCACATTTTTGTGTGAGTGGCTTGTCTTATCCCCCTTGTACTCTCTATGACTTGACAAAACCAGTAAAACCCACTGCATTACAATGGAACATAAATAGTGAAACCATTATCAGAGGCAGATGAGGATGTGTTTATCGCCATGTCAGTAATAGTCATGGTTTGACACTGTTTGAGTTTTATATTTATTCTGTTTGTAGGTGTGCCGTGCTGATGTTTCAGAGGGAGTTTGCCATGCGGTTGGTGGCTAAACCAGGAGACAAGCTATACTGCAGGCTGTCCATCAACACACAGCTCCTAGCCCGCGTGGACCATCTCATGAAGGTTTGGAAAGTCTTTTAATTGACTGCTATTGGTGCCTGTATTGATTTATTTACTGTTCTTATTCATATCAAAATATGTGGAAAAAGAGTTATGACTGCTGCTTGGGAATGGATAAATCCTCAAGTTTGTGTAGAATGCATAGTTTGACACAGAGATACTGAAATGTTATTCTTATGAAGGTGGGAAAGAACAATTTCAGACCACCTCCAAAAGTAGAGTCCAGCGTGGTGAGGATAGAGCCCAAAAATCCTCCGCCGCCTGTCAACTTCCAGGTAAGTGTCCTTAATTAAAGAGCATACTGTCTGCGCAGTAATTGGAAATAATATAACAGTTTTTTTTCCTCATTTAAAGGAATGGGATGGTCTTGTCAGAATTGCATTTGTCCGAAAGAACAAAACGCTCAGTGCTGCTTTCAAGTAAGATGTCACTAAATGGTGTTTTTGTTGAGTGATCAGTCAGTAGTAATAAATTCAAGAAAATAAAGCCAAGAATCTGACGTTTTTGTTTTTTCAACGCAGGTCTGCTGCGGTTGAGCAATTATTGGAGAAGAACTACAGAATCCACTGTTCTGTGCACAACATAGTGAGTCTGCTTCACTTTGACTACGTTCACACTGTCAGTCGAAATCCAAATATTTGTGTATCCGAGTGGAATCTGATCTAAATGATTGACTGTCACACACTGTGTATCGCAACTGGTCAGATCCGATTTGTATGTCCCGTGGCGCTGTTTAATTTTCTGGAATATCTTCGTTGGTTTTGATGGCAGAGATCAAGATGTAGTGTTAGTAGGCATATGCCAGAAATAACATGGAGGGGTTTGCAATGTTGTCTTACAATATGACAATGTGTTTCTGCAACAAAGTCTGATGTGTTTAATACGTTTTACGTGGGGTGAGAAAGTGACATAAGCAATTCAGAGCGGTTGACAGAAACTGATTCCCAGAAATGGGATATTCAGATTTCATTTCTTTCTTTTTTTTTTCTTTTTTTTTGCTGTTCAACTTGATAAATATTATCGGATTCCAATTGGATATGCACAAAAATCGGAATTTGGACTGACAGTCTGAACAAGGCTTTAGACAATTTAATTATACTTGACCTGATACACAATTGTACTGCAGGAAGTACAACAGGATTTCAGCATTGCTCAGAAAATTGATAGCATCCTTCAAGAGTCGAAGTTTAGTGAAAAGAGGGCACGTTCCATGGATATAGATGATTTCATGGTGTAAGTATGACATGCTTCACTTCATGAAAAATGCTTTTAAATGTTTTTTTTTTTTAGGAGGGCGTTTCATTAAGCATCTTTTCTGCATCCATATTTTATGGTAGGCTTCTTCATGCCTTCAACTCTGCCGGGATACACTTCTCCTAAGACTTAAGGAACCGGGAACTGCTACTAGGTTGACAGGAAGTGATGTCACAGTCTTCTCGTATTCTGGTTAATGCTTTCATCCATGTGAAGAAATTAATGGCATTTCTTTTCAATGGACATGCAGTGGGACACTTAATCTCTCAGGCTGGGAATGTTATGTGCCTTTGCTGAATGATGATGTATTTACGGACTTCTTTCTGAGGTAAAACTTTAGTTGTGTGCATGGTGACTGGTAAGAGGCTTTGAAGAGGACATATCTAATGGCTTCTTACAACTTTCATCTATATGTACTCTGCAGTTGTGAGTACACCAGTTTTCGTATAACTGATGTTGTTGTAAAGAATATTAGTCTTCATCCCCATCATTCTCAACAGTATACACACAAAACGCTATTGCTCAATACAATTGCTAACACTTCACAATAAAGTTCAGTTGGTTAACATTAGTTAATTTATTAAGTGTCATGAACTAATTGTTATCAACTAACAATGAGCAGCAATTTTTACAGCATTATCTAGGTTAATGTTAATTTATAATTATACTAATTGCTAATTCAAGTTTGTTTATAATACATTAACTTATATAAAAAATTAACATTAGCTTCATTTAATAAATGCTGTAAAAGTATTATTCATTGTTAGTTCATGTTAGCTATTGTGTTACCTGTTAACGAGTTGAAACTTATTGTCAAGGTGATACCGAAAATCTTTATTAGCATTCTACCTACAGTTAATGTAACTGTACTATGTAAACTTTGATGTGTAAATATAGCTGTTAATTATGTAATAGGTGATTGACCTATTCTCAGATTCATTTAAGGCATGTTTCTTAGGAAGGTTTAGCTGTATAAGTTCAATTAAACCAATGGAAAATCATATTTTGTGTTAAAACTGCATACAAAAGAAACTTGAGAACTGTTTTGCTCACCGTATGTGAGACTTTTCAGTAGTGTGTGTTCAATTATGAATCACTTTGAACTGTTCAAAGATGGTCTCAACTGCTTTTTTAATTGTTCTGTCAAGCAGAGTTTCAGATCCTCCTGTTTTGGTGCGTGAAGAAAACTAAAGATGGAAATCTGAACTTGGGAAAATTGCTTTGATGCAACAGTTATGGGTTGTTGTTTTTGTTTTGCTGCCGTATGATAAGCAACACTCGAGTTGACAGTAAAATCTTGAATACACTACTAGTGCAATGATTTGTTCTCACAGAAAAAATGTTCAAAGCTTTTGATTATGTTAGGCTGGCCAATACTTTTTAGGGAGTCTATAAACATACTCTGCATTATGTTGAGCATGAATACAAATGAATGACTTTAACAAAGCCCTTTTGTGCCTCATACTAATGTGGACCATCCCTCCGATACTGAGCGTACCCTGCTGAAAAATCCCCCCAGTTTAAACCATAAAAAGGTAGATTGGTCTAATATGAATCCTAAAAGTACGAAAATTACCTCTTGGCTAACTGCTAGTTTGTCAGTCTAGTTCTTTTTTTCCTGTTTACACTTCTGGTATTTGGGGTCAATATGACCCCAAACATTTATAGAGTGATTGTACAAAAAAAATATAAATTTTAATAATACAAATTATGTATCATTTTTTTTTTTGGTTTACTTCTCATCTATACATATATGCTGTGTTTTGGGGGATATGAAGTATTGTTTTACGTATTTGTTGCAAAATTCCTCAACTACACCGTTAGCATGCATATGAAATTACATTTTTTAATGAAAAAAAAAAAAACACTTTAATGATGATTAAAATTAAATATGAGTTGTTTCTGGATATTGATCTAGGTGTTGGAGGCAGAATTCTGCCATCTGTTGGTTAGAGAAAATTTTGCAGAAAATATAGTTTTAGAAAGAAAGTGTAATTACCATATACTTCCAGCAGAGGCTCCATAGAGATCCATTCATTTTCTGGATGTGGCCAACTGCTCTTATAACCACTTTTGTGATGAATATTTTGTGAATATATATATATATATATATATATATCTAAACATTATAAAATACATTAAATCAATATTTTTTGTCAAAGTTTAGAATTTTTTTGTTGTTTGAGGTTTTTTGAAGTGTCTTGTTATTGCAAAAATGCCACATGAGCTGCCACAAAAAAAAGACTTGATTGTAATCAGATATTATTTTTTTCAATAATCCAAATGTATATAAAAAAATAAACTTTAGAATAAGAAATACATTTTTAAAAAGTAAATAAAACCAACAACCCCCCCCCCCCCCCCCCCCCCCCCCCACAATAAGCAGATATGAACAGGATTGAAGAGTGAACACATACCTGTGTGTGTGTGTGTGATCATGTTCATTCCACATTGCATTTGTGATCTAGTAGCAGGGATTAATTTTTGTGTGAAACTTTTCAGATTTATGCTGGAATTATTGATTTTATTTGCCAATTTCTATAAAAATGCTCTCTATTGCAGTCACACCTCGTGTGTGTGTGTGTGTGTGTGTGTGTGTGTGAGATCATGTTCGTTCCACATTGTATTTGTGCTCTAGTACCAGGCCTTCCTTGTGGTGTGGAAATTTTCAGGTTTATGCTGGATTTATTGATTGTTTTTGACAAATGAAAAAAATATATTTTTTTTCGCATTTCCCATTCATTTTCAATGTGGGGTCATATTGAAAAAAATTTACATACCTTCAGAACAACCGAATCAAGCCCAGTTTTTTTTTGTGTGTGTATAGATAGGTAATGTAGGAAAAGTAACAAAATCTTATTCCACTGAGATGAAGGGAACCATTTTTTTTTTACTAAGGAAAAGACGATTGGGGTCATATTGACCCCAAGGACAGATTGAGGGTTAAGACACAGTCTTAACATAGTGGCTGTCTTTATGCAACTGTGCCCAGGTCTTAGCTGGTCTGTTGGACAGTTTTGAAAGGATTTTGGGCACATTTTAGCTGATCTGACTTTTTTTCTTTCAGCCAAGCACACTCTCCAGACTTTAATGAAAATGCTAACTAATGGTGGTCATTCACATGACAAGATTAAATGAGTGGATTTGTGTGTGTGTGTGTGTTGTTGTTGTTGGATTAAATGAGTGGATTATTCCTGTGGCTGTTTAGACTTTCCGGTTGGTTTGTTGTCAATACATTATTTGACCACTAGGTGGCTCTCGAGTACCGTTGCAGATATTTTATGTATAATATAACGTACATGAAAGCTAATAGCTTTTCTTTTCTTTCTTTCACACAGTATAATTAGAGGGTATTGACTGTTGTTGAACTTACTGAAATGAAATTCTGCATTTTCCCCCTCACAAAAGCGTCTCTCTTCACTCCTACCAACACCAAAATGTCACTGCATGTCTGGGCTGAAGTTTCTCACCGTAGTAGTATTGACAGATCCAGCTCTATTGATTGATAGCTGGCAGTGACTCGTATATTATGGGGTGAAGTGTCTTGCTCTATGGGGAATAGGAAGAAATTGATTTAAGACTTGGAGCGCCACAAGTGTACAGCCTCACATGAGTGACAATGGCCTCTGCTGTCAATCAATGCAAGGGTCTGTGTTCATGCACAGTCAGAGTATAGACAGATAAGACAGATAGAATTGTACTTTATCTGAATTACCATTCCAAAAAATTTGTGTTGGTAGGATTTAAAAAAAAATGTTTGTGAAACAGTAATATTGTGAAATAACATTACTATAATAAATAACTGTTTTCTATTTGAATGTATTTTAAAATGTAATTTATTGATGACAGAGCTGAATTTTCAGCAGCCATTACTCCAGTGTCACATGATCCTTCAGAAATCATTCTAATATGCTGATTTGATGCTCAAGAAACATTTATTATCAATGTTAACTTGTGCTGCTTAATATTTTTGTGGAAACTGTGATGCCTTTTTGTCAAGATTGTTTGATGAATAGAAAGTTCAAAAGAACAGCATTTATTTGTATTAGAAATTTGTTGTAACATAATAAATGTCTAAAAGTAGCCTGTTCATGTAATCTCTTTTTAATTTTTACATCAATGGCACATAGACAGTGATGCAGATGAATATTCAGTTTTTTTGAAACTTCCCACATTGACTGTCTCAACACTTTTCCCAAAGCACACATTTTAAAGTGATGCATAAAACATGAAATTATGAAGCACAAACAGTCTTGTTTGACATTTCCGGAGCTAAATGTCACCTGAACAGGTGTATCTCCTATTGCAGGGTGTCCTGCTGTGCAACTGTTTTTTTTTTTTTTTTTGCTTGCATCACACCTGCTCATTTGTACAGATCCCTGTCTTAACTGTTTCACAGCGTATCGCTTTATCTTGTCTGTAGGTGTGACTGAATTGTCTGAGAAATATATGTGGCCTTACGGCAAAATGCTTTCAACAGTGTTACAAACTTTCCGGCTGAGTCACAAACGCTCCATTATCCTAGCGCAGACTCTCCATTTTCTGCTTGTCTCCTGAAGTCCTGATGAAAATAATTAATTGGGCTTTAGGTGTGAATCCCTCTCAAGCTGCCCAGATACTGTCCTAGTTTTCCTGTAAACGCAGGTTCTTGCCAGTCTCTGAGCCTTGGGCCTGCTGATAGGATCGAGATTAGAAATTCAAATGTCTTCCTTCTTTGAAGTAAAGTGAGAGAGCTTTTGAGTCTGGCACCCGGCAGACACGGCAGTCGTATCTACACATTGATCCTCCGAAATGTGTTTGACTTTGAGATTTATTTATCTATCTATCTATCTATCTATCTATCTATCTATCTATCTATCTATCTATCTATCTATCTATCTATCTATCTATCTATCTATCTATCTATCTATCTACTGTATCTGTCTCTTTTATCCTGTTAAATTGTTCACTTGAGGCAGACGCTTAGATTCTCTTGATCACTGTCTCTAAAACAGAATAAAGCAGAACTCTGAGCGACTGGAGGACATGGGAAATATCTGACCTGCAGGTCAAGCATCAGTCGTTGAAGGGTTTCATTTGACGACTCAACTTCACTATTGCTTACTATTGTAGTTGTAGATGTTTTTCTTGCCTTTGCTGACCTTCATGTTTTGCTGCCCAGATGAAAGTAGTGGCTATTTCTGATTGGCTGGTTGCAGTGCACCGTGGTGGTGTCCCATAAATACTCACTGTAGCATTTAGCGCCTGTCAGGGTCAATGGTGCGGGGCTGGTCTTTACGACCCCCAGACATTGATGCCATGATAAGCTTGTCTTACAGGGGTCCATCATAAGGGTATTTCACGAAGAAAGGTCCATCACAGTATTGAATGTGTTTCCCTAGCATATTGGGATCCATCATGGATCTTGCATCTTAAGGCCAATTCACACTGCACAGGTTTTGTTGGATCAGTGTGTTACCCCTTTCAGCGTCTGTTGGTGTTGGTTGGGGTTTGTTTTCACCTGACTAAACATGTTCAATCAGCGTTTGTCGATGTCTGTTGGGGCAATGTGAACATTATTTTTCATAAAATTCTAAATCTAACAGCCAACTTGTTTGTTGGTGTTTGTCTATGCGGTGTGAATTGGCCTATAGATGTGTCAAAATGTTATTTTTTAAATTTGTGCCACTATTGATATCTGTAAAGCTCATTTAGCAAGGCAAGCATTTCAGGTAGCCATAGTTAAAAAGTACTGGTTGAGAGTGAAATTTCTCTTTTTCATAGCTTTTATAGGCCTTTTAATTATTTTTAGGAGGGTAGAGAGAAGAGGAAATGATGTGAAGAAGAGCATAGAATGATGAGAACATGCACTCACTTTGCTCACATACGTTGAAATAGGTGCAAAAGTAAGTTTCCTAAGATTTTTCTCTTTTAAAAATGTGTAAACATACTTAAAGCTGTGTAATTGTCAGATTCTTTTTCTTTTTTCCTTTGCTCACCTTCATGTCATTCCAAACCTGTATGAATTTCTCTGCTGAACACTGCTGAGATATTTTGAAGAATGTTGGGGTTCCAAAAAACATTGGAGCTGATTGACTTTCATTGTATGGACAAAAAAACAACAACCTCTCGGACATTTTTCAAAATATTTTTTTTTGTGTCCCACAGGAGAAAGCCATTCAGGTTCGGAACAAAATGAATTTTAATTTTTTGGGTGAACTATCTCTTTAAGACTTAAGTTGGCAAATTTGCAAATAGTTTTCTTGTTTTAAGCATAAATCTTATTATATATTTATGAAGAAAGTACAGTCAGTAATTTCATCCCTTAAAACTCATCTTTGATCATTAAAATTATGTATTTAAATGTCTTAAAATGGCCTGAATGTAACTCAAAACTCTTGCTTCATTTAGTATCACAGATCTATAATAAGTAAATTAGTCCCCGCCTCCACTCACTCACACAGCCATATATGTTTGAGCAAATTATTCAGGTTCGTCTAACAATGTGTTGCTAATGTTACACAAACCATGTTCCTGTTCGCCATCTCAGAGTCAGACAGTTGCCTTCTAAAAGTCAGTGTGCTTAGAAACGCTTTAAACAACTTAGAACATCAGTGAAGAAAGGCATATAGTTCATCATAACATTTCCTGTCCCTTCTTAAAGGTGTTCTTGTGCTCACTGTGGAAAAGCCCCGCCCCTCACATTGATAGGATTGGTTACTTGTTTGTGACAGTAGGAAACGGGGCCGGTTTCAAACCGCGTTTTTGAGACCGTGGCTGCATCTGAAATCGCATACTTCCCTACTATATAGTAGGCGAAAAACAGTGTATATGACAAAAATATGTCTGAAATCCGAATTCACAGTACTCATAAAAGAGTGAGGTTGAGATTCTGAAGTGTGCATATGATAGGCACTTTACTATCCCATGAGGCCACGGGAGAGAATTTGTGAATGGCAGTGAAGCGACGCAATGATAATGACAGCATGGCATATGTAGTATGTCCAGATTACATTCATATTACACACATTCATACTATATAGAATATTTTAAACAAAAAAGTTTGCGTTGTGTGTAGGCCTATACCTTTAAAAACTTGATTTTCACCACAGAGGGTCTTTAATATCTTTAATATAAAAGTAATTTTATTTTGTTTTAAGTATGATTAGGTATTTTTACTGAAAAACCTCAAAATACTGATTAAGAAAAAATAGGCCTATTTTTTCCAGTGCATATCGTAAAAAATAAATCATTGTACTTTTCTTAAGTATTTGTTCATTTTTTCAGTTTGAAATTAGATTTTTTTTTTCAGAGAATATATCTTTAATATGATTAAATGTTGTCTTAATGCATTTCTTTCACTTGTTTTAAGTGTAATCTAATTAAAAACAAATGAAACCGTCTGCCAGTGCATTAAGACAAAAATACACCAATAATAAAGATACTCTATGAGAACAAGTTGCAATATCTTATGCAGCTCATCTTCTTGAGTAAATTTATCTTATTTTAAGGATTTTTACATTTTCACACAAGTCACACAAGACTAATTAAAAACTCATCAAGAAGTCTTTTTTGCAACGTATTGAACTACTGTGAGAATTTCTACTCTTTCTAAATATTTAACTTTTTTAATATTAAATGCTGTTGACATTACTCCCTTGTTAATTTAACGTGATCCCACACTAGACCTTTGAATTAATGATACCCCTGTGACAAGTTCATTTCTTAAGAGCTTTCACACTGATGATTAAGCCTGCAACTGTCTGTCTTCTCTTCGTATATTTCCTCTCCCGCTCTCTCAGACTAACTCATGTACGGCACGGGTGTACGTTAAGGTATTCCCTGCGTGCTCAGTGGGTCGTGGCACAGGAGCACGGCTGGGGGCTGACCTGGACCCCCGTCGGATATTGATGTCTGCAGATGTTTACATACAGAAAGGGCAGCCTCATCCCCTCCTGCTCCTGATAAATCATATAAGGGAGGGATTCACGCTGCATTATTGATGGTCCGCAGGGAGGGATGAGAGAGGGCTTACTAGAGAGAGAGAGAGAGAGAGAGAGAGAAAATGCTGTTCAGCCTTTTCAGCTGCCCAAGGTTAGCCAGACACCAGTTAAGAGATCCTGACAGGTGTGTGTGTGAGAGAGAGAGTGAGAGAGAAAGATTTTCCCCATGGGAGACGATGATCTGGAGTTTTTGAGAGCCAGCCTTGCTGTGACAGGCCTCTCCACAGCAACCTGTCAGGGCAGCCCCTTTCAAGCAGGTTTGAGGGATGTCACGAGGCTGTGGCATGGCGGTCTCTCATAGGGGGAGGGAGAGAGAGAGAGAGACAGATTGAATGGAGAGCCGTATTTCCTGCGCTCGCCTCACTGACTATAACAGGCATGGATTTTATGAGACTGTGAAGCTCAATAGCGCACACACTTCATGGAAAGAGTGTTTTCGTACTCATTCTGCAACTTTCATTTTCATAATTTAAACATAAGTGCCCTTTAGGCACAAGAAGGAACTCAAGCTTTGTTCGGAATAGCACATCATACTTCTCTTACTACTTCTGCAGTGCATAGGATGTATATTGTACAAATGTGTGCAAATATTTCCCATACTTAGAATACCCAGATGCATTTGCAATGTGTCATTTATAACAGCGCTCAACTTGACCAAGTCATTTCAACTGCAATCTCTTTATCAAGTTTGATTGCTTGATCAGACCGCCAAAAGTTAAGAAATTTTACACTAAAGTGAATTAAAAATAGACATTTATATTTTATTTTATTTTAAAGATGATAACTGGATGACAATTATGTAACATGATGAAGTCATGTGGCATTTGAAATGTGGAATAATGCTAATTGTTTAGTTGTTCAGCCTAAAATTATTGCTAGTATCCATTTCCAACATACTTCATGTCAGTATTGCTGACCAGCATGAAAAAATAATATGGACCCTTTACACAGACTAATGATGCATTTCCAGAGTTATTAACATTGTAAAACTAGCTTTAAGTTTTTGTATATTTTAATGTTAATTTCTAACACAGTACTTTATATTACATTACCTTGGCATTACATTTCAGAAAACTAGTGTCTGTGTTTCTAATACAATGGCTGAGGGAGTGACGCCAAACGTGACAATTTTCTCTCTTCTGACCACTGTAATCAATCTTGCAATTTTTTTTTCCTCTTTTGGGATGGGAAGTCATAGAAATTCAGAGCAAATGGGAATGCAAAAATAGATTTGTTATAGTTTCCATTTATCACTATAAGTTTACTCATATGATGACTTCCGCTTTTAAAAATCCCGGAAATGTGAAAAGAGCACATCCATTTACAAAAATCTGTATGTCTATTCATATGCTTTTAAATTTTATGAGTATGTAGTTTCTGCCAAAATACCATAAATGCTACAGTTATTGCTTCTACAACTAAACTATGGTAACCCACCATAGGAAATAATAAAAAGAAACATTCAGAAAGCTTCTTTAGCAGTTTAAAGGATATTCCATTTTAATTTATGATTTTACAGTAGCAGCTAACAATTTCCATTTCCAGTCAATCAGGATTCAGCTTTTAAAAATGGCAATAAAATTGAACCTGGCATGCAAACTCAATTCCTCTCTCTCTCTCTCTCTCTCTCTCTCTCTCTCTCTCTCTCTTCTTCACACTGTGGTTCTGAATGAATTAACTCCCTCTTTGATGGTGAGAAGCTTTGAAAGCTTGTCCTCTAGATGCCCAGCTGCCCCCGGCTGTGGTTAATTCCTGGTGCAGTGCTGGCTGCCTCTGAACCTCCGGAGGGGATGGGACAGGCGTCTGGGGAGCGGGTGAGCAGGCCATGCTCTGCCAGCTGGGACAACCCCACTCGCCGGATACAAGTTCTAGAACTCTGTCTGTCGTCTAGAATGTTCTAGAATGCTGCAGAAGGCCACAGGGCATGAATTCGTTTGACAATTCGATGCATTTCGTGCCTGACTAAGGGGGATAAACTCTCCCCTGTGGCAAAGACGAAATTATTTTATATTCATATTAAGATTTTTTTTAATTCATGCGCCCAGCTCGGCCAAAACTGGGACACATCCTTTACAGTTGGGTTTTGAGAGATATGGGATGGAGATTTTGCTGTAGGAATAATGAGAAAATGAAAATTGTCATTGTTTACTCACTCTCATGATGTTGAATGACTTTTTTTCTCCATTGAACATAAAGACAATGTTATGCATTATGTTTTTATGTATTTCCTTGCAATCAAAGTGAATGGTGACCAGGGGCTGTCGAGCTAAAAAAAAAAAAAAAAAAAAAGACAGTTAAGCAACATAAAAGTATAACTTGTATATGACTTGGTGGTCACATAATGTTTGATACTGTAGCTTTGTGTGAAGAAAAGACTGTGAATCTTCACTTTGACCATAGTGGAAGTTTTAACAAGAAGCACAAACATACACCGGGGTTACAGGTGCTCAGTGTGATTGTGATAAACTCCCGACTTCTAAGATCATCTAACTGCATGACGAAAATTACGTTAATGATGCAACTTCACGTACTTCTGTAATTTATTTGCGTTAATTGTGTTAAAATATTTTAACGCATTAAGGACTTTAAATTAATCACATGTGACACCACTTAATATATATATATATATATATATATATATACTTGGACCACTGACAGGTGAAGTGAATAACACTGTTTATCTCTTCATCACGGCACCTGTTAGTGGGTGGGATATATTAGGCAGCAAGTGAACATTTTGTCCTCAAAGTTGATGTGTTAGAAGCAGGAAAAATGGGCAAGCGTAAGGATTTGAGCGAGTTTGACAAGGTCCAAATTGTGATGGCTAGACGAGCATAGACGAGGGTCAGAGCATCTCCAAAACTGCAGCTCTTGTTGGGTGTTCCCGGTCTGCAGTGGTCAGTATCTATCAAAAGTGGTCCAAGGAAGGAACAGTGGTGAACCGGTGACAGGGTCATGGGCGGCCAAGGCTCATTGATGCACGTGGGGAGCGTAGGCTGGCCCGCGTGGTCCGATCAAACAGACGAGCTACTGTAACTCAAATTGCTCAAGAAGTTAATGCTGGTTCTGATAGAAAGGTGTCAGAATACACAGTGCATCGCAGTTTGTTGCATATGGGGCTGCATAGCCGCAGACCATTCATGGTGCCCATGCTGACCCCTGTCCACCAACGAAAGCACCAACAGTGGGCATGTGAGCATCAGAACTGGACCATGGAGCAGTGGAAGAAGGTGGCCTGGTCTGATGAATCATGTTTTCTTTTACATCACGTGGATGGCTGGGTGCGTGTGCATCGCTTACCTGGGGAACACATGGCAACAGGATGCACTATGGGAAGAAGGCAAGCCAGTGGAGGCAGTGTGATGCTTTGGGCAATGTTCTGCTGGGAAACCTTGGGTCCTGCTATCCATGTGGATGTTACTTTGACACGTACCTGCAACCTGCATTGTTGCAGACCATGTACACCCTTTCATGGAAACGGTATTCCCTGGTGGCTGTGGCATCTTTCAGCAGGATAATGTGCCCTGCCACAAAGCAAAAATGGTTCAGGAATGGTTTGAGGAGCACAACAACGAGTTTGAGTTGTTGACTTGGCCTCCAAATTGCCCAGATCTCAATCCAGTCAAGCATCTGTGGGATGTGCTGAACAAACAAGTCCGATCCATGGAGGCCCCACCTCGCAACTTACAGGACTTAAAGGATCTGCTGCTAACATCTTGGTGCCAGATACCACAGCACACCTTCAGAGGTCTAGTGGAGTCCATGCCTCAACGGGTCAGGGCTGTTTTGGCAGCAAAAGGGGGACCAACACAATATTAGGATATAAGATAGTAAAATTACTAAAATCCCATAATAGAAATAAGATAATAAATATAGATATAAATAAATATATTAGATAACATTCTCTGCATTCTCATTTACAACATTCTCTGCATATAAAGCTCTCTCAGCATAGTACTTTACTTGTAAACGATTCATGCTATGTATCCTATTATGATATTAATCTTCGGTCTTGAGATAAGTGTACTTGAGCAAACACAAATGCAGTAATTGATCCTTGTGTGTGAGAGGCATATCTTCTTGATAATTTAAAATCCAGGTGTGAAGGAATGTCAGCTCTCTTCTTGAATAACACCATTAAATCCACTCCGGGAGAGCTGAGTGCCAAGGCCTTGGCTGTTAGTTACCAATAATGTCTCCAGGAGAGCAAGTGGAAGAGAATCTCACTCATTTAATTGACTGTCAGGCTGCTAGCTGTGTGTGTGCTTACTGTAATCGGACATGTTCCGCGTCCCACAAATCGTAAGCAGGCCAGTTTCAGGTAAATTGATTACTTCAATATTAGCATTAAAGCCATTTACTACTAGCGCATTACTAAAACTTAACTAAATTAACGTTTAGCAGATGTACATTACCGTTCAAAAGTTTGGGGTCTGTAAAATGTTTCATGTTTTTCGAAAGAGAGTCTCTTATGCTTACTGCATTTTAATATAATTTAAAATCGAATTAATTTTTGATATATTTTTCTGAAGCCATTACTCCAGTCTTCTGTCACATGATTTTTCAGAAATAACTGTAATATGCTGATTTGGTGCTCAGGAAACATTTCTTATTATCAATGTTAAAAACAGCTGTGCTGCTTAATTTTTTTTTTGTGGAAAGCATGATACTTTTTCAGAATTCTTTGATGACTAGATTGTGGAAAAGAACAGCATTAAGAAATCATTTGTAACATTATAAATGTCTTTACTGTTACTTTTGACCAATTTAATATGTCCTTGATAAGCAATAAAATAAAGGTACGGTAATAAAAGAATTAATTTCTTTGTTTCCCAAACGTTTGAACAGTAGAACATGCTTTTCAAATGTAAATGTTCTATACCAGGAAAATGGACTAGAAATATTGATGACTCATCCTGCACAACACAGATTTTTGTCCAATCCAATGCTTTCTGAGAATGTCCCTCCCCCTAGTAAGTAGCAAATCATAGTTCATAGCTGTCATGTAACTAATACCAATTAGTTATAAAATCCATTTTATATGTCCTGCCCAAACTTCCTGGGCAACATTAGTTAATGCATTATGTATCATAACTAACAACGAAGAACAGTATTTATTACAATTAAATAAAAAAAAAAGTAACATTTCAAGTTGAATTTGTATGCTTACATGGCAGCTTTTAAAGTGTGGTTTCTGGCCGTATATGCAAGGTATAATATATGTAAAATTATTCCAGTTCAACCCTTTAGACTACAGAAGCATCACTCTAAGGTGACTCTACTACAGTCAGGCCTGTTGTCTGGGCCGCTGTGGAGTTCAAAAGCAGGCGTTCGTCAAGCAGAGGTGTTTGGTTGCTAAGCCTTGTATCAAGAGTTTTTCTCCGGAGGTTCAAAGACTGAAGGTCAAACTCATTCTAAGCCGCCTCGTTAACTCTCCATCACTGCGCGTCATTGGTCAGCGAGTGTGTGTGTGCGTGGGGAGGATGTTGACCTCAGGCTAATTTACTCTTGCCTCCACTGACTTTTTTTAATGACACGCAGACAGCTGCCATTTCTGAAGGATGTCTGTCCCACAGGGGTGCTTCATTAAGGCTTGTCTCAACCCACGCTCAAGCATGCAAGCAAAAACAAAGCATGCCGCCACACGCAGACGTCGTTACTGTCTCTGATCGCTGTGTGTGTGAGTGTGTGTGTGTGTGTGTGTGTGTGGGGGGAGGGGGGGTTCTAGTTTTTAAACATAGCACCGTTCTAATAAAAAACATTGAGGCCTAATATGTGAGATCAACAGATTGTAGTGAAGAGAAAAGCAACTGACAATTATTTTCTTTATCTCAGCTCTGCCCACCTTTGCTACTCTTAGTAACTCAGACAAGCTTTATGAATAGGAGAGTTCTGTGAAGTATGATTTTAGTGTTCATGAAGTAGTAAAATTTTATTTGACATTCTTTTGTGGGCTGGAATGAACTGTGAAGCATTTTTTTATCTGGCATTTTCATGAGAGAAATTGTGAAATTAAACAGTAACATGATTAAAAATTGCAAACACTGCAAATCAGAATTGAGAAAAAAAGAACACATCAGATTAAACCAAGAAAAGCTTAAAGTTAAAGTGATCACAACTGATAACATTAGTGTAAGTAAGCAGAATGAAAAAGTACCACCTGGATCCTCTCTACCGTACCTTGAGTCACTATTATAAGTGACTCAGCAGTTACTTTTTACTATGTGTGTGTGTGTGTGTGTGTGTGTGTGTACGTACAGTAGCTCGTCTGTTTGATCGGACCACACGGGCCAGCCTGTGCATCAATGAGCCTTGGCCACCCATGACCCTGTCACCGGTTCACCACTGTTCCTTCCTTGGACCACTTTTGATAGATACTGACCACTGCAGACCGGGAACACCCAACAAGAGCTGCAGTTTTGGAGATGCTCTGACCCTCGTCTATGCTCGTCTAGCCATCACAATTTGGCCCTTGTCAAACTCGCTCAAATCCTTACGCTTGCCCATTTTTCCTGCTTCTAACACGTCAACTTTGAGGACAAAATGTTCACTTGCTGCCTAATATATCCCACCCACTAACAAGTGCTGTGATGAAGAGATAATCAGTGTTATTCACTTAACCTGTCAGTGGTCCAAGTATATATATATATACTTGGACCACTGACAGGTTAAGTGAATAACACTGATTATCTCTTCATCTATATATATATATATATATATATATATATATATTAGTGGTGTCAGCGTTAACGCATGCGATTAATTTAAAGTCCTTAACGCGTTAAAATATTTTAACGTAATTAACGCAAATAAATTACAGAAGTACGTGAAGTTGCGTCATTAACGTAATTTTCGTCATGCAGTTAATCACACTGAGCACCTGTAACCCTGGTAGGAGGACATTTCCATTCTAACTCTTTAACCCAATTCTGCTTCTCTGTTTGTGATAAGGCCATTTTAAGACGCTAAACTCTGGGAAAGTTTTCAGTGATCCAGTAATAGAATTCATTCAAACAGTCCGAAACAGCGCTAATGTAAAGAAGGCCAGGCTGATTACATCAGACATATAAGAGAGAATAGAGACTCACATTGCGTTTTAGTGACGTATGCATTCCAGTGCGTGCTTTGCTTTAAAACACGAGCTCTGTCATATTCTGCGATTGTTTCTGAAGAGCGCAATTTTGGTGACGTACAGGAGTCGTACAGTAAGCGCGTGAGAGTCTGTTATATTGACGCACAAAGAACAAACCGTGTATGTGCGCGCTCTAGATCACTGGTCGCACGCTGCATTCATGTACAGACACATTTCAGTACATTCGCGTTGTTTCCACACACACTCAGGAAGGATCATGTGTAGGCTACTTTTTTGTGTTTAGTAATCGTAGGTTTATGCCGTCAAAGCGGTTAGATTTTTTTGTTTTGGCGCCTCCGTGTGGTCCTGATCGGTATCGCAGCTTGACTCGTCTAGAATGAAAGTGTTCACTGTGAATTCTGTAAAGTTTTTTTTTTTTCTTTTTTTTCATGGGTGCTTAGGTGTGTATACAGTTATTATATAATATAATTATATGGACTCCTTATATTTGGTGTCCCTTTGGAGTCTCCAATGATCCCTGAAGCTTGCAGAAAATACAGTTTTGTGAGAATCACCCTTCAGTCTGATTGTTTACTTTGCTGGATATAGCAAATGATGACAAAATTAATGTGTTTAATGAGATAAATGGCATATGCTTAATTTCACTATAAATGTGCGATTAATCACACAACAAAAGTGCAATTAATCGTGATTAAAATTTGTAATCAATTGACAGCCCTAATATATATATATATATATATATATATATATATATATATATATATATATATATATACACTCACCTAAAGGATTATTAGGAACACCATACTAATACTGTGTTTGACCCCCTTTCGCCTTCAGAACTGCCTTAATTCTACGTGGCATTGATTCAACAAGGTGCTGAAAGCATTCTTTAGAAATGTTGGCCCATATTGATAGGATAGCATCTTGCAATTGATGGAGATTTGTGGGATGCACATCCAGGGCACGAAGCTCCCGTTCCACCACATCCCAAAGATGCTCTATTGGGTTGAGATCTGGTGACTGGTGAGTACAGTGAACTCATTGTCATGTTCAAGAAACCAATTTGAAATGATTCGAGCTTTGTGACATGGTGCATTATCCTGCTGGAAGTAGCCATCAGAGGATGGGTACATGGTGGTCATAAAGGGATGGACATGGTCAGAAACAATGCTCAGGTAGGCCGTGGCATTTAAACGATGCCCAATTGGCACTAAGGGGCCTAAAGTGTGCCAAGAAAACATCCCCCACACCATTACACCACCACCACCAGCCTGCACAGTGGTAACAAGGCATGATGGATCCATGTTCTCATTCTGTTTACGCCAAATTCTGACTCTACCATCTGAATGTCTCAACAGAAATCGAGACTCATCAGACCAGGCAACATTTTTCCAGTCTTCAACTGTCCAATTTTGGTGAGCTCGTGCAAATTGTAGCCTCTTTTTCCTATTTGTAGTGGAGATGAGTGGTACCCGGTGGGGTCTTCTGCTGTTGTAGCCCATCCGCCTCAAGGTTGTGCGTGTTGTGGCTTCACAAATGCTTTGCTGCATACCTCGGTTGTAACGAGTGGTTATTTCAGTCAAAGTTGCTCTTCTATCAGCTTGAATCAGTCGGCCCATTCTCCTCTGACCTCTAGCATCAACAAGGCATTTTCGCCCACAGGACTGCCGCATACTGGATGTTTTTCTCTTTTCACACCATTCTTTGTAAACTCTAGAAATGGTTGTGCGTGAAAATCCCAGTAACTGAGCAGATTGTGAAATACTCAGACCGGCCCGTCTGGCACCAACAACCATGCCACGCTCAAAATTGCTTAAATCACCTTTCTTTCCCATTCTGACATTCAGTTTGGAGTTCAGGAGATTGTCTTGACCAGGACCACACCCCTAAATGCATTGAAGCAACTGCCATGTGATTGGTTGATTAGATAATTGCATTAATGAGAAATTGAACAGGTGTTCCTAATAATCCTTTAGGTGAGTGTATATATAAAATTGGATATAAATAAAAGTTTTTTCTGAGAAAATGGTGGATGGGAATAATTGCTAAGGTAGTCAGTAAGGTGTTTTTAAAGTGGGGCTTAGCAAAAAATCTGTTACATTACCTAAAATCAGCTACAATAGAGAATTGCTTAATTTCAGTCATGTAGTTGTAATTGATACACATTTGACAGATGCTTTTATCCAAAGTGCATTCAAGTACATTGCATTCAAGGTAGGCCTATATTTTATCAATTCAAGCATTCCCAGGGAATCGAACCAATGACCTTGGCGTTGCTAGCATCAGATACATGTCAGCAATCCCTAATGCACAAAATGATTGGCAGGCAGAATGTGTATAATTGACTAGGTTTCTGATTGGCTAAGACTCTTTTTTGCTGTTTATAGGGCTGTCACATGAGATTTTGTATGATTTCTCAGATCACCCGTTTTAGTAGTAGTATAGCATTTTGTGTGAAATTGATTATAGCGCCTTTTAAGTATCTTGAAGGAAAATCAATATCCAGGTTCAGCAACTTTTAATAATCAAAAATATCAAGAGTGAGAATTTTTAGCTACTTTGGAAGATTTATTTAGTATAGGTGTCATTGACTGGCATTTAAACCAGGAATTTACTGTTTCCATTGGGGTTTATAACACATTTAGTAAAATCTATGAAGAAATTCAATTATGTTTTATTGATCATCAAAACTATCTGGAGGCCCCAGCCTTGAATTTATGAGGTGGGTGTGGACAGGATCCCCTCCAAGAACATCAAGGTCACACTGTTTCATCTGTAGAGCTCTTACTCTCATCTTCTCCTTCACCTTTCCTTTCCCCTGATACTCACCTGCAGTCAACCTCGAATCCTGGATTTGAAACTGAATTTAAAAAACCCTCCTATGATTCTGTAAACATCTCTTTGTGGAAACCTTGGTTGGTTTTGATAGACAAAAGATAAGCATTGCTGTCTTGCATGATTTCTTGTGCTTAACTGTTAAAATATGTGTCATTACATTGTCAAAATAATTTGTAAAGATAAAAAGTGTTTTTGAGTGAATGGAAAGAGGTTGATGTTTTTAAGTGTCTTAGACTCAGCACAAACTCATCTGCCCTTGCGTGTCGCTCAGATAAACTGGTGGTGATGGGCGGGCAGGTTGAGGCGGATACTGGTCTGTGTGTGAAGTCTCGTTCACAACTTTCCATCCATAATTGGCTCTGTGTTAATGGCATTTAATCTGTAGGGAGAGAGAGGGAGGCAGAAAGTGAAAAAAAAAGAATTGGAGAGAGTGTGTGTTTGATAAAGTGAGACCACACAGAAGCCATAACTTTGACATCAAATCTTTTTTATCGCTAAGGACAAAAGCAGTTCCAGTAAAGCTGCTATGTAAAATGAAAATTAATGGGCCATGTTTTTTCCGCTTGCCATTTAAGACGCTGTGTGCCCATCACACTGTCCTGCCTGTGCTTGTTCCTTACCGGGCGTTGGCTGGAGTACTGCAGCCAGCGTTTAGGTTTGATTCATCGTTGAAATGCCCTTGTTGTAAATGAGGTGCGATGTGCATCAGCATAACATAAATTTAAAGCTTGTAAAATGTTTCATTCACAGGTTGATAAAATAGGACTGCCAGATGGTCGCAGTCATTGCCCTCGGAACTCTGCGAGGATGTCTGTCTGTCTGTCTGTCAGTCAGTCAGTCTGTCAGTCAGTCAGTCTGTAAGATTTCAAAAGCAGTTTGCATTGTTTTATTGTGGCTGGGTTAACAAAGGTGTATTAAATAGAATCCTTATGTATACGTTGGGCATTCAGAAATACAATTTGCATTTTTCAACTGTAATTGTTCATTTTATTGACAGTGTATTGAAAACATTTATAAACCGTACTTACAACACTCCCACTATAGTACATTTTACTGAAACCGCTGACCTCTGACATGTTATGCACAACTGAGCAGATTTCTTCCATACCAGTGGACTTGTACTGTTAGCCTTTCGCCAGACACAGCTAAACTCCTCAAATTCAGCCTCTGGTATGAATTTACCACTGTTCTTAAGCAGGGACTGATCCAGAGCAAAATATGGTCAAACCTAAAGAGCAAGCGTTTATTTATATTTGCCGATGTATAGCTTTTAAATGAGATATGAATAATGAAGGTGACCACTGGGCCCTCAGCTCTTGCTCAACTACTGTGCTCAAACTCCAAATGATCTTTAGTTCCCAAAGTTTGGTTTTTCAGTGTCATGAGTGAGATCTCAAATCTCAGAGCTCTTTCTCAGATTTGTCCTTCTTTCACTTTTTTTTTCTTTTCGATTTTTCCTGCATGCTGAGGAAAAGAGAATACAAATCTATTTTTTTTTTTTAGCATATAATCATTGTCAACAAGTATAAAATACCTGCTGTATGATGGAAAAAAATAAGACTTTTCTCATTTTCTGAACACAAAAGCAAATTTCATTACTGTCACTGTCCTTGTGAGTAATAAAAGCCATTCAGAGTATTCAGAGGTGTCTGTACTTTAGTTAATACATGCTGAAAATAGTTCATAGTTGTTGAGACTAAGAATAAGAATGAGATATTTTTCATTTATCACTGGCACCATTACCATGACTATACTCTCTCTACTATACTCTCTCTCTCTCTCTCTCTCTCTCTCTCTCTCTCTCTCTCTCTATATATATATATATATGTGTGTGTGTGTGTGTGTGTGTGTGTAGAGAGAGAGAGAGAGAGAGAGAGAGAGAGAGAGAGAGAGAGAGAGAGAGAGAGAAAGCATGTACAGTTTATGTCCGGCACTATTTAGCCATCCACTATGGTGGCCTTACTAAAACCACAGACTCCTGGTTAGATCAGATCAGTAATTATTTGCTCATATTGTTCTTATTGACTGTCCATTGGTGGTCATGTGGTTGCACAACTTCAGAAGAAATATAAATGAAAAACACAAAATCTGAACTAGGACCTGAAAGCTGTTGTGCACAGGCACACAATGACAAAACATCTGAAAAACCAGCTCTCTTTCCATGAGTTGGAATTTAAAAAAAAGTAATTCAATTAAAAAGTAATCCATGTGATACCAACCTCAATTTTATGAAGCGAGTGCTTTGCGCAAAAAAAAAAAAAAAACAACATAATTTACCACATACACTCACCTAAAGGATTATTAGGAACACCATACTAATACTGTGTTTGACCCCCTTTCGCCTTCAGAACTGCCTTAATTCTACGTGGCATTGATTCAACAAGGTGCTGAAAGCATTCTTTAGAAATGTTGGCCCATATTGATAGGATAGCATCTTGCAGTTGATGGAGATTTGTGGGATGCACATCCAGGGCACGAAGCTCCCGTTCCACCACATCCCAAAGATGCTCTATTGGGTTGAGATCTGGTGATTGTGGGGGCCATTTTAGTACAGTGAACTCATTGTCATGTTCAAGAAACCAATTTGAAATGATTCGAGCTTTGTGACATGGTGCATTATCCTGCTGGAAGTAGCCATCAGAGGATGGGTACATGGTGGTCATAAAGGGATGGACTTGGTCAGAAACAATGCTCAGGTAGGCCGTGGCATTTAAACGATGCCCAATTGGCACTAAGGGGCCTAAAGTGTGCCAAGAAAACATCCCCCACACCATTACACCACCACCACCAGCCTGCACAGTGGTAACAAGGCATGATGGATCCATGTTCTCATTCTGTTTACGCCAAATTCTGACTCTACCATCTGAATGTCTCAACAGAAATCGAGACTCATCAGACCAGGCAACATTTTTCCAGTCTTCAACTGTCCAATTTTGGTGAGCTCGTGCAAATTGTAGCCTCTTTTTCCTATTTGTAGTGGAGATGAGTGGTACCCGGTGGGGTCTTCTGCTGTTGTAGCCCATCCGCCTCAAGGTTGTGCGTGTTGTGGCTTCACAAATGCTTTGCTGCATACCTCAGTTGTAACGAGTGGTTATTTCAGTCAAAGTTGCTCTTCTATCAGCTTGAATCAGTCGGCCCATTCTCCTCTGACCTCTAGCATCAACAAGGCATTTTCGCCCACAGGACTGCCGCATACTGGATGTTTTTCCCTTTTCACACCATTCTTTGTAAACTCCAGAAATGGTTGTGCGTGAAAATCCCAGTAACTGAGCAGATTGTGAAATACTCAGACTGGCCCGTCTGGCACCAACAACCATGCCACGCTCAAAATTGCTTAAATCACCTTTCTTTCCCATTCTGACATTCAGTTTGGAGTTCAGGAGATTGTCTTGACCAGGACCACACCCCTAAATGCATTGAAGCAACTGCCATGTGATTGGTTGATTAGATAATTGCATTAATGAGAAATTGAACAGGTGTTCCTAATAATCCTTTAGGTGAGTGTATACCAACAATATTTACAACATATTATTCTCCAATGTGCGTTCACGCAACAATGCCTGCTCTCGCGTCAACACAACACTCATGCGTCTTGGTGCTCTTGTGAACTTGCATCGGAGATTAATATTTTGTAAATAAAGTGGTAAATTTTGCGCAAACAAGGCACTCACGTCGCTTCATAAAATTGAGGTTAAACCACTGGAGTCACATGGATTACTTTAATGATGTCTTTACTACCTTTCTGAGACTTGAAAGTGGTAGTTGCATAGGCTGTCAATGGAGGGACAGAAAGCTCTCAGATTTCATTAAAAAGATCTTCATTTGCGTTCCGAAGGTGAATGAAGGTCTTATAGGTTTGGAACCATTTTATGGGTTTGGCAGCCTCTAAATACCTGCTGCTGTCTGTCATTAATGTTAATCAAACAAACAAACAAAAAAAATTGGTTTTAATTTAAAGGTGCAGTAGGTGATTCTCTACATAAACATTTTTTGTTATGTTTTTTTTGTTGAAAGTCTCCTCATATCCTGATAGCAATCATATGTTAAGCGGTCTAAATGTATTTTTATAAACATATGTTGTCTTTGGAAGGCGTAGGACCATAAAATGTACGTTCAATCATTGCATTCGGTCCGAATGAAATTATATCATGTGTTCCCTGACAGCCCACGTGTGTTTGCATACCTGCGCAGACATCATACACCATCAGTGCTTTTTGCGTACGCTGTGCAGACAGAGTGAGAATTGTAGGCAAACAGTTGTTTACGTTGGTTATTGTAGTACTGTTACTCACTGTACTGTCAATTTTCCCACTGGTCGTCTCGCTTCTGGTCTGTGTGAGTTCATGTGTTTTTAAGGAGGCATGGCTTTGGACGGCGATTTGCAGGGAGGGGGGGATCGTATGCTTTCAATGCTAGCAGGCTAAAGTTTGCATTTCCTAGATCACCCATTGCACCTTTAATTTATCCAGTGAACACTATGCAGTGTTATTTTACACTTAATTATTAAATGTATGTACCTGAATACTGTTAGACCATACTTTATTTGTAACTTCATTTGTATTTATCTATGCTTGTAATTTGTGTATTAGTTCTTATTTTATTACTGACTGTTTACTTGTCTTTAATAACATTTGAACTTAATTAGTTAGGCTAGTAGTTTTTGCTGTGGTATCGAATAAGTACTTAAAGTGTTCTTTAAGTAATAAATGGAAAACAAAGTTACATTTGTCTCACCCCCCCCCCCCCCTTTATTTTTTTCTTTGCTGATCTGAAAAATGACCTGATCAAAAACCGTAATATGATCCGAACCGTGAATTTTGTGATCCGTTACACTCCTAATCTTGAAAGAATTTTATGGAAATAAACATAATTTTGCATGATTAATTAGGGCCCAAGCCCTGAAAGGGCGCTGAAAGTACATACATTTTAAGTAAATACATTTTTTTTTCAACTTCTCGGGCACTTTTGGTGCCCTTACCATGCTCGAAAACTCTTGAAACTTTGCACACACGTCGGAATCTGCGGCCATCAGGGCCGGGCCAAAGCTGGTACCCGGGCGTGGCAGGGGGGCTTGACAGCGCCCCCTTAAGCTGGGTCTGAAAACTTGGTCCATATATCAAACACACTTGCACGTAGATGTATGAAACTGGGTACACATATAGACCTCATCGGGGCCGAACAACTTTCGTGCTCTAAGTTATACGTCAGCCCAACAGGAAGTCGGCTATTATGGGTTGTTCGGAAAACGCATGCTCTGGAATTTGATATACTCCTCCTAGGCGATTTACCCGATCAGTGCCAATCTCGGTCAGCATGAAGTCAAGACATTGAGGATGCTAAATTGTGAGCGGATTTTTGATATCTCGAACGGTTTGGCCGTGGCGAGGAGACGAATTTATGGCGAGAAAAGGGAAACAGGAAGTGTGTTATAACTTTTGCATACATTGATTCATTTTGATGAAACTTCAGCTGTGTGTTCGTTGTAAGAGGCCGATCACATGGATGTGACTATTGTGAGTCAAACTTATAGTGCCACCAACTGGCAGCAGGAAGTGTGTCATTTTCAAAATGCTTTGAAATCACCATCTTATTTTTACCCTATTTGCTTCAAACTTCATCAGTATCATGTCAAAACATAGCAGATGTAAACCTGGTAAGCACTTCTTGATATTGTAAATGTTGTTGCCATGGCAACACATCAAACTATAATATTCTTTTTCGATGCTTTTGAGACTCTTACAATGCTTCAAATTGCATGAAACTCGACACACACATCAGAGATGCTGTCCAGTAGATCAGGGCAAAGACTTAAAAATGGGCGTGGTGGAGGGGCTCAGTAGCGCCATCTTTTGACAAAAGTGGGGGGGTTAGTTTTATCTACAGTCACCAAACTCGGTATATATATTGTTCTCTTTGAGCTGGACAACTTTCTAATTTACAGTCATTAGCTCCGACCAACAGGAAATCAGATATTTAGGGCCCGAGGTGTGAGGACCCTATTGTAATTGCTCAGCCTATTATTCTTCTTCTCCAAAATTAATCACATTTTTGAGGGCCTAAACGTGTTCGAAAACTCATGAGACTTTGCACACGCATCAGAAGTGGTGAAAATGTACGTCTGATATGGGTTTCAGAATTAGGCGGGGCAAAATGGTTCGATAGCGCCACCTACAAAATTTCAATTAAGCGCCATTTGCGCTACTTTTCATGTAATAGTATGAAAATTCGGTAGACGCATTTAACAGCCCAATACCTACAAAAAAGTCCCTTGGTGCCAAATTTGAAAACCCAACAGGAAGTGAGATATTTTGAATTTTCTCTGCAATATTGTTGCAAATTTTGCCATTTCCAGACGTTGTACTTTAACGAACGCCTCCTTGAGATTTAATCAGATCAACATCATATTTGCACAGTCTAATCTAAAGGCCTTTGCGATGTTAAATTGTGAAGATCTTGAGTTTTCCCTGAAGGGCGTGTCCGTGGCGGCCTCACAAAGTTCGATGTTTCACCATGAAACAGGATGTTGTTGTAACTCGGGCATACAATGTCCGATCTGCCCCAAACTTCACATGTTTTTTTAGAGTCCTGGCCTGAACACATCTACATGTCAATATTCAGTTACAGTTATAGCGCCACCTGCGGGCAAAAGGAAAATCCTTGTTTTACATTGTGATTAACTCCTCCTAGAGATTTAACCAGAACAACATCATATTTGCACAGTCTAATCTAAAGGCCTTGGTGATGTTAAATTGAGAAGATCTTGAGTTTTCCATGAAGGGCGTGTCAGTGACGGCCTGACAAAGTCTGATGTTTCGTCGTGAAAGAGGAAGTTGTTGTAACTCAGTCATACAATGTCCAATCTGCCCCAAACCTCACATGTTTGATAAGAGTCCTGGCCTGAAGACATCTACATGCCAATATTCAGTTAGTCATAGCGTCAGTTAGTCATATTTTGAATAATCAGGCTCTGAGTTTTTATAAACTCCTCGTAGGAGATGCATGGAATCGACACCGAACTCAGTCAACATGAAACAAAAACACTGAAGATGCTATATTGAGAACGATTATAGGATATCTCACACGGTGCTGCTATGGCGAGGGATTAAACAAGGACAAAAAAGGAAACAGAAATTGTCTCATATCTTGTAAAAATCATTTTTTTATTTAAATTACATTAAGATTGTATGTTCGGTAATTTAACCTGGATGAATTTAAAATGAATGTACTATTTTTCAGATCAATGTATTTATTTATTTAACATATTTCTTCTGAATCTCACTCTGTCTCTCTGTCTGCCCTCCCCTGATTCACCAAAAGGGGACACCATTGCTTTATTTTTAGACAGAAAAACCTGCCTCTCACTCTCTCTGCCTCTCTCTCTTTTTGTGTGTGTGGAGGGGGGATGGGTGGGTGTCAGCTGCATTTTGATGGTGTAAAGATGAACTCTTTCATTGCTGTGTGCTTTGGCCTGCATTAAAGGATAAGAAATCTCTTTTTCTGTGTTTGAATAAAAATAATAAATGTATCAACCAGGTAATTTGTAGGGCACTGAAAATATAGATTATATTATTAGTTTAATAATTGTGTTAATAAAAAAATAAAAAGACTTTTAGATAAATACTGGACTTCTGAAGACAACTTTTCACTCATTTCAAAGTGACCTATGACATCCTTTGGCATGAAATTAATCTAAATTAAAATGATCTCATCGATGTGGCTGTTGTGGTTCACGATCATATTTGCTGCAGTAAATGTGGCGCATTCAGATGACTTTGATATAGTTATTTTACATTTCTGGGTTTAAATTCATATTGCAGCAAATGATAACTTCACATTTGAAATTAAACTATGACACTATATCACTATTCGGATAGGACTAGTTTTCTAAATGATATTTGAGTTGCAATTCTTATCACCTGACATCTGTGAATTCATGTACTCATTCAGACAGGACTAACATCTTTGTGTTTTATATTATATATATAGGAATGCGTGTATGTTTTCTATACATGGGCTTTGCAGATGGTCATGTGCTATGTTTGCGAACATCACGTATGATGCATATGTCTTTAAATTAATTATTTATTGATTCAATTAATATTTATTAAAAAAGTTAATTTCACATGATTTCATAAAAGTGGCTGTAAACGTCCATAAAATTTAGACACACATCTTACTCTTACATGACACTGATATTAAAATCATCTTTGCAGTTTCTGTGATTTGACTCTTAATTACTTTTTTAATTAAATTAATTTTTTATTGGATGCCACCCATATTGAAATGAAAGCATGCTTTTTGGTGCAAACGGTAGTTAAGGTAGGCCAAAAAACACATGAAGAGAAGTGTTAGGATAATACAACATCAGCATTCAGACAGTATTCTGCACTCATTTGAAACTGACCTTTGACATCATATGAAATGCATTTAAATTTAATTGGTCTCGTAGATGTGACTGTTGTGGTCCGTGGTCATAGGAGCACCAACTGCTGCAGTTAATGTGGTGAATTCAAATGACTTTGACAGTCCTTTTATGTTTTCCCATTTTAAATGCCTATTGCCTGCCGTGCACAGTTAAGCTGATGCCACCGGGGTGGTGGTGCCACCGGCTTGGGCCCGTCATCGCTGCTTGCAGCTTTAATTATATATTATATTCAGTGAGCTATAACTCCATAAGTGTTCTAAAAACAAACATGTATCAGAAAATTCCATAGTACATTACATGCATTTTAATTTCATTCAAATTCAAATTGGAATTGCACACAACTGATCCCTATGGTACCTGCTTGTTTTTTTGTGCTTTCTTTTCTGCTCTTTCTCTTTCCTTTTTAATTGTATGATGAATTATGTCTATTGTATGATGAAGGCCACATGGGCACACATCCCTGGACTCTTTCTTGTTCTCTTTTTTTTTTTGTTCTTGTTTGCACGCAGGTCCACAGAGACCAGTCTAACCAATTACACAAAGGCAGATCAACCAATAATCACTCTAATTACAACACAAACTTGCACTCACTTAGGGGTCCAAGGTAGGATGATAAACATTTGATTTTCTAATTAATGCATGAATCAATAACTAAACTGCTTTTCTGTATCTTCACTAAATGGACCACTTTAATGATACTTTTATAAGTTTTTGAAAAACGACTTTGTGCAATTTGATTGTATCTGTAATAGATAATTTTCTCTGCATCCGTGTGTGCCTTGCTGCGGTTTGATGCTCCCTTACCCCCTAATAAGCCACCTGCAATCAAGCTCAATTCAGTCCTTTGCTCAGGTGAAGAAAATGGCAGCTGGGGAGATGGATTTTGCTGCGCTTTTACTCTCACCTCTCTGATAAACACGCTACCGAGTCACCCTGCCCCTGTGTGCCCTTTATGGCTCCTAATAAAGCCACTGACACAAATGACACCATTATCATCTCCTCCTATCTGCACCCTGAATAATGCGCAAACTAGAGTCAGTACAGAGACTAAAAATAACTTGCTCGCATCTAACCATAGCCACTGTTTTTTTAACATGGGTCCAAGTGGAAGTAGAAAAATCGAAGTTAACCGAAGGCTCATCATCTTTCCCCATTTGTCCCTTTACATAATGATATTATATAAATTAAATGTTGTTATATATAATCTAACATATGTGCACAAGCTACAGGCAGACAGCAAAATGCAGAATCACTGCCTCTATCCTTCGGTCACTAACATGACTAATTCAGAATGGTTTTATGAAATGCCTAAGTAACTGCTTGTAATTTAATTACATAGTATTTGTTCATTTTTATATGTACTTCAGCTCATGAAGTTAATCAAATAAAATGCAATATTTTAAGCTATGTGGACCATGTGGCTAGAAATTTTTTAATCACATTCCATACTAAATTGGAAAATCTTTTAACTTTTTTTCTATTCTGAATATTGTTTATGGTTTCTTTCTTACAGGATTGGTTTCAGCTTTTTCTTTTTACTTTCAGTATTGAGTGCTTTGGCTTATGTTTTTCTTGTTTTGTTTTGTATTTATCTTCAACTGTCATTTTCCATAGCAGGGTTGTGTCATGAAACACTTTGGAGTTTCACATCAAAGGATGCTAGTGGAGTGCGTGTCATCCAGACTGGAAAAGCAGTGCATAATTACGAGTGCTCATGGGAAAAGGAGAGCAAATTAATCACTGAGAGACTTATCAGCCTTAGGGCACACAGAGGCACCAACGTGTTCCTACATCTTCCTTCAACACTCACTCAGCATGCGCTGCCAGCTCAGGTTTGAATTGTGTTAACCAAGAACAACTAAACAAGTGTATTCAGCCAAGTAAAGTTATCCTTGTTTATGCAACAGTTAGTTACAGTCCTCAAACTTGAGACATTACAAGAGTGTTGATATTTAGTCCACTAGACTTTTCGGTGTTTGTATCATTCTGCGTCTATGTGTTTGTAGTGTAGAGTAGTGCAGTTTTGAGGGAGCAAGGGAAATTGGTGCTAGAAGTTGTGATAACCGCCTATGAACTGGGACCTTACAATCTAGGGGCTGCAAGGAAAGTTCTGAGAAAAAATGTGTTAAAAATGAAGTACATACATAAAGTTACACTTTATTTCAATGGTCCACTTTAGACATTCTACTAACTATAAGTAACTTTGCAACTACATGTCAACTAGCACTCATTAGAGTATTAGTAGACTGTTAGGTTAGGTGTTAGGGTTCGGGTTGGTAGAATAAGTTGACATTTAGTTGCAAAGTTACTTATAGTCAGTAGAATGTCTGTTCAGGACCATCAAAATAAAGTAGATATTAAGCAGACAGTCTACTAATGCTCTCTAATGACTGGTAGTTGACATGTCATTGCAAAGTTAAAATTATATTTTGTTATTATTTTGTATTTTCTTAATATAATTTTTTTTCATTTAGTACTGCCCTTCGGAAGCAACATAAGATACTTGCATGTTTCCCGGAAGACAAATTAAGTACAATTTACCTTGATCTTCAAATTCAACAAGTCTCTATAAAGGCAGCTATTTATTTCCAAGCATATTTCCCTCACAAGGTCATCATAATATTTAGTGTTCTTTGGTATCAAAACATTTTCAAACCTCTGCTTTAAAGAACCTAGAAACTAATATGCTGACCTAAAGAATCCCTCAGCAAACTCAAGGTATCAACAAGTGCAGTGTAAAATATTAGCAAAGGTGTAACAAGGAGGACTGGAATTCAAAGTACAATGTCAGGTGAAAGCGAAAAGAGAGACAGAAAATGTCAGACAGTATGCAATAAATAGAATTGTGTCTTCAAATTCATCTTTTCACAAAGTGCAGCTGAACTATTTCAACACACAGGCACAGTGGATGGCGGTCGAGTCTTTAGTCACCGTTCTGTTCTTGATGAATTCTCCTGGTTGAAAAGAGAAACAGTCCATTGTGCGTGAAAAGCCCTCACATACTGTTACTTTTACAAATCAATATCAGATTGTTTTTAAGAGCTGTAAATCTTACACTCAACACTTGTGTCGGACAGAGCGGAGGGCTCAATACGGACCGCACACAGTCCGCTATGTCCATGCCCCCCATTCTTGTCTGCTTGATTCAAGTGTCAGATTGTGACTGATCCTTGCATAGGCGTCTCCATGCCACTTTTGTCTCTGCTCAATGGAGTGCAAGGCCTACCTCTTAATCATTGATCCAATTAATTTAGGGAACCTCTCCGCTAAACAAAAGGGTCATTGAGAGAAAAGGCTCACACAATTGCGATGACTTCATACTGAGTATGTATGGTGATTGACGTTTGAGCTAAACGTGCTGTAGCTCTTTTGAAGGGTTCAAATTTATGGACTTTAGAGGCTGTGTTCATTAAGTTTGGACGCAGTGGGAGAGCTGAAGTTTAAATACCTCATTAGTGTTGCTTTGCGACCTTGCTACACCCACCCCGCAAACCTGCTGAATGGCCTTTCAGCGGATGCCCACCTGTATATGTCTGAGTCTGGAATATTTACCCAGAATTCACTGCTCTTCAGCTGCAACACTGGGGAATTCAACCCAAAAGAGCATTAGCTAACGGAGATCATGCTACGTTAATTGTCAGTGACGATATGAAATGTAATGGATTACGGAAAGCACTCAAGTACTTAATGATTTATAAGTAGACCATAAACAGAAGGCAGCTCAATATGGAACAAATATCGCTAAACATATTTATGTAATGATTTACTGAAAGCAACCCACTAGAGCTCAATCTATACGTATGAAATTGCTGAGATAATAAGACAACATTATTGATTGTATTCAGCTTAGTGGTGTGTCTGGTTAGAGAGCCAGTTTTGAGAAGGACTCGTAGCTTCGTCAAAACATTGCAGTTCTACTAAGAACCTTTCAAAGTAGACTTTGACCACAGGAATACTTGTCTTTTATGTTTTTATGTATTTATTTATTTTTACCCATTGCAATTGACATGCTGACTATTCTCTTACTGCTTTTGAATCGCATCCAATAGAATTTTTACAATTGGTCCACAGTTCTCTTTTTGCACTTGAGTATTATCTTTTTACAGTATGCTGCCCTATTGACATGAATGATAACTCAAATTGTGTAGTTTAAATGCGGAGAGATGAGTCATATATGATTTCCATCTGTTGAGTTTCACCATAAAACATAAATTAAAGGAAAGACTCAAGTCAAATGACAAATAGCCTATCATATGTGACGAGCATGTAAGCAACCAATATATAAATATTTATATATAAAAAAAAAACATAAATTCTATATAAATTCAAGCAGGTCTGTCTATCTGTATTTCTGTCTATAAGGTCTATAAAACTATTCTAAGAATTTTTAAACTACTTTTGTCAACCCATGAAGTTTTTCTTATTCCTTAGTTAAAAATTAAACTTTTACAGTTATATTAATTTAGTTTAAAAAGCATTCCCAATTCAATTCTGAATGGTGCACAGCCTTGAACTGTAGCAAAGCACTGGCAACCACCCACATCATCCTAGAAAATGTACAAATGTAGTTTTATATAACAGCTAAAATAAGAACTTTTTAAAAAGTTTCATTGTATAAATACTTTTAAATGCCATTCAACATATTTATTGAATTGGATGAGCACTCTCAGATCATCTACCCTATGAGTAAGTGCTATTTTTAAACAGATAAGCTCAAGGGATGAACAAAACTAAGGCCAGAAAGCGAATAAATATCTCAGAGCAACATTTAGATCATGTGGTGATGACTATGTTTATTTCCAATACAATGATTCACTTTTCCAATTACAATGTTTCTAATGTTCCACAGTGTCAATGACAAGATTTGTAAATATCCAGAACTGCTTCGGGTGGTTTCCACAACGAAAAAGTTCAACAAGTCAGGATTGTAAATCCCGTCTGTTGTAACCGTTAAGGCAGCATTAATTACCTTGAAAGGTGCACAATGTTTTCTTGGGATGTAAAATTGTTTCCTTAAGGGGGGAAATATGCATGGTCCTCATTAATAAATCTGTTCTTATGTCTGGCCTTGTTTTTCCTGGCGATGCCCATTTCTGGAATCCATCAGAGAGAACAATATACCCCCCATAAACTAGCTTAATAGGTAAACATACAATAGCTTCAGTGTAAATCTGGCCCCAAAACCCCCTGCCTGTCGGCGTCTCTGGGGGAGAGCACTTTCACAATGACACAGGAGAAAAGTTTGAAAGGAAATGCTTTCAAAATGCTTTCAAAAGGAAATGCTTTCTCCCATCAGCTACTAGGGGAAGACGTGCCCACAGGTGTGCTGGGAAGGAATGACGGAGATGAGGAGACCAGGAAGGTGGAAAGGGGAGAGATGTAGAGTCTCAGCTCACATATTTCAAATATGATGTAATGGTTAATGTACAATCTAAAGTCAAACATTATAACATATGGGATTCTACCAGGGCTTAACACTTTCCAGAGACGCCATGTGCGAGAGCTTGTGTGTGTGTGTGTGTATGACATTATGCGAGACAGCTATGAATTCATCTCAAGGGATTCTATGCACCGCTGACAAGTAGCAGGAACTATGCAATGTGTGCATGTGTGGATGGCAGGTGTAGGGCCTGGAGAGTAGTAAAGATGTGTGGAGGAAAAGTTTCTTTCCTCAGTCCATAAACGTGATAAATATCGGGTTTCTGCAGAGCTCCTCTGGAGTAGATGGGCTTTGACAGCGTGACTGATTCTGGGGCATCACATCAGGTGTCATGGACATTCAACTGGGACTGTTCTTACACCCCAGATGAACAGAAGAGTTTTTGTCCACTCTCTCACCATACCCGTAGGACAGAAAAATTATAAATGAGTTTTTTTGTTTCTGAGATCTCAATCACATCTCTTAGACAGCACTGCAGTTGGCTTTTACTTAAAGTGATAGTTCACTCCAAAATTCCATGTTGTTCCAAACCTGTAAGACTTTCTTTCCTCTGTGGAACACTAAAAAAGAGGTTTTAAAATGTTTCAGTGTTTTTCTGTCCATACAATGAGAGTCAAAATATATTTTGTGTTTCACAGAAGAAAGAAAGTCATACAGTTTTGGGTAACGAAATTAGGGTGAGTAAATGGTGACAGTTCAGTTTTGGATGAACTGTTGCTTTAAGCATGCTGGTAAGACCTAAACCTAACCTAAACTAAAGTGTGACTAAGTTTGTCATCAAAAGTCATAGATTTGAACATTTCTCAGATTCTACCTAGACCAAATTATTTTGCCTAAATGGAATCAAATTGGGGAATCTTTTTTCCTTTTTACAACAATCATCCGAATGAATCGATTCATTCTCAGTTTGTCCTGTAAACCAGGGTTCCTTAAATCCACATTAATTTAATAGTTCTGTTCAATCACTGTATATCAACAATTGTCTGATTTATGTCTATTTTTATTTATCCTATAGAAAATTATGGGGAAGTTTATCCTCAAAGGAATGTAGCCGAACTGAGAACTCCATTAATGGTATGGTTCCCCAAAAATGTACGTTTTCTTCATCATTTACTCACCGCATGTCTTTCAAAGCCTGGATGACCTTTTTTTCTTTGTAGAACACAAAAGGAGATGTTAGGCAGAATGTCCAAGCTGAACTTTTCCATAGAATGAAAATGAATGGTGACCACTGCTGTCAAGTAAGATTTTCAGTGAAAAACATGAAATTCCAGTCCTTTCCTTCAATAAAGTTTTGGAATATTGCATCTGAGATGTATATGGGCCTGGTCACCATTCACTTTCTTTGTATGGAAGAGAGCACCATTTCATTTGCTGTTCCACTGAAGAAAGCAAGTCATATGGCTTTGGAACGATATGATGTCGAGTAAAGGGTTATCATTTTTGGGTGAACTATCTCCTGAGTCTCCTGAACTATGAAAGATTTGCCAACACAAGACTTGGGTTTTCTCTCCTTGTCTCACGTACATGTAAATCAGACAGATTTAGGTTCATCACGGTGAACTTACGTAACACGTTACTGCAGCAACCATGTCCAAATCTTTTACCTGCAGTTCAGGCACCCCATGCTATCTGCATGCCTTTGGAGCAATTCACGCTTTCAGCAGCCCTAAAAGGAATCTACATATTCTGTTTACAGTGGGCCTCTCCTTTCTTCAGGCTCTCCGAGCCATTGCCTCCTGTCGTTCTCCCCCTCTCCTCGCTGCCTGTCCTAAGCCTGGAGGAGATGAAGAGAAGAAGAAAAGAGAGGGATAGTCTCCCCTGAGGGGCCCTAGTGAGACAGAGAAGCAGACTTTCAGAGCTACCCGTCATATTGTATATGCAGTGAATGGGCCTTCGGTCCAAAGGGGGGGATTTTGTTGTATATTCCTCTTCTTTGTTTGTGTGCATTTTTCCCCATCTCTCCCTGCTGCATTTCTCCTCTTGCACTCAGAAGTATGAAATATGCTCTCCAGCTGCAGAAGGCGAACACGGAGCGTTCTGACAGACGGAGGCCGCGAACAATACGTCTCCCGGATGGCATTCACAGGAATGAAGCTTGAGTAGCTCTGCAAAATGGCTGTGTGCTTTCTGAGAACACAGGTTGGATCCATCAGCCTCCCAGCGTCTCTCTCGCACTATGTTAAAAGCCCCTAGCAGCGTCTGTATTTATCCTAGAAAAGACACTCTTGTGCCTTTAGGGATTGGATAGACTCCTGTTTCCCCACGTATTCGTGCTAAGATCACGGGCCTGTGGTTTCGCATGCAGATGGGCTTTGTGGGCACACCAAGTCTCTGGAGGTATCGTGGGGGAGGAAAGGAGGCAGTTTTAGTTTAAGAGTTACAGAACCAACAGTGGCGCCAGGGCTTCAAGTCTTTGCAGATGGACCTTCAGCGATGCAATTAGGGAGCTACATGCAATTTCTGATATGAAACAGTTTCTGGGAGAGCATAAACAGATACAAATGTTATGCATGATGATTTATGAATGTTTGTGGGTACTTAAAGCAACCCATCCAAATAGCTGGATAAGGAACAAGCTACTCATAATATAAAACAGTTAAGCTATAGTAAAGATGTTCTTAAAAAGAAGTTAGTTACACTACAAGCTACTAAAGAAAAAGTAGCTAACTTCATTGAAGTTATTAAGGGGACAATATTTTTTACATTTATATTGTAACTATTGGATGCTATTTTTTGCAATAAAAAAACTATGAGTATTTCCATATAGGATAACAGCTTAAATCTTGCTACAGAAAAAAACTTAGTTAGTTAGTTAAGTTCAAGTAGTAAATCAATTCTCAATTGTCCTCTCTCTGGTACAGGAACTATCTGAACAAACTGATTCATGAGAATGAATCGGTTCATTTGGATGATTGTTGTCAAAAAGGATTAAAAAAAGATTCCCCAATTCGATTTCTTATATATGACATTTTAGTATTTTTTAATAGAATATGTATTGTATCACTGTCTTTAACTCTAAATTCATCAAAATAAGTAGTTTTCACGTTTTTTTTAAGGTAAATTTGTCATCTGAAATTAGATGTCATTCTAATTGGAATTGTTCATAAAAAAAAAAAAAAATGAAATATCCTGATATCTCTGAGTTATTAATGTTTTTAATGTTGTTTACATGTCTATGTGGTGTTTTAATAGGGATGCACAATATATCGGCCACAATATCGGTATTGGCCAATAAAGTTATATAAGAAAATGTATAAAAAAGACTGATAAGAAAATTTGGCCGATATATTAAAGCTGATAAAAATGGATTATTTCCTTCAGCTTAGACACTTCAGATGCACAATGTTCACCAGGATGGTTTTGAATTTGAATTGAGTCTGTCATATAGGATACATAGAATGAGAACATTATAATTGTGTACTTGGGACATGGCTTTTAATGGCTTTTAATTTGTAATCAAGCTCTCCAAAATTATATAAAAATTTAGTCACAATTCATCAGTCACAATCATTGCTGAGTATTTTCTCCTTAAACTGCAGTGTACCAAAGTCTCAAAAACACGGTTTGAAACCTCCCCTAATTTCTACATCACAAACTCGTCAATCCCTTGTAACCAATCCCGTGGTGCTTCCTATCATTAACTCTAGGGATGCTGATTTTTACATTTACAACACATTATTAACTGTTTGATAACATAGTCATGCCAAAGGCTAATCATATCAATTACTGTTGTGTCAACTTTTATTCAAATTTTGAATGCATTATATATAGCCTAGAAAGGACCGCTCCCTTACAATCACTAAAAAGCTGTCTCTCATCTCAGTTTGGGATCTCACAAAGTTCCATTAATGAGAGGATTCGCAAGTGTGCAGAACTCAGCACTAAAAAAAAGCTTTTTAAGTGTGAGTGGATTCTGACTGAATTAAACACCCCTGATTGGTCACTGCAATCAAGAGATCAACAAACATGTCTGTGATTGGCTACGTTGCTCACCCAGTAGAATTGGGCCTGCCTGTATAATCTCTTCCTCTTCTTTTGAATCAGTTTCTGGTTTAAACATATATGGCTAATTAAACCGATATTTCCACTTGCCATTGTGTAGCGTTTCCTACTGTAAAGATGTCCGAATGGATCAGGTAGTCCAGGCTCGTGTGATTTAGTGGAGGTGGGAACTAATTTGCATATTCATGGCTCTGCATATACTAAATGAAGCAAGGGTGTAGAGTTATATTCAAGCTATTTTAAGTCATGAAGAAATTATTTTCACTGGAAAAACATTTAAAAATGTCATTGTGATTATCAAAGATGAGTTTTAAGGGATACAATTACTGACTGCAGGGGGACTTTAAATATTATATATTTATAATATTTAAATATTATATATTTAAAAGGACATTGTTTTTTTCTGTTAGCTACATTTTTAGGATACTAAACTACTGTTTAGCTAACAAAAGCTTTGTTGTAGTTTAACTTCTTTAAATTATGAGCAGCTTGTAATTTGACAAGCTACGTTTCAATGTAGCTTCCTCAACACAACTGAAATTTACCTACCTTTCCTACTCGGGTCGAATGTAAAACTGCTTGTGCATGCTAAATCCTACAATGAGTGAATTGTGCTACTGAAAAGGACTGTTTCATAAAGTCATATTACTCAAAGTATCATAAAATCAGCTGTAAATGTGTGAAACTGTCACACTGATTGTTCTGGGAGATGCATGTGTGCTGGTTATTTGCTACACCAGGATAACACTATAAAACTAGAATGTGCAGTAATACTAATGCTATGAAATTACTATGCTTTCCTTTTTGCTTAATGTCTCCATTTACATTACTGTCCCCTAGGGTAGGAAATTCACACTGTGGAACAGACAGGAACTGTTTGCTAGCTCCCGCTCTTTTTTTTACCTCCACCTGAGACTTGGATTGCAGCAGAAATGTTTTATAATCAAACTCGAGCAGTTGCTGTGTTTAGATCATTATTAATTGGCTCAGCTCTCCACTGGGTGTTATTCGCCTTAACGCCTCAGTACTATATATTAAATGCACATGCACTCAGCGGTGAGCTTTGCAAACAGCAGCATTGACTGTTCTCCATGCTGACTATGAGACCAGGAATGTTTCAGACAGAAGTTATTTTTTAGTGATCCCATATGATTCTATCTGAAGTGGCTGAAAAGTATATTGAACCTGAACAAGTAGTCACAAAGGCCTGTAGCACTGAATTTAGGTCAGTAGTGCATTTGAGTTTGTGATGGATAGGTAGTGCAGGTCTACTAATCAGCCTCAGTCAGGTTTGCTCAAATAACACTGAGTTGTTAATGCATCCACACCAGTAGGAGCAGCGTAACGTCTGTGTGAGTTTAACCCTCCAGTTTGACCTGACACATGCTTGAAATTAAAAAATCAGTAATATATCACCTCTGTTGTCTCAAAGCACAGAGAGGACATTACTTAGAACTTGCTGTGGTTAAACATATTAAAGTTTAATATTTTACATGAACTGTGCCAAGATGTCAAGTTTAAAGCGGGCCAGGGGAACAACATTTGTTATATTAATTCAAAAGGACAGAGCGTGGGGGTTTGTTTTCTTAGTCTGACATGGATTTTACATTAATGTCATTATGTTGGAAATCTGCTGATGATTTAACAGGATACAAGCTATATTATAAAAAGATAGTTGCAACTTTAAATTCTAGTTGGATTAGCCACATTCAAATCAGTTGAATTAGCTACGACATTTGATAACCGTAACTAGTTTTTGTTGTTTTCAGAAAAATACTTAAATACTCATGCCATAAATGTTTTTTTGCATAAAAGCTAGGTTTAAAAAACAAAAGCAAAAAGCAGGATTTAAGAAAAATAAATACATATAAATGCATAATAAATCCTAAACATAAATGTTTGTGGTCGGTACGATTTTTTACATGTTTTTGAAAGAAGTCTCAATGTAGTTTAAATAATGTTGCTACTTTTAGTTATTATTTAGTTTAGTTATTCTAACCGCGTCCACACCGGACGTGAGCGGCGTGATGCGACGCAACAAAAGACAATAGAACCCATTATAATCAGTGATGTTGTCTACACTGGATGTGGCGTGATGCCTTGTTCCATTGATGACATATTCCAAGCACTCGCAATACTTCTCATAGGAAGGACAAATGGATTTGCAACGGTTGCTTTGTTGTGTCCAGTGTAGACAGCTTCTAGCTGTTGTTTACAATGTAGTATAGTGGATGTTTTACCAGTGTCCATTTTCTTTCACCCTCCTCAGGGCTTGACATGGGACATGTTTCCTTGTCGGCTGCCTTTGACATCAAAGCTCATGAAAGTCACTAGTGAAGTGTGTGCATGTTCTTTTGGTGCCATCAGCTAATCAGTGTTGTCATAATGTAATTTTCCTGTATATCCAGAATGATTAGTCACATGGCATTTACAGCTCAGATGATGAAAAAAAAAGGTTCTGTAGAAGATTACAATCACTGTGTCAAAGACATAATTTATCTTGTAGGCCTACTGTATTTTACAATTCAAACAAGCAAGAACAAGATATGTGTCTTTTTTAATTTATTCAGTTTCCTTGGCCCGTATCATCAGTTTCTTTGGAACAATTTCACAAGTTCATATTTACAGTATACTGTAACTTACAAGGCTGCCAACTCCCACGCATTCAGCGTGAGAGTCAATCAATTGACAATGTTATCACTCTCATGCCACACGTCCATATTCTCACGTAGTGAAAAAACATGCGACAAGACAGAGCAGATTGCTTTCGATATGAAACAAAGTCTTAGCCTTCAAATTTTAGTAAGCTTTGTTACAAAATTCAAACAATAAATACCGTTTTGCCGCTCTTAATGTGGCGTGACAGTTCACTTTAGCGCCTCAGTTCAAGCGAAGCGGTAGCGAACGTGATCCGATCTTCACTGATCTCTTCCTCCTTACTACTAGTAGTTACAGTACAAAATAAACATGAATGAACATCAGAAGTTATGTTGAAAGAACCAGTACAACTTACTGAAATGTATCATGTCTCATGTAAACGCTTAATCAGTGTTTCAACTGTGGATTAATCGGCTTGTAAACAATGTGAATGGTGAAAGTGACATGTGAAAGCCAAGTATGGTACTCGGAATTTGTCCTCTGCATTGCACCCATTCAAGTTAGTGCACACATTAGGAGTAGTGAGTAGTGAACATACACAAAGTTAGTGCACACACATTTGGAGTAGTGAGTAGTGAACACACCTGGAGCAGTGGGCAGCCATTTTGCTTTGGCGCCTGGGGAGCAAAGCTCAAGGGCAAGGCTCAAGGGCACCTCAGTCATTTCCTGCCGGTATTGAGAATCGAACCTGCAACCTTACCATGTCGGACTCTCTAAGCATTAGGCCATGACTGCCAGGTAAGATTAGCATTATCTCAGAAAAGCCATCCATTTCCATAAACTGTATAGTTTAGAAAAAATGCAGAAATTTTGCAAAAAAAAAAAAAAAAAAAAACCATGATATTACATATTCATTATATTTTGACTCTAAGGGCCAGATTTACTAAACAGGGCAAATTAGCGTGAGAGCACAATTTCCAAAAAGCGCCGATGGGAGTGGAAAGTTCTGCACGTGATCTACTGACGACGCGCAAATTAAAGAACACAGACGCAGCCGGATCATTTCCATAATGACCAACACAATCTACCAGTTAGTGTCTGGTTTAAGACGTGCTTTTTTTTGGGGTGGTAAATACCAGTAAAATACCAGTAAATTGACAAGGGCAAACCTTAGTAAATCACCTTGCATGATTCATTTAAATACTCTCCTCCCATAAATTTTGCACATGAAAGGGAAACTCCTACAAATGCATATGCAATAAGGTCAGCCGCAAAAATAACTGTGTCCACGCCTTTTCAGAGCTAATTTTTCACTGCGTGTCTTTAGTAAATCCTGACAGTAGTTTTTTAACGGCAAAAGGTTAATTTTTACCCTGGCGGAAGCTGTTAGTAAATCTGGCCCTAATACCATTAAAATCTATATAACGTTATTCGGCTATTATAAAAACGGCCTTATATGCAATTGTATACAAATCAGTTATTAATTAACCTTTATATGTACCAGCTGATATGGTTCCCTGTGTAGATTACACCATTATAGAAAAATGAATGTACTATATCCAAATGAAAAGATATTGAATCAACATCGAAATCAAATCGCAAGCTCATGAATTGAATCTCTCTACACTAACATTACTGCTTTGGAATGTCCAGGTCAGGGGAAACTGTTTGGACAATCACCATGGCAACAGATGATGTGTTAATGTAAAAAGCACACACGTACGCATATTGGACCAGAGAGGTATAGCGTTTATAAAGTTTAACTGCTAAAATCATTAAAACTTAGCATTGTAGTGAACACGCCATAATACGAAAGGGAAGTCCTTTGCGGGAATGCACACCGACCTCAGTCATTATTTACTTCTGTGAAAGTATGGCCTTGTTAAAAGGGATGCAGAATATCACCATTAAACTGTAATTAGTGGTATTTACAATTACTTTTACGGTTGCTCATAGTCAAGCATTTGAACAAACCTCAAAGTATAAAACTTAGGCATATAACCCGCACCGTTTGTGCTATGGACATGAGTGATACCTCAAATAATTCAGCTTGTTGAGGAGAGGTTATTATATAGGCTATAAGCATTTGGAAATGGGACTTCCATTGAAGGAGGCCGTCGCGCCATTTGACTGCAGCAGCTGTGGTTGTGAGAGTGTGTGTGAGACAATGGCGTATTCTCCTGCATGCCTGTGCGCAGCCCAGTGCCTGGGGAGGATTTATCGCTCCAGAGTGTGCAGCCCCGAGCAGTGTGGAGCAGGAGATGATGTCATGACTTGGCGCAGTTCCAGCCCCCCGGCTTGATGGTGCAGGTCTGACACCAGGCCATAGGCCTCACAGTACCACACGCAATCCCATCATACCCCACACACTGCACCCATTTACACAACACACAATGGTCTAAAACTCTCATTGCGATCTGCCCATCTCACCGGTCCCTCAAGACCTAATCCATTGAAAATCGCTCTGAAATCCGGACACAGCCTCTGTCTATCTGAAATACAAACCCCCAAAAAACCCAAACAAAACAACACCTCCAAATACCCCCCACACTGCCTACTTTATCCAATACAAAAGCTCTCACATACGGCATTCATCAACCTTCAAAATTCAACACATAGCCAACATTTTTTTCTTCTTATGTGGAACACAAAAGGTGAATTTCTGAAGTTAACACAAGGCTACTGTAGGTTTTCTGGAAATCTTCTGTGGCTGTCAAGCACCAAAATGCCCAAAAACATCATAAATCATAAAAGTGGCTTGAAATAACTGAAATTTAAGTTATTTGTTCTTAATTTGCTTAAAATTATATTCATAAGTGTTCACGAGGAATCATTGTCCGATCTGAGAACGAATAGTTTTGATTTGGATCTATACAACAAATCAGTTGATCAGAAGTGTAAGGTATTGGGGTAAATGTCATTAGTTACTGTACTTAAGTATATTTTTGGCGACATTGTAGTTTGACTGAGTATCAAAGATATTAGTAACTTTTACTCTCTAGTACTTGACTACATTTTTGAATAAGTATATGTACTCTTTACTCCAATACATTTGTGATGATTAATGCTATTACATACTCATTACTTTTGCATGGCACCTAACTTTTTTGGCAACATTTCTGCTACAAAAGAAGCCATATCACCATCTACAGGCCACTGAAGGTACTATATCTTGTGCCTTTTGCCCTTACTCACCCAAACTTGGCAACAAGACTACTGTATGTTACGGATGTAGGCCAGTAAGAGCTGTGCATGTAAACCTTGCTCCCCTGGCCCAGGTGTGCTAGAGACTGATGCTAGAGGCTCACGCTGGAGACCCCGGTTCGAATCCTGCTGGAATTGGTCGAGTAGGACCGGTTACTTTTGGTGCCGTGACCCGGATAGGAGTGAGGTTTATGGGGCTAAATGTAAAGGGCGTAGGCCAGTAAGAGCTGTACGTGTAAAACCTAACTCCCCTGATCTCAAGAGGCGCGCTAGTGACTGATGCTAGAGGCTTGCATTCTTTAGCGTTCTTGTTAGCATGCCCACCTCCCACGCCAGAGACCCTGGTTCGAATCCCACTCGGAGCGGGTTGAGTGGGACCGGTTACATTTGGTGCCGTGACCCAGATGGGAGTGAGATTTAGGGGGGTGAGTGTAAAGGGCGTAGGCCAGTAAGAGCTGTGCGTGTAAACCTCACTCCCCTGGCCTCAAGAGGTGCGCTAGTGGCTGTGGCCCTTGTTAGCGCACCCGCCTCCCACGCCGGAGCCCCCGGTTCGAAATCCTGCTTCTCGGGGGGCAAGTAGGACGAGTTACATTTGCGTAATTGCTTGTGCATTACCAGGTAGTTGCTGAATCGCAGGTGTTTCATATATGAGATGAGGATGTGGCTGCAGTCGGTGATGAGACTGATGACGTCCAGTGCAAGTAGGCTTTGACTATTTCATTACACCTAACATGATTTTAATTGTTTGTTATTTTGGAGATACAAAGGATATTGGTTTACTTATGATGATGGATGAAAATTATTTAATTACTTATAAGTAAAGAATAAAAGAATAATGAAAACAATAAAACAATTAATAGTTAAGTATGTATGTAAGTAATATTCAGTAACAAAGTAACAATAAACCAGTCTGTAACAAAATATCTCTGAGTGAAATAATATTGTCACGAGAGTAAACGGGCAGAAGAAGGGTCCTATGAGCGAGGTGCAAGAGCCAGAGTGATGTATGAACTTTGCAAACATTTATACATACTGTATGTTCCGATCAGATAAGGAACAGCTATGTCAATCATGTCAAAAGTATCCTTTCTAAAAATCAGCTCTGGCCTTGTGGTATTATATTCTGCAAGAGTAGCTAAATGTTGTGGTTTTAACACTCTAGAAGCAGAAAGAGCCAAATAAGCATTTTCATTATGTCTGGACCTTATGCTAATACTCTCTGTTCTTTAATTCCAAGACAACAAACTCATGCGACATTTGATATCAGATAGGATACCAGACTTTGCAGACGGAAAAAAAGAAAGATTAATTTAGGGGATAAAATAGCATGTCTCAAAAAAGTGGCAACAAAATTTAGACTTACATTTTTTTCAGAGCGGAGGTGAACTAAATGTCTGAATACAATAGATGAATATGAGTATATGAACTATTAGTATATGATATCAAAAAATATAATGGATAAAAACATTCATAAATGAATTGATACAAGAATAATATGTTTGAAAGGATTAATCATAGAAATAACCATAAAAGAATAATCATAATAAGCATAAAAAAAAAAAATTTATTATAGACCAAGCTTAACTGATACTTGAGTGTTTGTAGACGTTTGTAGACCTTGGTTTATTGCAATATTGAGGTGTTCAGTTTTATTTTGATTTTAGAAAATAACATGTGATTGCTCTCCTCACAAATCAACTGTTTTTTATTTTCAAAATACTTAAGTAGCCTACTGTTAAAATCAGATATGGCCTGGTTTCACAGACAGGGCTTAGATTAAGACAGGATTAGGCCTTAGTTTAATTAGGACATTTAAGTAGTTTTTATAAACGTGCCTTAGAAAACAAAACATTACTGGTGTGCATCTTGAGACAAAACAATTATGGCAATGACATATTTTTTTTTTTTACAGCTCAAACATTCATTGTAGTCTAAGACTAGGCTTAAGCCTTGTCTTTGGAAACCGGAATAAAATATGGCTTTTACTCAAGTCATATTTGAATTGGTGACTTGTAACTCGTAATGGCATCATTTTCGCTCTAATGTATCTGTACTTTTACTCAAGTATGGTTTTCAGGTACACCTCTTTACACCTCTGCAGTTGATCCAGTTCACAAAGCTGTCAGAAAGATTTGTTCATTCTTGAGTTCAGTTCAATGATCTGGTCAAAACGGTTAACAGCCAAGTGTAGGGTATGCTTATCAATGAAAAACAGCTTCAATTTCAGTCTGTTCCTCACACAAAACTATCCTATAATTTTAGAAGACTTGCATCAGTCATATGAATCAGTTTTATGGTAATTATTTTTCGTTTTTCAGATTGACAGCCCTGTCCTCCTTCACTTTCATTATATAGAAAAGATATGAATATTCCTGAGAAATTCTGCTGTTGTGTTCCATAAAAGAACACGGAAAATCCGTCATATGCATTTGTAACAACATGAAGGTGAGAGAACTATTACTTTAAAGTCAAAGAAAAGAAAAGAAATTTTTTAATGTTGTGTATATGTCTATGTGGTGTTTTTAATATGCTTTCAGACAAACCATGTGCAAATTCATGTCAACACCATTGCTGAATATTTTCTCCTTAAATGTCAAGTGAACCAAAGACGTACTTTGAAATAGCTGGTGTTTCTGACATCACAAACTACCTTCTAAACAATCACGTCAATGTGCGGGCAGGCTTTAGCATATCATTTTTATGCTGCGAAGCAGGGGAGTCTCAAGAGAAGGTTATCCTGGTATATTTTTCTGTTGATATAAAAAATCATGTACATTTAGCAATATAGCGGGTGAATTATGTATATAAAATATATTATAGCAGTGCTTTCTTTACTAAGGTTTGTTTGTAAGCATAAAATTAGCTGTAACCAAGCTTTATATTTGTTCGACCACATGGTTGCACCCATATCGTATTATGGATCTGAGATGTGGGACTTTGAGCCAGTGGAGTGTATTGAAAATGTTCAGTTATCTTTTTTGTAAAAAAAAAACTCCTGTGTGTCAGTACAAGTGTGAGCAATGTAGCTGTTTTGGGCGTTCTGAGTAGATTTGTATCGCCCACTACCTATATCAAAAGATGTATCATGTATTGGATAAAATTAGTGTTGATGTCTAATCATCGTTATCCAAGAAAATGTTATACCTTGCTTTTTCAGTTGGATGAATTAGGTAGAAAAACATGGGAAAAAAACCCCCAAGATGTTCCCTTTCAGTCAGTCACTTCGCGTTACGTCAGTGACTGACGGAATGGGGGTTTCGCTTAGAAGCCAATCGCCTTCGAGTTCTACAATGACAATGTCATGGGTCTGCGGAATCTGCATAGCGCAACTCCACCCCACCTCGTGGGTATATAAGGAGCTGCGCGTGCACTCTCACATTATGTTTCTACTTCGGAGCCGAGTGTTCACTTGCCTTCCTGAGCTTTCTTCTCTTCAAGACGAGCAACTCTCCAGAGTGTCGGTGCTACGGCGCGTTCCAGCGAGTTCAGCATTCTTGTCTGATCTGTGCAGTGATCCAGCACAGCGTGTGTGTTCTCCCTGGGCGCTTCGGCATTTTTGCAGTGTAAAACTCCTCTCTAAAAGAGCTACACGTGGCACGTCTTTTTCATGATGTCTCGCCCGTGTGTTTCTGGGTGCGGTCGGCTGGTTAGTCCGTCTGACGGGCATGATCGCTGTCTTGCGTGCTTGGGCCTCGTGCACGCTGAGAGAGTGTTCATGGATGAGTCATGTTCTCACTGCGGGAAACATGCGATCGAGACTCCATAACCTCCGTCTAGGAGGTAGAGTCCCCTCTACCATACCCCAATCTATCTCCTCCACGAGAGGGGATACTTTGGCTGGTGGTTAGGGTGATCTGAGGGTCACGGTGTGGAATAATCCCACAAATCTTCCTCGGTCCACACCCCCCTCTAACACACTGCAACCCGTGGTGTTGCCGGGTGAGGTCGCTGGTTTGTCCCGTGGAGGGCCCAGCGTCTCATTCGGAGTGCTGGCGGATGACTCCATGTTGATCGCCGCATCACAGGGTGGGCTGGATTCCTCTGGAGATGAGGATTCGGCTGTGCTGACTCCCTCGGGAGTCCCAGCATTGCCAGAGTCTGATCCGGACCTCACGGCCATGCTTTCCCGGGCAGCTGAGAGCATCGGGCTTGAGTGGAACCCTCCGCCATGTCCCGAGCGCTCAAGGCTGGACGATTGGTTCTTGGGGCGGCCCGTGCTGACACCCGTCAGCACCCGCCCCCAGTGCCATTCTTCCCGGAAGTGCATGAGGAGGTGTCGAAATTGTGGAAGTTCCCATTAACTTACCACGATCGCTCGGCGGCCTCCTCCGCCTTCACTGCTCTCGATGGCGCCGCGGTGAAAGGGTACACTGGGGTCCCCCCTATCGAATGCTCTGTTGCGATGCAACTGTGTCCTCAGAGTGCTTCAACATGGCGCGGTGACCCAAAGCACCCATCCAAGGCCTACAGAGCTGCGGGCCAGGCCGCGTCCGCCTTGCATGCTATGGCTATCCTTCAGGTCCACCAGGCCAAGGTATTCAGAAGCATGCACGAGGGCAATGCTGACCCTGCTTTAATGCAAGAGTTGCGTGCAGCAACCGACCTCACCCTATGGGCGACGAAGGTTACTGCACGCTCTCTCGGTCAGGTGATGTCCAATTGCGTGGTTCAGGAACGTCATCTTCGGCTCAACCTGGCGGATATGCGAGAGGCTGAGCGAACGAAGCTCCTCAACTCTCCTATCTCCCAGGCTGGGCTCCTCGGTGGGGTGGTCGAGGACTTTGCCCAACAGTTCTTGGCTGCACAGAAGCAGACTGAGGCTATAAAACATATTCTGCCCCGGCGGCCAGCTGCTGCCTCCACCCAGCTGCCGGCTCAGACGCCTCAGCCTGCTCCCCATCGAGGGCGCCCTCCTGCGTCTCCCGCCACTCCCGCCTGGCCCCAGCAGCAGCCTTCACCCGGACCAGGGCGCGGAGGAGGTCGCAGGAAGGTGGCCCAGCCCGTCTCCGCCCCTAAGCCTGCTAAACGGCAGGCCAAGTGGCACTCCTGGGACGGGCAGCTCGGAGGTGAACACAGGCCTTTCCCAGGAGATGGTAACAGGACCTTTTTGTTTTCCCCTTCCTCCGCTGGCCTCACGGTTTATCATTGGTTAAAGAAAGATCTGACATGTTCACCTCCGAGCCCCAAGAGGGCGCGGTTGACAGTGTGCAACGCAAAGCCTCACTGCTCTCAGCCCCCTCTGTCGCCAGACCCCTGTCAGAGGAGGCCACCGTGGAACGCTGGTCCTTCCCTGGCCTCCTCTGTCAGGACGCAGAACATGACCCCGCCCACACCTCGGGACGCTCCAATGCCTCCCATGTCTGGGCCGGTCATTCCGCTTCACTGCCCCATCGTGGGTACGCCTGTCATTCGCATGACCCCGCTGGTTCAGTTTTTGGGAGCCTGGCTAGATCAGGCTCGGCTATGCGATTCAGTTCGCACGGTCTCCTCCCCGCTTTCGGGGAGTCCGCTATACCATGGTGGGTGGCAATGCCCCTGTCATGCGTGCGGAGGTCGACACCCTACTGGCGAAGGGTGCGATCGAAACCGTCCCTCTAGCCGAGATGAAGTCCGGCTTCTACAGCCCCTACTTTATTGTACCCAAGAAGAGCGGTGGGTTACGACCAATCCTGGACCTGTGCGTCTTGAACCGAACCCTTCACAGGCTTCCATTCAAGATGTTGACAGCCAAACGCATTTTCGAATGTGTTCGTCCATCGGATTGGTTTGCAGCGATCGACCTGAAGGACGCATACTTTCATGTCTCCATTCTTCCTTGACACAGACCGTTTCTACGGTTTGCCTTCGAGGGGCAGGCATACCAGTACACGGTTTTCCCATTCGGGTTAGCCCTGTCTCCTCGCGTCTTCACGAAAGTCAGGGGTCTGTTCTGACAGGGATTATGCCATTGGCTCGTTTTGTAGAACTCGAAGGCGATTGGCTTCTAAGCGAAACCCCCATTCCGTCAGTCACTGATGTAACGTCTCTGTTCCCTCCATCAGGGAACGAGGGTTACATACGTAACCGAGACGTTTCCTGCATTAGAGTTCTGTTGTATTTTTATGATTTTTCTAGTGTCTGGGAGGCTCAAAGTGTAGGTGATATAAGAACATTTCTGAATGTGTCATCTATTCTGAATCAGCAATTGAGAGAAAAAGCACATGAACATGATGCATGGTACACATCAGTTCTAGAAAACAATAAGTTGAATATACACCGATCAGGCATAACATTATGACCACCTTCCTAATATTGTGTTGGTCCCCCTTTTGCTGCCAAAACAGCCCTGACCCATTGAGGCATGGACTCCACTAGACCCCTGAAGGTGTGCTGTGGTATCTGGCACCAAGATGTTAGCAGCAGATCCTTTAAATCCTCTAAGTTGTGAGGTGGGGCCTCCATGGATCGGACTTGTTTGTTCAGCACATCCCACAGATGCTCGATTGGATTGAGATCTGGGCAATTTGGAGGCCAAGTCAACACCTCAAAATCGTTGTTGTGCTCCTCAAACCATTCCTGAACCATTTTTGCTTTGTGGCAGGGCGCATTATCCTGCTGAAAGAGGCCACAGCCACCAGTGAATATTTCCATGAAAGGGTGTACATGGTCTGCAACAATGCTTAGGTAGGTGATACGTGTCAAAGTAACATCCACATGGATGGCACGACCCAAGGTTTCCCAGCAGAACATTGCCCAAAGCATCACACTGCCTCCGCCGGCTTGCCTTCTTCCCATAGTGCATCCTGGTGCCATGTGTTCCCCAGGTAAGTGACGCAGACGCACCCGGCCATCCACGTGATGGAAAAGAAAACGTGATTCATCAGACCAGGCCACCTTCTTCCATTGCGCTGTGGTCCAGTTCTGATGCTCACTGTTGGCACTTTTGGCAGTGGACAGTGGTCAGCATGGGCACCCTGACTGGTCTGCGGCTATGCAGCCCCATACGCAACAAACTGCAATGCTTTGTGTATTCTGACACCTTTCTATCAGAACCAGCGTTAACTTCTTGAGCAGTTTGAGCTACAGTAGCTCGTTTGTTTGATCAGACCACACAGGCCAGCCTTTGCGCCCCACGTGCATCAGTGAGCCTTGGCCGCCCATGACCCTGTCGCCGATTCACCACTGTTCCTTCCTTGGACCACTTTTGATAGATACTGACCACTGCAGACTGGGAACACCCCACAAGAGCTGGAGTTTTGGAGATGCTCTGACCCACTCGTCTAGCCATCACAATTTGGCCCTTGTCAAACTCGCTCAAATCCTTATGCTTGCCCATTTTTCCTGCTTCTAACACATCAACTTTGACGACAAAATGTTCACTTGCTGCCTAATATATCCCACCCACTAACAGGTGCCATGATGAAGAGATAATCAGTGTTATTCACTTCACCTGTCAGTGGTCAGTGTATATTCACAATGCAAGTCCTTGATTAGCTATAGAAACAGGCAGATGGAGTAATACACCAGTGGCAGAGAGAATCTGTAACTATTGTAAGTTAACTTTGAATACCTCTGTGATAGAAGATGAGAAGCATTTCCTGTATGATTGTTTTTTGTATGTGGATCTGTGTAAGAAATATTTGGATGATCTTGCTCTTATTGATGATGTTTGTATTGATGTGTCACATGTTTGTGATTCGGAGCATGGAGATTGGCAGTGTATATATATATACCATGGAATGAACAAAAGAGCATCTGCCATGCTATTGTGATTCTGTGGAACTATGAGCCGAGAGGCCATGTTTTCCTGAAATAAACTTGAATTGATGTATATTATGATGTTATGATGAACTATATGACGTTCTATGATGTTCAAAGCGTTTCTAAGGATGCTGATTTTTAGAAGGCAGACTGAGATGGCGAACGGGAACATGGTTTGTGTAACATTAGCATCACATTATTAGCTGTTTGATAACAGTCAAACAAAAGGCTAATCATAGTAATTACCGTTGTGTCCGATGTTGAAAAGAGCGGTACCTTTGTGCAGTGTTTACTACAGTAACTTGAGTAAAAGTTGAGCGAGTTGGTCTCTGAGCTGGTGTGAGTGAGTGGAGGCGGGGCTAATTTGCATATTCATGGATCCGCATATACTAAATGAAGCAACGGTGTAGAGTTACATTCAAGCTATTTTAAGGCATAAAGACATTTTTCACAGGAAAAAAAAATGTTTAAATATGTTATTTTGGTGATCAAAGATGAGTTTTAAGGGATATTTATTGACTACAGGGGGACTTTAAAGATTTGTATTCATTCAAATGATTACTTTTATTAAGAGCTGTATGTCAATTAAAATGAATACATTTACAGTTTACTGAACATACAACAGTATAGCCTTTTTTTTACAATGACCCGTATTAAAGGAAAACTTCAGGTTCACTGTACACTTATATTTAAATGCAAAATGAATTGCAAAAAGAAAGACATGTACACACAAACACACCACCATCACTATGGGCTTAGACTCTACTGTGCTGCCCGGCAACAGACAGCATGACATGGTGAATCACCGTGACGACCATCTGGGCCTCTGCTAGAGTCTTGCCAAGGCAGAGAGAGAGAGAGGAGGGAAGAGAGACACTACATTCCTTCAGTATGAAGTCTTAGTCTTACGTTCACTCTTTCTCAATCTGAGGCTCACTGAAATCACAAACCACATGGAAGATCCAGTGATTTACCCAGTCTGATGAATGCATGTATTTGCTCTAGTACAGTAAAGTTTTGGGTTTGCTTTAGTACAGTAAATGAGAGATATGAACTTAAACCTCAAGTCCTCAGTGCACACCCTTGTTCTGTGTTACAGACATGAGGCTGTGAGAGGACCCACTGCCACCATTTTACATTTGCATTTGTTCATACTGTACGTCACTTGTCTTGTTTGATTAAAAATGCTTTGACAAATGTTCATAATAAACAAGAACTGTAAAACTAGTTGTGGTATAAACAGTGTAAATGCGGCACAGTAATGCAGAGCGACACTTTTAGCCAGTTTTATCATTATTTGTATGGCGAGTGAAACCCATAATTTTGGCATTGCTAGTGCCATTCTCTACCAAGTGAGATTTTGTTCATTTATTGTAATAAGTCTTCGTATGTATAGAAGCTGTGTTTTAAAAAAGCCTTTGAAAGGTGTCAGCATTTTTAGTGTTTTTTAAAAAGGTAAATACTTTTACTTTGCTTAAGTTAAAATACTTTAATTCAGAGAATTAAACCCAAACAAATCACATGCACATGCAAAATGATGGTCGTGGTATGTAGATGAGGTAGCTCTTCCTTTATATTGAGATGCTGAGTTAATGGGGTGTATATATTTGTGTTTGTATGCACATAGGTGTCTATATGGTCTTCTGGTGTTTGGACCAAAATCCTTGGGAAGAAGAAAAATGGTTGGTCCTGTGTGTTTGTGTGTACTCACTGTGCTGGGGGAATGTACCAATCTGTCATGGCGGGTGCTTTGCCACTAAAACCGAACTGAAACATTGGCGCTACCCCCACGGACCCCCACCCAGCCTTGTGTTAATTGAATAGCAGGGGAGACCAGGGGAGGCTGGGAATTGTATGCATGGAAAACTGAGGAATTTATCACTTTCATTTGCATAACAGGATTAATAGGCCTTACCTCTGCATTCAAGGGCAGCAAGAGAGATGAAAGAGGGGAAAGTCGGTTTGTCTGTGTGTGCGCACAAAGAACACACCTGCTTGGCACTTATGTGTGGTCTATAAGAAGCCGTATAAATGAGACATTCAGGCATACAGAGAGAGAAAGGGAAGCTCTGTATGCGCTGTCATTGTTTGATAAAATTACATTCATTTATTATTGATCATTGCTGTAGCTCTGCAGGGTCAACTGGGTCACATTACCCTACACACCACAGTGGGATCCAGCTCAGAGTTTCAGAGAGAGCCCAGTTACTGGCCATTCTACCCATCCTCTTTCCTATTTCTTTTTTATCCCTTGCTTTCTTTTTCCTGTCTTTTTGTGTTGTTTCCTTGGTTGTCTATTTTAATCTAACATCTAAACATAAGAGCGTGCGTGGTCATTTGTAACTTAAATGTGCGAGGCTTCCGGTGTCATCTGCTTCCAGTTATTTTTAGCTGTACAAAACTGGTGTTTCTTCATATTATTTGAATTTATTGACAGAACTATAAACACACTGGTTTGTAGCTCAAATAGTTTTACAGCTTACTGCAGTTTGTTCTCTTTCATAGGTTCACTCAATGCTGCGTAGCTATGACGCAATGGGAACGCCCCCTGGGTGTGCCGATTGTCTGAAACCCTTATAGAATCACGCCAATTCATTGGCTGATGGCGCGGGCACCACCCCAACGCTCTTACGTAGTTGCATTATACTGGCGCGTGCGCCATCTGCTCCTCAGATTTCTCTGCCTTCACGAAGCGGCCATTTCTAGCCCTTCGGTCTCGATTTTTCTGGCCCAAATACTAGATTTCGTGCAACTTTCTTCATCAGCACTTCAGCGACTGCGGATAGTGGAACTTGGTTCTCCTTGCGGTGAAGTGCCATGGAATTTCGTCGTTGCCTACCGCCGTGCACTCACTTTATTGCGAGTGACGACCCTCACAGTAAGTGTGTTAAATGTTTGGGTTTCTCACACGTGTGCGAGGCGGTTCAGGGCAATTCTAAATGTAGATTCTGTGACAATCTCCTTCTCAAAACCCTCCGCTCTAGGCTCGCGGTTTTTGAGAAGGAGTTATCCGTTTTTCCCTGTCGCGCTCCCGAAGCCGCTGAGGCCTCCCTTTGGATCCGCGACCTGGGGTTCGGATGTAGAGCTCGAGGATCTGGAGAGCGAGCAGACGGGCCTCCCTCTTTCTCTCCCTCCCTCCCCGAGCATGTGCGCGGTGTTCTGCCGGTCGAATTCTCACACGACTACTTATGTCCTAGCCTGGAAGCACACGAGACGGTTAGATGCTAGATGATGTAGTTTTCACTGCAGCATCCGATTCCGAGGATTTCGGGCCTGCTTTAATCGACGACGCTTTCCTGCCATGCGGCCTTCTGCGGCCTACTCTGAGCTTATCGACGTGCTTTCGCGCGCTACAGAAAAGCTCACTATTGACTGGCCAGACGAACCCCGCGAGTCACAGTCGTCTGAACTCGATGAGAGGTTTTTAAGTGGCCCTAATTTGAGGCCAGCGTGAAGAAAGCTGCCCTTTTTCAGTGATCTGCATAATGAAATCTCCAGATCCTGGAAGCAGCCTTTTTCTGCCCGCTAGACTAATGCGGCAGCCGCTGACTTCACCAACCTCGTTGGTTTCTATGGAGCAGGGCTATTCCGCCATCCCTGCGGTCGAGGACACGCTGGCTACATAACTTTCTCCATCTTCGGCTCCTTCATGGAAATCTCACCCTCTCCTTCCCACTTAACCGTGCAGGACCACTTCCGCCCTTATCGGAAAGTCCTATACTGCAGCTGGTCAGGAAGGCATGGCCCTTCATACTATGGCCGTTCTCCAAGCCTACCAGGTGGATGTTTTGAAGGAGATGGACGAGGGCGGTGGCTTGACACCGGAAGCTGTCAAGGAGCTTCGCAAAGCCACAGATTTGGCCTTAAGAGCCACTAAACACACCGCGCACGCTATAGAGCGTTCCATGGTGGGCGCGGTGGCTGCTGAGCGCCATCTGTGGCTCAGCCTCACGGAAATCCGTGATAAGGAGAAGGTCTTCCTATTGGACGCCCCAATTTCTCAGTCTGGACTGTTTGGGGAGACGGTCAACACGGTGGTTGATAAATTCCGAGCCGCCAAGTCCCAGTCAGCTGCTTTCAAGCAGTTTATGCCCAGGAGAGTTAGGGATTCTTCTAACCCCTCCCCTTCTCAGCCCAGAGAGCGTTCCTCGCATAGGAAGGAGTTCTCTAATAGGAGGAGCGACCAGGGTCATCCCCCACCCACCACGGTTTGGGGAGCCCGCGGTCCTCCATTTCTTCCCTTCGGCCTCGCCCTGGCGCCAAGGACTTTCACGAAGTGTATGGATGCTGCTCTGGCCCCATTGAGGCTCCAGGGCATCCGTATACTCAATTACCTGGACGATTGGCTCCTTTTGGCCCACTCCAGGGAGCTGGTGACTTGTCACATGGACATTGTTCTTCACCACGTTCAGTCTCTTGGCTTAAGAGTGAACACCGGCAAGAGTGTTCTCACCACATCTCAGCAGACCGTCTTCTTAGGGGTTCACCTGGATTCTGTTCTGATGCAGGCCCGTCTGGCTCCTGCCCGGATTTCCAGTCTCGTTTCATATTTGGCCCGCTTCAGGCTCGGCCATCATGTCTCTGTGGGTACCTGTCGCAGGCTCCTGGGTCTCATGGCCGCAGCTTCCCCGGTGTTTCCCTTGGGGCTGCTTCATATGAGACCCTTCCTTTGGTGGATGAAGCTCTTAGGGGCCCGATCGACAGGATCGGCTCTTCGCCTACTGAAGGTGTCACGCGGTTGTTCCCGCGCCCTGTCAGTATGGCGGGACCCTGTCTTTCTTCAGAAAGGGGTCAACATGGGTGCTGTTTTCCGTCGCCAAATGATCACGACGGACGCCTCTCTGACCGGCTGGGGTGGGGTGTTCAAGGGCAGGCCAGCATGCGGAGTCTGGACGGGGGAAGTTCTCTCTTGGCACATAAACTGCCTAGAGCTGAGAGCTGTCTTCCTGGCCCTTCGGCACTTTCTCCCCTCTCTCAGGGGGCACCACGTCATTGTCAGGTCGGACAACATGGCGGTGGTGTCTCACGTGAATCGCCAAGGGGGCTCACGGTCGCGCACCCTGGACAGGCATGCGCGTCGTCTCCTCCTGTGGGCCCAGGAAAAACTCCTGTCCCTGAGAGCAGTCCATGTACCCGGGATCTTGAACCTCACAGCAGATTTTCTGTCGAGGCAGAAGCTCAGATCGGGGGAATGGATGTTGAACCCTCAAACAGTAACCCAGATTTTGGATGTGTTTGGCAGAGCGGAGGTGGACCTCTTTGCATCGAAAGAGTCATCCCAGTGCCAGCTCTGATTCTCTCTGAGCTCCCCAGCGCCGCTGGGAATAGATGTGTTCGCTCATCCGTGACCGAGGCTAAAACTCTATGCATTCCCGCCCATCAAATTGATTCCGGTGGTTCTGTGCAGGGTGAGAGAGAGCAGAGTCAGTCTCCTACTGGTAGCCCCATTCTGGCCATCCCAGGCCTGGTTCTCGGAGATGGTTCTTCTTCTGGACTCCCCTCCCTGGGAGATTCCAGTCAGAGAAGACCTGTTGTCTCAGCTTCAGGGCAGGATTTGGCATCCTCATCCCGAGATTTGGAAGCTGTGGGTATGGCCCATTAGAGGCCGCTAGCTCTGAGCGCTGGTCTTCCTGCCGATGTTCAGGAGACCATTGCGAGTGCGAGAGCCCCCTCCACAAGGGGACTATATTCCTCCAAGTGGAAGGTTTTCGAGTCATGGTGCTCAGCCCATGCTGTGGATCCAGTTAACTGCCTTGTGGGTCCAGTGCTGGAGTTCCTACAGGAAAAGTTTGCTGCTGGAGCGGCAGCAACCACCCTGAGGGTTTACGTCGTTGCCATTGCTGCTCGTAGGGAGTCGGATGAAGTTCCTCTGGCAAACATAGTCTCGTCATTTATGCGAGGGGTTAGGCTCCTGAGACCAGCACGCTCCCCTGGTATCCCCTCTTGGGACCTGTCAGTTGTTCTGGAGGAATTAACGGAGGTGCCCTTTGAGCCCTTGGAGTCAGCTCCAGAGCGGATTCTGACTCTCAAGGTTGCCCTTTTGTTGGCTTTAACTTCTTTGAAGCGAGTGGGGGATTTACAAGCTCTCTCTGTTAGCGAGGCTTGTATGGACTTCGCTCCTGGTCTGGTCAAGGTTACCCTAAGACCCAGGCCAGGATATGTGCCTAAGGTTTTGTCCACATCGTTTTGTTCTCAAGTTACCACCCTTTACTCTTTCCACCCTCCTCCTTTCGCCTCAGAAGAGGACGAAAAGCTTCATTTGCTCTGCCCTGTCCAAGCGTTGAAGTTTTATGTGGATCGTTCTGGTGGTTGGAGGAAATCGAATCAGCTCTTGGTATGTTTCGGTGTTGGCCGCCACGGGCTTGCCACATCAAAACAGAGAATTTCCCATTGGGTTACAGAGGCTATTTCGCTGGCATATGAGGTGCGTGGTTTATCCTCAACTCTCAGCATTCGGGCACATTCTACCAGAGGTGTGGCTTCCTCTCAAGCACTTTTTAGAGGGGCCCTTCTGGAGGACATTTGTGTAGCGGCAGGTTGGTCCTCCCCGCACACTTTTGTCAGGTTCTATAGTTTGGATCTCGACAACCAACTGGATCTGCTCCGGGTTCGCATGTTCTGTCTGCTTGATCCGGCCATGCAGGCATCTGGTATTCATTGAGCCAGATATGGCAGCGCTTAGCTTGGCGAGTGTGGTATATCGTTCCCATTGCGTCATAGCTATGCAGCATTGAGTGAACCTATGAAAGAGAATGTCTCAGGTTACTGGTGTAACCTATGTTCTCTGAATAGGGAACGAGATGCTGCGTTCGCTGCCAAGCTCCTCGTGCTGCTGACAAGCCATCTTTTTCGGCAGAGAAATCTGAGGAGCAGATGGCACACGCGCCAGTATAATGCAACTACGTAAGAGCGTTGGGGTGGCGCCCGTGCCATCAGCCAATGAATTGGCGTGATTCTATAAGGGCTTCAGACAGTCGCCACACCCAGGGGGCGTTCCCATTGCGTCATAGCTACGCAGCGTCTCGTTCCCTATTCAGAGAACATAGGTTACACCAGTAACCTGAGACGTTATTCTTCTAGTTATTTACCTTTAGCGGCTAATGAATTGGAAGTCTCACCCATTCACAAAAAATAGCTTAGTATGCTATTCCGATATAGCAGAAATATTAAGATTAGTATGCTATTCTGATATGGCAGAAATAGAGTAACATGCTAGTATGCTATTCCAATATGGCAGAAATAGAGTAACATGCTAGTATGCTATTCTGAAATGGCAGAAATAGAGTAACATGCTAGTATGCTATTCCAATATGGCAGAAATAGAGTAACATGCTAGTATGATTTTTTTGATATGGCAGAAATAGTAAGATTAGTATGCTATTCCGAAATGGCAGAAATAAAGTAACATGCCAGTATGCTATTCCGATACGGCAGAAATAATAAGATTATATGCTTTTCTGATATGGCAGAAATAGTAAGATTAGTATGCTATTCAGATGTGGTGAAAATACTGTAGTAAGAATAGCATGCTACTATTCTATTCTGATATGGCAAAAATAATAAGATTAGTATGCTATTCCGAAATGGCAGAAATAGAGTAACATGCTAGTATGCTATTCCGAAATGGCAGAAATAGAGTAACATGTTAGTATGCTATTCTGATATGGCAGCAATAGCAAGATTAGTATGCTATTCTGAAATGGCAGAAATAGAGTAACATGCTAGTATGCTATTCTGATATGGCAGAAATAGCAAGATTAGTATGCTATTCCAATATGGCAGAAATAGAGTAACATGCTAGTATGCTATTCCGAAATGGCAGAAATAGAGTAACATGCTAGTATGCTATTCTGATATGGCAGAAATAGAGTAACATGCTAGTATGCTATTCCGAAATGGCAGAAATAGAGTAACATGCTAGTATGCTATTCTGATATGGCAGAAATAGAGTAACAAGCTAGTATGCTATTCTGATATGGCAGAAATAGCAAGATTAGTATGCTATTCCAATATGGCAGAAATAGATTAACATACTAGTATGCTATTCTGAAATGGCAGAAATAGCAAGATTAGTATGTTATTCCAATATGGCAGAAATAGAGTAACATGCTAGTATGCAATTCTGAAATGGCAGAAATAGAGTAACATACTAGTATGCTATTCTGATATGGCAGAAATAGAGTAACATGCTAGTATGCTATTCTGATATGGCAGAAATAGCAAGATTAGTATGCTATTCCAGTATGGCAGAAATAGAGTAACATGCTAGTATGCTATTCTGATATGGCAGAAATAGCAAGATTAGTATGCTTTTCCAATATGGCAGAAATAGAGTAACATGCTAGTATGCTATTCTGATATGGCAGAAATGGTAAGACTAGTAGGCCGATGATGGCAGAAATATTAAGATTAGTATGCTATTCTGATATGGTGAAAATACTGTAGTAAGAATAGCATGCTACTATTCTATTCTGATATGGCAAAAATAATGATTAGTATGCTATTCCGAAATGCCAGAAATAGAGTAACATGTTAGTATGCTATTCTGATATGGCAGAAATAGCAAGATTAGTATGCTATTCCAATATGGCAGAAATAGATTAACATACTAGTATGCTATTCTGAAATGGCAGAAATAGAGTAACATGCTAGTATGCTATTCTGATATGGCAGAAATAGAGTAACATGCTAGTATGCTATTCCAATATGGCAGAAATAGAGTAACATGCTAGTATGCTATTCTGAAATGGCAGAAATAGAGTAACATGCTAGTATGCTATTCCAATATGGCAGAAATAGAGTAACATGCTAGTATGATTTTTTTGATATGGCAGAAATAGTAAGATTAGTATGCTATTGCGAAATGGCAGAAATAAAGTAACATGCCAGTATGCTATTCCGATATGGCAGAAATAATAAGATTATATGCTTTTCTGATATGGCAGAAATAGTAAGATTAGTATGCTATTCCGATATGGTGAAAATACTGTAGTAAGAATAGCATGCTACTATTCTATTCTGATATGGCAAAAATAATAAGATTAGCATGCTATTCCGAAATGGCAGAAATAGAGTAACATGCTAGTATGCTATTCCGAAATGGCAGAAATAGCAAGATTAGTATGCTATTCTGAAATGGCAGAAATAGAGTAACATGCTAGTATGCTATTCTGATATGGCAGAAATGGTAAGACTAGTAGGCCTATGATGGCAGAATTAGCAAGATTAGTATGCTATTCCGATATGGTGAAAATACTGTAGTAACATGCTAGTATGCAATTCCGAAATGGCAGAAATAGAGTAACATGCTAGTATGCTATTCTGATATGGCAGAAATAGAGTAACATGCTAGTATGCTATTCTGAAATGGCAGAAATAGAGTAACATGCTAGTATGCTATTCCAATATGGCAGAAATAGAGTAACATGCTAGTATGCTATTCTGAAATGGCAGAAATAGAGTAACATGCTAGTATGCTATTCTGATATGGCAGAAATAGCAAGATTAGTATGCTATTCCAATATGGCAGAAATAGCAAGATTAGTATGCTTTTCCAATATGGCAGAAATACAGTAACATGCTAGTATGCTATTCTGATATGTCAGAAATGGTAAGACTAGTAGGCCTATGATGGCAGAAATAGTAAGATTAGTATGCTATTCTGATATGGCAGAAATAGCAAGATTAGTATGCTATTCCAATGGCAGAAATAGAGTAACATGCTAGTATGCTATTCTGAAATGGCAGAAATAGAGTAACATGCTAGTATGCTATTCCAATATGGCAGAAATAGAGTAACATGCTAGTATGCTATTCTGATATGGCAGAAATAGCAAGATTAGTATGCTATTCCAATGGCAGAAATAGAGTAACATGCTAGTATGCTATTCTGAAATGGCAGAAATAGAGTAACATGCTAGTATGCTATTCCAATATGGCAGAAATAGAGTAACATGCTAGTATGCTATTCTGATATGGCAGAAATAGCAAGATTAGTATGCTATTCCAATATGGCAGAAATAGCAAGATTAGTATGCTATTCCAATATGGCAGAAATAGCAAGATTAGTATGCTATTCCAATATGGCAGAAATAGAGTAACATGCTAGTATGCTATTCTGATATGGCAGAAATGGTAAGACTAGTAGGCCTATGATGGCAGAATTAGCAAGATTAGTATGCTATTGCGATATGGTGAAAATACTGTAGTAAGAATAGCATGCTACTATTCTATTCTGATATGGCAAAAATAATAATATTAGTATGCTATTCCGATATGGCAGAAATAGGGTAACATGCTAGTATGCTATTCCGATATGGCAGAAACAGAGTAACATGATATGGCAAAAAAATAATACAATTAGTATGCTATTCTGATATGGCAGAAACAGAGTAACATGATATGGCAAAAAATAATAAGATTAGTATGCTATTCTGATATGGCAGAAACAGAGTAACATGATATGGCAAAAAATAATAAGATTAGTATGCTATTCCGACATGGCAGAAATAGAGTAACATGCTAGTATGCTATTCCAATATGGCAGAAACAGAGTAACATGCTAGTATGCTATTCCGATATGGCAGAAACAGAGTAACATGCTAGTATGCTATTCCGACATGGCAGAAATAGGGTAACATGCTACTGTGCTATTCTGATATGGCAGAAACAGAGTAACATTATATGGCAAAAAATAATAAGATTAGTATGCTATTCCGATATAGCAGAAATAGAGTAACATGCTAATATGGTATTTCAATATGGCAGAAATAGAGTAGCATGCTATTCTGAATTTTGCCTTACCCATCTAGAAATGTTCTTTTCAACACTTCAAACAAAGTGTGTGCGTGTTTCCCACTATACAGTACTGAACATCTGTTAATGCATTGTGGGCAGATCTTAGAGTTCAAAGTGATGAAAGATATGATTTGATGACTAGTATACCCCAGATGTGGGGTTGATTATGGGAATCTAACCATGAGAGACAAACAGTCCTCGTATACGTGCAGCACTCCACTGCATTGAAATTCAATCACTTTAATTTGGTTAAGACTGATCAACCCTCCCTGTTATTCTTATTCACTAGGGTAATTGAGTTCTGACTCTGCTTAAGTGGGCTGAAGTGGACCAGTACATGACAGAAGTGATATGCCAATTTGACACAGTTTTCAAAGCTGCAGTGGGAAAGTCCTTGTGGAAGGATGTGGTCTTGATATTGTTTTTAAAAAGCCTCTAATTTTATCTGCTGTGTTTGCAAATGTGGTTTTAACAGAGCCAACAATGAGTTTTAAAATAGATGATATATTGGGATTTCTGTGTGTTGATTGAGAATTTTTTTCATGTTAATTTTTTCAGTATTAAAGCTTTACCCACAACTGTTCCTCCTTACAGGTGCTTAAATACTTCTGCTGTTAATTTTGTTAGTTTTCTTTTCTTTACTCTCTTGTTTCATGTTAGTTTAAGGCTGCAGTGGGAACACACAAGTCTCCAACCTGCAAATGTTTTACAGTTGAAGAAAGCTTGTTAAAACCTTATTTGCTTATTTACCTCCTAACAGTTCCACTTTTTCTCTCCCTCTCCTTTCTCATTTCTTCATCTCCAATAAGTTACTTTGCTTATTCTCTTTTTTGCTTTGAGCTCTTCAAATATAAACAGACCAAGTTATTTATTATCAGTCATCTACTCATGCTGATGCCTGAACCGTTTTGGAAGTTAAAGCAAAATGTTTGATTCCCAGGGAACACAAGAACTGAAAAAAAAACATATGCAAATTGAATTAAATGCAAGTCGCTTTGGATAAAAGTCTGCCAAATGAAAAGATGCAAATATCTCCTTAAAGGGATAGTTCACCAAAAAAAATGAAAGGTTATCATTTACTTACTCTATCTCAGGGTTGAGTCTCAATGACAGTCAATGCTCTTGGATCCCAACATTTTTTAAAATATTTCTGCAGACAAAAAGAAATGCATACAGGTTTGAATGCATTTTGGGTTGAACTATACGGTTAAATGTGAACTCAGTAATGTTTTGTTTCTTTTTTGCTTGCCTATTTGGCAGTCTTCTTGAACTTATGCTGGCACCTTGCTGATTTGATGTAAAGCAGAAGGTTTTTAGTTATCGGTACCGTGGTAGAAACGCGCTATTCGCAGCCAGCCATGATGAATTTATTCTGCAAGCAAAAGTGTCCAGTATCAGGGTAGTTACCGAGATAAACTGAGTAAAGTGCCCCCATGAGGCGATCTGTTCCATGTGAAATAAAACAATTTTGACTGGAGTCTTCATCTCATGTGAGCGAACATGAGTTTAAACACATTTTTCAAAAGTACTATTTATTTATTTATTTATTTATGTGTAAAACATTTTTAATGAGGGAAAAATTGTGCACCTTTAAAACTTTGATTCCTCTCTCTGACAGGCAAAATAATTTAACCCCATGTTGCTGCTCTCCATGTCATACTGAATGTGCAATTTAGATCACTTTAGATGAAAGCATTGGCCAAATGACAAATAACTATTTTATTCAAATAAAGAAACCGCTTTAAACCGTTAGTTTCAGGTTTACCCAAATGTGCATGAACTTTCTCAGTGCTGCAATTATACAGAATTGCCATTGGTGCTTTCTTGGGTAAACTCTCAAGATACTTCCTAATAAGATGTCATTGTGGGTATCCTTCATCTGTAAACAACATGTCTAAGCATGTAACGGTAAATTATGACGTTTTCATAGCCTAGCGAAGAAAACATCTCAGGCTTGTTTCACCCTCAGCCTTGTTAGTAGACTGGTGTGTTGATTGGGCTCTGTAGAGAAACCAAGACAATTCTGCTCTACAGTTCCTGTCTTTTCTGTCATATCATGTTTCTTTTTAGCTATAGCATCTGGCCAGCATTATTTCATTGCGGCTCTCTGCTCTCTCTCTCTCCACAAACACACACTTTTTCCCTTAGGTTACATCATAGTCATGACCTCATTGCCTTAGTGTTGTAGTCTAAACACAGTGAAGGTAGTGTTGCCATAACAGCGTCCATGTGTGTGTGCTCACTTTGAACACTTTGTTTAAGGTAATACAGGCTATTTTCACATAAAGATGTGGTCAGCTCTGCTCAGGAACAAATTCACTTCCCTGGAGCAAATTGGAGGTAGAAGACGTTTGGAGGAAGAAGACGTTTGCTTCTCATGTTTTAATCCCACAATCCCCCACTGCCGGCCATTGTAAGGTCTCTCACGTCACCTGCGTTTAGTCCAGTGCTGCAGTGATGTAAACCATGTGCTGCCACCTGTTGCAGATTTATTAAAAGATTGGACTGGTATTTAAGTTTAGTCCTCCATCTGTCGTTCCACTCTACTTTCAAAGCTTCTTGTTCCAGATCTGCCAGACCAGGGCATTATAGTACAGTTGGTGAGTTACAGGGAAGTTGTGTTTGGCTGCACAGTCTTGTCATGTCAGTACGGTCTGACTGGATATGACATAAAAAAGAGTGACACGAACCGGGTCAAATGAGAATGTCGTTAAGGATTGCTTGGGGTTTGCGCACAAGTGTGTGTATTTTTGTATGTATATTTTTCTATTTTATAATGTTTAAAAGTTTAATTTATTCCTGTGTTGGCAAAGTAGAATTTTCAGCATAATTACTTCAGTCTTCAGTGTCACATGATCCTTTAGAAATCATTCTAATATGTTGATTTGCTGCTCAAGAAACATTTCTTATTATTATACTAAATGTTGTAAACAGTTGTGTTGCTTAAAATGTTTTTTTCAGGACTCTTTGATGTATAGAAAATTCCAAAGAACAACATTTATTTGAAATAAAAACTTTTGTAACATTATAAACGTCTTCACTGTCACTTTCGATCAATTTAATGCGTCCTTGCTGAGTAAAAGTATTGAGTTCTTTAATAAAAATCCCTTTTGAACGGTAGTGTATTTTTTATACGCATTTCATCAGTGTCGTTCAAATTTCAGGATATGCTTACAAATTGTCAGGCTGCAAGAATGGGGAAAGTGCTCATTGTAGCAACCTGGCAACTATGAAAGAAATAGTTTGGCTTTTGGCATTGAAAGATATTCAAGAGTTTTGTTTGAGACACTTGGAAGCAGGTTAATAAGAGAAAATAATTGAGCACAGCTGTATATTAAACTTTTTTTCTCAGGGTATTATTCAAAAGTATCTTATTTCAAAAGTACCTGCTTCTAAATGCCACATAAACTACAGTTGCTCACTTTTTATATCAGTCAGACAGCCTCTTCCTGTCTAGGTGAGTGGTTCTTGTAGCCTGGCAAGTCAGACCCACATCAAGATGTTGGGTCTGGGAACACACCATTGGCAGGGCTCAATCCGAGGGGCGGGATAAACGGTTGTCTTTCAAATTCCCTCTGCACGCAATAGGATAGCGCTATAACCAACCAGAACAACGAAGAAGGTGAAGCGGAGCTAGTTGATAGATTAAACTTTTGCCGTATCCGGTCGGCAAAACTCTGAACACATCTTCCTTTTAATGACTTCAGCGCCGTTCTTTGTTCTTTTCTCAAAGAAAAGCTTAACTCCCAGTCTTCCAGAGTCGCGGCCAAAACCAATTCGAAAGACCGCTGTTCGCCAGTTTCTTTGTTTTCAAGTAGCACGCGGAGCCGTTACGGAACTCTGCCGTCATTATGTTAAGCCCGCCCACCGACTCTATACACGATGTGATTGGCCTGACTAGAGTTTGGTTTTTCAAGCTCGCAAGCCAACGGAGAGTTGCTAGACGACCCTGGCTGCAAATTACATTTGCTGCCGCTAGGGTGCGTCTAGATTTCTAGGCTATGGTTCTTGATCAGAATAAGCTGATCCATATAATCCATATAATCAAAAGTCTGGATACCTATATTTACCTGTATTTTTCCTCATAATTCTGCTGTCATAAGTGACAAAGGCGTGTGTGTTTGTGCATATGCATATTGCCAATATTTAGTCTGTCAGCATGAAGGGAGAGTTTTGATTGGGTTCTGCTTCGTGGAGTGCATGTTTCCTAGATGTAAATATTTTCTTAGTCAGAATAGCACTATAATTACAGGACACAGTCAGCCTGGCGTAAAGTGTGTGGGCTCCTGGCAGATTTGAGGGTGGTATATATATAGTGCATACAAGGGTTTATTTAACAGAGACACCATCCGTTAGATACACACTCAAACTGTCTGTCCCATCAGCTTTAGCACGAGTCAATATCCTGTTTAGTCTCACAAAGGCAACAGTATGCCGTACACTATGTCTGGCTCCATTACACCTTTGGCCTCCATCTTGACTTTGTTCCCAGCCTCACAGTTCATGATTCAGGCATCGATTCTCATGTCTTTTTTTGTGATTTCCTTTGCCAGAGTGCTGAATCTCAACAAATAGGCACTGATTACATTATCTCGACATCAAAGCATACAAACCAGCCTTTGGTATACAAGTGTCAATAGCTCTATGCTAATGCACGCTAACACAAACAGGCGTGTTGACACTGCGAGCGCAGTCTCAGTCGGTCTTAGTCGCGCTCTCAGACTCCGCTGTGATTCTGATTGTTTTTCCGTGTCTTACCCAAACAGATAAGTCTCTGAAGCCACAGGCCACGATTCAGATCTCGCTGGTTCACACAGAATGGGATTAAACCAGTTTCCTGCCTTCTCAGGACCCCAGAGCCGCCTGGGGCAGGACTGTTTCAGAGCTGCTGCTTGTGGGTTCGGGGAGGAAGGTGGCCGCAGAACATTAGTTAGCTGTCAAGTTTTCCAGTGCAAAGGCACAGGATGTCGGCCGGATCGGGCTTCCCGTGTGAATGGCTGCACTGATGGGAATCTCAGGGAATATGGGGGAAATTGGCTGTGGGATTCAAATCGCTGCTCCTGAGACAATCCGTGGGGTTAATCTTCACATCGCTCCTCTCCTACTTCTGGTTCCATCTGCCGTTTTCGTTCACTCCGGCCTTTCGCCCAGCCCATAATTGCTTTTGCTTCTTTTGTTCTCACACAGTGAGAACTTTGACAGTGTACATAAACAGAATTCCAGAGCAGCAGCGGCGTATGGAAAAAGCGCATATGGAGGCAGTTTGCCTGGATCTCTGCAAGGAACCAGTGAGGACCATCTATAATAGATCTGTTCTGCACTCAAGGTGTAGTCATTACCGAAGCTTAACGGACAGAGAGAAAGACTGCACAAACACTGATTTAAGCAGACATTCAGCATGTGTTCCTTTAACAATCTCACTTGACAGGGTTTCTCACGGGGCGAAAATATAACCATGATATGATTTTCATGACCTTGTTGCTTCAATCCTACTACTTTTCTCAAACGCTATGAACAGTTGGGACAGGATGTTCTGCCAGGGCATAAGTTTGGTTGGGTCATGTATTTAATTATGCATAAATGGGTGTTTCTTTAAGTATGTGCACTTTTATATCCCATGGGTTGATTTCTATTAAAGTTAACAGATTTCAACTTTTTTTCATTAGTTATATGAAGGTCACATTAAACAGTTTTGGAAACATTTTACAGTGACTTCACATTTATTTTTTCTACTTTCAAATGCCTTTTATGTATAACTTATATTGTTCAACCCTCGTTTCGAATCTTTCAAAGAAGTAAATTCTTCATAAGATATACACTAACATAAAACAGTTTGGGCTCTGTAAGACTTTATAAAAGCTTTGGAAAGATATGCAGTTACACATTATTTCGATGGTCCACTTTTTTTTGGGTTTGGGTAGTTTCATGCAGACTTCATAACAGCTTTCATTGGCCAAGGACCGCCCAGAGGCCGTCTGACTGACATGTAAAGCAACACTGTAAACCTGAATAAGTTGGCAAAACTCAAAAAATTTGAGGTAATCAGTTAAGAAATTCAAAGTTTAATTAAGCAGAACTGGCAGATTTTTATGTTGTACTTGTATATTTTAATTGCTCTTAACTTGAAATATTTGAGTAAGCTAACTCGTTTTAGTAGTGGCTAGATTTAAGTAGCTAATTCAGTAAACGCTAACTTGCTAAATGGTAATACAATGCTTTGACAGCATTAAGCATAGCAACTGCTGAATGAGTACAGCAATATAGAATTCAACATACCTGTGCTCAAACCAAGCTCATGCTCCAATTGTCACCATGATGGTAACCCCCCAAAAAACCCAACATAACAGAAACTCTTCTAAATTAGATTAGCTAAACATTAAACACTAAGAAAGCTCCCACTCAACATTAATCTTGCACAAAACACATTATATAACATTTAATTTCAGCATTTACTCCCACTTTTGAGTGCCATGGCAAAGCATGCTGGGAAATAGAAATCCCAGAAACAAGTTCATAAAACTCAAAACAATGAAACAATTCAGATTACTTAAAATGTGTCAGTTTTGTGAACTCAAAATAAAAAGAAAGTTCTATATACTGTAAAAGTTATTTTAATTGAACTAAATAGTTTAATTTAAGTTTACCCTACTTAAACCAATTAATTATTTTGAGCATTAGGGTTTACAGTGAACCACCACAGTTCGTTTTATTCCTCGTCATGTTTAAGGGCGTGAAAATGTAACGTCGATGTCCCTACAATAACAGACCGGTGTGTAAAACTCTTGGACGTATTTTAAAGAGTCTATGCCACAAACTTTACATACTTCACATACTTTTGAAAATCCGGCATTTAGTTGATGCTGATAAGCGCTCATTGTCACAGTTGTAAACACGAGGGCTTTCTTCTTCCATGAGGGGGTTAGGCATCAGGGCATCTTTGTTTCCAGGCGGACCGTTAAAGAACGTGACACACATGTCTCACAGACCCCCTTTAGAATTCAACCAATCAGATGACGACTTCGAAAATCCTGAAGTGTTTCCAGTTAAGTGTGCCATATGCATCAGACGTTCAGCCAGCGGCCCTGAGGCTGAGACTAGGGTTTGGGTAAGTAGAATAAGTTTGTAGTTGCAAAGTTACTTATAGTAAGTAGAATGTCTGTTGGGGACCATCAAAATAAAGCGTTAGCAGATATTAAGCAGACAATCTACTACTACTCTAATGAGAGTTGGTTGACATATAGTTGCAAAGTTACTTATAGTTAGTAGAATGTCTAAAGTGGACTATAAAGTGTTGCTCATGAAGGCTGCATTTATTTGACCGAAGTACCGAAAAAACAGTAATATTGTGTGACACATTATTACAATTTACAGTTAATTCAGAGAAATATATAAATATAGTGAGAGTGTGAAATGTGTTTACAGTCCTCTCAGCAAAGTGCAGATACCTGAAAACCCCAAACACCCAAATATAGAAATGTATTTATGAGGTCCATTTTGAATGGGTTTTCAGCATGAATCTACACCTGTGCTGTTCTGGGCTTATACAGGTCGGGCTACTTCCCTCTGAGGAACAGCGGACATAATTTGTGTTGTACCGCTACAACACCCACACAGAGTGATGACTTCATTTCTCATAACACACTTTTAAATTACATTTAGAAGCAAATTTATGCTTTTGGTGCACAGATCCAGTATCTGATTACCAATAAGAGCAGGATTAATTTATGGCCATTTGTCGTTGAGTGCACGGGACGTCTCTGCCAAGCGGCGGTTTTATGCTCCTCCATAATGCCGAATTGGATCATTTCCTGACCGTGACCTGGAGCATTTAGGAAAATGTTTGGCTTTTAGTGTCTTTCTTACAGACTTGTGCCTCTACACCTTCTAAGAGAACCACCCCATACTGTGACGCAGAGCATAATGTGAAACACATTGCACTTCTCTTGCTTTCAATCACACTCATTTCGTCTTACTTATTCACGATCATTATCTCGTGCTGTTTCCTGGTGTTTTAGGAGATGAACGCATATCTTTGCTGCTGTGTGAGTGCCAATGTAGGTCAACTGAGTCGACGTGATTTACAGCATGTGATAGTAAACCTGGAGGTAGGAGTGTCTGTGTGTGTATGTACGGGCAGAAAAACAACTCTTTGTGTGAGTGACAGATGGAGCGCTTTAAACAGACCCCCTTAGGTTTATGTTTCATTTCGGTGTCAGGGTTAATATTGAGAGTAAAACGCTCAAATCAGTTCCATGCAGCGTGTTTAGTTCCGTGAGGAAAGCTACAGTCCTGCAGGCCTCCTCTGAGAGGGATTTCCAAATACTAACACAAAATAAGTCTAACACAATACAACGTTATATGGAACAGATAAACAAACAAAACACTGCATTGTTCGGCAAGCCACATGTTACTAGCTGTATGGTAGCAATGCTCTTCACTGTACCTGATCCAGCTCCAGTAGTGTGTGTATGTGTGTCTAATCGCACAGATTGGAACGAATGAACCTTGCCTGTGGTCACTGGGTTCAGGTCTTTATTGCTGCTGTGGCCCAGCACATTTCACCATAGTTTCAATCCTCATAACGACCGTTTCACCACAGATGTTTCGACACAGCAGCAGTTTTTACTGAGGTCGCTGTATCACCACTCAAACGCACTACAACTTTGCTGTACCCTCCAACACAGTTCCAAGTATGTACAAGTGAAGTGTGTATTAAAATACCTAAGAAATACCAAAGACTAAAATCAAAATGTCTGCGATTCAAATTCGATTCAAATACTTTGCTATACACATGAATTTTAGCGTTTTATACTCTTATTATGACTTATTGGTTTGTGTAGAATTATGCAAATATTAATTATATATAGAATTTATATAATGGAACTCTATCTGAAAGAAATTAAGGGCCAGATTTACTAACAGCTTGCGCCAATTTACTACAGGAATAAATTACATTTTAAAATACAATAAAATAACAGTTTTTTTTAAAGTGCACATATTATGCTATTTTAAAGGTTTCTAATTTTGTTTTGGAGGTCTCCTACAACAGGTTTACATGCATCAAATGTCAAAAAACACTTTAATTTTCTAATAATATACATTGCACATCACCACATTTTTCAATGATTCTCAAACGACTCATCAGATGATTCAGTCTCTCTAAATCCCTCCTTTCCGTGAGCTACTCTGCTCTGATTGGCCAGATGGCCCAGTCTGTTGTGATTGGTCTAACGCTTACAGCAGTAGACCAAGAGACTGCTACCGCTTACAGTCGGAAACGAAATGCCCATTACCATAACTGAATTTCAGCTCAGAATGCTTCCTAGCGATTGTACAAGACTGTAACGATGGCCTCGATTTGAGCGTGATTCTGCATGATAAAAAATTGGAAGAACTAGTTATTCAACCCGAACCTCCATCGCAAGGACGACTTGAGCAGGACGTTTCTCAGTCATACGCTACTCAGTTTGAGGTATATTATGAGATGTTGCAACTGTAATTCCTCACCATCATCATTAACAAGTGTATATCCATCAACAAACCGATGTGTATATTTCTAATTTATTACGGTGTGCATGTGGGAACTGTATTATTAACAGTATCAATAACGGCACATACGTTAGCTGAGCACTATCATGAAGGACTGATGTAACATTAAAGTTTATAAAACAAATCTTGCTCCATCCTTTATCATTACTCAAAGTAGTAAGAACATCAGACAATCTGCATTAATAGACACAGTTTTAGGTAATAGTGGCCCACAGCTGATTAGCAGCTATTTCAGTAAGACAGTAATAATGTGAGTTAGCCGGTTAGCTGGAGACCTACACAATATAAAACACAAAACTATGTGTTTTGAACACCTGGTAGAAAATATATATACATATATCAATAATTAATTGTACTTACAGGTTGTGATTCTGAGGAGCAAGTTGGTCCAAATAAAGTGGGTACTGTCCCATCTTTAATGGATAAGCTTTTTGTAAATCCCATTTAGACTTCACAGAAATTTGAGAACCAATCAAAAGGTTATACTGCTGTTGTATCACTGTGGTCATTTTAACCACTGCCTCTTCACATCCTCATCCTTTGGAAGTGTTTACATGGAGAATTTGGTTTTGCAGAGCAGAAAACAGCATCTTCTCGACATGTAGACAACACGAACCGCAGCTATCACGCTTGAGGGCAGGCGGACAACGTAGAACATAGGTGGGCATTAGGAAAATGTGTAGCCGTAATGGAAGTGGGACTCGTTTAGGCGGTTCAGAGTCGATTCTTTTTTTTCCGAGAGACAATAACTTGTGAACGCGCTCATTCGGCTTCACATCATTGCAGATCGTTTACATTCACAGACAGCTATATCACACATTGCATGAAAGGTAAAATTTGCATAATAGGGGCACTTCAATTGTAGTAATTTTAAGCCATGGTAAGTACAAGAAACGTCATAAAAAAAAATTAAAATATTACCGACCCCCTATATAGGAGAAGCATCTTAATACTTAATTGAAACATAAATTAGAGCTTTTATGATCCAATGATATGAGTTTGGGGTGGGGCTTGCGATTCCCTTTGGTAACACTTGTAACACTTAAGGATGTAATGGTGTATGGTTTTTTTGTAACATGTATGAGTATAGTCTCATAATTGTGTCACCACCTCAAAAGAAACTTTCTGGGTTTTTTCCCTGTTCTGTAGGGTCTTCTCTACTGTGATATACTGTTCTAGTTTTAATAAACGGCCTCTCTTTCTCTTGCTCTCTGTCTCTCTTACTTTTGTACACTCCTTCTGGGAGGTGTTCTGTCAGAAATGTGTTTTTAATCAGGGCTGTGTTCTGCTGGGATATGTTAATGTGGAACACTGCTTCCCAAACCCTGTGGGTCCACTGCAGAGCCAGCGCATAGCCAACTTTGGGCCAATTCTGGCGTGCTTACAGGCCGCTGACATCCTCCTGCATTAAGACGCTCACTCTGTTCAACCTTAGAGAGGGGGGGATAGGGAAATATTTCCTAGAAAACCCCTGAAAGATGTTGCCATGCAAAACAAACCCACTACAATCAAGGAGATGTGGGTTAGAGGTATATTGCCGTGTACTGCGGAGGACTATGGACTCTGTTCTCAGAATGAAGACGCTGTTACCCTTCAGAAACTTTGCCTTATGTTCACGCCTGAGGAATACAAACAAAGCTGGAGCACAAATGTGTTGTTTTCCAGAATGCTGCTAAGAACGGCCTGTGCTCTGGGTGACGCTTTCAGTCAACATGAAATCACAATTGACCCTGTTTGCTTTCTTAACACACGTTCCTGGTCTTAATGTGCATGATTCATCAAAACAATCCAAGTCCTATAATAACTTTAACAATCCAAACAATTCTGCATGGATATAATCAAGCCCCGCCCTTAATTATAATTTCCTGTTTCATCATGGATTTAAAATGGCTTTGGAATGGCTTTTTGTTGTAGATGTTAGTATCTTAGTTTAAAAAATAAAATATTTGTATGATGTTTGTGTGAGCATTATTGGTGCTCATTTTGAACAGTGAATGAACAACAGTAAACTGAAGTGCTTTGCTAGTGGGTTACACTTATTTATTTGGTAGACGCTTTAATGCAAAGCGTTACATTGTATTCAAGCTATACATTTTTTTCAGTTCATGCATTCTCTTGGTATCGAACTCATGACCCATTTGCTAGTGCCACAACGTAATGAATTGTTTACCCATTATAATGTTATTTTTAGGTTTTCACAATATGAACAATTTTCACATGTTGTTTTGTAGATGCATGTTTACATTAATTGTGTAAAATATTTGAATATTTGGTTTAGGGTTACGGTTTCATTTTGCATTTTGTGTGTGTGTGTATATATACAGACACGCACACATACACACACACACCTATATTATGTAAACACAGACTTTTATGTTAGATGCGATTAATCAGTTTTACAGCCCTAGTTAACAATAAAAACACTGGTTTTACATAATATGTTTTATATATTTTCCTCAGCCATAGTGATCTGTAATGACATTACTGTAATGACTGTAATGGCTTCAGCTCCACTCAGGCTTTTCCATTTTCTGCTCTCCACTCGCTTGACACTCTGCTGAGAGAAACCCTGCTCCGAGTCCTGGTGTTAAACTGCTTCCCGCTCCTCTTTCACTCCGCACCACAGCTATTAGGTGTAGGATTATGTGGCTTACATGTGTGTATGTGTCTCACAAACCTCTCCACCAGGTGCTGCTATTCGCTGAGCAGATCTGGCCTCCAAACTCAAAAAGAATGAGGTGTGTGTGGCAGAAAAAGCAGGAGAGAAGGACAGATAGAAAGAGATTGAGACCGGCTGTAGTGTGTTCTCCTCTCATCTGGATTGAGTTAACATTCCAAACTCACAGACACAGCAACCGTATCCCAGTATAGGCGAGCTGTGCTCTTACAACTTACAACAAAGGCGTGTGTATATTTGTGTGTTTGTGCACGCATGTGTGTGTGAGCAGGACGGCCTCTCCCTGTCTGAGTGGGCTCTCCCACGACACTCCTTCCTAAACATGCCACATTCCTTCATCTCATCCATCCTTCTCTGCTTTGCTAAGAAAGAAGATAAGTGAAGCGTTTATACTAGCATAATTGTAGAGCAGGGCTACTGTTTAGGTCTTGAGTAGTCATGTGACTCTTGCATCATAGTTTATTTAAATCTTGAGAGCTTGCAAAGGAAAAAGATATTGATATATAGATAGTGATATTGCTTAATTATTGATTTGTTAGGATACAACGGGGCTAAAGGTACACTCTATGAAAAATGCACTTTTCACTACTCCCATAGTGTATGATTGCAGAAAAAAAAAAGTTTTATTAAACATTGATGGAGCAACATATTTTGTGTGAAAATAAATCATAAAAGTTGTTTGTCTGTTTAAAAATCGTATAAATGTATGAGGTGGCAGGGTAAAATGCTTAATAGCATGGCGCAAAAGGCACGAAGTATTGATACAAATACTTTAGCTAAATATGTTTTTAAAATGTCTAAGTTAATACTTGTTCAAAACAATCACTTTAGCAAAGTTTGCACTATTTTCGGTTTATTTTGATAAATAAAAGAATTTATTTTTGTTTAATAATTATACTGTCATTAAAATATGTTCATTTTAAAAATACAGAAATTATTTAAAAAAGTAAAGATTCTGAAAGAATTGAATGAGATCCCATAATAATTTAATAAAGCTATACAGTAGTAACAAATAAATATATTTTTTTATATGATATGATTAATATCTTATTTTTTAAATATGATGCTTTCATTATAAATATGGTGATTAGGCCTATCTCTAAGGTGGATACCCAATTTGATATATGATATTTAGCATCTGAATCTAACCATGTCATGTCAACAAATGGAAAATTCAGCCAGCTGATTATTATCATGTTAATTATTGTGCCTTTCGCCCCAACAGCAGGGGTGCCTTGTGTGACCCCAAATATCATACTTTTACATATTCTTTCGTTATTGAAAAACTGTTGCTTTATTTACCTTGAACAAAACTGAAAATCATTACCAAGACCTTTGTCTCAAAATATAGAAATTAATTTTATAGATTCTCATTTGCTACATTTTAGAAAACATTGAAGATTAGATTAGCAAATTACCGCAGAATCAACTTTGCATTGCTGTCCGCAATCGTGTCAAAGATCAGCCAAATTTCCACGTGCATTAAAAGCGGTTGTTAAGAAAAGTGCTGAGCTAAATTTTTGTGCCATCTAGTGGTTTAAAAGAGAATAATGTCAAATGTGCCTTTTACCCCGGTGCACCTTTAGCCCCATCGTACCCTACAGCTGAGCATGGATTAGATTAGACCAAAATGATGCAGCGTTCTGCCACTTTTGATTCAAAAAAGGACCAAAATTATTGGCTTCGTTCTATTTCCTTATGCTTATTACCTCTGTTTTTACCAGAGATGCTTGCTCAAAAACACTTTTAGAGTCCATTACATTAAGCATAATGCTTCACGGTCAATGAGGGAAACAACATACATAGTAGACTCTCAGTAGCAATTTTGTGTTGTATTATACTCTCACAGGTTTTGAACTCAGGACTGCTTGTGTCAACAACTCAACGCTGACTTTATCCATATACAGTATGTATGTGTATTTCATTTTTTGATTTTGTTGTATTCTCTAGTAAATATATACTATAGCAAAAAATATAATATAATATAATGACATTTAATATTTAAATTATATTTAATTCTATTAACGTTAATATTAACATTATTATTGGTAGTATTATTAGTATTATTGTTTGCTTATTTTGTTTATTTTTTATTTCTTTGTAAATATATGTGTATACCATCATCACAAAGGACTTTTAATATAATATAATATAATATAATATAATAATATAACATAATATAATATAAAATAATATAATATAATATAATATAATATAATTGGATAATAATGACAATGATAATTATTATTATTTATTTATTTATTTATTTATCTTTTTATTTATTTATTTTCTGGTCATGCCATACCAGAATCACCATCAGATTTTAGGTTTCCCTCCTCTCAAAAATCCCGACTGAACCCCTGTCGCTGACATTTCTGGGGAAAAAAGAGGGACCAGGCTGGATCAAAGGTCAACCTGTACAACACTTCCAACTTGTCGCCTTAATCACTTGTGTGTGTGTGTGTGTGTAGGTGTGTAGGTGTGTGTGTAGGTGTTTGTCATACAGTTTATGACTATCCTGGCTAATAGGGTTAGTGCTGTAGGCAAATACTCCTGCACCCAATTCTATCCCCTCTCTTTCTTCAACAGCTGTGAACTTGAACTCTTATTTACCTACGTGTGTTGAATTACACACTGCAGCCATACACACACACACACACACACACACACACTTACTTACAAAGGCTCACTCAGCAGTGAAGATCTGTAGTGTTATAGGCTTCACATATTGCATTAAGAAACATTAAATTAGTTTTTTTGTTCATTTTAAGGTTAATGGGCAGCACATTTTTATATTTTCAGTCATGGTTTACTTAGCTATACTTTGGGAAACAAATTTTTCTCCAGAAGTTAGCTAAATATGACAAAACCTCCCTTTACAAGGTTAGTCCATTACAAGGTTTACTCCGTTACAAGGTTAGAGATAGAGTACTAGTTAGTACTTTTACCCCCGGTTTCACAAGGCTTAAGCCTAGTCGCAGAGTAAAATGCATGTTTGAGCTGTTTTAACTGAAAGCAACTTGCACTGACATATCTTAAAATATGTCAGTGCCATTGTTTTGTCTCAAGATGCACACCAGTGATGTTTTTTTCTATGGCATGTTTATAAAAGATACGTAAATGTCCTAATTGATCTAAGGCCTAAGCTTGGCTTAGTCTAGTCTGTGAAACCAGGCATAATTAGTTTAGTGTAAAAAATTATAGGTCATAATTCGTGTGTAATATGTGTTTGTGTGTGTGCACTGTGATGTCCCTTTTGGAACATATTTGACATTGGTCTTGCTCCAAATTATTTTACAGTAAATAATCTGATGACCTGTCTCTCTGTGTGTGTGTGTGTGTGTGTGTGTGTGTGTGTGTGTGTGTGTGTGTGTGTGTGTGTGTGTGTGTGTGTGTGTGTGTGTGTGTGTGTGTGTCTGTGTGTGTGTTGGGTAACAGCATTGTAGTTTTGTGGTGTCAGCTTACACATACAGGTCTGTACACAGCAGGATTCAGCTGTGCTTGGCTCTGAACTAGACTCTACAGATACTAGAGAGAGCAGAGGATGCAAAAGATGAAGTAAGACAGGAAGAGTAGGGAGGAGAGAGGAAGAACAATCAAGAAAAGACAAGTAGAAAGAGCAAGAGGTCTTGGAGAGGTGAATGTAACAGAATAAATTGAAGGGGCGAACGAACATGGCGAAGAGAGGAGTGCAGGAAAGAGCGCAAGGCATCTCATCATGGGTAAAGGGGCGAGATAAGAAGGTGAAAGAGAGATGTAGCTGGACCGGAGGGGTACAGATCAGAGGTGGGTAAGGAAGGGTTAAGCGTTCGACTGGTGCAGCACAACAGGAAGGCTGTTCTTGGGCCCGACTCCAAACAGATGTTCAATTGTTTCAGAGCTGTGCTTACACTGTTGGACTGCGTTCCACCACTCAAGGGAGGAGGAGGGGCCGAAAACTCAGAGAACCCAGCTGCGGCTGAGAGAGAGAGAGAGAGAGAGAGCGAGGTGTGGGAGGGTGAAATGCACTGTTTTTTCTTCAACAAAAAAGGCATGTGTGTGTTCCAAAAAACATTACTCCCAGGGAAGAGGGTAGGACAGAGAGATTCAAGCGCTTTTTTCTGCATAAATAGCACTTTGAAGTGGGCGACAGAGGCTTGGGGGCCACTGCATATGCAAACAGCTTCAGTGTCAAAGTTGCAGTGCAGCTTTGGGTAGATCTGCTGCTCCCCTGAGGCCTAAACTGCATGACTGGTGTCCCACCTCTCTCCTGTTTTACTGTAACATATTTAAATCTTACAAAGAAGACATACTTTACTCATTTACTCACTTCTGAAGTCATTTTACTCCAGAATTAAAAGAAACAAGTAATACATTATAATTTGCTTAAGGACTTAATATTATTATTATTATTATTGCATTTTGACTTCATTTCCATAACAATTAAGCATATATATCAACCAAATTTACATTGGTGTAATATTAAACAATTACATTCTTTAATGCAGTAATCAAGAGTACTGGTTATCAGCACAGCTTATTAGGCACAAGACTGCTGTGATTTTTTTTTTTTCTCTTTCTTTTGGTAAAACAGAATATTCCAAAGAAGTTATTATAGAATAATTTACATTTCAGACTAAATTTGGACAGTTTTGTATTTTTTCTCCACCCATGAAAATGTCTTAGGCTACGACTGTAACCCTGGTTTCCTGAGATGGGAACGAGACACTGCATCTTAGATTGACGCTATGGGAAACGCCATCAGCATGACCAGTGTCTGAAGCAGTGTCAAACGCCAATTTATTGGCTGACAACAGTCCATGATGTCACAAGCGGAGCGCCTGTAAGTATAAAAGGGCACCTGTAATACACGTCATCAACTCTTTTGTCTGAAGGAGACGCATAGGCAGGCCCTCAACATGGCAATGGGACGCAGTGTCTCGTTCCCCTTCTCAGGGTACCAGGGTTACAGTCGTAACCTGAGACGTTCCCTTTCGAAGTGGAACTTCGACATTGTATTGAATTGACACTATGGGGACCCAATACCCACTATGTCATGCTGAGGGAATGCTTGCCTTATTAAGCTGTGAATATGCATAAACATAATGAACATTGCATAAATTGACTCTACGGATTACTTATCCAGAGTCAGAGTGCGTTAACCCCAAGGGCGCATCCAAAATGACGCATATAGACTGACCCCACTCCCTAAGCTAATATCTTCCAATAGTAGGAGAAGACACCCAAATTTCCATGCTCTATAGCCAGGGAAGTCCCGGCCTTTACAACCTTCCTCCCTCCCTTGCCACCAAGAACAGAGCTCTAAGGCAAAATGGTTTACAAAAAAATCAACTACGACCTTTAACATCACCACTACCTCCATGGAGAGGGCGAACCCTTAAATTCATAAGAAGGGATGCAATGCAAGTGTTGCATAGTTTAAATGCCAACGTCTCTTGATTCAAACAACTCAATCCCTAGGAAAACCACAGGGGAGTTTCAGTTCTACTTAATTATCCTAGCCATAGGAGAGGGCCCTGCTTGCATATATTTCTCCAGGATCCGTAAAAGCGTGCTAAAATAACAAGAAGGAACACTAAGGCAAACTATCTCAACTTGCCAGGTTCTTAGAACATGGATAAACTAGAGACTTTACATGGTACCCAATCAAAGGGGAGTGAGACCCTACTTCAAGAACCAACAACAGTTGGGGAGTGAGGTAACAGAACAGGCTTTTTGAATATAAACTGTCCATCACCTTACTCAACCCACGCTCTCTTTCTGGCCCTTTATGCTTCCTTCTCTTCTACAGGAGGCATCATCACGTATCCCTACTTGCAAAGTCTTTCTACATTCGCATAATTTGAATGCTGAAAGGGAAAAACACGAGCTGACTATGGTTTCTTCCAGGACTTCTCCACTTCCTCATTGAGTTCCGGTAGAAATGGAAGGCTCGTGGTGGAAGGATAATTATGGCCATAGAGGACGCGATCGTCAAGTTTGCCTTAAGCCACTTCCTGTTTCTTGCGCCTCCATGTGGTGCGGGCCATAACTTCCAATAATTCCCCATATGCAAGGCTGACAGAAGGAGAGGGCTAAATAGTTAGAGCACTTTTTTCACCCACTCCAATCCCATCTACCTCCTCATGGTTGGATGGTGCCAGCAGCATGCTCTCTGCTGGATCAGAAGACGCTAACAACAGAGCCTCCCGATCCCACGGTTCGATTGAGCCAGTAACCGATGAATGAGAGCGATCAATCCCTCTCTCAAATTCCTCAGCCAGCTCAACCTGTGAGCCTCACAACGTGCCTCAGCAACAGCGGGACCCGAGCCATGAGGCGCAGACACTTGTCCCTCATCCCTTGAGAAGAGGGCCAAATGTGAACGGAGCTTCCTCAATGTTAACTTTTCACAATGGGTACATGCAGCACTCTCAAGTGCTGAACACGCATGCTCCGCACACAAGCAAACAAAGTACAGAGCATGTGTGTCCTCAGGTGTCAGAAAGCGAGGTCATGGAGGAACACACTTTCTGAAGCATTTGCTGCTTGTGAATCCATTGTATTCGCCTTCACACGTGCTAAACAAACAAACAGCTCCTGAAGACAAAAAAAGCTGATGATGTGTATTACAGGTGCCCTTTTATACCTACGGGCACAGCGCTTGTGACATTGTAGACACATAAATTGGTGTGTTTGTCACACGTGCTTAAGACACCGGTCACGCTGATGGCGTTCCCAATAGCATCAATCCAAGATGCAGTGTTAAAGTGTCACTTTGAAAGGGAACAGTTCCAAAAGAGGTCAGAAGCACAGACTGGCTCTGCCTAAACTGTATTTACCTTGGCATAGTTGAATAATACGAGTTCTGTACATGGAACTGACATACCATGAGCCGCAAACACCATTGTTTCATATGTAAATCTTGTGCGTGAAAAAGACCACTGAAAAACGGGCCTATCCCAACATAATACCAACTGTGACATAACAGTCGGGATCATTAATATTTACGCCCCCAAAATTTGCATATACCCAGCCCATGTTCAAGGCCAGGCAGTAACGTGGACCTGCACAGCCGAATCATCAGAAGTTCTGCAGGTATTGTGAAGAAGCAAGCAAGGACAATAGCGAAAATGGCAGATCATGGATATAAATGTTATGTTCCAGGCTGTGCAGGGGATGTGAGCACTTTTCATACCCTTCCCACAGAACAGAACTGTCAACAGGCATGCTTGATTTTTAAACCGGGGGGTGGGGGGTAAAAAGAGGAGCGTTCCAGCGTTCGTGCTTGCGGTTGCCAGATTTCAATAATTAAAATCCCCAATCAGAGCTTTTCTGTTAAAAGAACACCTATTCTATCCAGAGTTTTACTTAAACTGTGCAATCTGGCAACCATGTGCACACAAGCTCTCTCTCGCGCGCGGATGATCTGAAAACACCAATAAACAAGTAAGCTGCATTTCAGCAACCTCCATTTGAGATTTTCTGCTTAAAGTGTCATTCAGGTGGTCTGTGTTCTGTCACGACTCACGAGCCGCTTGTGCTGTTTGTGCAACAAAATCTGACATCAAACCTTCTCAGCGATGAACTGTAATAAATCCAAGCATGGATCTCTCGACTATTTGCGATTGTGTTTGCTGAATAACTGCACTTGTGTGAGCTACTGAAATGAGCCCTGCTGTGAAACAACCAATCAGAGCAGCGCTCAACATTATTATTCATGACCCTTCCAACTAAGGTAATAACAGCCCATTTCATTCTAGGGACAAATCCTAGGGTTGTAAACGGACATGTGAAACCGTATCTGGAGTATTTTTGCCCTTACCTAAGCCACATACCTTCTATGTAGATATCAAAGAACAATTTAAAATATTGTATCAATGCATTCTATGGGACCTTTAATCAAATTAGATGACCTGTAAAACTGTTGAATAATGAAAATTATCCATTGAGATGAAGAATATTGTACTATAATCATATTAAATATAATGTAAATAGTGAATAACAAGGTTTTGGTAACAGAAGAAGGTAACAGGCATTCGACAATTGAAAGGTTTTTATTCAAAATATAATTTCTTATATCTGGCTTTGTACCTGATGAATTAATAATGGCCTTGATAAAAGATAGCTGATTACAAAAACATATATCACTGAAATTCAGTGGTAGACAGTATCGAAGTAGCCTACGTTTTTAAAGGAGGCCTATCTGTAGCCTACTTTATCAGAGTTTTATTTCAGGAAAATGTTACTTTCACTTCACTTCCAAAGCATAATGTCGTACTTTTTACTCCACTACATTTCATAATATCGTTCCTCGCTATTTCGAACTGAAGAAATCGACACCCTCCCTGTGACGCGATAGATTGAATGAATCAGTTGTGAATCGGACTGATCCGATTGCAACTGTTCTCGAGTCAACAACTCACTGATTCAATGATCCGAGCCGAGAACAGTGATATCTTGAATATGCGTGCAAAAAGTAAGTTAATGCTGAATTTTAGTAATGATTATTGTAAATGAAAACCGTATTTAGGCCATGACTGTCAGTTACTTGTGAAGTAGGCCTAAATCTGCCGTAAAATGGTGAGCTGATTCAGTCCATTGAAATACTTATGTGTCACCGTCTGTATGGTGATTTTAGGTAAAATAATGTTACTATCCATGTATCTTCCTCACTGTTGTATCAGTTTCAAATGATATAGGTTAAACTAGTATGTTTGCATAAAGTTCATCTTAGCGTTCATTGCCCCATATGACGTCTTTACATTGTTTTGTATTTGTAGCCACATACACAATTTTAGTTATTTGCACATACACACTTTGTTATTTGTTTATTATTTTACTTGTTTGCACACTTGAACTATCAGTAACGTAAATTGATATTTTAATAGGATATATTTATATTTAATGTTTTGTTGGTGTATAATACGTTTTGGTAAAATTAGCTTATTAGCAGATCAGTACATATTAAATGTCAGCACTGATCTTTCTTATTAGTGCTGACTAATGATGACTACTATGACATCAGTACTTTTTACTTTTAATACTTAAGTAGGCCTACATTAAAAATCAAGTACTTTTGTACTTTTACTCAAGTAAAATTGAAAATGAGTAGGCTACTTATATTTTACTGGAGTAATATTTTATTAGGGTGCCTGTACTCTTACTCAAGTAGGCATATTTGATTTGTGTAGGCTACTTCATCCACCAAGTATTAAACTAAAACTATTTCAATCAAATCACGTGATGCATCATGCAGAGGAATTCTTAAAAAAATGATTTTACCAATGCTGTAATATCTTCTTTAGTATAATATAGGTTGTGACTAAATTATATGGTAATTCATATTCACAGTGAGTGTACTGTACAGTATGTGTGTGTCTGACATTGCCAGAGAGGGTGAAAGTGCATTAAGACAGGGCAAGCAGTATCACCCTGTGGCAATGGAGAGCAAATCTCAGTGTTTATTTACACCTCAGCGTCACACATACACACCGCAAATGCACACAAGGTTGTATTTCGCAACCACATGAAAAAGAGCCAAGCTGAAACAATGGCTGGCTGGACCGAAGTTAATTACCCACATAAGACCAGCGCTGACCTCACTCAAAAACTGCCTACAGCCAGCATAATGTTAACTCACTCGTACTTACAGAATGCTCACACACACATACACTACACAACATTATAGCCTTGCTCTCTTGAACTCGGGGTAGAAAGCGTAGTCTTCTCCATTGACTCCCAGAGTGTAATAAACACATAACTTCACTGCTGCAAACAAACATATCTGCTCTGTGAGAAACGAGATAGGCCACTTAGAAGTCTGACCTGTTCTAAAAGCAAGTTTACCTTTTTATGGTTGGTTTTATGGTAGAGATGCACCGATGTATTGGATTTTTGATCAATTTAAAAGCATCAGCATATTGGCGGATACCGATGGTTTTGATTAACTGTGTGAAGGCACTGAGTTGTATAATGTGTGTTGCATAATCCAACGTTTTTCTCTGGGTAAAATGATTAAATGCTTTCCTAAACAAAATTAAACATGTACAAAATATAGCAGGGCTCGACAATGCAGACTGTCCGGTGCCAGCGTGAACGTCGCTCGGAACAATTGACGGAACTGTCACTGTCCCGATCGGGCAAGTGCTGCATCGTCACAAAAGTTTATCCTTTGCAAGTGTTTTTAAGCCATGACTATTTAATATTCAATCGCAAGATGCAGCAAAAGAGAACTCAATTTGGTACTCGCTGTGTGAGAAGTTTTGTGTGTGTACACATTCAAAGCGCGCCCAGAAAGCTGCATCTCAGCGCAAATACTGAATTGAGTAAATTCAGATAAAAACAAATAAATACACAACATTTTTTTTATCAAAATGCCCATCTTGCCAAGTATCCAGTAAACACAGTTGGTTATGGCTTAAGTGAATGTAAACAGTTGAGAAATAAAACACACGTGTGTGTGTATCAGTATATTGGATCCGTGCAGCTCTTAAAATGACAACATCCTAATATTCCTGCTGCGCTACTGTCTGTTTTAATGTTAATCAAACAACAAAAGACAAAAAAACTAAACAATATTTCATATCTATCTTTGTTCTGTTGTATTATGTATTTATGTTGGCCTGTTGAATGTTAAATGGATCCAATCCATGTTCAATGAAGATGATTTGATGATTCAGCTATAAACTAGCTAGTATACCTTATTATTATAAATCATTGTTTACTTTTTTACTTTAAAGTACAAAAACATTACATTCATTTAAAGTATATTATTTCCATAAGTACTCTTTTAAAAGTATTCTAAAGTGTATTTCTTTTTCACAAGTGTTAGCATTTGCCTCAGTAGCCATGTTTTTGCTGTTTGTGTTGTTTTCAAACACTGTTCATCACTATTTTCCATCATCAGCTAATCATAAGTTACTGATATTGAACGTTTGTTTAGTAAGCACTTGGTAACTAATTACCGTCTATAAAAATCCAGCCTTGGATGGTAGCTAGTTTTAAGTAGTTTCTAGCTGGTTGAAGCTAGTAATTTATAGTCATCACATGGTCCAAGCTTATTTAAAGGTCACCTATTGTGCAAAATCCACTTTTACAAGGTGTTTGGATATAAATGTGTTTACAGTGTGTGAACACAACCACCTTACAATGATAAAAATCTACCCACTCCTTATTTTTTAATCCCCATTAAACCAAAGCAGTCTCATTAGACAAGCCATTTTGATTCTCTGAGGAATGTGACGTCACATTCCTCATGCCCCGCCCATGGCCGCTGACTGACAGCCCTGCATTACCATAGTTTCCGCCCTCAGCGAGTTGTACACTGTCCACCATTTTCTCCGCGCTCCAGTAGCTATATAGTTAAACAATGTCTCGTCAGCAATCCCGGTGTTTTGTTTTTGGATGTATGAGTGAGCACAAGAGTCTTCATCTTCTCCCAGCATCTGAGCCACTGAGGACGCAGTGGATTAGTTTTATTTTTGAAGGTAAAGCGCCTCAAAATACACCTAAACGCGTTTTTGTCTGCGCAAATCATTTCACTCCTGACTGCTTTATGAACGAGGGGCAATACAAGGCAGGCTTTGCGATATATACAGGCCAATCAGAAGAGAGGCTCATGAATATTAATTAGACAGGCCAAAATCGACCTGTTCTTATCAGAGCTCCTGAGAAAGGAGCTGTAAAAATATATTGCAATGGTTTTTGGTACTTATACCGCAAATATATATTCTTAAGGACATCAACACCTAAAATAAAACTCCAGAAAGGTGTACAATATGGGACCTAAGTAATTAGCTGAGCTGGTGGGGATAAGGTCAACCTGGTTAAATCTGGTAGACCACATTGGCTAAGCTGGTGGGGATCTAGTTGAGCTGGTTATCTTGACTAATTTAGTTTGCTCTGACCTGGTTTCTCCAGCAGGGGTGCTCATATTCTCCTTCCAAAAACAGTCTGTTTAACCTCCTGCTCTGTGGCCTGGTGTCTGGCAAGGCCTGGTTTTAGCGACACATTCTTGGAAGATATGAATTTAGATTTACACTAAATTGATGCACTAAGGGAGTCCATGACCATATTAAATCCAATAAATCAAACATGAAAATATGATACTGATGTCTTCACAGCTCCCTTGGAGGGACTGACCATTGGCACGATGAAATCACTGCAGTGTTTTGTGAACCTTGAACCTGTGAGTCACACAGACACAAACATCCTGATTGGTGTATTGTAGGAGACACTACTAGGCCAGATATGCCATTGAACAGGTGGTGTGTTTGTCAAGGGTGTGTGTATGTGTGTGTGTAAAATGATTCATGCTGACTCAAAGTTTGTGTGTTTAAGCAGCAGACAGAGCGGCTGGCATCTTGAGGAGGTTTATCAGAAAGCGCTCTGTGTACCTACTGAATTAACCCTGAGTCACAAAGCAGGCTGGGATTGAGACAGAGCCATAAAAGATCCATCTGATAAGGTTTAATGAAATCTAGACTGCATTTTCCTCTGGAAAACTGTACCTTAAGACAAGATGGCCGAGCGACTGACACAAAGAGGGCCAGCTATAAATCAATCATTATGAGCACTGGTCACCATGTATAAATATACTCCGATGCATACACATTTTGTAGATCTGGTGTTTTAACGCCATTTTAACCCTCAAGTTCAATTTGGGGTTTGAGAGACAAACATCCTCAATGTTTTGGAGACGCAGGGACCCCAAGTATAAAATATAAATATAATCAATTTTCCCATGCTATGATCTGATTGGCATACAATTTGGATTTGGATTCAGATTGTAGGATGGTATATATTATACAGTATCGTTCAATAGTTTGGGGTCTGTAAGATTTTTTTTTGAAAGAAATTAATAAACAAAAAGAAAAAAAGAAACTTTTACATAGTTAAAAAAAATTCGATTAAAAAATGCTGTTCCTTTAAACTTTGTATTCTTATCCTCTTTCTTTGTTTCAATGTTTTCAACAGTGATAATAATTAGAAATGTGTCTTGAGCATCAAATCAGCATATTAGAATGATTTCTAAAGGATCATGTGACACTGAAGACTGGAGTAATGATGCTGAAAATTCAGCTTTGCATGACAGGAATAAATGACACCTTAAAATGTATTCAAATAGAAAACAATTACATTAAATTGCAATAATATTTAACAATATTACTGTTTTACTATTTTTTTTGTAAAAATACATTATCATAGATAAAATTGAAGGAGATCCCATATTAATTTACTATGGTTAAACATTATAAATTATTTTGGCAGAAACTGTGGTTACAACAGTACATTTTAAGGTGCTGCAACTTTCATCAGGTTACAATCATAGTATTTGTATTTCTTCGTTTCCTGAGTATTTGCAGTCATTAATGATCAGAGCACAACCACCGCGTTTAACACATGATTCATTCACTGTGAATGAACACTTACACACGCAATTCTCTTTTATTCTCTCCAGTAACAGTTTTGCAATCCTAAAGAACATGACTTCAGATTTCCATTACGCTGAGTGAAACCCATTTTCCTTTTCTACTTTTCCAAAATTTATCAGACAGCAGTTGTGCGCAACATAAATAAACAATTGTTCCATGTCAGGGATTCCAAAACAAAGCATTGGATTTAAATATAATGTTTTCTTGTCTAGAGATTATGTGAATTATTATCGTGCATCATAACTGTTCTTTAGACATTTATTTCTCATTATTTCCAATAGAAAAATTAAACAGGAAATGTCTCAAATTTGTAACTGTGTACATCTCTCTCTTTGGCCCTTATGGATCTGTTTACTGCATAGTATATACTTTTACTGCCTGCCTAAATTAAACAAAAAAAGTATGTATATATAGAACAGTATACAATATAGCATGCTTTATTGACCTCATTATGTTATGTATATATTGATTATTTTATACTTTTAATCCAAGTTTGTTGTAAAAATAAATGTTGTGTTGTGTTGTGAGAATTAATACACTTTTTGGCAGTCCGAACAAATCAAGAAAGAGTTAAAAATAGTAGATACATTTTGTGGTTCATTCGGCATGCTGGAAATGAGAGGTCAAGCTAAGCACATTTTATTATTGTGGGATACAGTAGTGTGCAATGTTCTATTTTGCATATAGTGCACAATATAAATAATATATAGTGTAGTAGTAAGGCAGTATGCTATTCCCGACCATAGCCTCTCTTGCTCTCTCACTCTCTCGCAGCCGTTGGATCTGTTTGGAGGCAGACGGTTGCCATGGTGCGGTTGCCATGCGGCTGGTGTCTGACTCAGACAGGCCCACACACTGTCAGTAGGAGGACAAGAGGTGAATCACTATGCTGGACGTGTGTGAGTACGTGTGTGATGGAGGCCACCATGCTGTTCACAGCTCCATCTGTACAACACTTACACTGTTTCTGATCAATTCTGCCATATTCTTATATCTATATTGCACCGTTGTGTAATATTTGCACCCCGTCAGCGTAACACGAGAGGTCTAGCAAGCCTATTAGTGGATTTTGGCAGGGAATTTATTTGCTGAACATATTTTTGGCCGTTTATACTGACTAGTAGTGTGAAGTTTTACTGTATTGTGAATCATTGTTAAGCTTTTATGGTAAAGCGATATATAGTGCTGACACTGTTGAGTAAAGTTGAGTTTACGAGGTTAAGAGCTGTAAAGTTGACAGTTTCACGTTATGGGTTTTAACAGTAAAAACATAATATGCAGTTTTCTTGTGAAGTACTACTGCAAATAGAAGTACTACTGGAATAGATAAAGTTAATGATACTGTATTTCAAGATTGTAGTATCAGTCACATTCCACATATATGATACACTTTGTCCCTTGACCTAAAAAAGCATTAGAGATATATAACATTAATTTTGAGAACTATTAGATATGTTAGATAAACAGTCTGTTTCCCCCCTAAAATTGCCATTTTAGCCTGTTTTAGATAGACAGACAGACAGAGAGATAGATAGATAGATAGATAGATAGATAGATAGATAGATAGATAGATAGATAGATAGATAGATAGATAGATAGATAGATAGATAGATAGATAGATAGATAGATAGATAGATAGATAGAAGTATGGCAAATATAAGTTTATTAACTATAAACCAACATTTCATCCCAAACTAGCTAGCTGTATGTATTTTTGATAAATTGTGTAAATTTCATCTGTTTAATGTTTATTGGTAAAACAAAAGGTAAACAGCTCCTTTTTATGGACCATTTGTTGAAAAAGAAAAGAGTTTCAGGCCCTATTCGAACACTATTCATAGAAAGTCCCATTAACTTCAGCTCCTCCAACTATCCAAACCATTTAGGTCTTTTAGTGTAAATACTCATACTATGGCAGTCTATCTCTAAAGTTTATCAGCTCATATGTGGTTGTAAGAGTAATTTAGGAACAAGTTGGCGGTCTAAATCCTCTGTATGGCATGCTAAAATGTTGGAGGAGAGGCCATCTGTCTGCTCTGTTTATTTTGATACTCCTTCACGCTGTAAGATTGAGTCAGTCTCACGTAGGATGGAAAGAACGGAAAGGAGGAGTGCCACTACTGAACCGATCGTAACTCACTGTGGAGGTGCACCTGCAGGGTCTGTGTGTAAAACTGTTGACTCATGGGTAAAACATCCAGTCTACGCTGGTTATATGAGGCATGAGCACTTCCACACTGACATAGCAAAGAAAGGCGTCAATTTTGGAAGACCATCAGCTGTTCCTTTGGATTTTGGGATTTTCTTCTGAATCCCACCCCTTTGGCTCATGAAGTGATATATTAAGTGTTCCAAATTCTTTCTCGGGATGTAGATTTGTCCAAGGATGATTTCATGTGCTCTTGGATGAACTAGTAGATTGAATTATGCACACACTGTCTTGTGTAGCGCTAAAGTAGGGTGACCAGACGTCCTAGTTTTTTTAATAAATGTGCTAGATATTGTTTGATTAAAAATTACTCATAATTTTCCTTCAGAAATCATTCTAATATGCTGATTTGGTGCTGCTCAATTATTATCAATTATTATTGATAACTGTTAGCTCTCTGCCAATAAATGCATAGTAAGAGCACATAATTTAAATAATTTAGCCAAAATTGTAAGTTGAAGTATTAAAGAGAAGCCTGTAACCTACATGCTACTGGAAGAGGATGTGCAGTGGTTTGCTTGATTTGTGTTCTTCTCATATGGAGCTGTAGGGATGGACACTGTTATCTAAGCTTTTAGCATTAGAAATTACTGTAAATTATGAAAGCATCACTGGCCAGACGTAGAGCAGACATAACAAGGTCTGGATGGGTGAAACTGTTTACATTCTCATCCCAAACAGGATGCACTGGTGTCCTCGCTCTTTCCATCTCTTTTTCTCTCTCCCATGTCTGCTTGACAGCAAGTCAAGACTTTGAAGCAATATTATCTATTCAACTCTTTAACATAAGTACCACATTCCAGCATTTAAGCTTGAAAATGACACATACGCTTAATATATGTAACTTGGTGTTATACTGTGCAAATGTTATGGAAATATATGGAAAACATATTACTAATCCAGCAGCAGCACAGAAAACTGAAAACTACATTGTCATCTGAGAGATTTCTCCAACTTTATGGATTAATTTATTTGAGTAGAGTACCAATAGACCAAAGAAACACACACAAGAACAACCTAGGAGGTTAACAGACAAACAAGGCCTCTTTCTATCTTGCTTTGTATAGATGGATTTCGACCTTCCTCTCTGCTCTGTTTATCCTAACATATAAAGCTCAGATATCCTTGTACGCTTATGGCTTTTCACCGTTGTATTTCTCCATTCCCTTTCCCTCTTATCTCAACCCCCAGTGCTCTCTTTCCACACTTTTCTCCATCGTCTCACTTTCCCCTCCTCCTCCCTCTCTGTGCCTGTCCCGTCCTTTCCGTTCCATCATCCAGTGTCTTCCCATAGCTCCAGTTACATTAATTCACGGTGACGTCCGTGTTCAGCAGGAGCCCCAGATGCCTAAGAGCTGCACTTGAGCTCTAGAGCTCTTCATTGGGCTCCAGTCTCTCCTCCTCCTGCCCCCCTCAAAACACATCCGGCCACAGGACACAAATAACTACATACAGCTCTCAGTAATGATACATAGTGGACCCAAAGCTGGAATTACTGCATGGAGGGGGAGATTGTGCTCTCTGCTCCCATGCTGGGCCTGTCTCTCCAAGTGAGGAGTAGTTTGGAAATCTGAGATAGAGAGAAGCAGGGGAAAAGAGAGAAACAAACAGATACAAATTATCACCACCCATCTTCATCGACCCTCCACATCTCCCTACTAGATATTTCTTGGTCCACAGAGGAGATTTTGCACACAAAACAACATTCACATGCAGTGTTGAGCAGTAAAGTCAAGGCCAACAAACAAAAGGAAAATCTTCAGTGTTTTGCTCAGGTTGATGACTTATGCTACACATGGACATTAAATTCATACAACACAGTAGATTTCCACAATGCTCTGTCAGATCACACTGTAAAAAAGAAATGTTTAGCAAAATAAGAAAAGACCTTTGGTACAATATAGCGTATGAAAATAGTTTTAAAATGTGCAATTTTTGGTACTTTATTAAAGGGGGGGGGGGGGTATCATGCTATCTGCCTATAAGCAAGAGCACGCCCATCATTTGGGTAACGCAAGTCGAGAAGGATTTTTCAACAGTGTCACCAAAGAAGTATGTTTTTGGTTGTGAGGGAAAGATAACCTTGTTCAGTTTCCCAAAGAACCCAGCGTTAAGGGAACAGTGGATGCAGTGTGTTTTTCAAGTGTGTTCCTGGCATTTTCGGTGGCGAATGTTTTATAATAAGCAAGGCCCGTTGGATTAGCAGATCGTTGCAGGCGGTGAGTAAAATGCATCAAATGTCTGTGTTTTGTTGGCAATCGGCGCGTAAGTGCATACAATGTAAACAAAACAAACGTATAGTGAATCAAAAGTTATCCATGGATAATGCGATGCAGTGGCGTAACTTTGTTTTAAAAAGTGGGTGAGTGGGGGAAGTCATGAGAAGTCATGTTTAACATGATAGTTTCATCCTTAACGTTACATCTGCTAATTATAGCATAATACAATATTGTCACACCCGGGATTCTTCACATAGATTCGCAATGGTCCAGTGGTAGAGCTTTTGTCCGGCGAGCGTGTCTGAGGTTCAGTTCTGGGTTCCATCATCGTATTGTTTTTTTTCTCATTAAAACCAAAGGTGTTCATCAGTGATTCTGTATCAAGAGCAGGGACATTTTATACATGTGATTTAACCGGAACGAATAGAGAGTCTATGATGCGATGACGTGTGTGTGTGTGTATGTGTGTGTGTGTGTGTGTGTGTGTGTGTGTGTGTGTGTGTGTGTGTGTGTGTGTGTGTGTGTGTGTGTGTGTGTGAGTGTGTGCACGCGCGCGCGCTCGTGACTCTTAAGGTCCACGCTCGGCTTTTTTCGGAAAGAGTCGGTACAGCTTATCTGTCTTTTATAAATCTAATAAAACTAAAGACTTTTTTGAGATATTAAAATTGGCAGTTTATTTTTGATATCTTATAAATTATTATATATTTATTATTCTATTCATATATTCATATATAATTGTATAAATAATTGAATAAAATATATAATTTTTATATTTTTAATTATAGCATTAAGATTTTAAAATTATTACAATTTTTAATAATCATTATTTTTTATATTTTATTATGTATATTATTTATTTATATTATTATACATTATTTGTTTTTTATATATTTAGCTGAATTTTATATATTTTTGTAATTTATATAAAATATATTATTTATAAAATGATTATAAATAATGCGACTGTAAGTATAAAAGGGCAACTGTATTAGACGTCATCAACTTCTTTGTCTGAAGGAGACCTAAATAGGCAGGCCCATGCATGGCAATGAGATGGAGTGTCTTGTCATGGTTACATGTCATAGTTACATGCGAACTCACATTGCGTCCTCTATAGGACACTTTGGGGAACAAATGCCCACTCCACCATGCTGAGGGCATGACTGCCTAATTGGTTGTGCCAAACACAAACAAGGACTCAATGGACTTAGATGGCGGAGTCAGATTCCCTTACTCAGGTCTGCCAAGGAACTGTCAGTGACACTATTCCCTACGGCCACCACCCAAGCTCCAAGCCCTAAGAAGGGGCGGAGCTCAAAGGTCTGGTAATGCCAGCCTCTACACCAGACATTATCTTTAAGAGAATATGGTTCCCTCGCCTGTCACTTACGACCTAAGGGAGCTGTCTGCTTAAGGGACCCGCTATCGGGGGGGACAGCTTCAACCTTAGTATTGACTACCCCTAAACACCCCAGATGAGCGTATTTCATAACAAAATGCTCAAATCCTGTCTGACTTGGAGTCAGCCTGCCAGCACTCCTGAGTTAAGAGTGCTCAATCAGTGAAAAGGGATGCTAAATCCGGTGAAAACCACTTCTCACCAGGGGAGCTGAGGACTCAGCAGAACAACCCTCGGATTGAGGAGAGACCCAAGACTATGTGATCCCCAAGTTCGAATAGGCTAGAGCCAAGGGCAATAGACCCTAAAAAAGAAACCCCATAAGGAAGGGTAAACTACACCCAATAGAGGACACTAGTAAACAGCTGCATTAGTGTCAGCTGTACTAGGGTCTCAGAGGTCTGCCTGAGCTGGAACAGAGCATGGAGGATCCAAAGAGAAGGTATCCCAGTAATGGGGAGGGTACCACTCCACCTTAGCCCCTGCAGTCTGGGAATCATTCCGAACTCTCTTCTGGGAGCAGAGGACCTACCTACAGAACCCCGAAGGGGAGGCCCAAGCTCAACCAAGTTTTCTATCTCTGGAACACACGAGGAAACTGACAAAGCTCCTTACCTGTCTCTGTAGAATGTTTTGCAAAAGCATCCTACCCAGCACATCCAGCCTCTTTACTGAGTTGAAGGCATTCCACCAAAATGCACGTCCCACATCCATAGAGAATAGGGACGATGCGAATAGAGCTTTTCATTGAGAAATCCTCACAATGCGCACATTCAGCTCCCTTGAGAACAAAACGCGTGTTCCTCAATCATGCACAAAGTGCACCAGATGCACACACTTCCTGAAAACGCTTGGTAGAGAGTTTCTTCATGATATTCACGTTCACATGTACACAAAACAAACAGATCCTGAAGACAAAGAAAGTTGATGACGTCTAATACAGGTGCCTTTTATACTCACGGTCGCACCTGTAGTGGTGTCACGGAGTGCTGTCAGCCAATGACATTGTCCCGTTTAAATGCGTGTTTCAGACACCGGTCATGCTGGAGGCGTTCCCCATAGTGTCCTCTAGAGGACGCAGTGCGATTTTCCATTCGAAAGGGAATAAAGTTATATGTTATTTAGTTTATTATAATTACTGTGGTAAGTAAACCTCAAATTCAGCAATATACTGTATATATGATCAACAAACCTCAGTTTTATTGGTCAAACTAGTCTGGTTTTCTGGGTTTTTGAAGGTTTTGGGCATTTGTCAGCTGGTTATGCTGGTAGCCAGCTATCCTGGCTGCCAGCTAAATCAGCTGCTTGTCCAAGCTAGTAGACCAAGATTGATAAACCAGATCAATCTTAAACCAGCTAAGACTAGCAAACCAGTTTAGGATAAATACATTAAAGGATTAGTTCACTTTAAAATGAAAATTTCCTGATAATTTACTCACCCCCATCTCATCGTGTCTTTCTTTCTTCAGTCGAAAAGAAATTAAGTTTTTGAGGAAAACATTCCAGGATTTTTCTTCACATAATGGACTTCAATGGCAACCAAAATGTTAAAGGTCCAAATCAATGCAGTTTCAAAGGGCTTCGAAGGGCTTCAGAGGCTCTGCACGATCCCAGACGAGGAATAGGGTCTTATCTAGCGAAACCATCGGTTATTTTCAAGAAAAAAATAAACATTTATATACTTTTTAACCTAAATTGCTCATTTTGCGCTGCTCTGCGACATGCCACGGATTGTGCAATCATGTCGGAAAGGTCACGCTAGACGTAGGCGGAAGTACCGCCCCAAGCGAACGTGTGAAGACAAATGCCCTTTACAAAAAACATTCATCAAACTTTACATCTCCAACTTCAAAATCGTCTGACATCGTAGTTTAACCTTTTTTTGCTAAAGGATGTTTGTATTAGTCTTCACACGTGCGCTTTGTAAACACGGGGGCGGTACTTCTGCCAACGTCTAGCGTGACCTTTCCGACATGATTGCGCAATCCGTGGTGTGTCGCAGAGCAGCGCAAGATGAGCAATTTAGGTTAAAAAGTATATACATTTTTATTTTTTTTAGAAAATGACAGATGGTTTCGCTAGATAAGACCCTATTCCTCAGCTGGGAGCGTGCCGAGCCCTCTGAAGCCCTTCGAAGCCCTTTGAAACTGCATTGATTTGGACCTTCAACATTTTGGTTGCCACTGAAGTCCATTGTGTGGAGAAAAATCCTGTTTTCCTCAAAAAACAAAAAATTTTTCGACTGAAGAAAGAAAGACATGAACATCTTGGATGGCAATGGGGTGAGTAAATTATCAGGAAATTTTCATTTTGAAGTGAACTAATCATTTAATATATGGTATTTTTATCAAGAAAACAAGAAACTTTAGTGGCAACCAGTCACTAAACTTTTGTTTAGTTTAAGAGACCTCAGTGTTTTTACAGCCCGATCGCACAATGTGTTTTTGTTAAAGGATCTTTACAACAGCTCAGTTGCAGTGTGGGTTTGTGGAAACCCGAAGACAGTATTTAAACAGGACTGAATGAGTGAGAATGTTGGTTTTCAGGGTGCTGCTGGGGTTTTAATGACCGTTTTTGTGCAATGTCTGGCAGTGCTCATGGTTCTCAGGTGGAGTTTAACCAGCCCAGCAAAAAGGTTTTTGGAGACAGGTGGGGTGGGATGGAGGTGTGCTATCCCTGTTTCCTTGAGAACAGAGACGCCCTGTGTTTCAGCAGCATCTGGACAAAATCAAACTAGGCCATACAGTGAGAGAACGAGGGCCTGAGAGAGAGCGAGGCCTCCACTTCCTTACAAATGGCTGCCACTTTGCCATGGCCACTGTAGGTAAAGCAAAGTTCAACAGGAAATTAAATTATAAGGGTTAGAAATCATTGCTCTGTAGCTAAACGCTCCACCATGTTTTGTCTGCAGATGCATTAAAAGGCACAGCAGAACATGTTTTTGGACAGTCGCTGAGAAATGTCAGACTGACATGTTAGCTTTAATCTGAGGCAGACGTCGATTGTTTAATGATTTCCCAAACATGGTCTCGCATAGCAGATTAATTGCGCTGATTTTTTGGCTCTGCGCTGTACCACATAAAGAGAAGGAGACATTTTCCCACAGTCTTGTACAACACTGGCCTATACAATTTCCACATGACGGCTACATGTGAGAGGCCTATCATTAAGCCAAGCACTATTTCCATGTTCACTATCTCTAAATGTCAACATCTTTGGATTCTCAAGGCAGTTCTTTAACAATGACAGCTGCCAAATCTTTACGAATTAGAACATCACGTTCAGCCTCCTGTTTGTCTCCTGTTGTCATGGAGACCGAGATTCCACAAAGCATCTCATTCTTTGGAAAGTTTCCTGAGCACATCATGTGAAAAATATGAAACAACAAAAGTCTTATGAATTTGCATACTGTATCTACTATCGTGAAACTCATTTATGTAACTTCATTATGTGAAGCTGGAGTTTTTAAATTATTAATATTGACTCATTCAGGTTTAATATAAGCATTATGGAATAACACCAACAACCAATAATTAAACACTACGGTAGAATTATTTAGCTATATAATATTAAGGTTAATAAATTAATGATAACAATGCAGGAATTATGGCATTGTATTGATTTTTGAGTAAATCAACAGTCCAGAGTCAAGTCTATATAATGTGTTTATCCTAAGCCATTTTTCAGGTTTTCATTGGCTATTATACTTCTTTATGCCTTCCTTAAAGCGATAATTCACCCAAAAATACATTTTGACATCATTTACTCACCCTCATGCCATTCCAACCTGTATTTTTGCTTCTGTGGAAGATATTTTGAAGAATGTTTCAAAAGCAAAACTGATTTTGTCCATACAGGACAGTAAAAGTCATTGGGTTCCAAAACAACATTTGACCTGGATATGGATTAACATATGGAAACATTTTTGAAAATATTTTATTTTGCATCCCACAGCAGAAAGAAAGTCATACAAGTTTGGACTGAAATGAGGGTGAGTAAATGATGACAGAATTTTTTGAACTATCCCTTTTGCTTACAACAGTCAGAGCTGGATACTGAATATACAGTATATGGATATGTAAACATGGGTGGTTGTATGTTAATGTTCTCATGGTTGTGATGTCATTACCATGACAATTTCTGATTGACTTGTTTTGGCAGCTTATTTTCCATTAATGGGTTGACTGGGGAGTGAGCTTTGCCTTGTGAATGTTAAATAAGTTGTTCTCAGATGGTTTTGCGTTGGACCAAAAATTGTTTATTGTACTAAAAGTAAATTAAAATTTCCATTAAACAGGATGAAGGAATGTCATGCAACCTGTCAGTTTTGTCATCTGCCTTCTACCAGGTGATGGATCAATTTGTGGCAAATACCACAGAGTTTGACTGGATGCACAGCCTGTGATGATAACTGCCTGATAGCTATAAAGATTGTTATAGTTATCGTCCTTGGTGTGAACGGGCCTTCAGTCTGTTTATTTTCTGTCCACGATTATATGATTGGTTGCATTTTATTACTTGCATTGTTTATATCTGCTGTTGCAGAAAAGTTTGCGACCGATTTTTGAGAACCACTGTCAGAGTATGTCTGCATTGTTCATTCAACTTTTATTTAAAAGGAGCAAGGAAAACATTCTTTCTAAACTTCCTGAATAAGGTGGTGTATCGCTCAACAGCCAGGCAGACATTAGTTATTCTGAGAGTAGAAAGAGTTGCCCTATCCTTGACTTGACTGCATGAGCCCTTGCCCCGAATACTGAATGAGAATGGAAGCACATTTGCTTAATCAGCAGAAATCAGCCCATGTTCACCCACAGCTGCTGCTCGCTGCATGCAGAAGAGACCAGACTGTGTCTGCTCGCCTTTAAATCAAAGCAAAGTAAGACACTTTTGTCTTTTGTACGTCTTTCAGCCCTCTGGCTGGCTCGCTTTAATCTGATAACCTGATCAAGACCTGCCTCTCACTTTAATGGAAGACTTGGATCATCTCCCAGGGCACCCTGGGATTTGTAGTCAGCACTCCTTTGACATCGTCTTTGAAAGTTGCTGTTGTCCCTAGACTTCCTCTGCACGGTAACAGGATGAGGTTAATGAATAGCAAAGTGAATTAGTCCCAGTGGATACGGATTCCCAATGGGTTGCTTCTCTTATTCTCTCTTTCTCACTCACACACAAGCAGGAACACACCTTCTCTTTTGTACCACTCAACTGTGCAGTAGATTGAGACACACTGTGGTCCCAAAGAGGCTGATTACTCTAGCTGTAACCCAGGAGATGACTCTGTCCTCGGCCAGGAAACCAGGATAGGAGAAGTGACAGGAAGTTGGGAAGGGGGCCACTAGCTAATTAATTACAAGTGAGCTTGTGGGAATATGGAGCCTAAATGCAAGTCATCTCCCTAGATGAGTGTGTATGTGTGAGAGAAGTGTGTGTAAATAACACACAGATCCCTGTGAAGGGACGCAGTTAACAGTTTGAGCCCAGGGCACCAAGCAAACCAGTGGCTGAGGGGGTTCTGGAGCAAAGCTGTGCTCTGTAAATGATGCAGATGCCAGATGTACCACAGCTCGCTTCCTGTTTAACCTTCTTCTCATGACGTCCTTTACGCTTTTATAATCTCGATAGTTAACCCTCCACTGCCAGAGTTTTCAAATAAACATGATAAACCTATTGAACATGCTTTTCTTTAAATGTATGAATAGATTTTATATATGTGACCCTGGACCACAAAACCAGTCATAAGGGTCAATTTTTTGAAATTGAGATTTATACATCATATGAAAGCTGAATAAATAAGCTTTCCATTGATATATGGTTTGTTAGGATAGGATATTTGGCAGAGATACAACAACTATTTGAAAATCTAAATATTGAGAAAATCGCCTTTAAAGTTGTCCAAATGAAGTCCTTAGCAAGGCATATCACTACTAATAATAAATTTTTGATATATTTACGGTAGAAAATTTACTAAATATCTTCATGGAACATGATCTTTACTTAATATCCTAATGATTTTTGGCATAAAAGAAAAATGGATAATTTTGACTCATACAATGTATTGTTGGCTATTGCCACAAATATACCCGTGCGACTTATGACTGGTTTTGTGGTCCAGTGTCACATATTACAATTTTATTTTGTATTATTTATTCTGTATTAGATATTATATATATAACATTATGTTAATCAAGACGTTTCTGATTATGGACCAAAAGAAGCATGTCCCACTAAACTGTACAATTCAGTGGTAAGAAATAAATGTAATAAGATCCTACTTTAAGTCAAATAATTGTTTAATGTCTATGAAAAAATTTAATTTACTGCATTAAAAATTCCTAATTAATCAATTATATTTTCCCATACATTTTTACATTGTAATTGCACAAGGTGCTCTTGAGCAACAAAATCATTTTACATAGTCAATGATACATTATCAGGGAAATGTTCTATTTTTTAAATGAAAATCTAAAAGGTCTACTGTATAGGTTTATAAAATTTGCTGTGTGAAGACTAAACAAATGAAGTTGGCTCTCAGTTTATCAGATTAATTTATGTTCATATACTCTGTGGCAGCTTTTGAAAGAAAAAGGGAGACCTACCATCTTTCCTATTTTAGAGGAAGGCACAAAGAAAGGCAGTCCTTGGCACATAGTACAAATAAATACGTGTACACACATACAGATAGATTTTATGCAGACTGTGACACTAGTCCTTGGCGCACAGTTCTAATACATGCATGCTCGAAGGCTTGTCACTCTTCTTGTTGTGGTTGGTGTCTCAGAGTGTGCTTTGATGAGAGTTAATCTTCTGATTCTCACACACATACGCTCTTCAAATCTCTACTATACAGCCTCCTGCTGTGGCACCAGACTGTGCGCGTGTGTGCTTATGTGGTTGTATGCAGGTGTTTGCTGTCTGTACAGGTGTTTCATTAGTAATTAAAACTGCACTAAGTAATTTTTTGCAACTTAAAAATGTTTAAACCTCAAATAGTATTTTAACAAACATGGTCACATTCAGTATTTTTTCACACAGGTCACATACACTCACCTAAAGGATTATTAGGAACACCTGTTCAATTTCTCATTAATGCAATTATCTAATCAACCAATCACATGGCAGTTGCTTCAATGCATTTAGGGGTGTGGTCCTGGTCAAGACAATCTCCTGAACTCCAAACTGAATGTCAGAATGGGAAAGAAAGGTGATTTAAGCAATTTTGAGCGTGGCATGGTTGTTGGTGCCAGACGGGCCGGTCTGAGTATTTCACAATCTGCTCAGTTACTGGGATTTTCACGCACAACCATTTCTAGAGTTTACAAAGAATGGTGTGAAAAGGGAAAAACATCCAGTATGCAGCAGTCCTGTGGGCGAAAATGCCTTGTTGATGCTAGAGGTCAGAGGAGAATGGGCCGACTGATTCAAGCTGATAGAAGAGCAACTTTGACTGAAATAACCACTCGTTGCAACCGAGGTATGCAGAAAAGCATTTGTGAAGCCACAACACGCACAACCTTGAGGCGGATGGGCTACAACAGCAGAAGACCCCACCGGGTACCACTCATCTCCACTACAAATAGGAAAAAGAGGCTACAATTTGCACGAGCTCACCAAAATTGGACAGTTGAAGACTGGAAAAATGTTGCCTGGTCTGATGAGTCTCGATTTCTGTTGAGACATTCAGATGGTAGAGTCAGAATTTGGCGTAAACAGAATGAGAACATGGATCCATCATGCCTTGTTACCACTGTGCAGGCTGGTGGTGGTGGTGTAATGGTGTGGGGGATGTTTTCTTGGCACACTTTAGGCCCCTTAGTGCCAATTGGGCATCGTTTAAATGCCACGGCCTACCTGAGCATTGTTTCTGACCATGTCCATCCCTTTATGACCACCATGTACCCATCCTCTGATGGCTACTTCCAGCAGGATAATGCACCATGTCACAAAGCTCGAATCATTTCAAATTGGTTTCTTGAACATGACAATGAGTTCACTGTACTAAAATGGCCCCCACAGTCACCAGATCTCAACCCAATAGAGCATCTTTGGGATGTGGTGGAACGGGAGCTTCGTGCCCTGGATGTGCATCCCACAAATCTCCATCAACTGCAAGATGCTATCCTATCAATATGGGCCAACATTTCTAAAGAATGCTTTCAGCACCTTGTTGAATCAATGCCACTTAGAATTAAGGCAGTTCTGAAGGGGGTCAGACACAGTATTAGTATGGTGTTCCTAATAATCCTTTAGGTGAGTGTATACTACTGTTCAATAGTTTGAAATCAGTAAGCTTTTTTTTTTTTTAGACATTAAAAATCAATATAAGAGATATATGAGAGGTCTTTGTACCATTAACCATTAAAATTGCCTCCTCATTATAAACAAAGAATTTATTTAATCAAGCTACAAAAACGGCTTGTGATATTGCGGGATCTGTGATGTCACAGGGGCAAAAACATTTGCATATGACTGCCTCCTGAGCAAGACATCCACGAATAGTTATACAACATAGGGCCCGCCTACCGGCATTCAGTCGCTTAAACGGCTGACATTTTCCTAAACTGGATATCATTGTTGCATCGTGTCAAAAGCAAATAGAACGCATTATAATCACTGACGCTGTCTACACTGGATACAACATACAGATGTGTGTTCAGTTTCTGACATAGACTACTCCATGTACTTTAGTCTGTCTACAACTGTCACACCCAAAAACAGACACAGAACCCAAACGCAGAGTGTGAACCTGTAAACGCCCAATCCCCTCGATAAACAAAGCTTCAAGTTTCATCAGTTTCCTTTGCTTTTCATAATTTTTGGAAGAAGACACGTTGTGAGAAATAAGCCTTTAATTTACCTCTCAGAAGAAGAATGCGATGTGGCGTGCGTCTTGATCCAGCAGAGGGTTTCATTTGTAAGTAATTTATTCTTAACTACATTAGTTAAAGGTGCAGTGTGTAGTATTTATGAGGATCTATTGACAGAAATGCAATATAATATACATAACTATGTTTTCAGTGGTGTATAAAGACCTTACATAATGAACCGTTATGTTTTTATTACCTTGATAGAAATGAGCCATTTCTATCTCCATACACCGCGGGTCCCCTTACAGTGAAGTCACCATTTTGCGCCGACATGCTCCTACAGTAGCCCTAAATGGACAAACTGCTAGCTACTCTCTGCTGTCTCAGACGACGACATCTTTGTCCTGTGTCGGCCACCGTAGACTCTCTATGTGCTTTGAAAGGGAGGGGTGCGCGGTGGGCGGTTGCAATTCGCAAACTCACCGCTAGATGCCGCTAAAATTTACACAGTGCACCTTTAACCTGTTATTGTTACATAAACTTGTATACATTTTACTAGTTGGACTTTTCCCAAACTATTGCCAGACTTAAATGTGTTAAATTGAGTGAAACATGTTGAAATATATAGGCAGATATAGGCAACCTTTCATTGCTAAATGTCTAAATAAATCTATATGTCCTACGCCGCGAAGATGATTTATGGTCTATAATATATTATAAAGCACAGTACGATATAAAACTAATATGAGTGTTTACACTGTAACAGGAATGTTAAAATGTTTAGATCAGTGTTTACTGTGAAGTACTGTGTTCATAAATATCTGTTCAAACATAGATGTGCTAAATAATAATAATTAGTTTCTAAAATACAAAATGTTGTCTTTGTACATTATGATAATACATACAACACATATGTGCATCTATGACTACAAAATCATTTTTTTTTTTTTTTTTTATGAGTGGGCAATATTAGGCCCCATTTACACTGCATGGTTCAAGTGACCAAATTCTGATTTTTCCCTCTCATGTGGCACAGATCGGATATGACGTGAATGTGTAAGCAGGAAAAAACCGCATGAATTCCGATATCCTCAGATCAGATTCAGGCCTCACTCATATGTGGTAATAAATCCGATATGATTCGGATATGTGCATTTGCGTCTGCCATGTAAGCGGTCAAATCGGATATTCCCCAGTAAATGCTAGTCGTACGTCATTGAAAAAGGGAAGGAGGCGAAAGAGGTCAACTTAGGTGGACACGAACTGGGATCAAGGGCTCTCCTCTTTTTTCTCCACCTTACGAGAGCAATGTTTTGCTGACCTTTAAAGATAGTACGGAAAGCAAAACATTGAATAACCATTTCGTCTGCATCCATTGCGTCCATTGCGCCATTTTACTTCCTTTTCCGGGTCAGAACGTCTTGGGCTGTTTTGCCAATGTATAGTGTAAATGCAAATATCGGATACGGGTTGCTTTTAAAAGATGATGTAAGCGGGTCGTCAAAAAAATCAGATATAGTCACCAAATCGGAATTGTGCATCAAGACCTGCAGTGTAAATGCGGCCTTAGGAATTACTGATATCAGCATGCTCAGTTGTTTTTTTTTTTTAAACTATTTATTTATTTATTTATTTATTTATTTATTTTACAGTGACCAGATACTTGCACCGCAGGACTTTCACATGATTCTATTCAAACTGTTGTTCTCTGAGAGCGGGTCATTTCAGACAGAGGGTCAGCATGGCGGTTAAAAATAACCGTTTTTCCACATATACATTTGTTTTGTGTGTGTGTGTGTAAAAAACTTTATTAACATTAAGTAAACCTCAAGGAACTTTAATACTTTTTATACTAATTTTAATACTTTTATGTGGCACTAGAGATTGGAGTGGAAGACTACTGAATTCAGCTTCTCCATCACAGGAATAAAATATATTTTTAAATAAATTAAAAGAGTAAACAGTTCTTTTAAATTGTAATAATATTTCACAGTATTACTGTTTTACTGTACTTTGGATAAAATAAATGCAGCCTTGCTGAGCATAAGAGACTTCTTCCAAAAACAGTACGGTAGTGTAAATGCCATGGGATCTCCAGAGCTGGTGAGGGCAGCAGGGACCAAAAGGTCAAGGTTTAGCTATAACAATGGGAGTAACATGACCCCGTTAGCCCCTGCTGGCAGAGGTTGTAACTACACCATCTGGTTCTGAAAAGCAGCTTTCTCCACTGATGGCTATTTAAAACGAACTATATTTGAACAATATATTTTTGTATGCAACATATATTGCATGATTAACTGCATTCATTTTTATAATTAATTACACTAAATCAACACATTAAATTGATAGCCCTAGTCTGTCGCAGGTAAAGCAAAAGGCTTTGAATCTAGTTCACCCCTCTTTAATTGCAGCCACCGATTCCCTTCTTCAGCGAGTTTGCTTTCTTTTCTCTGATGTGTCTGCAGCTTCTGGCAATTACATTCTGCCATGTGCATGTTGTTTACCACTGCTAACAATTCTAGTCAATAATAATGGCCAGTTCTCCCTCTCTCGCATTGTGTCTCTGTTTCTCATGAGGGACTCTTCTTTTACTACTATAAGCAGATGGAAAGAAACAGAAAGACACAGAGAGATGGGTCCATTTTCAGCTCTTTTCTGCTCCCTCTTCATTATAATTCCCTGAGAAGACATAGACCATTCTGAATGGCTACGATTTCGAGAGCAGAGTACATTTCAGGAGGCAGATCAGAAGATCTGGCCACTGTTTGATGTGTGACAGATTCAAACACTTCTCTGTGTATTTGGAGACTGGGCGTAGGGGCACTGGCTTAATATAAAGCCAAAGTGGACCCCCAAGACATATTCGCACTACACACTCTTTCCTTCATCATCGCAGCTCTCAGTGTATCGGTAACAAGGTTAAAATCTCTCTCCAACCCTCTTGGTTTTTGGCCTATGGTTTAGGAAGATCCTTCACCGCAACAGCTCAATCTTTAAAGGGTTAGTTCACTCAAAAGAAAGTAACATTAAATTTAAGAGTAAAAGTATCATTTACTCACCCTCATGTCATTCCAAACCTGTATGCTTTTCTTTCTTCTGTTGAACACGAAAGAAGATATTTTGTAGAATGCTCTCGTTACCAACATTCTTCAAAATATCTTCTTTTATGTTCCACAATTTTCATTTTTGGGGGGTACTGTCCCTTTAAACTAGAAACTCCTCGGAGAGGGACCTGTCAGTCTTGTGAAAAACGCACAATTACCGTAATTAGCATGTCAATTGATTATGCGTTCAGCCCTTCTACACTGTCATAATTTATGACAGCACAATATCTAATCGATTCCAAGATGAATGGGCGGTTATGTCTCGTAACTGAAACGAAATGAATGCTAAATACATGCTGTCTGTTCTTACAGCCGATAAATGCTGCCGTTCGATTTCAGGTCCTTTTGCGTCAACTATCGGACAGATACATCATGCAGGCAGACTGCCTAAGTGCCGTCCAATGACTGTAGAGCACTCTAGGACATTTTGTACTCATCCGTTACTCTATTTGTATGATAACATAGGTGTTTCCTCTTTGTGCATTGTGTGCACTGAAACTGTCTTTCAGTGTTTGATATGCAAACTGCGCTTGTCTTGTCTAAGAGCTGAAAGTAGCTGCATTTTCCACCAAGATGGAAGCTGTAGAGATGCTCGTCCACAGCAATCATCTCTGCACTATGGGGCACCACAGATGGCTCTCATTTTCTCCTCACATCCCTTTGGCTCTGGGGATGTGGATGCCTTTATTTGAGATGGACAGACAGCAAAAAAAGAGAAAATGAGAATGATGTGTCCATAACTGTCTTGTCATCGCGTTCATTTATGTCTTTTGAAAATGAACAATAGGAAAAGAAGGTTTTGGGGCAGAGGAACGGAGGGCTGGGGTGCCATCTCAAGGTTTCCTCCTCCGAAGCTGTTTGAGAGCTGCCATCTCCCGTCATTCATATTAAATGATTCCTTTTCAATATGAGTCAGGGCTATGAAAGACAGCTGGAATCATGTTTGCTTGTTTTCTGTTCTCCTGAGGGACAGTGGGTGGCTTGAATAAACTATCAGCGCTTTAAAAAATAAAAGAAACGGGATAATGAAAGAAAACTAGCTAATGTCACTTCTCCCCAAGTCACCCTTTGAGTTCAGAGACTGAGCGTCAATGAAGAAAATGAATTTGGCTACAAGTAGGTTTTATGTTAAATCAAATTTTACCTTTTTATTAAAGTTAAATGTTTTTTTTTTTTTTTTCATTTTACTAAACAGCATAGATATATATTTTGAAGTGTTTGGGCAAATGTAAGTCAATTATGAAAAAAGTGTTTGGAGGTATGACGACTGCCTCTTTCTCATGAATATTTAATTAAGTAGGCCCCTTCATATATTACCCTATATATATATATATATATATCGATCAGGCATAACATTATGATCACCTTCCTAACATTGTGTTGATCCCCCTTTTGCTGCCAAAACAGCCCTGACCCATCGAGGCATGGACTCCACTAGACCCCTGAATGTGTGCTGTGGTATCTGGCACCAAGATGTTAGCAGCAGATCCTTTATGTCCTGTAAGTTGCGAGGTGGGGCCTCCATGGATCGGACTTGTTTGTTCAGCACATCCCACAGATGCTTGATTGGATTGAGATCTGGGGAATTTGGAGGCCAAGTCAACACCTCAAACTCGTTGTTGTGCTCCTCAAACCATTCCTGAACCATTTTTGCTTTGTGGCAGGGCACATTATCCTGCTGAAAGAGGCCACAGCCACCAGGGAATACTGTTTCCATGAAAGGGTGTACATGATCTGCAACAATGCTTAGGTACGTGTCAAAGTAACATCCACATGGATGGCACGACCCATGGTTTCCCAGCAGAACATTGCCCAAAGCATCACACTGCCTCCGCCGGCTTGCGTTCTTGCCATAGTGCATCCTGGTGCCATGTGTTCCCCAGATAAGCAACGCACACGCACCCGGCCATCAACGTGATGTAAAAGAAAACATGATTCATCAGACCAGGCCACCTTCTTCCATTGCTCCATGGTCCAGTTCTGATGCTCACGTGCCCACTGTTGGCATTTTCGGCGGTGGACAGGGGTCAGCATGGGCACCCTGACTGGTCTGCGGCTATGCAGCCCCATATGCAACAAACTGTGATGCACTGTGTATTCTTAAACCTTTCTATCAGAACCAGCATTAACTTCTTGAGCAATTTGAGCTACAGTAGCTTGTCTGTTTGATCAGACCACACGGGCCAGCTTTCGCTCCCCACGTGCATCAATGAGCCTTGGCCGCCCATGACCCTGCCGCCGGTTCACCACTGTTCCTTCCTTGGACCACTTTTGATAGATATTGACCACTGCAGACCGGGAACACCCCACAAGAGCTGCAGTTTTGGAGATGCTCTGACCCAGTCGTCTAGCCATCACAATTTGGCCCTTGTCAAACTCGCTCAAATCCTTAAAGGGGGGTCTAATGCTATTTCATGCATTCTGACTTATTTACACTGTTAAAGAGTTGGATTCTCATGCTAAACATGGCTAAAGTTTCAAAAAATTAGTTGGACGTATTAGTTGGCCGGTTTTTCACAAGTTTCTGAAAGTTTTTTTAGAGTATGGGTCTTTATGAAATCATAAAGGGCGGAATTCCTTGTATGTGCATTTCTCCCGGAAGAGCGTGTGCGCACGTCCACCAGAGCGAGAGCAAGATCGTGCCTGTCATTCGGGTAACGCAAGTCGAGAAAGATTTTTCAACAATGTCACCAAAGAAGTGTGTTTTTGGTTGTGAGGGAAAGATCACCTTGTTCAGCTTCCCAAATAACCCAGTGTTCATGGAGCAGTGGATGCAGATTTTTTCCTGGGCAGCAACAGAGTTGTATTTCTATGTTCCCGGCATTTCGGTGATGAATGAGTCAGAACCGCAGGCGGTAAGTGAAACTGCATCAAATGTCTGTGTTTGGTTGGTAATCGGTGCGTAAGTCCATATAATGTAAACAACACGGACTCTTTAGCTCCGCCCACTGCACGCCTTCACGAGTTTGGCTGTTTTCGGAAAGAATCGGTACAGCGTATCTGTCTTTTATAAATATGATAAAACTAAAGATTTTTTGGAGATATGAATAATGGAATACCACTCTATAGGTACTCAAGATTAACATTACCCTCCCTTTAAGCTTGCCGTGATGAAGAGATAATCAGTGTTATTCACTTCACCTGTCAGTGGTCATAATCGGTGTACATACATATATTTATATATATATATATATATATACATACATACAAAAAAAGATATACTGTATATACAGATGAATAACTTTGCACAATTACTATCATTTAAATACAAAATAATTAGCAAAAGCAAAGCAAAAAATAAAATATAAGGAATGGTTGTATGATCTGTCCTTTTCAAAATCCAACTAAAATGTGGCACAAGACAAAGCCTGCGGTCAGTACAAACACAGTCTGTCCAGCCTCGCAGTTCTTTAAAGGATGGATCAGCTTGGCAGATCACCATCATTCTCTTATGGAGCCAGCCCAGGTCCCTTGCCACGTCTGCCCTGATCACAGGAGGTTCGCCTGGGGCTACAGGAGGGTCAGAAGAATCTAACTGGCACTGGGAGAGATAGCAGGCATCCCTGGGGCCCAGGAAGGTCCGGTGAGTATAGGATCAAGAGATACGCACAGATGCCAGCTTGTTCATGGAGGGGGCATAGACTGCAACCACAACCCCCCTGGCATGACCATAGGCATTTTGACGGGGCACCGAGCTGCTCCATCTGTTCAGAGAATCAAGCTCTGTGTTCAGAACAGAGAATGGAGCTTAACATGCCTATTCTGAGACACATCAGATTCCATCCCTCTGTCTTGCATGGCAGAATGCCAGTTTAGCACCAGGCCTGACAGACAGACCATGACTGAGAGCGATGTCTACTATGCTACTTGTTCACATGAATCTGCTAACAAGTTCACAGAGCAGCGAGGATTTGTTCGCTATTGATAGTGTTGTTGAAAAGGCAATTGGACTAGCAATGAAAAACAAAGTTTTGTTAAAAAAATTAAAGCAATTGTTCCTCCAAAAATTAAAATCCTGTCATTATATACTCAAACTCATGTTGTTCCAAATATGACTTTCTTTTGTGGAGGCATATTTATGAAGAATATCTGTTAATGAGACTAGCCATGTCTGATATGTGAATGATTCATTTTAAACTAGATCTTTTCAATAAATTGATTTCTCTGGTTCACAAAACTGAACTGAATAATAATTTATTATTGAATCAGATTGATCTTGTTAAATCATCCAGGCCCACTGAAGTGTAAGATTATTTGTGAATACCTATTAACATTTCCTTGGTATAGACTGCTTTTATACCACATTTGAATCCTTTTTTCATTTATCGTAATTGTATGATACAAAGCCACTAATACATTATCTAAATTTGTTTTCCACATAAGATAGAAAGTCATACAGGTTTGGAATGGCATGTGGGAGTAAATTATGACAAAATCTCCTTTTTTAATTTGTACTAAAGTTTTTATACAAATAATAATATATGACACAAACAAGCTGATATGTGACTGGCAATTTAGTTCAATTTAAATTAGAGTCTTATAGTTTCTGCTCTCTGATTTGATGACCATTCTTAGCCAGCCATCTTTAAACCCATATTTGCACACATACACTGTATGCATATGTGTAAAGACATACACATACATATACCGTTCAACTCCATCCAGGTGGGCAGGATGGAGCATGTCGCGGCTTGGAATGCAAAGGTAACAGAGAGGAAAAAAAAAACATTTTCCTTTTCCCAGCCCGAGGTAATGAGTGTGTAACACCATTTACCACCCAGAAGCTCTGGGCTGTTTTTTTACTATATATTTTTTTTTGATGTTGCTGTCAAAAATGACCTCAGTTTTAAGGTAGCTTTAAAGGAATATTTCAGTAATTACTGTGGGAACATTTGGGGTTTTTTTTAAATGATGTGGCCTTGACAGTTTCCCAAAGAACAGATGATTAACTATCTCTGTTAAAACATGAGCGAAGAGGAAGAAAAAAAAAGTATGCTGTAGGGTCAGTTTAGGACCTGTTTCCGACTGAAACGTGACGGTTCAGGTGGAGTATTTTTCACACTTCCTATCATCACAGTATAATTATTAGATGCAGATGGCAGAGTGCTATGGAAGAAGTATGTCTGATAATGAGGTGCTCTGATTTGTTTTATTCTCAGTTTTGTTGTAGTTATGTGTAATAATTGGTCTGTAGTGGTTATGAATTGTCATTCTCACAGGTAACACGTTGATCCACAACTTTTATGCAAAAATACATATTTTCAAAACTAACTTGGTTTGACTAATTGTTTTTTTAAGAATATGACAGAATAATTATGCATATGAAAAATAATTCTGCAAGTTTAAGATTGCAACTGGATGCTTGTAGAACTTGACATGTCGGTTGTCATGCATTTACACTATCATTCAAAAGTTTGGGGTTGGTAATATTTTAATATAATTTGAAATGTATTTTTTTCTGTGATGGCAAAGCTGAATTTTCAGCATTATTACTCCAGTCTTCAGAGTCACATGACCATTCAGAAATCATTCTAATTTGCTGATTTGGTGCTCAAGAAACATGCATGTTTATAAAAGCTAAATGTCCTAATTAAACTAAGGCCTAATCCTGGTTTAATCTAAGCCTTGAAACCAGGCCAATGAGTATCTGGACTAAACCATCAGATGTTCATAGAAAAAGGAACAGGATGCAGTCATTTATCTTGCTTACATAGTGAATTTAGAACGCGAGGCCTCTGGGTGCATGAGAGAGAGGAAATGAAAGGTGGGCTTTCTCATCTTCATTCATTGTTCAATATTTATATATATATGAATCACATATCGTACAGCACTAATGTTCTCTCTGACCCGCATAGTTGTCTGTGTAATTGTTTAGTCACTGTTCTACATGCTGCCACAACTCCATGGTGGGCAAATGTAGAGTAGCATTGCATATCCCTGTTGTGCCTGTGGGTGTAGTGTGACCTTTGCCCTCTCTCAACGGTGCCGTGGCTGGCGAGATCCTCAGGGATTCGCATGGAGTCGCATTCATTACGCCTCAGTGCTTAATTAGCTGTTTAACGCAGCCGAGTGAAGAGCAAGCTGTTACTACTCACCACAGGAGGAGCTGTCTGCCCTGACACATTTATCAACTCACTGCTTTTTTCTTTTCTTTTTGTTACACAGTATCTTCTGTCTAGTCAGCTATTACTAAAGGCAGGGTAGGCGATTTGTTTAAGAAACATTTTTTTGTTATGCTGGTTGAAAGTCTCTCCACATCCTGATAGCAATGTATGTATATAAAATCTGTGGAAGGTGTAGGACCATAAAATGTTCGTCCAATCATTGCATTCGTTCCGAATGGCACAATGTCCTAACTGTAAGCCGTAACCACCGTAGACATTGTGCAAATGTAAATTGTACTCATAGACTGTAAAAAAAATATGGACGTAGTGTCCGTGACGTCACCGATAGGTTTCTGAAGAGCGTTTCTGAAGCCTAAAGTGCGGCCGTTGCCATCTTGGCAGCGTCACCGCGCGTCACTCCCAGATAACTGAAAATGGGCAAAGAGGAGCTAACAGGTGGAGTGGGTGGAGCTAACAGACAGCAGACAAACGGCTAGTAGTGACAGCAGCGGCAATCCAACTGTCACTCAAGTGACCACGCCCTTAATTATGCAGAACTTTAAGTCTTAATATCATTTAAACAAATGAGTTATAAAAAACATTCACCCCCCTCACAGTTGTCATGAAGGGCAAAATTAGCTGTATAGACCAAAACCACAATTTGTACCAGGCTGTAAACATGTTTTTTTCTGCTGTAAAGTTGGGCATTTTAACATGGGGCTCAATGCGATTCTGCTCCCTTCTGGAGCCTGTCCCTAGCGGCCAGTTGATGAATTGCAGTGTAAGTCACTTCTGTACTGGCTTCAAGAGGAACTGGGGGAGGTTGCCGCTTGGTTGTACCAGAGCCATAGAAAAAGAGAGTTGCGACACTCTTTGATCTCGCCGCCACGCGGTCACGTGGTTCATAGAGCTCTCTATAGACCAATTATCTGTTTGTAAACATAGGTTGCAGAAAACCCAGGAGAGATAGCGTTTACGTATAGAAAATTACATGGATACAGTACAAAATAGTTAGATTTAAAAAGGTTATAGATTATTTATAGATATATATTTATAGATGACTAATTATAGATAATTAAATGTTATTTTAAAAATGTTGTCCGCATATTACAATAGTTTGTCACCCAGCGATAAGGAGTGTTATTCAACGAAATTAACGTTAGTGAGTGGAATATGTCTTACAGATCCGTTTGCTATACCATCTTGTCAATGGGTAAACGATGAAACGAAATGGCCAAGCATCCAGTGGAAAACGTGGATACCACGGGGAAAAAACGCTGCATATACTGTCAAATAGATATTTTGAATATTTCTTTTTTTGTCCATCTATTGAAAGTCTAGGCAATCAAAAATTTCTTCTGAAAAGATAACTTTATTTGATAAAGCTTTTAAGCTTTTTTTTCATATATAGGCTAAACGATCAATTACCATTACAATTATCTCACAAATATTTGATAACTCAATGTATTTTTTACAGTGGGGTAATTTTGTTGCAATAGCTTACACACAGCACAAGGAAGGTTGATTTCAAATGGTAAATTACATTTAAAAAGACAAGTAAACAGTAATAAAATAAGAACAAATAAACAAATTACTAACAATAGCACAAATAAATACAATAGAATAAAGATACAAATGAAATAGACTGCTTTATTTTTCAGGTAGTTCTAACAGTATTCAGGTAAGAAACTGAATTAAAAAAACAAAGTAATCAAATTTAAAATAACATTGGATAATCTTCATTGTAAAAAAATAAATACAGATGAATCCATTAAAGTTACACAAGTTAATGAGTCAAGAGCAGTAAGTGATCGTTTGTCTTTTTGTAGTTTTAATAACATTAACAGTATTCGGCTGCCCTCCCTTTAAGACCTGACGCACGCATGGATCCAAAATACTGTTGCTGTTACACAACATTCTTCCTGATTGTTTAAGACTGTGTTTACGTTAATACTCACCAAGATGGGCATTGTGACATTATTTTTGAGTGTATTTGACCACTAATAAGCTGGGAAAAGGAGCTCATTTTTGCACTTGTATGTCAGAGGCGGCTTTATTACTGTATGTGTGTGCGCTTCAGATGTGAGCGCGAAAAATGCGGCAGTGAACTGCAGAGTCGGGCATTTTTAATTTGGTCCTCTTTCCAATCGGCTCTTCTGAGGGCTTATAACCAAAGACGTCTGCGGTTGGCATTAAAAGTACTGTGAGTTGATGGTATTCAGTAAAACTTAAGACCACTGCTTACAGATTTACGATTCTGGCATCCCACTGCACAACATGACATTTTCCCTATCGTCTTTTGCAACCGACATGCGCAGTTGAACCTGCGTGACGTCAGTGTGACGTAGGCTGACAATTGGTCTATAGTTCCAAACAACTCCGCGCTGTCAATCTGTTTGAATAGGATTAAGCAGGACAGGGAGCAGTTTCACTATATTTGCAGCAATTTCTGGTAAATATTAACACAATATGTGCATCGACTTCGACTAGACTTTACAGTAGCATTTTATTCTAGGGAGAGATAAAGAAGAGACAACGTTAATGTTTTTCTTGAGTGATATCTGGTTATTTTATTTGGGTCTTGTGAGTGCATGATTTTACAGCGTTGAGTGTTGTAGCCAATCACGGGCATTTCTGTTGAAAATAATGACCAGTCATATGTTTAATTTACCAGGAATGAGAATCCACATCGATTATCTACAAATCCTCTCATCATAACAAACAAAGCACAGACACGATTTAAATAAAGATTTATTGTGAAGTTTAGTCAGAAGTTTTTGTTTTTCATGAGACTTTGTGATTTTTCCCTACAATTAGCCTATATATTTAACACTTCGGTACAAATAAAGTAACAAAAATAGATATTTTAATGTTTTATAGTAATTTGATAATCTATAAAAATTGATTTTAAAAAAAAAGAGAAAAAAATGACTAATGAGCCAATAAGTGTTCCTCTTCCGCCATCTACTGGTTATAGTGGTAATTTCTTTTATCATTTCAATGTTGTTAACGTCCGAATGTTATTTTATGATACTCACATAAGCATACACACCAGGTGAATATAAATGAATGATTCTAGCATATACAGAATTTAACCCAAGAAAGAAGTTTTAAATAGTGTTTAAAAAAACAGGGCAACCAATTTAATTCAACTCTTTATATCCAGGCGCTAGATACGTTATTACTTGAGCTACTTCATAGAAACTCATTCGGCAGAAAGATCTCAGAGAGACTAAAAACTGTTGAAATATGACCGATAGCATCTGGATATAGTAGCTGTTGCAGTGCTTCTCACGTTATCTAACTGCAGTTAGAGTCTAACGATCTATTATATAACAATGAACATTAACTATAACACGCTTCATAAAATACCACTTCTATCAATATTCCTGAGAGGTAAACTAATGCCATAAAATTTTAAAATATGCAGTAATTTCATCAATTTGCCAGCGAGTGTGCTTGAGATACACTGAAATGAATGGAGTTCAATGCTGGAACTATTGGTTGTTTGGAACTATTGGTTGCTCCGTGACACGCTTTACTTCCGCATTCCTCAGTTCCCATGGAAGTCTATGGGAGTGTCGTAACTCCTATGGCATAAGGCAAGCCGTTTTGACTTTTATTCATTGACAGGATATGAATTCTTGATATCAACAATTCAGTTTTCACTAGTTAAAATGCAAATTCTTGATATCAGCAATTCAATTTTCACTAGTTAAAATGCTAATTCTTGATATCAACAATTCAACAGTAGCTAAAGCATGCCTTGTGATCAGCTTCAACGCGCGCAGTTCAAACAGCAATACACAACGAAACAATGACTATGATTGGGACTGTCATATTACATCCCAGCAAACACAGTACGTTGTGACAACGTCGTCAGTTAGTCGTCATTTGGTCAGCGTGACATTACTTTATGACAACGTATGACGTCGTGGTAAAGTTCCATTTTTTAGAATCTTGGGTAACGTTCCAGAAACGTTGTGGGCACGTCCTCAAAAGACGTCGCTAGTTTATCCCACAGAGAAAGTTATAGCGATGTGGTCCACTGGTCTCCAGATAATTTTCCAGATAATTGCATTACAAGTAGCTATTATCTATGTATGCCATTTGGATATTATATGGTACATTTACTTAATTCATCAAAGATTTTAAATGAATCAATGTTTTCAAATCGTCGTGTTTGCAAAAACAACAACAAAAAATCTTAAATTACAGGTGCAATAATTGTCCCACTGTTACGTGCCAGGAGTGGCAATTCATGATTTAATATTCGTGATTTTTATTCATGTAATGTGTTAATTCTAGATGTTTATGTTTGTAAATGCTGCGTGACTTAATGGGCGTGCGCGTTGAACATTCAAGTCGATTTCAAACATTGGAGCGGCGCAGAGTTGCCATGGAAACGGCGCAGCAACAACTGACAAGCCACAAAACTCCCTCGCTGTTGTTTTCACTGCTTTCAGGAGAGTTTAGTCTCTAAAAATCACACAAATAATATACACAACTGTTCCCGACACTTTTCTTACGTGTAACTGACACGCTTCTGTTGAATATTTACTATACTTTATTTCAAGAGAGACAAAATAACACCTCTACAACAAAGGGGAAGCTCCCAAGATTCCAACATTTCTGAAGGAAGCTGCTGACAGAGAAGTAGGAAACACAGGTGAACTGAAGAAAGTCATTAAATAACCTCATATCCATTTTTAAACAATATTTTTCACCTATATCACCATGCATCTATCTTCTTATTTTCTCAAATTTACATTTTTTAATTATTTAATTTATTTTAGAAGGCTTTGACATCCAAACGTGACACTTGTATTAACAGTATCAAATGAATAAGTAAACCTAAAAACATAAATTCTGTTCTGTTATAAAATAATTGTTTTCTGTGTGAATATATTGTAAAATGTAGTTTATTCCTGTGATCAAAGCTGAATTTTCAGCATCATTACTCCAGTCTTCAGTGTCACATGATCCTTCAGAAATCATTCTAATATGACGATTTGCTGCTCAAGAAACATTTATGATTATTATCAATGTTGAAAACAGTTGTGCTGCTTCATAGTTTTTGTGTACACCACAATTCAAACGTTAGGGGTCAGTACGTTTTTTTTGTGTTTTTTTTGGAAGACAATATTAGCAAGAATGCATTAAATTGATCAAAAGTGACAGTAAAGACTTTTATAATGTTATAAGATTTTTAAACTTTCAAACTTTTTTTTAACTTTGTATTCATCAAAGAATCCTGAAAAATGCCCCAAAAATGAAAATTCTGTCATTAATTACTCACCCTCATGTCTTTCCAAACCCGTAAGACCTTCGTTCATCTTCGGAACACAAATGAAGATATTTTTGATGAAATCTGAGAGCTCTCAGTCCCCTCAATAGACAGCAATGTAATTACCACTTTCAAGGAGAAAGGTAGTAAAAACATCATTAAAATAGTCCATGTGACTCCAGTGGTTCAGCCTTAATTTAATGAAGCGACGAGAATATTTTTTGTGTGCAAAAACAAACAAAAATAACAACTTTATTCAACAATTTTGGTCTAGCCTGTGTCAGACTCCTACGCAGTTTACGTTGTAAATAGTGCAGCGATTTTGGTTTTTTCACGTCACGTGAGCACCATGACGTATGCGTGTGATGATGATGTGGGAGCTGCAACATAAACTGCATAGGAGTCTGACACAGGCCAGAACGAAATTGTTGAATAAAGTCGTTATTTTTGTTTGTTTTTGCGCACAAAAAGTATTCTCGTCGCTTCATTAAATTAAGGCTGAAGCACTGGAGTCACATGGACTATTTTAATGATGTTTTTAATACCTTTCTGGACCTTGAAAGTGTTAATAAAATTTCTGTCTATGGTCAGAGAGCTCTCGGATTTCATCAAAAATATCTTAATTTGTGTTCCGATGATGAACGAAGGTCTTGCAGGTTTGGAACGACATGAGGGTGAGTAATTAAAGACAGAATTTACATTTTTGGGTGAACTAACCCTTCAAATATAGAAAACAGCTATTTTACATTATAATGATATTCACAGTATTACAGTTTGTACTGTATTTTTGATCAAATAAATGCAGCCTTGGTGAGCAAAAAAGACTCTTTCAAAAGCATAAAAAACAGATTAGCAACATTATTAAGGTGCTCTTCTGTTTCAGCTGCCAGTGAAGGATGAAGAGGTGACAGTGCAGCTCGGGATAGGGAAGAGGATGAAGAGGAGGAGGAACATGTAAGTTAAAAAATAATTTTCTTATACCTTTCTAACAAAAAGCAATAAACCTGACTACAATAGTATGGCACATTTTTATTTTTCAGCTTCCAGTTTGCAAAGATCCAAAGTGAATATATAGAGACCATCCTCCTATCCTTGCCTCAGAAGACTCTGCCCTCTGGCTGGTGGGGTAAGAAATACGGATGCGCTGATCCAATACTCGGTATCGGTATCGGCTCCTATACCGCCATTATTTGCCGGATCGGGTATCGGTCAGACAGGACCGATCCAAATCCGATACTGTGCGTATAATATTCTGTGTTATTGTTAAGCCCCAGTGCCCCACAAAAGGCACAAAAACATTATAAAGCATCATCAACGCTTTGCGCACTTTATTAAGTGTTCTGAAGCCATTCCATAGTTTAATGTGTGGTACAGATGAATATTTAAGTCATTAAATTCAAGTTCACGTGAATGCTTCCCTCCGCTGCGGCTGTCAGTCATTCTACATTCAGCTTTCATGATAAAACTTTCTCCAAGATGATTCAATGTTCCTGTTATTATGCTTGATCTGTAGATAACGCTCTATGGTTTTGCATAAAATGACTTTATCTTGCTGGAGTTTATTGCTGTTTCTAAATCGTGTTACTTTCTACCGGGTGTCTGTTAGATCACAACACTGGACTAGAGATTGTATAGTTCTTCACACGCACGGTAACTGAATTTTTAAACTGGTAAAAGAAAAGGCTCAATAAAATATTGCATAGATAGATAAACTATGCGTTGATATCTCTTCCCTTTGTGTTTTGAACTTTTCAATGCGGACGGAGCGCTGTGCGCTGTGACTCCATGTTACTTCAAGCGCATCATCCTGCACACGGGATGCGCATAAGCGCTTTGTGCCGCTCTGTATTGGAGCCTTTCATATTATAATACTTTTGCGCAATGAAGGATTATTAATAGCCTTTCTTGTTCTGCCCTATCTATAATATGTTGCTGCCTCATTAAAAAGCTGCGCTATACATTTAAAATAAATGTCTTTTAATTTCTTAGTATATAGGCCCTATTTCTATAAATATATTTACTTGTTTTTCATGAATGTATTTTACAACGTGTAACATTATACCAGATTTAGTGCTACACGTATTCACTTTTATTTGTTCCCCACTAAATGTTTTTTTTCCCACTAAATGTTTAGATTTTATACAATTATTGTGCACTCATGAACTTTTCCTGCTGAATTATCCACTAATCTAGTTTATCCACCATCTAGTTTATAGTAGTATTTTTGTCATAGACTGTGATTATATATTTTTTTAATTTGTTGTTTTTCTTTATAATGAAGTTGTCTGTATTTAGTAGATTTTGTTTAACACACAAAAGAGTGATTATCAGTTCAACACACTGAGGTATAGAAATTCTACATTGAATTTTTAAACAGAACTGCACTGGTATCGGACTGGTATGGGTATCGGCCGAGAATTTTTGGTATCGGATCGGTTCTGAAAAAATGGTATCGGTGCATCCCTAGTAAGAAAGAGACTCTTCCTCTTCTCTCATAGCTCTCCATCATCTCCCTCTGCCTCCTCAACACTGTCTGAAAGAATGTTTTCCACAGCTGGGACACAGTCCCAGGAATGAGAGGTCTCAGATTCTTCCTGAGAAAGTCAACATGCTCATTTTCTTGAACAAAAAAAACTGTTTATGTGTATTTTGGCCAAATAATACAGGAGAGATGCTAGGAATCTATATTGTGTTTTTTACATATCTCTTTATGAACGTTAGTTTCTTTATTTGTTAGCTTTGTTAGCTCACTATATATCTTTGGTAATTGTCACATTGTTCAGGTTTAGCTACAGGTAGTGAAGCAATAAAGCACATCACCACCAGACATTTGTAGGAGGTGTCTCAAATGACACACAGGAAATTTCTGCAAATAAAAGTAATAAAGAAACTGATTAATCTTTTTTTTATGTATTTTTTTGTGCTAAATTATAGAGAGTAGTATCAATAAGAGTATTGATAAGTATCAGTGATAAAATCATTATTTAACTACACCCATCCCTAATAATAAGACAATAAAATATTTTAATAATTGGTTACATTGTTCATTGATTATGTTGTTTGATTATGTTTGTTAATGAATTGATGTGTTACATTTCTGTACTCATAATTTGTTAACACTTTACACGGTTCAAAATGTGTCGGCTTAGTATTTGTACAAAGTAACACTGAATAAATGAATGCAGTGTGGTTTTGGGCCATTTTCTATTAGAATTTATTAGGGGTTTGTATTGGTTTCTATTACATGTAAGTATTGATCCCTAAATGTATTAACTAAAAACAAAACTAATTTATTTATAAGGTTTTACAGCAGAGAATGAAATGTTTGACTTTCAGTTCTATGTGGATTTCAAGGTTATGGACCAAGCACATCTTCATTCCCCAGACTAAAGGTGAGAAGTATATTCAAATAAAGGTGGACGTGGTATTTTGGCCGTTAGGACGTCCCTGGAACGTTATTTGGCACGTCGCTAAAACTAATATGGTCCTTTGAGGTTACGTTCTCACAACATGCCAGTTTGGTCGTTGAGACGTGCTCGTCACGTTCCAGCAACGTACCACTATAACGTCGCCCGACGTCACGACGATTATGGGAATCACAAAGTTACGTCGCTGAAACGTTATTTGGTACGTCGCTACGACGAATATGGTCCAGTCCGGTTACGTCTTCACAACGTAACTGTGTTAGCTGGGATAACATTATAAAGAGAACAATATTGTAATAAAACATTGTGAATAATTTGGTTTTAGTTGCCATGTTTCATTGCGTTGCTCCAGGAAGAGCGCATGCACAACATGAATGAAAAACACATTCTGAATAGCAAGTAACTTAGTTCAAGTGCAGATATAATTGGTAATATTATTTATATTTTGTATATATCTGATTAAACTCATATAGGATGCATTGCTTCGTTAAATAAGACTAAATAAATCGCTGTGAATTCGATGGGTTTAGTTGCCGTTTTCATCGCGTTGTTCCAGGAAGAGCGCGTCCACACATTATGAATAACAGATCTGAGGCGGCGTTGGTGACACGTTGTATTAGTCGTTATAGCTTTTTGATTATTAAAAAGTAATTTAATTAAATAATCAATCACATCGACTCATTTTACAATCCTACTAGAACCTTAATTTAGACTAAAAACCCTTATTAATTTGATGAGGAACATGGTGTTTTGAGCCGCATTTGCACACCCTGTCATGCTGTCGGCTATAAACAACTGATGTAGATTGCAGTGTTAAGGCTAACGATTAATCGTTAATTTAAACGACGCTCGATCATGGCAATTTGTGTAATTTGACATCCCTAAAAGTAACTGATAACTACAGTACCACAAGTGACTGGATCTGAGCACTGCCATTGTAAACAACTTGTCAAGACCTGACTATGTGAAAATTGGCTTTGGCAAGGAAATGAAATGTTACTCTGCAGTTGGCGAGTCATTTCTTAAGGCACTGAAACATATTGCATGTTTTAAAATTAACTAAGGATGATAGTATTACTTTTGTAAGTGATGCAAGCAATTCACATCAAAAACATACAAACTTAATGAGGTGCATCTAATGACTTTTGCATGAAAATTTAACATCGGAAGTTCAGAATTATATACAGTATAGTATAATTGTTTTCTCCAAAACTCTCCAAAAGCAAGTTCTTGCATATTACTGCATATAGTAGGCTACTTGAGCCCCTGCCCCTTTAATCGTGAAAGTGTCCTTTTCGATCGTACCGCAGTGCCCCGCGAACGCGATTTCTAATTTCTACCGGAGGCTATTTAACCAACGTTAACCCCCACCCTACCCTTATTATTTGAAGCACCTTTGATTACAGCCTCAAATCATTTTGTGTATGATATAATATAGTATTGTTTGATGCAGGCATGTTGGTTACTTCAAAATCAATAATTAAGCTTTTTACTGTAAAAAAAAGGCATTTAGTAGGGTAATGATGAGTCTTCTTCACGTCTTCACACTTACATATAATTTATAGAGAGTAAATTTAAATGCGTATTTGGCGTGCTGTCCGGGGGGAGGGCTTCGAGCTCGGAATTTGGCCCGAACCCTGAGTACCCCCCAAAAGGCTAAAGAGCATAGGACAGCCACCTGGCTAAATACCCCCAAAAGAGGTGCCGAGCTTGGCGGGCTGGCATTTCGAGAAGGGGCCTGGTTGCTTGACCAGGAAATTTCTCACTGCGTCCGCTGGGAGACCAATGCTTGCTGGATGTAAAGAAAAAAAATCCCCGGTGGACGACCCGGAGGGTTTTAATCGATGAGGGTTTGGTGGGCTTTTTTGATGTGGAACCAGTTGGTCCTGATATAGCTTTGAAAAGCATCTGAGGACCATCTCCCGAGAGCTTGGATCTACTGTTGGTTGAGGCCTTTTTTTTTTTTTTTTTTTTTTTTTTTTGGTCAGTCTTACTTTGCTTAATCAAATATGAGATTGTTTCCCCATCTAGTACTGATAAGTCTGAGATGGTGGGGTGTATTTTTGGGTCGAATTTGGTAGTGATAGCGAGTTCCGAGCATCTAAGAAACCAAAAAAGGCTAGGATAAACATGGCGTCGAATGTTCGGGCGGTATTGAGGGGCTAGTAGCCTGTGCGGAGGGCATGAATACATACGGTGAGGATGTCTAGCGTTATAGATTATCTGGTATCGGGACGGGTGGGCTGGGATCTTTGGAGGGAGGTTTGTGAATTGTTTATCTCGGGGGAGGAAGCACCGTACATCAAAACTGAATGCCGCTCAAGTAACCTTTGATGGACTCGACTTGGAGGCCCTTAACGGTATTAAGGTAGGAAATAAATGAGGTGATTGAAAGGAGAGAAAAATCGGGGAACGGCATGTTATAAGAGAAGTGGAATGCTTTAAAACATCTCCAAGCGGTCATGTAGGATTAGAAGGTTCTAGGAGGGAACATCACTGCTGCGGCAGTGGAGAAGAGGTTAGCCGGAGAAACTGAGCTCCTGCAGGAGCAGAAGGAAAAACACTGCTTTGGCAATGGAGAAAATTAGCCAGAGGAACTCAGCTCCTGCGGGAACAGAGGGAACATCACTGCTTTGGCAGTGGAGAAAATTAGCCAGAGAAACTCAGCTCCTGCTGGAGCAGAAGGAACAGCACTGCTTTGGCAGTGGAGAAAATTAGCTAGAGAAACTGAGCTAATGTGTGCCGGTAACAATACATTATTTAAGATAATTTCCTATTTCTTAATACAGGAACTGTTGTAGTTTTCCCTGTTGCAAGTCTGTGCGGTGTGCACTCTTTACACTGTCCGAGCGCTGCTCTCGCAGTTGACTCTGTCGTCATGGTTCCAAAAACACCACGTTATTAACAGAACATCGATTATTGAAATTTGTGAATCGATTAGAATTGTTAGAAGACAGAATCACGATTGTGAATCGTGGCAAAGACACAATTACGTCTCGGGAAAAACTGAAATTATTTTACCGTGAATGCTGATGGAAGCGGCCGAAAGGTTTTTTTTTTAGGTAGTTTAGAAATTTGCAAGGAAAAGATTTTAGCATTGTAGAATTGCTTCGAGCGGCGTGTGGAGCCATGTAGATTGTAGACAGCATGAATGGACGGGCGGGGCCAACTGCCGGAAATGCCGTCCGTGCTGATAAACTCAACAAACGGAGGTAAGACTGCTGCGTACCTCTTATTGTTGATTCGCTGAGTGCTCTCCACTTGTGTCAATTATCTGAACGTGCTCCTCCCGAACCTTGTTAATAAAACATCATTTATTTAGAAATATCTATTCAATGCAAATGTTCTTTTACTGCCACTAAGACAAATGTGATCTTTATTGAGGTAGAATTGAACCTGTCAGTTCTGTAATGCTTGATGATAAAACGCATCACAGAATAGCCGCCAGTTTGGAACACTCTAATGAAGTGCAAAGCACCTGCCTGAAGGGAATCTCACTTCTAGAGTTTGTTTCCAGGGAAACTATAGATTACAGAATGTTGATATCATTGTTTGTAGGTTGAATAGAGTGTACTGAGCAATTCAGCAGCGTAAAGTGAAAATGAGAGACTGAAATATGCTTATAGGTGATGTGTATAATGGTTTTTCCATACATTTTTCACAATGCAAAGTGAAGACAGCACTATCAAAAAAATGCTGTTTGTTTAAGCATCCTGACAGCCTGGTCTCATCGTTAATACGTAGGTATTAATACGTAACTTTCAAAGACACAAAACGTACGTTTTTGTACGTTTGGCTAGGTGCTGAAACATAAAATATGTACGTATTGGCGACATTTAAAAGTAACATTAAGTTTTTACATCTAAAAAACGTAAAATATTTAGGAATCTTTCATTTCATAAAGACAATTTCCCTATAGTTAACCCCAACCCTATAATCATTTTATACAGAATATTAAAAGAATAAAACGTAATGGACAGAAATGTGTAGGAAAATGTCAATTTTAGTAACAATATAGCATTAAAACAATATTTTGAGCCGCTAATCCTACACCTACCCATAACCATTTCTCAAAACTATGTACTGTTATAAATAAAAGCATAACATGTAATCACAATATTTTTATGTATTTATTTTTTGCGAAAATGTCAAAAGCTCTACCAAAAGTAGTTCAAATGACGATGTGTTGCAGTCCCATTTCTCTCTGGTGGTATAGTTTTGTATGCGGTACAGAGCAGAATTTAAGTTATTAATCCATGAAAATGTTAATCTGTCTTCTTTCCGTGAAGAACGCACATTTCCCATTTCAAATGTACATCGACTAAAACACGACATGTCGCAATCTGTGACGAAGCAGGCGAGAGCCAATGAGCATTCTATATCACTGCCGTAAAACATGTCGTAACGCTTCTTGAGTGCGCGATTTTTAAAATTTTGAATTCATAACAAGTCAAGCGCGGGATTTGACGTTTACACGGTCGCTGCTTAGAATTGAGATAAGGATCGCTGGATAAAGGGCTAAATTTAGATCTGTTCCTCGCAAACATATGGATTCTAAAGATTTTGATTACAGCAAAAATTGATGTCTTTTGTGAATTTATGTTGTGTTTTGGTGTATTTTATGATTATATTTTCAGTTGCTGCATAGGAGAAATATTACAGTAAGTGGACGAGTAAACTGCATTTAATAAATGCGACTGAAAACATGTAATTGATATGACCATTAAATACAATAGAATCAAAACATTAATGCCACGATTTTAATATTCATGCATGGGAACTGCTACACATTCACACGGATACGTTAATATTTTACGTTTTTAGTGCTGTCAGTACGTAAATAATTTACGTTTTAGTGCTGTCAATACGTCAATATTGTACGTTGTAATGTGTATGAAAACTTAAGTAAATGTATGTGTGGTAGAACCACACTTTAAGTAAAAATAGACACGTATTCTCATGAGATCACGTTGATCCTGAACGGCTCAACCAATGCCGCTGGACTATATTTTTGAACAACCAATGGCAGATGGGAAGAGTGTGAAGCCGTCATTATTTTTGCTGTGGAATGAACACTCATGTGGACTTAAGATTTAACGGCAGACATAAAAGCCCCTTTCAAACCTAATCTGATCTGAGAAATCAGAAAGAACTAAAGACACAGAGAGAAAATGGCGTAAAGTCCACAATCTAATCCATGATCTCCGAGTAAAGTTGCAGAAATGTGACAATTTAAGTGCTGTCTCTTCAGTATTCAAGTATGAAGAAGTTATATGACGTAAAAACATGGAGTAACTGTTTATTGAATGACTTGATTTCCAGGCAATGTGGTGGCAACAGTGGAGATGAGAGCTGATCTGTGTTTAGAGAGCTGGAAGTCTGTATATGACAGCCTTGTGACTACAAGATCCCGCTCATCTTTTGTTTGTATATGTGTGCTTGTGTTAGAGTGGAGCGTATGTGTGTCCCTCTGGCCAAAACCATTCAAATCAATACATTGTGTGTTTTTAATAAAACAACTTAAACCAGCCGGTTTGCTGGATTTAGCTGGTTTAGTATGGAGGAGTTCTACATTATTTCTTCTTATTATTATTATTATTATTAGTAGTAGTAGTAGTAGTATTGTGTGTGCGTCTGCAAGCATGTTTTTCTTTTTGTTTTACATTTTTATTGTGTGGACAAGTGTTCCAACATAGTTTGCATGCAATGACATATAGGCTACACGAAGAAAAGGTGCGTGTCTTGACATTTTAATGTGGCATAATTGTATTTACACAGGAATCACAATTGAGGGAAGCAATCTATCAAGTACCTGAATGTTACATTTTTGACGTTGCACCTGTGAGCTTCAGGGCAAAGCAAACCTGCTGCTTTGAGGTAACACCCATATTCTTTTTTGTGTGTGTGTCTGCAACAAATAACAAGTACAACTGGATTCCACTGAGACAGATTTATTTTAGTTTGTCATCAGTATTTTGAAGTTTTTAAAATGTAAATGGGCTGAAATAAAACTTGATTGTGCTATGTAACAGATGAGACACTCTCTTGAACAACAATGTTCATCATGCTTGCGCACACTACAACATCTCCTAAAATGCTTGCAATTTACCATACCTACAATGTGTTTGTCAGTAAATAACTTAAAAAGAAAAGTAACATGCTATATATTTGAAAATGCGACTCAGATATTATGGTTCAAATTTAACAAACATTACTTGTTACACAAAAAAGTAATTGAATTCCGTATATACATTACAACAGATTTTTATTCATGTATAAAGCAGATGGTGTAGTCTTCCTAATCCCTTCCTATAAAAGATGCTTTCTTGTATGGTATTATAACCTGCTTTTATTTGCAATGCTTAAGATTACAGAACTCTGTGAAAGGGCATGAATACTGACACCCACAATGTTGTGATGGGAACAGTAAATCCCTCAGCGGTGCCTCACCCGAGAATCAAACGGGCAAGATGCCAGTTCCCAACAGCGGGCACATGGGAACACATCTGAAGCCTCAATAGTTGACAGCCAACCACACCTTCATTTGTGAAGGACATGGTCCTCTGAGAGCCATTAGCCTAGAGGAGGAGAAAGACAATGGCTGTGACAGCACACTGCTGGGATCCAAGAATTCAATAGTATTCTAATATGAGCTGAATGTGATTGTACAGTGTAGTGTGACAGATCGAGGTGTGAAAAGGTAAACGAAGCCGAGCTTTGCTGTCTCCGGTCATCAGACTGTCAGTGAAACTGAAGAGCAGCGCATAACTGCTATTAAATCACTTTCTGTCAGGCTGCTTGTGTGTGGAGACGGCAAGATAGAGTCACCATTTCCAGGTGTGACAGACATGAAGGTACGCTAGCAGCTAATGGAGTGAAATGCATGCATGTGCCTGTGAATGAGCATACAGAGTGACTAGGCATCCAGATACAATCAGGACAGTCCTGATTTCATTCCAACAGAGTTGCCGTTTGTCCTGAAAATTAGTCTTACCCTTACGAAAAAGAAGTATACTTCAAGTTCATTTTATAAAGTATACTTAAGTAATGTTCAAGTATACTTTATGTAGCAAGTATACTAATATCAATGTACTAGTAGTAAACTTGTAAGTGTACTATTTCAATACTGCTTGGGACTGCTCAATACTGCGAGTCCATAAACACCCCCAAAGTCTCACAGTCATTTCCTCTTCATGGGTTCAACATTTCATTCGTTAACGTTTGGCAGTTTTGATTTATATGCTGTTTAATGTTTGAAGATCACGTTGATTTACATTTGCGTAAGCAATCATCTATCGCTTGTTTCTGCTTCTTCACCTGTGTTTTGATCCAGAGATTCTGTACTGGAAGATATGTAATAACACCCCCTACCGTATAACAGTGAAAACATGGATAGTCGGAAAATTCAGTCAGTGGTGGGGAAAGAGTAAAGTAGATTTTCTATGTACACTTCCAGTGGACTAGCTTACACAAAAATTCAGATACTCAGTATTATATCTGTTTTCTTTATAAATCAATATGTTCAAACATTGCAAGTTTATAAGACTGTATGTAATACTATGTGGAAAAAGGTATTTAATAGGCTACTCAATCAAAAGAGTAAATACAACTACAAGCCAAGTATACTTAGAATACTTAATTATACTTTTAAGTATATTTTGATCAAAAGATTGAGTACAAGTATAGGCCAAATATACTTAGACTTTTCTGTCAGTATAAGTCAAGTATACTTAAGTGCAATTTTCAAGTATATTTCTGAGAAGTACATAAAAAGTAGACTGAAAGTTAGGGTTAGGTATACTAATAGCACATTTGGATTAACTTTTTCGTAAGGGTAGCTTTAGTTTGATTGCTATAAATAAACTTACATCACTGTGACCTTTTCTATCATGAGCTGTATAGCCTTAAATACCAAGAGTGGGTGGGTACTGTACTTTGACCCATTACTGAATGGTATGACTACATAAACAACTACATATACAGGTGACAACATCAGGTGTGCACATGCATAATTATGATTTTTTTTTTCTGAATACTCTTATTTTATTGGCTGACTTTTCAAGTAATTAAATATCGGTAACACTACAATAAGGGCTTATTTGTTAACACTAGTTATTGCATTAACTAACATGAACTAACAATGAGCGACATATTTTTACAGAGCATTTATCAATTATTATATGTTCATGTTAGTTCACGGTGCATTAACTAATGTTAACAAATACAACTTTTGATCTTTAAAAATGTAGTATTAGTTGAAATTAACATTAGCTAATATTAATAAATGCTAGAAGTATTCTTCATGTTAGTTCATGTTAATCAATGTTGTTAACTAACGTTAATAAAACGAAACCTTATTGTAAAGTGTTACCCAAATATCTCACTTGTTTTTCTAGAAATCATTTTAATTGACATCTTTTTAAAAATGGATTAAAAGGGGAAATATTAAGAAATTTAAGCAAGCATATCACAAAAAAATGGTTTTCAATGTGTATATACATATAATTTTATATTTCTGGCAAGACTTCTGACAATGTTATAATTTTTTTTCTTAATATTGTTAGTGACATTTTTTTTTTTTTTTAAATAAGCTTTATATACTTAAATACTGTAAATAAGCTATTAAATTTAGAACAGCCCTGCGCCTTAAATCCCCAAAATACCATGTTTAATGAGTTTATTGGGTTTACCGGCGAGTATTAAATTCTCTGAAGAGTTTTGTTTTTTAAGAAATTTGTATCATTTATTCAGGGTATTAATTTCTTCTTCTTTTTCATGAATCTGGCCCCAAGTTCATTGATTTAAACAAACAAAACGAGTGCCCATGAAGAAAAGATAGAAGGTTTATCCAGAAACTAGTCTTTTCAAAGAGCAAAGTGATTTTTGAGGACATATTTCAGTGATATCTGTCAGGTAATAGGGAAAATTTAAGAAAATCACTGATAGCTGATGTAGATGATGAGACTGAGATTGTGGAACTAGTCAGTGTGCCAAGTATCTCAGCCAGTCATATTCAACCTGCTAGCCTCTGCTTATTACTTAAGGGCAGCTGATAATTTAACCGTCATCGCTTACAGATGGTCGCCGCGCTGTCATCTGATAGAAGGCTTCAGATCGGCACCTCTGCTGCAGCTGTCAGTCACCAAATTTACTGTAGGCATTCGTGGCCAAGTGGAAATTGATTTATGAATGAGGGTTATTAGAGAGAGTCTCTTACACTCTCAGGAAGAGGGAGGGAAGGAAAAGGCAGATGTAAAGGTCGGATATATGTGTGTGTGTGTGTGTGTGTGTGTGTGTGTGTGTGTGTGTGTGTGTGTGTGTGTGTGTGTGCTCTGCACGAAAGCTGAGGGTGACTTGGAGGTGGGTCATGATTTGAGAAATGTCTGGAGTCTCGTCATTATTCACAGCTGTCATTTTTAGAACTGACGTGATGAATGAGAAATATTTCAATTTGTCATGAAGTCGACTATAGTGTATGGAACTATATTGTGCCCTTGAGTAAGACACTTAACCCTAAGTTGCTCCAAGGGGACTGTTCCTATAATAAGTGTAATGTTATATATGCTTTAGATACAAATATTTGGTAAATGTCTACTATTTCAAGTTCAAAGAAAAATAATTTTTTGCAAGCAATACACAGTATACAGCGCATGTTATACTGTAGCATTGATCCTGTCCTGGTTGCCCTACCATTATGAGTAATAATGTGAAAAAATATAGCTTTTAAAAATGTCTTCCAGAGTATTGTTAATCAATTGTGAATATATCTGAGTCAGCATTTGATCTGAAAGAATCTGCTTCCTTGAGAAGCAGACATTCATATGATCTGGTGAGGACAACAGATAGGTGCAATTATATATGATAATGACTCCCTGAAGAACTGTGAGGAGAATAGAGGACCAGACATCACTGCTGATCGAATATCTGACCCACATTCTCACAATGCCCTTGTACATTTACCTTTTCTGAGTAATGTATGCAGACAGCTATTGAAAGCACACAAAAAGAGCATTATTAATGCACACTCGTGAAAGATCCGAGATCACTGTATATAAGAGTTCAGATCAATAGAGAGGAACTTGATGATTATATATCCTCTGATTGTCTGAGGAACCAGGAAGACATAGCCGTTCTCACACAATATTTCAATACGTTTGATAACTATCATCTCTACAGGGATTTGTGTTGTCTATATAGAGATTTACATGTGCGTATTTTATGAGGCTGACCTTCTTAGACACTTTTCTGCTCTTTTCTGAGTTTTGTAAATTAGGGATGTACCAATATTAAAAATATTTATTTTCATGTTATGGCCAATAAGCAATAAATGACAGCTGGTGAATATTTTTGTACTATTTTGTATAACATTTTTTAAATATTTAAATTGTTTAAAGTGTTGATGCAAAATTTCCATTTCTCAAGGATGTTATAGGTTTTTAAAGCCTTTGAGTTCAAAGGTTTTGACATTTTCTTAAAGGAAATGAAAAGGGACTTTATATCAGAGGAAAATATTCTAAAGTTGGGATTACATTGAATGGTTCTGGCTTCTGGAATTTACCCAGAAGACAAAGTAATAATACAGTATAATCAAGATTAACATCATTAGAATGAAAATGTACAAAAAAATAAGATTCTGTCATTTGTACCAATTTGTTACAGCATGAGAATACTAATAAGGTAACTTCTGACCAAAAAGACTTGGAGAATAGGCAATGATAATACAGATGTAGAATTTTTAAGAGTATTTACAACTTTCTTTTTCTTTTGAGTTCACCAAACTGACACATTTTAGGTCATCTGAATTGTTTTATGAACTTCTTTCTTTTCATTTAGACAAACTTAAATTTAACTGAAACTGGGCTTTCTATTTTCCAGCATGCTTTGCCATGACACTCGAATGGGAGAGTAAATGCTAAAATTAAGTGTTATTTAATGATTTCTGTGCAAGATTAATGTAAGTGAGAGATTTAGTAGTGATTCATGTTTTGCTATGCTAATTTAGAAGAGTTTCTGTTATGTTGGTTTTTTTTCAGGGGTTACCATCATGGTGACGAGTGGAGCATGAGCTTGGTTTGAGCACAGGTATACGTGAAATGTTCTAAATTGCTGTACCCATTCAGCAATTGCTATCCTATGCTAATGCTATCAAAGCATTAGTAAGTTAGCATTTACTGAATTAGCTAGTTAAAGCTAGCCAAGTTTTCACTACTAAAGTATTTAAGTTAAATATATGAATTAGCTTACTCCAATACAAACCAGATTCCAAAAAAGTTGGGACACTGTACAAATTGTGAATAAAAACAGAATGCAATGATGTGGAAGTTTCAAATTTCAATATTTTATTCAGAATACAACATAGATGACATATCAAATGTTTAAACTGAGAAAATGTATCATTTGAAGGGAAAAATAAGTTGATTTTAAATTTCATGGCATCAACACATCTCAAAAAAGTTGGGACAAGGCCATGTTTACCACTGTGTGGCATCCCCTCTTCTTTTTATAACAGTCTGCAAACGTCTGGGGACTGAGGAGACAAGTTGCTCAAGTTTAGGAATAGGAATGTTGTTCCATTCTTGTCTAATACAGGCTTCTAGTTGCTCAACTGTCTTAGGTCTTCTTTTTCGCATCTTCCTCTTTATGATGCGGCAAATGTTTTCTATGAGTGAAAGATCTGGACTGCAGGCTGGCCATTTCAGTACCCGGATCCTTCTTCTACACAGCCATGCTGTTGTAATTGATGCAGTATGTGGTCTGGCATTGTCATGTTGGAAAATGGTCTTCCCTGAAAGAGACAACCTCTGGATGGGAGCATATGTTGTTCTAGAACTTGGATATACCTTTCAGCATTGATGGTGCCTTTCCAGATGTGTAAGCTGCCCATGCCACACGCACTCATGCAACCCCATACCATCAGAGATGCAGGCTTCTGAACTGAGCGCTGATAACAACTTGGGTTGTCCTTGTCCTCTTTAGTCCGGATGACATGGGGTCCCAGTTTTCCAAAAAGAACTTCAAATTTTGATTCGTCTGACCACAGAACAGTTTTCCACTTTGCCACAGTCCATTTTAAATGAGCCTTGGCCCAGAGAAAACGCCTGCGCTTCTGGATCATGTTTAGATATGGCTTCTTTTTTGACCTATAGAGTTTTAGCCGGCAACGGCGAATGGCACGGTGGATTGTGTTCACCGACAATGTTTTCTGGAAGTATTCCTGAGCCCATGTTGTGATTTTCCATTACAGTAGCATTCCTGTATGTGATGCAGTGCCGTCTAAGGGCCCGAAGATCACGGCCATCCAGTATGGTTTTCCGGCCTTGACCCTTACCCACAGAGATTGTTCCAGATTCTCTGAATCTTTGGATGATATTATGCACTGTAGATGATGATAACTTCAAACTCTTTGCAATTTTTCTCTGAGAAACTCCTTTCTGATATTGCTCCACTATTTTTCGCCGCAGCATTGGGGGAATTGGTGATCCTCTGCCCATCTTGACTTCTGAGAGACACTGTCACTCTGAGAGGCTCTTTTTATACCCAATCATGTTACCAATTGACCTAATAAGTTGCAAATTGGTCCTCCAGCTGTTCCTTATATGTACATTTAACTTTTCCGGCCTCTTATTGCTACCTGTCCCAACTTTTTTGGAATGTGTAGCTCTCATGAAATCCAAAATGAGCCAATATTTGGCATGACATTTCAAAATGTCTCACTTTCAACATTTGATATGTTATCTATATTCTATTGTGAATAAAATATAAGTTTATGAGATTCGTAAATTATTGCATTCCTTTTTTATTCACAATTTGTACAGTGTCCCAACTTTTTTGGAATCGGGTTTGTATTTCAAATTAAGAGCTGTATTGTACAGTTCTGAATATACGGTATGATTTACAGCATGCATATTTTATTTAGTGTGTTGTTAGTATATGTTTGTGGGAATACACTTAATTTTTTTAGCCATGCATCTTACAGCCACTTTTCATTCTCAGCAGTGATATCACTCAATCTCATTTGCATAATGAGAGTCAAGCTCAGTTTTTTTTGAGCAGCGGGAAATTAAATGCTTCTATACTCTCTGTGGCTGTCGTACAAAAATCACTGTGGCAGAAAAATCTGATCATTTAGTAAGATCAGGTGTTTAGGGATATGATTAGATGCTTCTATGGTTAGCAATCAGGGAAATAAAAAGGCTAATATTAATGCAGGTGTGCTAATATTTTCCCTCTCAACTGTATAAACACACACAGACACACACCCTGCAGACATTCTTCTCCTTAACTGCCACCTCAATTTTGAATAGAGACATTAATCACTAAACACTCACCCCAAGTTCTGCCTGACAATATAAACACACTCAACCCAGCTCCATTCAAATCCACTCAATGGAATGGACGAACTAGCATAGTGTGTTTGACAGCAGGGACGTAACCACCATAGACACTGAAGGGGATGTGATCCCCCTAGTTTCCCCTCAAGTGGACTCAGAAATATCATAATTACAAGTTACGTGTATTAATGACCGAGCAAAGCCGTTTATTTACCAGTGCGAATTCTCAACGATACTCGAGTTGCAGAGTTGTGACGTTGAAGGGATGTCCGCATAAAAGATGGAAGAAAAGAAGTATGCAGTATGGTAGTGTTTTTGCTAAGTTATTTCAATTAGGCTACAGTACTGTATTTAAGTAATATTAAGATGTTGTATACAAGCTTATAGACTACTAATGTAAAGATTTATATAAGAATTATTTGTTAGATACCATGACATATAAGTTGTGTAAAAGTGATGCAGGTAATGCACACTGCAGCATACTTTAGTGGTCAATTAACAGTTTTTTTCTGTTTAATAGAGAGAGAGAACTAAAAACTAAAGCTTGTTTTTGTTTCATTTCCATGTTTCCAATGAGATTTTTGTTTAAAAAAATGTTTTTGTTAATTGAAATAAAACTGGAATGAAATAAAAATATTAGTTGAAAAGTTTAATTTCAAAAATCTTTATAAAATAAGTTTAGTTTGAAGTACTAAAATGATTCAAACTAAAATTGAAATTAAACTTTAAATAGAAATATAACAAATTTTAACTAATAAAAATTACAAAAACACATAACAAAATTGCTAAAAGCTTAATCTAAAACTAAAAAATGTAATGAAAATTGTACATTTTAAAAATAAAAGTATCTATGTACATATATGTATATTTTAAAATTTGGCTGGGAAGAAGAAAGTCATCTACACCTAGGATGGCTTGAGGGTAAGTAAATTAATAAACTATTTCTTTAACACTTTCTTCGACAAGTGGATGCGATGAGCCCTGTTTTCCTGTTTGTTCATGTGATGTTCTGCATAAAGCCTATTATATTGTTTTTATACTTTTAATGTTTCTTTTTGATTTGATTACACATTCGCAGTGCTCCAAGATTCAAAGTAAACCCCATGAAGAAAATGAATGGGAAAACTTTTGCACTTTATAGCTGATTCTTAAGCTTTTTAAATGTGCCGCCCCCAATCTTAAATATTTGGCAACATTCTTGGTGACTGTCTGTTTGAGAGGCCATTTATTCACTTATATGACTGTCTCTCTCAAGCACAGAGAATCAGTCTACCTTTTGAATCGATGCCCACATGTTCATGTAGGAGTATGACATTGTTATCTATGTGCTTAACTTCACATATTCAAACATCAAGTGTTCATTGAAAGGAGCAGAGCACCACTCGTTCGTGATGGAGGGATGACTTGTCTGTCTTTCCTGCTCTCAATAAAGCAGGGAGGGCCGGGACTCGGTTTGAGAACCCACTCTCCCTCTTTCACACTTTTTGATGTCTATCTGTCTGTCTCCCTCTCTGCCTCGCTGTCTTACACACATGAAGTCCCACAGGCACTTATATCCACTCATATGGTGGGTGTAGTTGAATTTTGGCCATTTTGGAGTAGATTTTAAATGCAAAGAGGTGGTGACTTGCCCCTGCCCTCCTCCACGGTTCTTTGGGCGTGTGTGGGATGGACAGGCACATCTTTAAAGACCTTGCATTGCAATAGGGGAGTGTGATGATGATGTCATAGCTCTTGTTCCCACACGCAGGGCCGTATTTATGAATTCTGGAACCCCTGACTGTATATCATTCTTTGCACCTTTCTTGCTTTCCAACAAAATGTAAGGCAGCATGGTGGCCTGATGGACAGCACGTTGAGATATATATTGAAATATTCATATTATATTAAATATAGATATAGATAGATCACACAAAGTCCGATTAAATTAGATTACATTCATATTTTGTTTATTAACCTTAATGTAAAATATATTGAACCCTACATTGATCCTGCTGGAACTGTTGTTTGCAAGACAAACAGTTATACAACACTCTAATCACAAAAAGGGCATATATCTCTATTGATTATGGAAACCGATGCTGGAACATTATCTATGTTCATGAACATAATTCCCAACACTCTGCATGGCACAGGCATGGATCAAATATGTCTCTCTGACAGCTTCATGGCACCGACTGACTTAGTCTGCATTATTTATATCTTTGAGTTATGCATAGGATGGGATCAATTAATAGATATGCCTATTGATAACAACTCTAGGGATTGAAAGACAATGCTTATGGGTCATCAATACCTGTCACTCATTGGCTCTAGAGCCAATTTATCAGTTTGTTATAAAGTCGGCATGACCCTAATCCATTGTGTTCATTGACTAACTGACTCAAGCTTTAAAACAAGCGTCCTGTCACATGCTGTCAAGAGGAGGTGTAGTGGAGGATGCTTGGCTTGCTTTGTTATAACGAGACTGTCAGTGTATGCATAATTATTTTGCATTTAGGCACCTTAATTTTTTATGTTCATTGTTGTAATGTGAATTATTGATGCAAATGTTTATTGTTTTATATAAGTTTAAGTAGTCATTGCAGTTTTTGAAATGCACAGTATCTGTGTTATGCTTTATTGTAAAAGATACCGACAATGTGATGCTAGAAAGCATTTAATTTCTCAGAGCCAGAGATTTGACTATTGGCATAAAGTTTGGTCCAACCACAGTTGGACAGCTCAGAACAAAGCAAATTATAAAAGCATGTTCAAGCTTGCAAAACTCTTGAATAACTTTAAATTTTCAGTGCCATGTACTTCACAAATTTTGGCAAATCAAAGAATTATTTCTTCCTTGGAAGTGCTCATTATATTAACCTAGTAACTAGTAAACATGACTTTGTTGTTGATGGAGTGATAAAAACAGTTTTCAATCCTAGAAATTGCATTTAAGTCAGCCAATCAGATTAGATCTGAAAATTAACTTGGATTTCAGCCAGCATTTGCCATTTTTATGTGCGATATGCATCAGATGGTCCATGAATTATACATTGACAGTCTGTTGTCATGCTGTCCGAGGCTGATACGAGAAAGCTTTCTTATGGTTCCTCTTATAGCATCATTAATGGGCAGGGGCATCATGACTCATACATCTATTTTTTGAGTGTGGATAGGCAAGATAAGACATGACCAAAGCAGGACAAAAACACACTTTTTTTAACTACTGTATACTGAACAATTCTGAATTATCTTTATGTTGCCAACCTACACTAACATACAGTTGTTAATAGAGAGGAAAAAACAGCAGAAAAGGGAAAAACTCTACCATAGATTGCAAAAAAGAAAAAAAAATCCAAGGTTCAACAAATTTAAAATAACTTTTCCTAATAGAGTTATATTTATCCAACAGTATATATGACAAATGTATTTGTATATAGATAGCATAAACAATGACGAATTGTATATGCTCTTGGATAAATATAATTTTTTTTTATTTTTTATGTGTGACGAAGTTTGGATGAGCAAAATATTGAAATATTGAAAATATTATGTTTTTGCAAGCTATAGTGTGCAGGATTTTTTCTTGTCTGTTTATTAGCTTATATCTTATGAACCTACTCATTTTGGGTGTGATAAATTTCTGTTAATTTGTGTTTAATAAATTATTTGTAACTGAACTTGGATAGCCAGTGATTACAGCACTGAAATATTGTTAGTTTAACTTAAAAAAGTAAGTTACCTGGTTGCCTTAAAATTTTGAGTTCATTGAAATTAAAAATTTGTTAATACAACAAAGGAGATTGGTTTATCTTATATCTTATTTGAATCACATTAATTATCTAAGTTGATTTGATAAAAGATAAAAAGTTGTGATAACAAATCATGAAAATAATTTTTTACAGTGAGCGCATTTTCGTGTTATGACATTTTGTTTTGCAGATAAAAAAATATTTTTTTGAAAGGGTGTAGAAGATGACAGATTTGTTGGTTTAAAACAAATGGACTGGCTGAATTTATGCATGTGACTGTGTGAATAGACAAACACCCTTTTTTACCTACAAAGACTGAATTTTCAGTCAAGGATTCAAAGATTTTTGGGGGGGAAAGTTGCCCCATTAAAAATGTATTCAGCTTAGGCGGCACGTATGAGTGTTCATGATTATTCTGATAATCGTTGTAGACTGTAAACTTTACCGGAAAACCCTTTGCTGAATGCAAATGTTATTTGAGAAATCCTGTCGGTATATCATGACTGCGTATGTTCCTGGCACTGTGACAGTAATGAGGAACAGAGCTGGTTTCTATGGTTTTTTGTGGAAGCGGTTGAGGGCACAGACTGACACCGGTAATGATTACTGACACTCATCCAACCAGGAGAAGAACAGCAGCTATGTGTGTGTGTGTGAGAGAGCAAGACAGACACGCATCCTCAAGAGTTGTCAGAAAGTGTAGGGAAAAGAGAGACAGAGACAACCTGAGAGAAAGAGAGGGCGACAGGCAGACAGCGAGACAGACGGGACAGTCAGAACTAATGGGTATACAGGGTATGTGTAACTCCTGCCAGACACTGTAGTACTGTGGCTAATGATGCGTCCTGTCAGTCCATTATCTATTAGAAACCACACTTCCTGTCTTCAAATATACCGTATGCACACATGCTGACCTGGCTGCCTGGCAGGACAGCTACTGTTATTCACAGGGTTAGCATACCACATGTGGCATTCTGTATATGGAGACAGGAAAATAAACAAGACTGTATTATGTGAAATAATGAACAGAAAGGACTGCATACCTGCTGAATGATTGACAGCTATGAGCAACCAACTGACCTGATCTGTTTGTGGCTTCCACAGCTGCAGATGCAATTGTTTATGTATAGCCTACATACAGAACACAGCAAGAATAACAATCATATATTTGCATTATACTTTATATAGCCAACTATATATATATATATATATATATAATATGGCTTTATACTGTATAGCCATATTATTATTTATTTTATATGTGTGATTGTCTGTGTCCCAGGATAAAGTCTGACATTATTATGAATTATATATTGTCAACTAGACATCAACATTCAGACATTCATACAATACAATGACAGTAAATAGCTCCTTTACTTAAGGGGCGATTCACAAATATCTTTATAGTTATTATTCATGATGTGAAGGGCCTTTACACTCACGCATATCCTTAATATGATTGGTGTACAACTGTACTATCTCGGCATTAGCCTAACATATGATTCATGTACAATAAACTATACTAAATCTCGGCATTAGCAACTTTAGTCAAATCCTCCACACACGAGCTCTAAAGATCACTTTATTCACGGTTTGGCTCATATTGAGTTAGACATGATGGTGACTTAAAGGAACACGCCACTATTTTTGAAAATTTTCCAACTCCCCTAGAGTTAAACAGTTGAGTTTTACCATTTTCGAATCCATTCAGCCGATCTCCGGGTCTGGCGGTAGCACGTTTAGCATAGCTTAGCATAGATCATTGAATCTGATTAGACCGTTAGCATCTCGCTCAAAAAAATGACCAAAGAGTTTCGATATTTTTCCTATTTAAAACTTGACTCTTCTGTAGTTACATCGTGTACTAAGACCGACGGAAAATGAAAAGTTGCGATTTTCTAGGCCGATATGGCTAGGAACTATACTCTCATTCCTGCGTAATAATCAAAGAACTTTGCTGCCGTACCATGGGTGCCGCAGGCACAATGATATTACGCAGCACCTGAAAATAGGCTAACTTCCGTCAACATAACCAACGTGACAACCTGCTTGCACAGGGAGCGTGTTGGGGACTATTTTCAGGTGCTGCGTAATATCATTGCGCCTGCTGCAAAGTTCCTTGATTATTTGAGCGACACTCGGCGGTCCACGCACCGCCCCGCAGCGCGGGTATAAATACGGAAGTGGAATACCGCATCCTCGCTTTCAACTTTGGAGCCGAACGGTCTACAGTCAGTCTGTTGCTGTTTATAAGAGTGTTCTGTGAAGCGTGCCTTTTTGAGGGAGATCGCTCTCTTGCTGGTGCTGGCGTGATGGTGCGATTCAGCGAGTGGCCGCTGCTACGTACACTGTGTGTGTTGGTTGGCTGGGCGTTCCGTTTATTGAGTGCTCACACGCGGGCTTGCACTATCGGACCGCTGTGAGCCGCGGCCATCTCCCTGAGTGCCTCAGCACTCCTAGAAAGAGCATTTCCCTTTCTAAAAGAGCAACACGGTTTGACCCTGCGTCTTTTTCAAGATGTCATTCAAACCGTGTGTTTCTGGATGTCGTTGTTTTCTGTCCCCAGTTGACGGTCATGATCGCTGTCTCACGTGTTTGGGCGTTCAGCACGCTGAGGCGGCGTTCGTGAATGACTCATGTTCCCATTGCTGGAACCATCGCAGTTCTACGGTCTAGGCTCGAATACCTCAGAAGGGGTGGAGTCCCATTGCGCAACCCCCGATCTAGTGGTCCTCCCGCTGCAAAGCAGAGGGCTGCTACTTTGGCTGATGCTTTTGGTGGAGACCTGAGGGTGACTGTGAGGGCTTCCCCGACGGACCAACAAGCCCCTTGGGCCCCTCCCCCCTCCGCTGCGCCTGTGGAGTTTCCGGAAGAGTGGGCCGGTCCTTCCCATGGGGGGCCGGCCGTCTCTTTCGGGGCTCCGGCTGAGGATATGATCTCGATAGCTGCATCGGAGGACGAGCTAATGGGCTCTGGAGATGAGGATTCGGCTGCGTTACCCCCTTCGGGTGTGGTAGCGTTGCCCGAGTCAGATCCAGAGCTTACGGCTATGCTTTTTCCGGGCCGCCGCGCGCTCCCTGGGTCAGGCGATGTCCACTCTGGTGGTCCAGGAGCGCCACCTGTGGCTGAACCTGGCAGACATGCGCGAGTCTGACAAGGTTCGGTTCTTCGACGCCCCTGTCTCCCAGGCCGGCCTTTTCGGCGACGCCATCGAGAGCTTCGCCCAGCAGTTCTCGGTGGCCCAGAAGCAGACGGAGGCGATTAAAAATATCCTGCCCCGGCGACCAGCTGCTGCCTCCACCTCGTCGCCGGCTGCAGCGCCTCCGCCTACTCGTCGCCGAGGGCGTCCCCCTGCGTCTGCCTCCACCCCTGCCAAACCCAAGCAGCAGCCTCCACTCGGGAAGCAGGGCGCCGGACACAAGGGTGCCGCCCAACCCGCTCAGGGTCCCGCGAAGTCGGCCGGTAAACGGAAGGGTAAGCGGCCCTGAGACGGGCAGCCCAGGGACGGATGGGTCTGCTTGGAGGGAGATGGTGTCCGCACTCCTCCCCTCCCCCGGAGGAGGACCGGGGGGCCAACATCAAAACTCTGCCGCTGGCTCTTCGGAGCCAGCGGCACCCACATTTTCAATAAAAGAGCAGTTTCCGTTGTCCCTGGGCCCCAAGAGGGCCAAGCCGGCTGTGTGCAACGCTCCCGGGCCTTGCCACTCCTGGCTCCACCTCTTTTCGCCAGGGGGCGGTGTGAGGCTAGAGGATGCCCCCGGGCCTTTTTCTATCTCACACACTGCCCCACCCTGGAACGGTCAGACAACACTCCGGGTCGCCTCCAGGCCGTCCGGGTCGGGTCTGAGCGTTCCACCTCGCTGCCCCACCCCGGGTATGTCTGTGGTGCCGTTGGTCCCGCTTGCACAGTCTCTGGGGGCCTGGCTAGCGCTCCCCAGGCTGTCTCGCTGGCTCATCCGTACTATCAGACTCGGCTACACGATTCAGTTCGCGTACCGGCCCCCCAAGTACAGGGGCATCCTCTTCACCTCCGTGCGGAGCAGTGATGCCCACGTCTTGCGGTCAGAGATCGGTGTCCTACTGGCGTCGGACGTGGTCGAGCCGATTCCTCCAGCCGATATGAGGTCGGGGTTCTACAGCCCCTACTTCATTGTACCCAAGAAAGGGGGTGGGTTACGGCCAATCTTGGACCTGCGTGTCCTGAATCGGGCCCTGCACAAGCTTCCGTTCAGGATGTTAACGCAGAAACGCATTTTCGAATGCATCCGTCCCCGAGATTGGTTTGCAGCGATCGACCTGAAGGACGCGTGCTTTCATGTCTCTATCCTTCCTCGACACAGACCGTTCCTACGCTTTGCGTTCGAGGGGAGGGCATATCAGTACAAAGTCTTGCCCTTCGGGCTGTCCCTGTCGCCTCGCGTCTTCACGAAAGTCGCAGAGGCAGCCATTGTTCCGCTCAGAGAACGCGGCGTTCGCATCCTCAACTATCTCGACGACTGGCTCATACTCGCCCAGTCTCGGGAGCAGTTGTGCGAACACAGGGACCTGGTGCTCCGTCACCTCAGCCTGTTGGGCCTTCGGGTCAACCGAGAGGAGAGCAAACTCTGTCCCACACAGAGGATCTCTTATCTCGGCATGGAGCTGGACTCGGTCAACCAGACTGCGCGCCTCACAGAGGAGCGAGTCCGGTCAGTGTTGAACTGCTTGAATACGTTCAAAGGCAGGACGGCGGTCCCACTGAAATATTTTCAGAGGCTCCTGGGGCATATGGCATCTGCAGCCGCAGTAACGCAGCTCGGATAGCTTCATATGAGACCGCTTCAGCACTGGCTTCATGGCCGGGTCCGGCGTGGCAGAGCGGCAAGTACCGGGTCCCAGTTACTCCGTACTGTCGCCAAACCTTCAGCCCGTGGTCAGACCCTTCGTTTCTATGGGCGGGAGTGCCTTTAGAACAAGTGTCCAGGCATGCTGTGGTTTTCACGGCTGGGGGGCCAAGTACAACGGGCATGCAGTCTTGGGTCTGTGGACGGGGCCCCAGCTGCATTGGCATATCAATTGCCTGGAGTTGCTTGCAGTACGTCTTGCCCTAAGCCGCCTCAAAAAGCCGCTTCAGAGCAAGCACGTACTGGTCCGTACGGACAGCACTGCGGCCGTTGCGTACATCAACCGCCAGGGTGGTCTACGCTCCCGTCGCAGGATGCAACTCGCCCGCCATCTCCTCCTGTGGAGTCAGAAGCATCTGAGGTCGCTTCGGGCCATTCACATCCCTGGTGCACTGAACCAGACAGCCGACGAGCTCTCTCATCAGTCGACACCTCCGGGAGAGTGGCGACTCCACCCCCCGAGCGTCCAGCTGATATGGGACCTTTTCGGAGCTGCGCAGGTAGACCTGTTCGCCTCTCCGGACTCGACCCATTGCCAGTTGTACTACTCCCTGACCGGGGGCACCCTCCTGACCGGGGGCACCCTCGGCACGGATGCACTGGCGCACAGCTGGCCCCGGGACCTACGCAAATATGCGTTTCCCCCAGTGAGCCTTCTCGCACAGACTCTGTGCAAGGTCAGGGAGGACGAGGAGCAGGTCTTGCTAGTTGCGCCCTACTGGCCCAACCGGACCTGGTTCCCCGAACTCACACTCCCTCCCTGGCCGATTCCCCTGAGGAAGGACCTGCTTTCTCAGGGACGGGGCACTCTATGGCACCCGCTTCCAGACCTCTGGAAACTCCATGTCTGGTCCCTGGACGGGACGCGGAGGTTCTAGGTGGCCTGCCACAAGCAGTGGCAGACACCATCGCTTCTGCTAGAGCCCCCTTTACGAGGCGCCTCTATGACCTGAAGTGGAACCTGTTTGTTGAGTGGTGCTCTTCCCGCCGGAAAGACCCCCGAAGGTGTTCGGTTAGTGTCGTGCTTTCTTTCCTGCAAGATGGGCTGGAGCGAAGGCTGTCTCCCGCCACCCTCAAAGTGTACGTCGCAGCAATAGCGGCGTATCACGAAGCAGTTGAAGGTAAGTCCTTAGGGAAGCACGACCTAATCGTCAGGTTCCTCAGAGGTGCGAAGAGGCTAAATCCTCCTCGTCCACACTCGATACCCTCTTTGGATTTAACTCTGGTGCTCAGAGCACTTCAGAGCCCTCCCTTTGAGCCTTTGCAGTCTGTAGAGTTAAAAATTCTGTCCATAAAGACAGTACTTTATTATGTCCCGTCCGCGCTCTTCGCGCTTACGTTGACCGGACTCAAAGCTTTAGGACCTCAGAGCAGCTCTTCGTCTGTTACGGAGGCCAGCAGAAGGGAAAGGCTGTCTCCAAGCAGAGGTTAGCCCACTGGATAGTGGATGCTATCGTCTTAGCGTACCAATCGCAAGACGTGCCTTGCCCGTTCGGGTTGCGAGCACACTCAACCAGGAGTGTGGCCTCCTCCTGGGCGCTGGCTCAAGGCGCCTCGCTGACAGATATATGTAGAGCTGCGGGCTGGGCGACACCTAACACGTTCGCTAGATTTTATAGCCTCCGTGTAGAGCCGGTTTTTCCCTTGACAGAGCTCGCTCTGTCGTCTCTGGTGGTGTTCTTTCCCCCCTGGGACCAGGTTGGATCCACCCCAGAGACTGCCATATGTAGCACTACCCTGCTAGGTTAGTCCTTATGAGTATTCCACCTCTTCTCCCTGGAGGACGTGGCTCCGCAGCATTCCGTCTCCCTGAGACAGGCACGCTTTCCCAGCGTTATCCAATAGTCACACTGAGTGGGTCTTGCAGAAACAGCAGTGACGGACCTTCCCTGCTTGGAGCCCTGACTCCTGCTCCAACCTAGGAGCACTCCAGCGAGCTCAAGCAGGGCGCTGGAAGGGCCAGCGTGTTGGTAGGGCGTGTTGGTAGGGATCCCCAATTCGTTGGTCAGTTCCGACGTACGTCGAACGTGACCGACTGAAAGGGAACGTCTCGGTTACGTATGTAACCTTCGTTCCCTGAAGGAGGGAACGGAGACATACGTCCCGTCGCCAGGTGCTGTGCTTCCGCTGAAGGGCCGAGTCACTTTTTCGGCTCCTCAGTTGGAAAAACGAAGATGCGGTATTCCACTTCCGTATTTATACCCGCGCTGCGGGGTGGTGCGTGGACCGCATGCCAACGTTAGCTCGTTTTTAATCACTCGAAGTAGATTGGTCTCTGAAAATGATCCCCAATTCGTTGGTCAGTTCCGACGTACGTCTCCGTTCCCTCCTTCAGGGAACGAGGGTTACATACGTAACCGAGACGATTTTTTTTCCTCTCCATACAATAACATTCAGTAGGCTACAACCCATATTTGAAGAAAATAATGCGGATCGACATGAGGGTGAATAAATGATTATCACATTTTAAATTTTTCTTCTTTAATTTATTCAATTCTTTCAACTAAAGAACAGAAGCCATTTAGCAACTGCTAAGCACCACCCACAGCCAAGCACCACCCACATTTTCTTTAGAAAATACAAACATCTATTTTTAACACATTGCAATTAAGTTGCTATTGACGCATTAAATTAATACGTGAGAGAGAGGGCTTGTAGCATGTGAATGTATGTTTAGTGTTTGTGTATGTATGTGTGGGTGTGGCTGTGAGTGCAGAACAGTTGCGTGTGTGTTTGTGTGTGGGTGAGTGGGTTCAGATTATGTGTATGAGTGTGTTTGTGAGTATGTGTGTCTGTATGTGTTGTCAAGTGGGTGTAGGTCATGTGTGTGTGTGTTGTGGTATGTGGGGAAAGGGCAGGTTAGTGGGTTACAGTCATGTGTGTGTGTGTGTGTGTGTGTGTGTGTGTGAGTGGGTTGCTGCAGCTCTATTGGCAGTCCTCCAGAATACTGGAGTCTGTGTGGTGATCTGTTCTGCTTTCTGAAATATCGATCACACACGCAGCCAGAGGCGATTCAGACACACTATTTAGACATACAAAAATACAGCCATAGAGTCCATTAGCAAGATACAGTTTTATAATAATATACCGCAGTAGTCAGTTTACATTTGCAAAGCAAACAAACAAGATTTATGGCGATACTAACCAAGAAATAATGTGGTACTATGGTTGTTTGGAAATTTACCATGGAAATACTATGTTTTTGAATATGTATTATGGATATGTCATGCTTTTTGGTCATGTGCCATATCAATACCATGATTTTTGGATATGTATCATGCTAATGCTATGTTTGTTGGGGCATGTACCCTTGTAGAACCATGTTTTGATCACATACCATGCTGTTCTGTGTGAATGGCCCCTAATGCAGGTATTAGAGAGAGAGAGAGAGAGAGAGAGAGAGAGAGAGAGAGAGAGAGAGAGAGAGAGAGAGAGAGAGAGAGAGAGAGAGAGAGAGAGAGAGAAAGAAAGAAAGAGAGAGAGAGATTTCAGTGTTGCCATCACAGGATATATATGTGTGTATATGTATATGTATATGTGTGTGTGTGTGTGTGTGTGTGTGTGTGTGTGTACATGTTTTTCTGAATGTTTTTCTTCAACCTGAATGTACACTGACTCATGGGGACTCGTGTCACCGTAGGGACGTAAATTGAGGTCCCCATGAGGAAACAAGCTTATAAATCATACAGAATGAGTTTTTTTGAAAATGTAAAAGTGCAGAAAGTTTTCTGTGATGGGTAGGTTTAGGGGTAGGGCTAGTTTAAGGGGATAGAATATACAGTTTGTACAGTATAAAAACCATTACGTCTATGGAGAGTCCCCACAAAGATAGCGAACCAGATGTGTGTGTGTGTGGCTAATTAGTGTACAGTAGGGAGAACAAGTATTTGATACACTGCCGATTTTGCAGGTTTTCCTACTTACAAAGCATGTAGAAGTCTGTAATTTTTATCATAGGTACACTTCAACTGTGAGAGACGGAATCTAAAACATTAAAACAAATTTTAAAAAAAATTAATTTGCATTTTATTGCATGACATAAGTATTTGATCACCTACCAACCAGTAAGAATTCCGGCTCTCACAGACCTGTTAGTTTTTCTTTAAGAAGCCCTCCTGTTCTCCACTCATTACCTGTATTAACTGCACCTGTTTGAACTCGTTACCTGTATAAAAGACACCTGTCCACACACTCAATCAAACAGACTCCAACCTCTCCACAATGGCCAAGACCAGAGAGCTGTGTAAGGACATCAGCGATAAAATGGTAGACCTGCACAAGGCTGGGATGGGCTACAGGACAATAGGCAAGCAGCTTGATGAGAAGGCAACAACTGTTGGTGCAATTATTAGAAAATGGAAGAAGTTCAAGATGACGGTCAGTCTCCCTCGGTCTGGGGCACCATGCAAGATCTCACCTCGTGGGGCATCAATGATCATGAGGAAGGTGAGGGATCAGCCCAGAACTACACGGTAGGACCTGGTCAATGACCTGAAGAGAGCTGGGACCACAGTCTCAAAGAAAACCATTAGTAACACACTACGCCGTCATGGATTAAAATCCTGCAGCACACGCAAGGTCCCCCTGCTCAAGCCAGCGCATGTCCAGGCCCGTCTGAAGTTTGCCAATGACCATCTGGATGATCCAGAGGAGGAATGGGAGAAGGTCATGTGGTCTGATGAGACAAAAATAGAGCTTTTTGGTCTAAACTCCACTCGCCGTGTTTGGAGGAAGAAGAAGGATGAGTACAACCCCAAGAACACCATCCCAACCGTGAAGCATGGAGGTGGAAACATCATTCTTTCGGGATGCTTTTCTGCAAAGGGGACAGGACGACTGCACCGTATTGGAGGAGGATGGATGGGGCCATGTATCGTGAGATCTTGGCCAACAACCTCCTTTCCTCAGTAAGAGCATTGAAGATGGGTCGTGGCTGGGTCTTCCAGCATGACAACGACCCGAAACACACAGCCAGGGCAACTAAGGAGTGGCTCCGTAAGAAGCATCTCAAGGTCCTGGAGTGGCCTAGCCAGTCTCCAGACCTGAACCCAATAGAAAATCTTTGGAGGGAGCTGAAAGTCCGTATTGCCCAGTGACAGCCCTGAAACCTGAAGGATCTGGAGAAGGTCTGTATGGAGGAGTGGGCCAAAATCCCTGCTGCAGTGTGTGCAAACCTGGTCAAGAACTACAGGAAAGGTATGATCTCTGTAATTGCAAACAAAGGTTTCTGTACCAAATATTAAGTTCTGCTTTTCTGATGTATCAAATACTTATGTCATGCAATAAAATGCACATTAATTACTTAAAAATCATACAATGTGATTTTCTGGATTTTTGTTTTAGATTCCGTCACTCACAGTTGAAGAGTACCTATGATAAAAATTACAGACTTCTACATGCTTTGTAAGTGGGCAAACCTGCAAAATTGGCAGTGTATCAAATACTTGTTCTCCCCACTGTATATGTGACTTATTATGATTAATTTAATTAAATATCTGAACACATTGTCATTATTTGATTAAAAGTCGATTAAAAGCCATACTTATAATGTAGTTATAGACATTGACAGTTCTCACAAAATAAATAAATGCATTTTATCCAATGAAACGAACAGATGAAGGATGGAAGCACCGATAGATGTGAGGCAGAAATAAGTCTGCGGGTTAATTAGTGAGTAACTGTGTCACTGCATGTGTGACTGATGGGGGTTCATGACACTACTGATAACCTTTCTCATTACCTTGTGTTGTACATGAGCAAGAGAGACTGGCAGAGAAGAACCTCTTAATTTGTGTTACACACATCCACCTCACTTTGATACATTTTTAATAGGTCTCTGCATCTTATCCAGAGAACTGACTGATTCTCCCCTCAATTCTTGTTCTTCCTAATTAATCCTCTTTTTCATTTTTGGAGTGTTTCTCATCTGATCTCTCTGTCTCTCGCTCGTCATATTCCCTGTCGAGAGTGTGCAGCCCACGTTCACTTTTCAAACTCATAGAGTCTGTGCATCCCACACGTGGAGAGAAAGATTGAGATGGAGGAGAGATGAGCGCAGCGTGTGGTACGTCCCATGTGACGCATGGAACGCCAGACAACAGGATTCCTTTTTTTTTTAAATCTGCGGGATGAATCTTCACAGGAGCTTGTATGCATTACTGATTATAAACTGAGCAAAGTAATGCAACTAATGCTCAAGAGATGTGAAAATATGCATGGATGTGGTTTGGTGTGGTGGTTTTTCATTTATTTGATAGAGATGAGTTTGACACACTTAAGGCAGACTGGCCAAAAGAGTGATTTAAAGTAGTTCACCCAAAATTGCAACTTTTTTCATTTACCACCATGTTATTTCAAACCTGTATGACTTTTCTCTAGACTGATTTAAAGTCGCATGAAACGGAAGTTGTGATAGTATTTCTTCCCTATACACTGATCAGGCATAACATTATGACCACTGACAGATGAAGTGAATAACAGTGATTATCTCTTCATCACGGCACCTGTTAGTGGGTGAGATATATTAGGCAGCAAGTGAACATTTTGTCCTCAAAGTTGATGTGTTAGAAGCAGGAAAAATGGGTGAGCATAAGGATTTGAGTGAGTTTGACAAATTATGATGGCTAGATGACTGGGTCAGAGCATCTCCAAAACTGCAGCTCTTGTGGGGTGTTCCCAGTCTGCAGTGGTCAGTATCTATCAAAAGTGGTCCAAAGAAGAAACAGTGGTGAACCAGCGACAGGGTCATGGGCGGCCAAGGCTCACTGATGTACGTGGGGAGCGAAGGCTGGACCGTGTGGTCCGATCAAACAGACGAGCTACTGTAGCTCAAATTGCTCAAGAAGTTAATGCTGGTTCTAATAGAAAGGTGTCAGAATACACAGTGCTTCGCAGTTTGTTGCGTACGGGGCAGTATAGCTGCAGACCAGTCAGGGTGTCCATGCAAATTCCCCAGATCTCAATCCAATCGAGCATCTGTGGGATGTGCTGAACAAACAAGTCCGATCCATGGAGGCCCCACCTCACAACTTATAGGACTTAAAGGATCTGCTGCTAACATCTTGGTGCCAGATACCAAAGCACACCTTCAGGGGTCTAGTGGAGTCCAGGGGTCTCATTTATAACCGTTGCATACGCACAAAACAGGCCCTGAAAGAGGCGTACGCCACTTCCGACGCATAAGTTGTGATTTATAAAAAACAAACTTGACGGGAAAATTTGCGCACCTGCACGCAAACTCTGACCCATGCGTACAAACTCTTTTAGAAAGAAATTAAGAACAATTTTAAACTCTGTTTTCACTTTGATATACACATTTACATTAATGTTCCAGTTTCATTAATGGTGATATGCACTGAAATGAGATAAAGTCATTACTCATAAGTTAAACAAAAATGATATGAATTTAGATAGACGTGGATGTGCTACTTTTGATCACTTTTCCTTTGACACGCTGTTTTAATGACAGCAAGGATTAAATATAGGCTAATTCCAATAATTCCTCTTTGAACTAAACTGCGGATCTCATGTTATGACAAAATATTTTTTAGCGAGAACGATGATCAGTGATGCACACTTACTTCGATATTACAGACACTGCAGGATTCGGTGGTCGAACGGCCCATTGTCCGGTTTGAATAGGTCCAATGATATTAGCTTACTGTACAACCACGTCTGCACGGAGGTGTTAATTTCGTGTAAAGACATCTTCACAAAGTTATGAAAAATACCACTGTATTTGAAGGATACAACTTGAAGAAAACAGCAAGATTTGCACGTTTACTTTTTAAAATACTACTTTGTCAGTGATGCGCCGAGTGAGACTATTGTATTTACACTGCAATAAATAGGCCTGTTCCATTAAAAATAGCCTATACATCCTAAAAGATATGTTCACATTACCAGCAAAACTGCATGAATTTGATTTGATTTGAATTAAAATAGCCTAACATTTGGCCCGTGGAAATGAATGAATCAACTATATTCTAAAAACTTTATCTGAGAAGTATTTTATACAATTTTGTTTTTATGGATATTTTGATAGCCTATATTTATTCTAAAACATAAAAAGGATATTGGATGATTTTCAGCAATGTAGGCTACTGTGTAGGGCACAAATGGCATTTATAGTCCGTATCTAATATTTTTCAATGTCTTACCTTTGACAGTAGGTGTGTTCGACATCCGCTGCGGCTGGATGCAACCGATCGGCGAGAGTAGCCGCGTGGAGGCGGGGAAGAGCTGCAAACGGAGACGTGAAGTCGGACACTTTCTGCTTCCCGTAGTGACGCTCGCGCTGTGTTTGCATACTTTATCACAGCTGAAGTGAAATAAATGCAATATTTGTCAAATACACATGTTTCAGAGACATTGTCATGTAATACTTTATGTAGGCTACTGCTTAATACAGCGTCTGTTTGTACAAGAATAAAGTTCAACATATATAATGTTAAGACATTATCAATGAAGTGAGGTCTATGTTTTTTATCAGTTTTATATTTATAAACATGACAATATAACATTGCGACTACATGAAAAGAGGTTTTACCGTTATAAAAAACAGATTTGTGAGCATTAGTGAAACTGAAGGTTTTAGAACACGAAACACACGTGATCGCTGTCATGCGGTGAATCCGGCCAATCGTGAACCAGCTGTGTCGTCATCAGCGCTCGTGCAGTCGCTCTGGAGAAGCTGCGCAGAATGCACCAGCCGGCTGCTCTCGAATCGCTCTCGCGGCACTTTGTTGACATACGTCACAGTCACGTGGCATCGGCGCTGCCTCAAGTCGGACACAATTTTTTACCGGCATGTACTGCTTCAGGTAAGCCGCCGATCGGTCTGCGCATCGCTGCATGAAGTCGAACAAGCCTAGTGTTAAACATGGTGTCACGTGGATGGGAATATGCATGAAAATGATATGCAGATGAGGTTATGCACAGTAAAACTAGGCATTGTAAGCTCCATATATGGTGATTTCGGGGAGGAGACAGGGTGGACATGCACGTACACACAATCTTCTGCTGACTGGGATTTATAAAGGAATTTTTGCGCAGGTTCTGGCGTACGAATGGTTTTAAAAATCTGAAAACTTTTGTGCGTACGCAGAATCTAGCTTTTGTACGTATGTACACTTTTAGGATGAAATCTACGGAAAGTTTTATAAATGAGACCCCATGCCTTGACGGGTCAGGAATGTTTTATCGGTGTATATTCCAGTGAAGCGAAACAAGAGAAAAATGTAGGGCGGGATTTGATTTTGTCCATCGGGAATTGATTGGATGGTTGTGATTTGCTATTGCTGTGAAGTCATGTGAGTGACAGGTTGTCCCGCTCTCACGCCGAAAAAACACATCATCAGAGAAGAGAAGAGATGTCGCTGCAAGAAGGAGGGGAAGTTATTTTGATAATCAGTACTGCAATATTCCATAAATAATTTTATTGTGACTTTAAGTCAACATACCACAGTGAGTTGTGAGGTGTTTGTGTTTGATTTACTATGAAGGACTGAAATACAATATACTGGTCTGAGTCATTGACCGTCATTGAGCAGAGCATCATTGAGGGATCATCAGGGTTAATGAATTGAGCTCTTTTTCATGAATGAATCATTCAATGATTTATCAGCCATTCAAACTATTCAGTTCTTGACTTCAACTCAATGACTCGCAGAAGTTCTAACAGTTGGAGGGGAAGATTATCAGTAAACAATATGAATTTTTCTTGAAAAATTCTCCTTTTGTGTTCCACATAAAAAAATAACAGGTTTGGAAAAACATGAAGATGAGCAAATAATAACAGAATGTTTATTTTTGAATGAACTATTCCATTAATTTTAGTCATATATAGTACAAATATTTTGCTTCCTATTGCAGTGCCTGTTAAATAAAGAGAGAAGCTCCAACACACTCATACGCAAATACAGACATCTACAGATACGCCACCCCCATCCCACTCCGTCTGACGCCCACGAGGCCCCCCCCTGCTGTGTCTTCCTCCTGTGAGCTCAGCTCTTGGTTTCTGAAGCCAGTGGGAGGCTCTTTCATCTCCATCTCACCAGCGGGCACCACAGTGCCAGCCTGGCATAATCGGCCTGGCGCTGACATTTTAGCATCTCTTTTAGCCGGTCTGTTATTCTTCTCCACCTGATGGCTCTCTGTCTCGCTCCATCTCACTGGGGGCCTCATTTATAAAATGTTGCGTAGAAACTGTCCTACGTTTGATTTAAGATCATTTCTCAAGTGTGTACGTGTGATTCCGAACAACGAACGTACGCACAAAATAACGTGCGTACGCCTCTCTTTCGCATGTGAAATCTATAAATCGCAAATGATCTTGAAATTGTGCTCAGCTGAATGGTTTCAGATCGTCGCCTTGTAAACGCCCCCTAATTAATATAATTACCATATGAAAAAGCACCATTCAACGTCCAATTTTTTTACTTGAGAATGGCGAGCGGCAAGAAAAAGAATTTTAGCAAGGCCGAAATCGGGGTCATGCTAAATAATGCTAAATAATTTAACTTTAATGCCGTGTAATTATGTTAACAGGGTTTTGAAAAAACATGCAGGCTATATGTTTTATTTTGAACAAGTAGCCTAGGGTATTCTTTTAATTGATTCATTTGTACAGTTGTTTTTTTCAGGCTATTTTTAAAACGTTTGCTGCATGGTTAAGGTAGCCTATGCTAAATTTCAGTCAAAACTGTTGAGAAAAAAGAAAAAGAAAAAAGAAACTGCTGGTTTACTTTTATTTGTATACACTCACAATAAAAAGAAAATATTGTGCTTTAATTTGTAAAAAAAAATAAATAAAAAAAAAATAATAATAATAATAATTTAACTTGTGGAGCGCGTCAGTCAGTGTAGCCTACACTTGTACAGTTTTTTTCTTTCGTTTTGTTAATGTGTTAATTTAAGTGAAACATATTTCGTGTAAGCCTATTCATTTTATTCCTTTATATATATACACTCACCTAAAGGATTATTAGGAACACCATACTAATACTGTGTTTGACCCCCTTTCGCCTTCAGAACTGCCTTAATTCTACGTGGCATTGATTCAACAAGGTGCTGAAAGCATTCTTTAGAAATGTTGGCCCATATTGATAGGATAGCATCTTGCAGTTGATGGAGATTTGTGGGATGCACATCCAGGGCATGAAGCTCCCGTTCCACCACATCCCAAAGATGCTCTATTGGGTTGAGATCTGGTGACTGTGGGGGCCATTTTAGTACAGTGAACTCATTGTCATGTTCAAGAAACCAATTTGAAATGATTCGAGCTTTGTGACATGGTGCATTATCCTGCTGGAAGTAGCCATCAGAGGATGGGTACATGGTGGTCATAAAGGGATGGACATGGTCAGAAACAATGCTCAGGTAGGCCGTGGCATTTAAACGATGCCCAATTGGCACTAAGGGGCCTAAAGTGTGCCAAGAAAACATCCCCCACACCATTACACCACCACCACCAGCCTGCACAGTGGTAACAAGGCATGATGGATCCATGTTCTCATTCTGTTTACACCAAATTCTGACTCTACCATCTGAATGTCTCAACAGAAATCGAGACTCATCAGACCAGGCAACATTTTTCCAGTCTTCAACTGTCCAATTTTGGTGAGCTCGTGCAAATTGTAGCCTCTTTGTCCTATTTGTAGTGGAGATGAGTGGTACCCGGTGGGGTCTTCTGCTGTTGTAGCCCATCCGCCTCAAGGTTGTGCGTGTTGTGGCTTCACAAATGCTTTGCTGCATACCTCGGTTGTAACGAGTGGTTATTTCAGTCAAAGTTGCTCTTCTATCAGCTTTAATCAGTCGGCCCATTCTCCTCTGACCTCTAGCATCAACAAGGCATTTTCGCCCACAGGACTGCCGCATACTGGATGTTTTTCCCTTTTCACATCATTCTTTGTAAACTCTAGAAATGGTTGTGCGTGAAAATCCCAGTAACTGAGCAGATTGTGAAATACTCAGACCGGCCCGTCTGGCACCAACAACCAAGCCACGCTCAAAATTGCTTAAATCACCTTTCTTTCCCATTCTGACATTCAGTTTGGAGTTCAGGAGATTGTCTTGACAAGGACCACACCCCTAAATGCATTGAAGCAACTGCCATGTGATTGGTTGATTAGATAATTGCATTAATGAGAAATTGAACAGGTGTTCCTAATAATCCTTTAGGTGAGTGTATATATATAAATATAAAGTTTTGGGACGGTAAGATTTTTTAATGTTTTTAAAGAAGTCTCTTCTGCTCACCAAGGCTGCGTTTATGTTATTAAAAAAGCTGTAATATTGTGAAATATTATTAAAATGTAAAATAACTGTTTTCTATTTGAATAGGCCTATATTTTAAAGTGTAATTTATTCCTGTGATCAAAGCTGAATTTTCAGCATCATTACTTTATATTTCAGATAAATGCTGTTCTTTTGAACTTTCTATTCAGTAAATAATCCTGAAAAAAATTGTACACTGTTTTCAACATTGATAATAATCATAAATGTTTGTTGAGCATCAAATGATCATATTAGAATGATTTCTGAAGGATCATGTGACACTGAAGACTGGAGTAATGATGCTGAAAACTTAGCTTTGGTCACAGGAATAAATTACACTTTAAAATATATTCAAATAGAAAACAGTTATTATAAATTGTAAAAATATTTCACAATAATACTGTTTTTGCTGTATTTTGGATCAAATAAATGCAGCCTTGGTGAGCATAAGAGACTTCTTTAAAAACATTAAACATGTTTTTCTCTTTCACAGAAGCACTGCATGTGCGTAATGTGATGATATGTGAAAACGGTTGTCCATGCTGATATTTGCACATGTAAAAATAATAATAATGGGAAAAGACATGTATCTATTCTAATTTAATTAGAGTAGATTTATCTGTCAGGATAAATAACTATTATTAGGGACAATAACTATTATCAGGATAATAATAATACTAATAATAATAATTATTATTATTATTACTACTATAATTATAATTGCTACTGCTTATAGATTTCCAAATACCAGCAGTACTCTGACTCTGCCACAAGGAAAAGTGCGTACGTCTGCTCAGACCCTGACGTGGCAGTAAGCACGTTTTCCACGTCAAAGACCATTTTTATAAATATGAACTTTGCCGTGGATTTCAGCGTACGCACACTCTAAGATCAAACATGTGCGTACGGACATTTTATAAATGAGGCCCCGGGTCACCAGCCTTTCAGCGGGAAAAACAATAGAAACCTGCTAATTCTGTCAGAGCTGTGGCCTAGTGCACCCCCCGCACCCCCCGCACCCCCCACACCCCCCACACCCCCCACACCCCCCACACCCCACCCCCCTGAAAAAGAACATGAACACATAATTATATAGTATAATGCAGTCATAATTCTATTCTATATCCATTCTATTCTAACAGATTTTAGTACTTTGGTATATTACCATTGCATCAGTTATATAGGCTTTCTGCTTTTTTATTTAAAAAATTACATTTTAATTTTTCATTTTCAGGTGTTTCCAAGATTTACAGATATAGACATAGATCCACTGGGTCATCCAAAAACAAATTAAAAATCAGAAAGTTGAGAGAGTGAGTAGTGACTTCTCTCCAAAATGTCATATGAGACATGCTTTGAACAATTTAGTCTTTTTTGCTTTATCATTCTGTATAAATAAGTGTATAAATAATCTCATTTTACCGTTTTAAATCATTCTCTTTTACCATTTTTGTTACACAGCCTCCAATCTCACCAAGGTTAAACTCCAAGGTTTAACCTTGAGAAACACATTGCCTTTGTAGTAGCTACCACTTGTTTGCGTATATCGTCTGACTTCAGAAACCATCGTTACCGCTGTTTGTTTGTGTGTGGGGAAATCCAGCTCAACTTTTACACATCTCTCATTCTCAGCTTCATTTAAAACCAGCTTCCAAACCAGTGATCCTTTTTAGAGTGCTTACTGGCTTGCTATCTTTATCCTGTGAAAGCTCACAGTATCACAGTATCTGTAACCCTACTACAGGCAGGTTCTCCCAACTAACACGTTCATACACTCACAACCACAGTGGGAGTTTAATGGCTCCTAAACGTAGCCCAGAGGGACCGCACCCTGCATACTGTGGGATGCAACAGGAAAGAGAAATGACTGCTGAGGAATCACCAACTGTGGGAAACCATTTAGTTATGTTCTTGTTTTTTCCCATTTAAAAAAAACATCTCTTAATTAAAATATTCTATAGAAAAGTCAATGGTCTAAATGTACAGTTTTATAATAAAAAATACAGTAAAAACATTAATATTTTCAAATAATACTACAATTTAAAATATTTGTTTTCTATTTTAATAAATGTAAAAATGTAATGTATTCCTGTGATGGCAAAGCTTTCAGCATTATTACTCCAGTCTTCAGTGCATGATCCTCCAGAAATAATTCTAATATGCTGATTTGCTGTTTTGATTATATATATATGTCATGCAATAAAATGCAAATTAATTATTTAAAAATCATACAATGTGATTTTCTGGATTTTTGTTTTAGATTCTGTCTCTCACAGTTGAAGTGTACCTATGATAAAAAATTACAGACCTCTACATGCTTTGTAAGTAGGAAAACCTGCAAAATCGACAGTGTATCAAATACTTGTTCTCCCCAATGTATATACACATATAAATACATTTAGACCACTTAACTTAGTGATTGCTATCAGGATGAGAAGAGACTTTCAACCAGCATAACAAAAAATGTTTCTGGAACAAATCGCCTACCCTGCCTTTAAAGCATCAGTCTGTAGAGCAGCCATGACCAGACCAGAGCACATGCAGGTATAAATCAATCCTCAGCTTTATCAGAATCAAATCCAGTGCTTCCTACAATAAAATGCTTTATACATATAGAAGTAGTGAATTTCTGACAGTATAAGGCCTTTATAGAAGCAGTTAAAGCTATTTTATCAAAAATGTGGGTATGTCATTTTTAGGTCAGCTTTTTTCCTGTGTAAAATGAATACAGTGAACTAATTGTTTGCATATGTGTGGTTGGATGTGACTATGTTCAGCAGTAGCATCCGGACAGACAGACAGAAGAAGAATCAATAATCCAACTTCATTTTTGTAGTCATTCCCCCAGGAGATTAAAGAAACTACATTTCCCACACCATCACTTAGTCTTCATCAAAATCGAGTCTGTCGGGCCAGACATCCAGTCACACACAGGGTCAACTGGAATCGACTGATGCTCTTCCCCCGAGGTCCACTGATTCAATAATGCCATCACTGTTCAATGACACGTTCAAAACGGAGCGCTTCCCCCAGCTGTCCGACAGCACGATTTATCATTCCAACAAGAAACATCCGTCTAGCAATGCAGAAAAAAAGGGTTTGATTACAAGTGAAGACAAACTGTATTAGCAAATTTACATAAAACAAATTAAATATGGATAATTCATTATTATTTTTTTTTAATTATTATTTCATTTTTATTTTATTCTTTATTTTAAATAATAATAATATTGTATAATTGTGGTGTGTCTGTATTATGGGCAAATTATTGTAGATCAGTTAGAAATTATTTTCTGCTATATTTTGCAACTATTTTCATGCAAAAGAAATAAATTATATTAATCATATTAATGATTATTTATTACTAATATATTAATTATATACACTCACCTAAAGGATTATTAGGAACACCATACTAATACTGTGTTTGACCCCCTTTCGCCTTCAGAACTGCCTTAATTCTACGTGGCATTGATTCAACAAGGTGCTGAAAGCATTCTTTAGAAATGTTGGCCCATATTGATAGGATAGCATCTTGCAGTTGATGGAGATTTGTGGGATGCACATCCAGGGCACGAAGCTCCCGTTCCACCACATCCCAAAGATGCTCTATTGGGTTGAGATCTGGTGACTGTGGGGGCCATTTTAGTACAGTGAACTCATTGTCATGTTCAAGAAACCAATTTGAAATGATTCGAGTTTTGTGACATGGTGCATTATCCTGCTGGAAGTAGCCATCAGAGGATGGGTACATGGTGGTCATAAAGGAATGGACATGGTCAGAAACAATGCTCAGGTAGGCCGTGGCATTTAAACCATGCCCAATTGGCACTAAGGGGCCTAAAGTGTGCCAAGAAAACATCCCCCACACCATTACACCACCACCACCAGCCTGCACAGTGGTAACAAGGCATGATGGATCCATGTTCTCATTCTGTTTACGCCAAATTCTGACTCTACCATCTGAATGTCTCAACAGAAATCGAGACTCATCAGACCAGGCAACATTTTTCCAGTCTTCAACTGTCCAATTTTGGTGAGCTTGTGCAAATTGTAGCCTCTTTTTCCTATTTGTAGTGGAGATGAGTGGTACCCGGTGGGGTCTTCTGCTGTTGTAGCCCATCCGCCTCAAGGTTGTGCGTGTTGTGGCTTCACAAATGCTTTGCTGCATACCTCGGTTGTAACGAGTGGTTATTTCAGTCAAAGTTGCTCTTCTATCAGCTTGAATCAGTCGGCCCATTCTCCTGTGACCTCTAGCATCAACAAGGCATTTTCGCCCACAGGACTGCCGCATACTGGATGTTTTTCCCTTTTCACACCATTCTTTGTAAACTCTAGAAATGGTTGTGCGTGAAAATCCCAGTAACTGAGCAGATTGTGAAATACTCAGACCGGCCCGTCTGGCACCAACAACCATGCCACGCTCAAAATTGCTTAAATCACCTTTCTTTCCCATTCTGACATTCAGTTTGGAGTTCAGGAGATTGTCTTGACAAGGACCACACCCCTAAATGCATTGAAGCAACTGCCATGTGATTGGTTGATTAGATAATTGCATTAATGAGAAATTGAACAGGTGTTCCTAATAATCCTTTAGGTGAGTGTATATATATATATATATATATATATATATACACACATACATATATACACGGATCAGACATAACATTATGACCACTGAGAGGTGAAGTGAATAACACTGATTATCTCTTCATCACGGCACATGTTAGTGGGTGGAATATATTAGGCAGCAAGTGAACAAAAAAGGTGATGTGTTAGAAGCAGGAAAAATGGGCAAGCGTAAGGATTTGAGTGAGTTTGACAAGGGCCAAATTGTGATGGCTAGACGACTGGGTCAGAACATCTTTAAAACTGCAGCTCTTGTGGGGTGTTCCCGGTCTGCAGTGGTCAGTATCTATCAAAAGTGGCCCAAGGAAGGAACAGTGATGAACCGGCGACATTTTTGAAGTCCATAAAAGTGCATCTATCCATCATATAACTGCTCCACACGGCTCCGGGGGGTTAATAAAGGCCTTCTGAAGCGAAGTGGTGCGTTTGTGTAAAAAAAATATCCATATTTAAAACTTTATAGACTAAAATAACGAGCTTCCAGCGGTCAGCGGTAGCAAGTCGACTTACGGTGAAAGAGTAACCCTTTAATGCTGGCTCTGATAGAAAGGTGTCAAAATACACAGTGCATAGCAGTTTGTTGCGTATGGGGCTGCATAGCTGCAAACCAGTCAGGGTGCCCATGCTGACCCCCTGTCCACTGCCGAAAGCGGCAACAGTGGGTACGTGAGCATCAGAACTGGACCATGGAGCAATGGAAGAAGGTGGCCTGGTCTGATGAATCACGTTTTCTTTTACATCACATGGATGGCCGGGTGCGTGTGAGTCGCTTACCTGGGGAACACATGGCACCAGGATGCACTATGGGAAGAAGGCAAGCCGGCGGTGGCAGTGTGATGCTTTGGGCAATGTTCTGCTGGGAAACCTTGGGTCCTGCCATCCATGTGGATGTTACTTTGACACGTACCACCTACCTAAGCATTTTTGCATACCATGTGCAACCTTTCATGGAAACGGTATTCCCTGGTGGCTGTGGCCTCTTTCACCAGGATAATGCGCCCTGCCACAAAGCAAAAATGGTTCAGGAATGGTTTGAGGAGCACAACAACGAGTTCGAGGTGTTGACTTGGCCTCCAAATTCCCCAGATCTCAATCCAGTTGAGCATCTGTGGGATGTGCTGAACACGTCTTTGACGTTTTTGCTTAGCGCCATGTCAGAGTCTAAGCAGACCAGGATGTTGACTGGTGCTCTTTTATATGTTACTGTTAATGATATTAATTAGGGGGCGTTTACAAAGCAAAGATCTGAAACCATTCAGCTGGACACGATTTCACGATTTTGCGATTTATAAATTTCATATCTGGAAGAGAGGCATAAGGCGTACGTTCCTTCTCTGAGAAAAGCTTGTAAGATCAAATGTAGGACGGTTTCAACGCAACGAGGTCCTATATGCCGCAGAAAGAATATTGCCCCTGAATTTATAGCTAATATAAATTTAAGGTATGTCTGCTTCTAAGTGTGAAAAGGGTATTTGTTATTTCAAAGAAACCGAAAGAAAGATGCTGTTCCACCGAGACTGAAATAACAAACAGAACAAAAGACTTCTGGACAAACAACTTTATTTTTGATTATGGGTCTATACACTGTACATCCTGACACTGCAGTATATAAGCCGAACTACTTTCAACTCTAATCTCATAGAGCTCTCTATCTTACATTATAGTCCTTGTGAGGGGAGAGGGGAGGTCTAAGAGGGAGAAATTGGCCAGATCTGGGTGAATAAGTGGCATCAGTAGAAGAAGAAAGCATACATTAATCTCTTACATAAAAATAATTTCAAGAGTTGCAAAGTTTATAGTATATTGTTATAGCAGCAGTGAAGGGCTAATATGATATCGGCATGGGGAAAAAAAGAAAACAGATTGTTAAAACAAGAAACTGAATGTGTGATTCAACCAGAACTGATGTATTTGATATTTAGTTGAATGTAACAAAACATTAATAACTGAAAAAAAGAAAGGCATTCTACTGAACATTGCTATCATTCTTTGTAGCACAAAAAGGGAAAAAAGCAGACTGAATATGCTTGCATTGGGAATACAACCTTTGAAATAATTGTTTTTAAAACATTTTCTTTCTTTTTGTTTTTAAAAACACAACGTAAAATATAACAACTATTATGTAAGGTTTTTTTTTCTCATTCTGAAAAAAGAAAAAAAGTAACACAATATACATTTATGATACAGTTTTTGTAAAATGAAACCAGCTATATACATTGGTGAATTTGTACTTTCATCATCAGACTGGCTAATCCTGCTCATTTATCAGTGATGTTATGTCGTTATTGCTGTGTTTTAGCTTTTTTGTTAGCAAAAATGGCTCTTTTAGAAAAAAATCCACATTTTTTTATATTATATTGGGAGCAAAGGAGCCTCTGTGATCAATTTCTCCCTTTTTCATAGAAAACCGTGAACAAAGTAAACTACACATATGAATTTGCGTGTAAAAACAACTACAAAACAACCTCATCTGAAATCATTTTTTAAAGTTTTTTTTTTATTCATTAAATTTTTTGGTCTGTAAAAACACACAGCCTCTTGCTACTGTTAAGACACTGAGCTTCCTTTAGACCCCCGTTTAGTTTCTTCGCCGTAGCCTGCAATGTACAGGTCAGGGCATATCATATCATTTCAAAGGCTCTTTTCACATCTATAGCAAAAGTAACCTCTTAAATATATTTTTTATTCCTTAAAAACAGAGAAAGAAAAGAGTTTATTTATTCTGACGTACATTTAAAAGCTATCTTAGTATAAGATTTAAATTCTTTACCAGTGGCAATTCGAGCATTAAAATCTGCTATGCATTTTTCTTTTATTTAATTATTCATCGATTTTTGAAGAAGAAAAAACATCAAAGGAATACTGACAAACTGGCATTAAAACCTATCAAATAAGCTGCGGCTGCTCTTAAGCAATGATAGTCAAGTTCATTCTGGCAAAATGGGGTGAGCAAAAGAGTGCAAAAAAAATGCACCACAGAGCTCCCCCAAATGTCAGTGCAAATGGGACGGCCCGCTTTCATCATCTGACCGCTGTCTGATACAGTCGGTCACTGTGGAAACTAGCTCAATAATTGTTCCTCTTCTGGAACCTCAAGGGCCCAAATACAGGCACTTGAGGGTCTCCAGCATTGCATATGCGCATAAGGTTTGTATTTAGCCCAAGAGTAATGCCGTTAATGTTGCGTTTAAGATTGTTAAGAGCTGAAATTTATTGTTAAGAGGGTTTTGTTTTTAGTTAAAAACAAGATTAAAATTGCTTTATATTGCATAACATAATCAAAAATTACATATACGGTTTTAATGCCCAATAATGAATATATGAACGGCAGACTTTTTCTTTTAAATTCCATGCATATGAAAGAAATTACATAAGCTTGCTATTGAAAGAAGGAACATAAGCAATAAAATATTCACACAATCTGAAAAAAACATCTGTTATAACAACAACAACATCAACAACAAAATGAAAAGAGCCAAAACGTAACATACATTCTGATTGCATTGTACCCAATGTATATAAATCACTTATAAAATATATGTATTTTCAACAAAATCTATCTCAGCTAAGTGTGAGAGATTTTAAAGATGCATTTATTACGTTCATTCATCCATCCTTGTCTTGTTTGTACACAGTAATACGCTCTTGCTCACAGCTGAGAGGAGCACCTGCATTGATATTTAGACTCCCTTTTACCAATGCTAGACAATTTGTGTGTCCTATTAGTTCTGAACGGCTTTAAATTTGATTTGGAAATGTTCAAAACCTGTAGGAATCCAGGACAGTAACAATAACACTTTAGCAACGATTATAATCATATATTGATAACTATGATAAATGTTGAATCAAAGTCAGATTGAGGGGACAGCTGTGTGTGCCATCCACGTTTCGGCAAGCAAGCATGTAGAACCTTTTTTTCCTTTTAATTCTTGCGGTTTTATTTACAATAGTTTGTCTTAAACACATGATTACATTGCATGTATTAGAATGGCATATAATTAACAAAAATGCTTATTTCAATTTTATACTTAGGAATACTAAAAACTCTCTGAGATAAATGTGTGGGAGAGTGTGGGAGCGTAATGCATTTAGACAGTATTTTGTAATGACAAAGTGCGATTCATTATTGTAAAGATAAAAAAACAAAGCGAAAAGAAAAGAAAAAAAAGAAACATTTTCATATTTACATATTATAATTTACTTAAAAAGAACAATTGTGGTTCTTGATCACATGACACCTCCTGCCCTAGAAGCCGTATTTGTTTTATGCTTTTAGTTTATTCCTAAAAAATGGCCGCCCACAATCGTGAGCCGTGCCAGTTGTAAGCACCTCAGCCCACGGAGAAGCTGTACGCGTGTGACGAGAAGAAAACCCAAACCGTCATGGAGAGCAAGAGCCACAAACCTCCAATTCCACCATGATCTTAAGATCCGCCAACAGGTTTTGACCTGCACTTGTGGCATATCACACGACAGCTTGTGTTTGCCATTAAAAGAAAGTGCTCATGGCTTGATCATAACACTTACTTGAATACAAGTATCTCTCCCTTTCAACAGGGCTGAACTTCTTCACCTCTAGCTCTCCAAAGCCTTTCAATGCTCTCCTGACCAGTATCTCTTTAACATTGTTAAAGATACAAGTGTGTGTAACCATTTGTCTCCATGGCTTTTTTTAACCAGCATGACATGTATGTACATGTAAAAGAGGGGTAAATTTGAGGCTCGCTGAAGTTTTTCATCTCAAACGCTCACTAACAAATCTCTTAAATAGCTTATTATGAAGTGATTTTCACCATACTTCCTCAAAATGAGTGAGGAAACAGGGATTTCGGATGGGATGATGAGTCCTTGTCTCTTCAATAACAATGTGGGGTGGACAGAATGCTGTTCAGGTCATCATAAAAATCGCTGTGTAAAATTTTTCATTGTATCACCAATTTGTTTGTCATAGAAAAGTCTTCATTTCAAAATGTATTCAGTTTCAGGCACAGTTAGCTTTTGTGCTATTGGCTTCTTCCTTTCCAAATGGACTTGCATTTTTTTTCTTCTTTATTTTTATGTCTGGTTGGAGCGAGGTGCATTTTCAGTGCTCTCAAAGTAAAACATTTACTAGAATGTGTCTAAATTCCCTCAAAAAACGTTCAGGATACTTCCGGTTTTGAGCTGGCTAAGAGGCAGATGGGCGGGGCTAACCCGCATGCTAGTTGACATGATTGGGCGGTTGGTGCTGTCAATCAGGGCGGTGTTGATGTGGATTGGGCGGAGTCAAGAGACAGAGAGAGAATTAGTTGTTGGAGTCTTTGGCGGGTGGGGGTGGTGCGTCTGTGCCGTTCTTGCTGGGGCTTTTGGGCCACAGCTGTTCCTGTAGCTCCTTGACCATTCTCTCCAGGTGCTCCCGTGCCTCCCGCTCCTGCATCAGATCGGCTCTCAGCTGCTCTCGGTCTGCCTCGGCGTGCTGCAACTTTACTTGCAGATCCTCAATCTGAAAAAAAACAGCATATAAAGATGATAAAAGATGAATAAAATCTTTTGCCAACAAATCATGTAGAGTGACAAAATGCTACAGCACTTTAGTCACATCGTATTAGACAATTTATTAACAAATGTTATTAATGTAATGCTTTTATTAAAAAATGGCTCTTGTTGGAAAGAATCTTTTTTGTGAATCACTGTTATTTTAGTATTATTTCTATATACTATTATAGTATTTATTAATATTTTTAATTTTAGTTTTGGTAATTTTGTTATGTGCTTTTGTCATTTTTATTAGTTTTTTTTAAAATATATATTTCTATTTAGCTTAATTTATTTTTATTTTAGTTTTAGAAATTAGTACTTCTACTAAAACTTCAGGTAGTTACCAAGGCAACATTTCTAACTGTTGTTTAAGGTTTTTTTTATATATTTTTTTACGTTTTTCATATAATATATAACTTACAATCTAAGCCTTTTTTTAATTAACAAATTTTAATAGTTTTAGGTTTAGTTCAGATGGTACTTGTAAACTAACCAGTCAATCTGAGTCCCTGTGCAGAAGATCCTGCATGGAATTTTAGCAATTTTATTAATTGTTTATATATATATATTTTACTGCTATCATCTGAACTGGGAACCTTGTTGTTTTTGTGTCAGATAATTGCTGTTCTAATGGTAAAAATGAATTATATCAGTGTAGCTACATTTTGCTAGTAGATTGTAGTGTAGCTGACCACTTTTTCAAAAAGGCCGCATGCACAACGACATACAAATACACAAACAACGGCAGACAAGCATCTCAGTGATGTCTCTCTTGTTTAGTCTGAAGCACACATCCCTGACAGGAAGTTACCCAGTTTCCTTCTGAGAAATGAAACGTATCTCATCAGACTTGCAGGGCCACACCCAGTCACACCCAGAGTTCATTTGAATGTGTGTGTAGGTGGGGTGTCATGTTGCATCAATCTAAGCATACTTTAGATTACCCTTCATTAAACAGACACTTGTTTATCCAAAGCCACTTCCAGTACATTTATAGCGCAGGGACAGTCACTGTGGAAGAATCTGTGGTTTAATGTTTTGCTCAAAGGCATAATAGTTCTGAATCACACCTTTGAACCCACAACCTTTCAGTTACTAGCCCAGATTTTTAAACATTTGTTTTGGAAACAGTGTATGTAGGGATGTGATTGAACTAACCTGTGCAGAGTACTTGGCTCGCAGACGGCCTGCCTCACAGCCCTTGTCGCACACTCGTAGCTGTCTGGCCTGCTCCAGCTCTCTCTTCAGCCGTATACGTGACTCGTTGGCCTCTCTCATCTTCCTCTCACTTTCGGCACGCAGGCGCTCGATCTCCTTGCGCAGGTTCCTCTTCGCCTCAGTCGCCTCACGGAGCTTCTCCTTCTTAGCAACACGGAGAAACTCCAGCTCCTGTGGAAGGCATGGGAATACAATGATGATTATTCACTCTTTTAATGAACGTGATGATATGTATATATAATAAATATACAAGAGCTTATTTATAAAACATGAGCATAATGGATGTCTGTATAAATCATAAATCCATTAAGAGGTCAATTTTCCCACTGATTTTTCCCACTGATTTTACAAAATGGTCTTTTACACACTAGGATGGACATGTCTTGTTTTAATAAAAACTGGTGTGTTTTAGCCAAAATTGAACACCAAGTTGGTCTAAATTCATTAAGAATGGTGTGTTGCACTACATAGTTGAAAAGGAGTAACACCTTTTTCAGTTTTAGGGCCCTATCATACATCCGGTGCAATGCGACGCCAGGCGCGACGCAGGTGTTTTTTGCTAGTTTCAGCCCGACGCAGTTATCATTTTCACATCCAGCGCCACGTTGTTTAAATAGCAAATGCACTCACGCCCATCTGTTCGCCCATGGGCGTGCTGGTCTGAAAACGAGGTGTGTTCAGGCGCATTGTTGGCGCTTTGCTATTTTGAGGCAACTGAAATCGACTGCGCCATTGACCAACAAAAACCTGGTCTAAAGTCAATAGCGCAGTATTTTTTGTGTTATTTAAAGGGCGCGTTAGTAATGTGCGCATATAGGCAGGTGCACAACACGCATACACTCTGCTTATTACACACACAGCACACGCGCAGCAGCACACAAACATTTTTAAATATTAAAAATAAAAGGATTCCTCTCTGGAGAAGCGTTCAGTCTTTCCGCTCGCAAATTCTGCCATGTAAATAGCGAATCCGCCATGGCACGAGCGCAACTGGCTTTTAAAGGGAATGGGAGATGAGACTCTGATTGGTTTATTCCATGTTACGCCCAAAACACACCCATGACTCATTAAGAGAATAGGGACAACCCTTTTGGACCGACCGTTTTTTCCATAGTTAAACTAGCAAAAGTGTATTCGGACACGCCCTAAGTGCACCAGCGCCATGCGCTTCAGACCATGCGCTCAGATCATTAAAATAGGGCCCTTATTTGTCTGGTTGATCATGTGGACAATATATGTGAAATAAAAATGTTTGACAACTGCTAAAACAATTTAGTGCTGTGAGTTTCAGTTGTAATACCTTGAAAAGTTTATTGCATTAATGATATCTGCTGCTAATAGCATTAATTTATGGTAATATAGTTGTATAATAATAATAATAATAATAATAATAATAATAATATTATAATAAATGATACCATTTGCTGACATCAAAATAAATTCTAATTATACATGATATTATATTAAATAATTACATCTAAAATTAATACGCTGAATATTTATGAAATTGTACAATTCATGTAAGAATAGATTTATAAATTATTTAAAAAAAACAAAAAAACATTTGCCTTGTGTTACATGAATAATGTCTGTGTGTGTTTGCACCTGCTGCAGGCTCCGTTTGGCCTGTAAGGCGGATCCGAGCTTCTCTTCCTGTTTTACCCTCATCTTCACTATCTCATGTAGAAACTTCTCCTTTGACTCTTTTGAGTCCAGGCCGTTGTCCAGTGCCTGCCTTAGCGTCTCCAGCTCTGACTCCAGGTGCGTCATAGCGTGCCCCTCCCCTCCAGACAGGGGGCCCTCAGGGGGCCCGCTGGGTGGCGTCAGAACTGCTGGTAAGGTTGCTCCGGGGCCGGAGGGAGAGCTCAAGTCTTTAGCGGAGCTCGAGGATGTAAAAGATGGGGAGGAGAGTGAGGAAAGTGATGAGGTGACTGGGAAAAAAAAAAAACAGAGAAGAGGTTTTGAGTGGCGGATCAGACTACGTGGGTTTCATTAATTCCGATGTCGGAAGCACCTGTCAAATACACAAGACATGCTTTAAAATGACCCATAAAGGATGAGGAACAAAAGAACCCTCATTGATTTTCTGCCGCATTCACACAAGAGCTGTTACCGTTCTAATCCACCTCTCTCCAGAGCGCTCAAGGTTGACTGAAAACGAACTGTGTGCAAATGAAGTGTGGACGAAACCTCAATGTATTTAAACGAGCACTTTTGTTTCATAACATAGTTGTGAACAACACTTTCTAACACACTCAAATACACTGAACAAAATTATAAACGCAACACTTTTGTTTTTGTCCCCCATTTTTCATGAGCTGAACTCTCATGAGCTGAAGACTTTTTCTATGTACACAAAAGGCCTATTTCTCAAATATTGTTCACAAATCTGTCGAGCACTTCTTTGCTGAGATAATCCATCCACCTCACAGGTGTGGCATATCAAGATGCTGATTAGACAGCATGATTATTGCACAGGTGTGCCTTAGGCTGGCCACAATAAAATGTGCAGTTTTATCACACAGCACAATGCCACAGATGTCGCAAGTTTTGAGGGAGTGTGCAATTGGCATGCTGACTGCAGGAATGTCCACCAGAGCTGTTGCCCTTGAATGTTAATTTCTCTACCATAAGCCGTCTCCAAAGGTGTTTCAGAGAATTTGGCAGTACATCCAACCGGCCTCACAACCGCAGACCACGTGTAACCACATCAGCCCAGGACCTCCACATCCAGCATCTTCACTTCCAAGATCGTCTGAGACCAGCCACCCGGACAGCTGCTGCAACAATCGGTTTGCATAACCAAAGAATTTCTGCACAAACTGTCAGAAACCATCTCAGGGAAGCTCATCTGCATGCTTGTCGTCCTCATCGGGGTCTCAATCTGACTGCAGTTCGTCATCGTAACTGACTTGAGTGGGCAAATGCTCACATTCGATGGCGTCTGGCACTTTGGAGAGGTGTTCTTTTCACGGATGAATCCCGGTTTTCACTGTACAGGGCAGATGGCAGACAGCGTGTATGACGTCGTGTGGGTGAGCAGTTTGCTGATGTCGTGGATCGAGTGGCCCATGGTGGCGGTGGGGTTATGGTATGGGCAGGCGTATGTTATGGACAACGAACACAGGTGCATTTTATTGATGGCATTTTGAATGCACAAAGATACCATGACAAGATCCTGAGGCCCATTGTTGTGCCATTCATCCACGACCATCACCTCATGTTACAGCATGATAATGCACGGCCCCATGTTGCAAGAATCTGTACACAATTCCTGGAAGCTGAAAACATCCCAGTTCTTGCATGGCCAGCATACTCACCAGACATGTCACCTATTGAGCATGTTTGGGATGCTCTGGATCAGCGTATACGACAGCGTGTTCCAGTTCCTGCCAATATCCAGCAACTTCGCACAGCCATTGAAGAGGAGTGGACCAACATTCCACAGGCCACAATCAACAACCTGATCAACTCTATGCGAAGGAGATGTGTTGCACTGCGTGAGGCAAATGGTGGTCACACCAGATACTGACTGGTTTTCGGACCCCCCCCCCCCCCCCGGACCCCCCCAATACAGTAAAACTGCACATTTTAGAGTGGCCTTTTACTGTGGCCAGCCTAAGGCACACCTGTGCAATAATCATGCTGTCTAATCAGCATCTTGATATGCCACACCTGTGAGGTGGTTGGATTATCTCGGCAAAGGAGAAGTGCTCCCTAACACAGATTTAGACAGATTTGTAAACAATATTTGAGAGAAATAGGCCTTTTGTGTACATAAAAGAAAAGTCTTAGATCTTTGAATTCAGCTCATGAAAATGGGGGCAAAAACAAAAGTGTTGCGTTTATAATTTTGTTCAGTGTACGTTAAAGGAATGTGACATTCTTTCATTAATTTGAAAGAAAATAATTTTGACTAGTCCCTCAGTTTGTAAAAACTTGAGCAAGGCATTTTAGAGGGTTTAAAAGCAGAAAAGCACATTCGTAAATGCGTTCAAGTTTGCACAGACAAGGTTTGTAAGTGATTTTGTCACACTAATCTCTCACATGTATAATGTTAAGAATTGTGGCTTTACTTTCTAAAGTGTGTATTTTCCCATATAGACTTCTATTGTGATTGTATTGTTTTTATAAACCAAGGTCAAAATTACATTCTCTGATATTACATATTGCATTAATCTATATAAATGATATACTGTATTATTGTGAAAATGCTGATTTGGTGCTCAAGAAATATTTCAACAATTATTGCTTTCAATATTGAGAACAATTGTGCTGCTTAATATTTTTGTCAAGATTGTTATACTTTTTCAGGATTCTTTGATGAATAGAAATGTCAAAAGTATAGCATTTATTTGATATAGACTTTTTTTGTAACAATGTAAAAGTCTTTACTGTGCGTTCTTGCTGAATAAAAGTATTAATTGTCACATTTGATCAAAGGTAATATATATATATATATATATATTCTGTGTTATTACACCACAGAAGCTGTCAATAAAGCTTAACTTGCTTTGAACCTGGAACATTCCTTTATTGAGGTGGAGCAACGGTGAAAGGGCACGATACTGTACTCACATTCCTCACGGCTCTCCACTTCCACCTCCACGTCCGAGTCTCGCTCCTCCTGAGAGGGTAGCAGGGGCTTGCTGGCTGTGGCCGATGGGCAGGGTTGTGGGCTGGGGTGGGTCTCACCTGTCAGCCTCCTCTTCCTCCCATGGCTGGCGCCTTCGCTTTCTGCCCCATGCGGGTGTGAGCTGCTGGGGGCAGAAGGAGAGGCCTGTCCTCCTTTCTGGAGGGGCGTCAGAGCTACGTTGGGGGCCACAGCACTCTCCAGGCTCTTGTAGTTGTAGAAGCTGCGGAAGAGGATTTGGAGTGAGTGAGCAGACTACGTGTGCAGAGATGCTCATTTTTAGTAACAGTTCACAAATGATGCACTACAGGCTGCTGCTTGTGTAATGGTGTTACTTAACATCATCTTTAAAAGTATGGGAAGAAGTAAATAATCTAAACCAAATGGCAGGTTGACAGGAAAAAAGCATCTCTGCAACCCACAAATGAAGGGTGGGGAGAGAACAACGACTGTTGTGAGCGGTTTCAGAGAAAACTGATCTGGGCTCGACACGGTGACTCACCCAAACCCTCTCTAGTTATGATGGTGAAGTTAAAACCACATACATCTAAGCAAACAACAGTCAACAAGCTTGCATCATTCTCCTCTGTACAGAAGATCCATATCATGTATTTGTTTTACACAAATCAACATATACACACCCTTTCTTAAGGTTACTGTTACAATCTTTTGTGCACTATATCATCTTTAATAAAATGTTCTATAATAAAATCTATCTATCTATGCATTGCAGCAAAAAAAGATTGTATAAACTGAAATAATTTTGTTGAACTGGTTCATTTACATGAACCGTCTGAACAAACCGATCCAAAACAACTGAACTAATATGATGCTACGCTGCAACAAGTATTGACCAATCAGAATCAAGTATTTTAGAGTGCCATGTAATATTTGTTGTTATTTTTTTACCTGTCACGTAACATGCTAGCAGGTCTGCCGGCTCCCTCCTTATCACCAACAGAGATGTTTGGAGACCATGGCCTGAAGGCAGACGGTCTCTGTCTGGGCTGGATGCAGTTGAGCCCCTGCAGCATGACAGAGAGAAGTTAACAGATGTCAGTTGTCTTACATACAAGTTTTCACAGTAGAGAACTGCATTCCAACATGACCGCAGAGAACAGCGACCATCTGCAATTTTAGCATGGAAAACATTATTTAAGAAATGCTTGCTGAAAATCTCTCAAATTTAACTGAGAAAGTGAGAGAGACGGATAAAACGAGCTTGAAGGATGACCAGCAGCACAAGTACACCGAGGTCACTGTGTCTGCTTGAAATCGGAGAACTGTGCTAGCCTATTTGCAGGCTCTCTTCATTTTAGGAGAATTGATTTTTTACAAAAGAACATCAGTTATTTTGGGTTGAGATCTTGTTTCAGAAGAATCTGATTCTCCGTGGCAAGAAAACAGTTACTTGGCTCCAAAAATCTTCTCAGGAATGGCCAAGTTTCGTAAACAGGCTGGTATATTATTAACATATATACATAGATAAATATATAATTATCTGAACTCTGTACTCTCATACAACTTAACACATGTATCCACTGACAGAAAAAAAAAGCTTTGTAACCTTATTGGCTGATGCAGAGAGGGATCGTAGCCAATCGGGTTGCTTGTCTTTGTCTCCTGAGGGCGACTGTGCTGGAAAGTCATTGTGTTTGGACTTCTTGGCAGGAATGGGATCAGACGCCTAGAGAGGGAGAAAAAGAAAGCCAACGAGAGAGAAACGATGAGTGTTGCTCAATATATAAAGAAAAATGAACTCATCATCAGTCTGATTTGTTACATTTCATGTTCCTGCATTCGGTTCAGCGCGCATTGTGCCGCCTAGTCAGGCGTTCTGATGCCCTACAGCCCTTGAAAAACTACAGTACAGTAATAGTAGGATCGATGCAAGCAGTCGGCCACATTAAACGAGAGCAGCACTAGAGGGTGTCTATCACCTCAGACAGAACTGTGAACTGCAGGAGACAGGTGCAATGGGAAAGTATCTAAGGGCTAAAACTGCGAACATTAAATTTAGTATGAGTGTTCACACTATGTGAGACTGCATGTATGTGTGTATGCTGGAAGGAAAAGGTCCTTTGTATTGCTCAGATGCTTAATAGGCTGACAGAACCATCTGCTTTTATGTTGCCACGTGAGCATGCGGGTGCAAATACACGTCAAAGCAGTATTTGTTTAGTTTTGTCACTAATGTTTGTGCAATGACCTCACTCCCGCTGGATTCCTCACTGACTGCAGTATAATCCCTAAAATACACTGACCTTCCTTTTCTACACACTCATTTACTCCAGAAAACCTGCGGTGTGCACCACCCACACATTTCCCGCTTATTAACACAAGCCGCAGACGTTTAAATGCTAAAATAATGCAGAGCGACTGGACAAGCAGTATCAGCCTCCGGCTATAAATCTGCGGCAATTTTGTCTGGTGGACTTCGAGAGCCTGCGAGAGCTATTTTCGAGCAGGGCTCCTCGTGGGAATGTGAGAGAAACTCAACTGACAAACTGCAGCGTCCCGGCCTAGTGCCCTATCTGGCCCCAGCAGCAGGGACTTCTGGGTAAGATGCTTCCAACTGGGTTGCATGGTGTCTGGCGGGATTGACACAGTTATCCAATCATACGCTAAGAGAGCTTTCTGCTAAAGTCTCTTTTCTTGCAGTTAGAAATGTAGAAATATTGTGTTTTTGAATAAATGCAGTAGGGGAGTCGATTACTTGCAGAGAGAAAAGAGAGTCATTCACACAAAAGAACGCGCTGATGGCCCGGCGCCATTTGCATACATGAACAATTGCATCACGTATGACCTCATTCGGCAGGCCGGTCTGCTTGGGCGTGGTGAATTTCCAGCTGCAGAGTGTGATTATCTGACCTCGAAAGCAGTCACTTGCCACGTGCCTGTGTTTATTCATGGATTAGACCTCTGACATAAAGGCACCAAATCTGGGAGATCTTCCCTAATCTGGGCTAGAGGAACAGTCCATCTCTGACACAGGGTGATTACATACTAGAAAAAAACTGAAGAATGAGATCCAGATAGAAAAGTGTAAAAGCCTCTGGACTCAAATTTTATTAGTCAAAGGATACGTCATTTTTAATATATACTTAACAAATGTGTGTGTGATTGTATAAATAAAAAGTAAATAAAAATCTACATAATTCACTTATAGCATATTAAGAATTCTGTATGTATGTGTGTGTGTGTGTTTGTATAGTTTAAATAAAATAAAGAAAAACTAAACCGAATTGTTTTAAATGCTACAAGTGAATTTAGGCATCACAACATTATAATGTATTTTAAGATATGTACAATTAAATGCTCAATATTGACCGATAACAATAACATGCAATAACAATATATAGCATCCCTACTTGCGCCACAAAACCCCTATTGTAATGAATGGATTAACAGTATATTAGACTCTGTTAAGCACCCTTATAAGATCATGTCAACTGCAGACAGTCAGATGACCACAGTCAGGCCACACTGCAGGAGAGAGGAAATGACCTATAAATGATATCCTTGTAGCTGTTCTTTAGTCGGTCTTCCAGCGGGACCCTCTAAAGCACACACCAGCACTCTGACACTGACTGGACAGCCTTTTGGGTCACTTCACTCAGATCATTCTCTCTCTCTGGGCTTGATTTGACGGCCTGCAGGGCAAACCACTCCCGATGGCATTGGGAGTTGAGAAGATGGGACAAAGACGAAAAAGAGAAGCCAAGATTCATATTTAAAAGCGGACTACAACCTGACAGTCACTAAAGTGTGGACTTGAAGAAGGCCTGAGGGCGGCATTTAAGAGTCTGATCGGAGTCTGCGTCTATCAGTCTGACGTTTTCACAGTCGTTGATTCCTCTCTCTTTCATCTGATGGGCAGAAAAGGGGCCTCGTTTCAATACCCCCCCCCCACCCCCACCCTCCCTTTTAAACTGTTCCCCAGCTTCCATTCTCACATCAAACAATGTGTTTACGGGTATGAAAATGGCACCAACCCGTGCAGCAGCATCTTAGCTTGTGTGTGTGTTTGTGCTGAATGTGACAAAGGATGCTATAGACAGACATCCAAAGCACTGTGAGACATGCAGACAGGAAATCACACCTCTTGATAGGAAGCAAGACGCAGCAACATGCGAGAGACGTACTTAGATGTGAGCTCAGTTCTGAAAAAATGCACAAATACATTATCTCCTTTTTGTCTTTCTAAGGAATCTCACACTTTACTTTCATCATGCTATCTTTGGTATGGAAGACAGTGCATATATGCCTATACACCTTCAAAATGACTAGATATGACCCACACACTCTAAAAACAGGAGTGCACAGGATGGACAAGTTTCTGCAAAGTGGTTTAAAACTGCAGGTGCCTGAGGAAGGGCGGGGTGACACACACTGCCTTGCACATTGGTGTGAGAACGAAAGAAAGGTTTTTCTCGAAGGTTTTTTGTTGCTCGCTTGAGGGATGACAAAGGAAATGTGTTTTCGAAGGGCTGAACACCCACATGAACATTCACTTCTTGCTACATTACACACAATTAGCCTACTAAACTAGCTAACTGAGTTGCTAAATCGCCTCTCCTGTCTCGTCATCCTCATAATGCCACCCCTCCCTGTCTAGTCCTGTGTTTCCTGTGACACAGATTGCAGGATTTCCCTCCTAAACAAGCAATCGTGTTTCAAACAAACATAACTGACAGAAACTTCACGGCGTGACGCTGGGAATGTAAAGATCTTCATTGGGTCTCTGTGATATTGCTTTTAAATAAAGCAATAAGAGAGAGCCATGAATAATTTTCTGTGATTTTTACCACAGGTAAAGGGTCTTTTATGCACAACATGAAGCCTAAGATTTGTTTTATATTGATATTAATTAAAATAATGAAAAATTATATTAATAATAATTTTAACATTAATTAACATTATTTACACATATTTAAAATATTTTTTAAATAATTTTTAGACATTTTTGCAAAGCCTACGAAAAATATAAATTTTGATGCTAATATTAAAATTCTTTAAAAACCTCTAATTAATAATATTAAAGCTGCAGTCCGTAACTTTTTTTCAAGCATGTCTTTGCGTCATTACGTCACGTCTGTATACATAAAGAAAGAGTCCGGCTAGTAGTAGTAACGCACGTGAGGAGCATTTTCTTTAGCGGATCATTTATAGCCTTTTCTCACAGCAGCTGGAGTAATTAAATTTATCATTTTGATGGCGGATTGTAATCCAGAAAGGCCCAAATGACATCATCGGTGACAACTAGAGATAGTCAAAAGCAAAAAAATACGAAATACTGTACGGAAATTGAAATCTACAGGTAAAGCTAATACACACTAAATATACATAGTCACGCAATGCTAATGCTGTTAACATTAACAATTTGAGAACAAAGTATAACAATAATAATAATTTGCACAGTTTGATGTTATATGAGCGATCGTTATATTTAATTACCGTTGGTAGCGCGATTTATTGTGATGTTTTGTTCCCAAAAGTGGCAGACATGTTACTTACTTTTTCAGATGACATTTTCCGGTGAAAATTCTTATTTAGGTTATACTCCAAGACGTATAGTATAGACGTATACAGTATCCACACCGGTGACTGACAGCAAGCCGCACATACTCCTCAAAACATTAGATTCTTCCGTGCTGAGGAGCCGTGACGACGCACAACTCACGTACAGATGATAACTCCGCAAATAACTGCAATTGCAGGTTTCAAACAGAGATGGCGACACAGAGGCAAAACTTACGGACTGCAGCTTTAATATTAGTATTAATATTCAAAACAAAAAACGGAACTATTTAAGTAATTTATTTAATTATACAAAAATATAGGATTTTTTAAATATGAATAATAATAATAATAATAAAAAGTAGTAATAGAAATATTAATAACAATATTGACATCAATTAATATTAATTGTTTTAGTAATACTTTTAGACAACGTGAAGCCTAAGAAAGCTATTAATATTAATATTGACATGAATATTTTTTCTTAGGCTTCATGTTGTATCTAACATTTAATAATAAAATATTATAATTAATAATATTCAAGTAATATAGTTCATTACATAAAAAAAGATACAAATGGTACATTCATTTTACATTTTACATTAAAATAAAACGTGTTAAGACTGCTCATCCAATCAGAATTTAGAGTCGCAAATATCTGATTAAATAAATTCAAATGTTGTGACTACTGTGCCATGTTTTGTTCCCATGTCTGTGAGGTTCTCCTGGTCTCCACAGACAGGTTTGATTGATGAATGTTTCTATTTAACTGAGGCAGGTTAAGACAATGGGACAAGTTTTTTTAGAAGCTTGTGTGACAAGCTTGTATATCCACGCAAGTGTGAACGCCAAAAGAGCAAACCAGTTTTTTGTTTGTGCGAGCGTCAGTGTGTGTAAGCGATACTCCACCCTCTCTCTGACCTGAACATGGCCTCCCCCTTGAGCTAAGCTACAGGCCTCAGCCGGAAGGGAGGAACTTCCTGTAAAACTAACAGAGCGCAGCTCTCCCTCTCTCCCTGCATATCTTGCAGTCTTCTTGCAGTCATCGTATTTCTCACCAGGCAGTGACCACAGAAACCAGTGTACAGGTGTCAGACTGAGCATGATCTACATGATCCACGGTGTTGCATTGGAGAGAATTTTTGTTTATACGTCAGTGCTAAAAGAGATGATATCTCACATTTAACTTCAGTTAGAAAGCTTCTATGCACTTTCTTTGCAACAAGCATCTCAAAGACGTATGTAAAAGTATTAGCGGTATACAGATCCTGTTATTCAAGGTTCTTCCTAAAGGAATACGACTCAATTGGTGGTGAACACGTGTTGTCCTCTGAGAAATCTGGGTTTTGGGGAGGTAGAGGTGTAAAGTGAAACTGTGAAATGAGTCGTTTTCTCTCTCTCTCATGCGTTGAGTGTGTGAGACCTGCACTCTGGGCCAGAACCCAGCTCATTAGGACCATGCGTCTGTACACAACACTGCTAGACAAAACACCTCCCTAACTATGCCAACACACACATACAGATGTCTCACTTTCCCAGACTATCAGATGTTTGGCTATCACGTTGTGATACTTTTGTGACACTTGATTGCATTTAACCTGTGGATTCAATCCACAAAAGCGTTCACACAGAATCCAGTTTCAAATAGGAACAGGGAAGGGGAAATTATGACACAAAAAATTATGATTTTTTGAGGGGATACAATTGTTCTTGCTACTTATATTATCACATACATCAGTGTTGTTATTGTTAACAAAAACTATTCAAAATGGTTTTAAGTAACTGAAATAAAAGCAAATTATTATTTAAATAAAATTTATATTAGATGAAAAACTTGAACGAAAATAGAAATGTTTTCTTGGCATCTAACTAAAAACTTTATAGAAATATAAAAAATAAGCAATAATGAAAACTAATAATTAAAAATAAAAGCTAATTCAAAATATTAATAAGTACTGTAATAGTATATAAACAATACTAAAATAAAACAATTAAATATGTAAATATTTAATCATTAAAAAATAATCATGCAAGACATAAAATAAGCATGCAAGACTATCAAATAAAAAAATATTTTAAAAAACTAGTTAATCAATTTATTAAACAAATAATAATTAATATTAATAATCACATGAATATAAATTAATTATATTAATAGATTATTATTTATATTATTCATTTAGTTTTAAAATATTTGTATTAGAAATTATTAATAAATTGCATGCATTCAAATTTCAAAAATCTAATTGCATTCAAAATTAAAAAATCTGAACAGGCAAAGGGCATGAAACGTCTGGGCTATTTTTAGCACTCAGATTGCATGGTGGTTAGAAGTCTTTCGCTGTACATTGTCGGACAAAGGTCTCGGCAGAGGACTCAGGCCTGTCATTATTGTCTGTGGTGTGTGTGTGTTGAGGTTGGACTTCCAGGAAGAGTCCAGTGACTCCAGACATAACAAGGCTGCACAACACTCACAAGTGCACCACAATAAGGCAAAGCAACTAAATAAGGACCATCTCCTGCAATTGCACTAGCAAGGTCCAGCACGGACTCCATTTCCAAACTCAAAACCACAGAGCAGCACACAAACGCCGCCGCACACACAAAACCACATCAAAAGTAAGCCGTTCTGTGCAGCTGCTTGCTTGCATATTCAACTAGAAACACACACACACACACACACACACACACACATAAACCTGGTGTTTTCTAAACTTGGTCACACCAGAGAGGAGGGATAGGGTTCCACTTCCTCTCCAAATTTGCTTTGGCAACGGCTTGTGTGGGAACGCAGTAGACCCTGTTCCCTTCGGACACATAGGGGGCAAATCCGTAGTTCAGGAAAGACGGTACACGTCCTGCTTTTTTTCCACATTCATCACACATGTCATTGTAGTCAAAAACAAATTCAGTATTCCAATCTGCAAAACAAACTTCATTCAAAATTAGAAGCTGCCAATGCAACCGTAAAGAAAGAGAGCGAAATATATATAGATAGAGGATGACGGAGAGAGAGAGAGAGAGAGAGATAGAGAGCCCTCGGGTGCATGCAGAAGAGGGGAGGAAACAGAGGAATCCAGAGAGAGGCATAAATCTATGACTCATTTACTCTCAAAGTTAAAAGCATCTAAGAGCAAGATAATCACATTTCAATGTTTTTCAAAAGTTGTTGAAATTGCTGAGGCTGGACCCTAATGGACGCTTATTGATCTATAAGTGTGTGTATGTTGCTTTCTTCTACCATGTCTTACCTCATGTCTACTAATAGCCAGATCTCTAATATCTTGTTACAATCAGCTTTTTTTTTTATTGAGAGCCGATAACCAGTATAATAACTTATTTCATAAACCTATATGGTTTTGTCTGTTGTTGATTATTATTTTTTTTTTTTTAAGCAGTGTTTACAATGATATATCAAATGTACAATTGTATTTTTTTCTGTCAGTGAGTGTACATATATACAAATATTTTAATTATAAATGTTTATTATAAATAAATAAAAATTTTACGGATGATTGATGGCTTAATCTATGGATAATAAACATTCAAAATATTATATTATATTGTATTTATTATATTATATTATACATTATTTTTATTATTATTAATAATAATAATTAAAAAAAAACCTATTTGAAAAATTCGATAAATAAGCCTGGCTAAATCGCAACCTATACTAATACTAACTAAAAATGCAAATATTTGACAATGCTGACTTTGTCACCAATAAATCGTGTGATTATAAACTTTCCTCGGAGTATGAGACAGTGGTGAACTTGCTTTTCGGCTTGCAGATGGCAGTCGTTTCTAGCAAAAGTTCAAACGCAGTGACAGTTTAAACCCCCTCAGGAGAGAAGCCTCTTTCAGCCAGGACTCGTTTTTTCCCTTCTGCCTTCTTTTCTCGCTCTCTTTTTAATGACTGCCTTTCAGCGCTGTCAAAGGAGCCGCCGTCGTGAGTGTGCTCATAAAAATATTCAGAGAGCCTCACCGAAAAATTCCAGTGTTTATGACCTCATAAAGTCAACCATAGTGAGATAGAAAGAGTCGGAGAGAGAGATTTCTCTCATTCCTCATACGAAGGGGAGGAAAGATAGACAGAAAGAGAAAGGAGCAGGTTAGGCTGGGTGACAAACAAAGTGACATTTTCAAAATCGACTGTGATGGGTTTTTATGAGCGACTAGTCAACTAGTCGGTTTTGCAGGAGTCCCTGTATAATTAGTCTCATGTCCCGATATCAAAACCAAAAATATCTAAGAAAAAAAAATCCAGTCAAACTCACAAAATGACTAGTTAGTTGTTGGACAACCTATCCCTGTTTAGTTCCAGTACAGACACATATCAATAACTGTGGATTAGTGTGCATGTGTGTGTGAATCTGTGTGTGCAGGCATGTCCTGTTTCAAAACAGATGGCCTGGGACGGGGGGGCTCACACACACATTGGTGCTGAGTATATTACTTGGGGGCTGTGGAACACTGCAAGGTATTTCGGTAGTCTCTGCAGAGTCAAACACACGTCTATACATGTGACGGACCCAAACGAAGCGCCAAAACAAACACATACTCACACAGAATAGGAAACATACACACACACACACACACTCATTCAGGGAGATTCAGAGGTCACAAACTCTTGAAAGAAATGGAAGGGAAACAAAAGATGAGAAGAGAAATAAAAGAGTGGTTGATTCAGAAGATGAGGACGAGTGTGTGTGGCACTGACACCGATGCTGAACTAGCCAGTTCAGACAAGAAAGTGTGTGGGTCGTCTTTTTGACTTGGTAATCCATTTATTATTGTAGCTAACCCCACTATTCTTCTATCACTTTCTCTCCTCTTTATCACTTTCTTTTTTTTTTTTTGTCTGAGTGGCCTGGAATATCTCAAACGTTGATTTGAAAAGACACTTTTAAGGAGCTGTACACTATTTTAGCCGCTTTGCTAATTTCCATCATTCTGCTAACTTTAATCACACTTTTTCTACAAACCCTGCCTTCAAAAACATATGACAGCCAAACATTAGTTATCAAACCTACAGAGACACAAGCAGACACAGCATTTCTGATGCTAATTTTGAGGCTAATTTTCAAAATTGCTATGCTTGGTTAGCTAAAAAAGTGATTGTCTTTTTTTTTTTTTTTTTTACAGAGCTTACAGTCATAAGAGAGACAGATTTTTCTAGACACCTATTTCATCTGTCTGGATATTTCAAAACAAATCACTTATTTAACAGCAATGTTAACGTAGCATACACTACTCTTCAATAGTTTGGGGGTCAGTAATAATAATATTACTAATATTACTCTTTTAACCGTATTTTTAATCAAATAAATGCAGCCTTGGTGAGCAAAAGAGACTTCTATCAAACACATTACAAAATCTTACCGACTTACCATATCTTAATCTAATCTTCTCTCTTCAAAATTCTGTACATTTTACAGAACCCTGAGAGACAAGCAATCTTTTCTAACTCTCATTTGTGATTAGTCATTTCCTATAAGCAGGAAGTATAAGAAATATGACAAACAGCGGTTGAGCAGCCGTCTCTCTCCCCATCTGTTTCATAATGCTCCATTTTCCCTTTTTGTAACTCCATAATACTTGCAGTCAACAAGAATTGAGAAATCAATGGTCCGTTTACATCAGATTTGGGTAAACACCAAATCAAATAAAACAAATAAATGGCCCCATGTTTCCGGCTTGCGGCCCGAAGAAACAATTGCGTTATTAATAAAGAAATCATTCGGAAGGGGGCCGTTTAAAAAATAGCTTAAATAGGGGATGACACACAACAGGACGAACTTAAACGACCCCACCTCCCGTGGCAATTCGTACATGTGCGTGCTGTGTCCTTCCCAGCATGCGCCGTCTAGTCGGAACACACAGGGACACGTCGGTCATAACTGGCTGAGAGTCATGAAAGCATTCGGAAGTGTTATGGAAACCCGGGACCATTATGGAAAGTTGGAGACCACCGGGAACGCTGGGGACAATGCATGGCCTCTGTTCCTGACGCTGACCCACCCGGACCGGAGCGCCACACATACGGGATGCGGCTCGGGGGTGTGAGCCGTTTTTAATTAGCTTGAGCGCTCTTGTTCCGCAGCGGCAGGAAGGAGAGACTGAAATAGAGAGGAGCTATTAACGGCAGGCCTGAATATAGCAGCGTTGAGCCGCCACACAACTGCCCAGCACCCAGCAGTCTCCTGAACAGGGTCGGAAAAAGAAGAGGCGACTTTTCTGGTGGAAAGTACAGCTGTTAGAGAGAGAGAGAAAAGAGAGAGAAAAGAGAGAGAAAAGAGAGAGAGAGAGAGAGAGAGAGAAGAGAGAGAGAGAGAGAGAGAGAGAGAGAGAGAGAGAGAGAGAGAGAGAGAGAGAGAGAGAGAGAGATGACCATTCCTGACCATAACTTTCTCAAATCTCTCTCTCTCTCTCTCTCCCTTTTGCAGCTGCGCTTTACACTAGAATATTCTGTTCTTTTTCCACTGTCTCCCATAGCAACTGCAACGCTGTATCTGAATAACAGAACAAAGACTACTTTCCTTTCTTTTCTCCCTCCCTCTTTCCTTCTCTTTTCTCCCTCCCTCGTTCCTTAGCTTTTAGTAAAGCCGTGAGGTTCAGATGTATCCTTCCTTTAAAGGAATAGTTCACACCAAAAAATCTAAAATCAGCCATTATTTACTGATCCTTGTGTTGTTTGAAGTTTTTTTTTTTTTTCGTGACACAAAAGTTTTGAAGAATCATTAAGAAGATGTTGCCATTCAAAATAACATATAAATAGTATGATTATATATACACTACTGTTCTAAAGTTTGGGAAAAATGTTTGTTTTTTTTAAAGAAATTAATACTTTTATTCAGCAAGGATGCATTAGATTGATCTAAAGAGAAAGTAAAGAAATTGATAATGTTACAAAAGATTTATTTTTCAAGTACCGTAAATATTGTTCTTTTGAACTTTTTATTTATCAAAGAATCCTTTAAAAAGTATCACAGTTTCCACAAAAAAAAAAACATTAAGCAGCACAACTGTTTTCAACTGTTGATCAAATAAATGGAAGCCTTGGTGAGCATAAAAGAGTTTTTTCAAAAACATTTAAAAAAATCTTACCTTTTGTGTAAAAACTCGTGTAAATATGAAGTATTAAAAATCATAATATTAATAACATTAATATATTCTGCTACATTGTTTCAGTTTACCCTCTCCGTACTTGACTGAGAATGGAGAATGTTAGGTGACGATAAATTCACGAACTCCAGGGATGTTTTATTTGAAGTTTTCTTGATTTAACATGTTTGTTGCGTCAATGAGAATGCTCTATATGGATAGATGGGAACAGGGAAAACAGGATGGACACCTACTCTCTGAAAGGTCAGTGGGCTGCCAGTGCTGGATTGAGGTCGCAAGGTGGCGTGAACATGGGACGCTGACCTGGACAGGGGGGCGGAGACGATGACCAATCGGATGGCACCACCAGGCCAGGGTGATTTAGCATGCTAATGCCAGGTTCATTTACAGCCAGGCTCCAGACTGTGGCAAATGAATGGTAGATGGCCCCAGTCTAACACAATCACAGCTGACCCAGACAGTGCTCCACTAATGCAGACCTCGCTCTCTGGCTTTGTGCCTCACATGCTTAACTGCACGCACGCACGCTTTTGGTTTCCGCCTTTGTTAACATTTAGCGCGGCAGTAATGTATTGTATCTTCATGCTAACACAAGCGTTAGCAGAGCTAAGCCTACACACCTCTCCTCTCCTCTCAACAAAATCACCATTTCAAGGAAGTAAGCGCTTAAATTACAACTCTAAATCCCTAACTAACAATCATGGCGTGTTCTTCTCTCCAACAGACAGACAAATCCTCTGTAAAAGAGCCATGCTAAAGGGATTTTTCACAGCATGGCTTCATATCACCACAGTCTGGTGGTGGCTTCTAGAAAGCAGTCCACACACACTTACACAGGCAGTCCAGACAGACCCAGACCGGACAAACAGCTTTCCTATCTGAGAGGAAATGGGTCGTCATCATCATGGGTGGAAATGGGGAAATGGCCTCCCGTAAACAGCGAGGAAAAAGAAAGCTTATCGTTTCACAGAAAAAAAACATTTCCATTCAAATCTATCTATCTATCTATCTATCTATCTATCTATCTATCTATCTATCTATCCGTCCGTCCGTCCGTCCGTCCGTCCGTCCATCCATCCGTCTGTCTGTCTGTCTGTATAGTAACATATATATTTAGTTTTAATTTATAGTTTTTATGGGTTTCAAAATATCTTTTATAACAAAAGACTGTGTTGTAAATATATATATTTGACTACACATTGTCATATGAACAACCAGTCAGCGGTGATACTGATTTAAAATATGCAGTTATGTTATGTTGATTCAGTAAATGCTGAATGGTGAATTGGTGTATGTATTACAGTATTATGGATGAAGTTATTCTATGATGACCCATAAGAAGTAAAACCTTCTATCTCGCTCCCTTTCTTCCCTTCAGACGAAGCATTTTGTGGAGGTGTGTCTGTAGTTGTACTGGTGTGTGTGACAAATCAATAAAGAATGTCTCTGCCCACTAAACAAACCGATCCTAATTGATCCAAGACAAGTCGTTGGCATTGATTCTATCTTTACGTTGATGTGTGGGTTAGAAGAGGCGACATAAACTAGGCCAATCCAAAGATTCCCACCAGATAGTACACTGATTCCTAGAGGAAAACAGACAGACGCACTGTGCTGGGTGAATTGCATGTGTGTTGCCGGCTCGGCTCTTAATCCGCGAAGTACGTTATCCAGCGACGGGCAGATGGGATTATAATCCACTCCTATTAGTTGTCCCAACCCAAACAGACAGACTTTTAAATGAATATCTTAAAACCATAATCCAGAACTTTACCAATACCCATAGGACTAAAACATAATTTGCAAAGGTTTGCATTATATATGAAAATAAAATGACCACTGCCATGATAGTTCACCTCATTCCAAACAAGCATGCACACATGTTCTGACCCTATGTTAGGGACAGTTATGGAGCACTGATTAGCTTAGTCGCATCCAAATGTCTGCACGTACATGCACAGAAATGCAAAGAGCTGCAGGTGGCCCACCTGGTATTAGCATCCCAGAGCAGGAGGTCTTTCTCCTCTGAACGCAGGTTTGGAAAGTTTGAAAGAGAGAAACAGGAGGGCGACAAAAAGGGGGCATGGGAAAAAATGACTCCGTGCCCAAATGCCCTGTCCTACTTCTGTCAAACAACTCTAATGCCTGTCTTGTGCTAGTCAGATACATTTTTATATTCTGTTTCTATGTACATCATCTAAGCTAAAGTCAAATTAATTTGTACAGCGTTTTTCACAATACACATCCCCCTCGGGTGAAATCGTTTTTCGTTCCCCGTTGGATGAAGGCTGGGGGCCCCTAGAATCGTCACCACCTTTCGCCCCGCTAGCGACAGCCCTGGTCCTGCACTGCTGAGTTCACGCTTTGGCCCTCTTCTAACCAGCAATCAATTATCAGTCTAGCCAGAGCAAGGGCAGGACACATGAGACCTGGGTGGCTGTGTGTGTATGTGTGTGTCTTGGCTGGTGTCCATTGCAGCTCAGGCAACTCTGAGCATGTGCATATGTGTGTGTGGGTCTGCTCGAGTAATGGTGTTAAAGTCAAAACCAGCACCTGCTGCTCTTAAGATAGCACATTAAAGGCCTGCAACTTGAGAACTTACATGCACACACGTGCACCACAGACCCATTTTCACACTTAACCTGAATGAAAAAAGATTTTTTTATTTAGGATGCGTACCATATCAGCTATCGGCTATAATTAGTGATTATTTTCATTTATCATACTGGATTGTATCAGAAATTTAGCTTGTCCTGTCCGGTTCTTCTGATTGGCCCATTGTTTTAAAACTGACACTGGTGCACTTACATCATTTAATTTATTATAATTACATTATTTGAAATTATAATGACAGTTTTTGTTTTAATTATTATTTTTTACAACCCAAAAAAATACAAAGATGTGCAAAAGGTATCCTTCTGATACATATAAAAACAACACAAAACAGCCGGATAATGCAACGCTCTTATGTTTACGACAGTGCCTTTAAAGCATCCATGGGAAACAGACTGTTTACTGATGGCATCTTTTTAAAAAACACAGTGACCACAGCGCTGATGGAAGGACCAGGTGTTAAACTGATCAACAGTGAAAACTGAAATAAAGTGGTAAAAGGAGAGGGGGAACAACAACTATGGGGTGTGAGGGATGAGTGCAAAGGGCCTATGAGGGCTGTAAAAAACAGGGCCTGTAAAAAACCGGGGGTGAAGTTGGGGTCGAACACTCTCTCTCTGTTTAGGTGGGTTCACTCAGAGGTGAGTGACCAGTCCTGAGTCGTAAACAGTCTGAAGTTTACAGCCATCATTCCGGTTGTTGTGCCCCCCCAACCCTAATCAGGCTGAAGAAAGCAAGACCGCTATAAACTGCACGCGGAGAGGGGGACAACTGCTCGCCAAAGCCAGGTCAGGGCAAGCCAGAGGGGGCATGGGGAGTTCAACTGTCCTCCTGGATTCCCAGGATATCTTTAATGTTTTGATGCCCTGTGCAAGTAAATGAGAATATGTTGAATAAAAAAATAAAATAAGCATAAAATAAAATAATAAAAGTAAACAGAATTAAAGGTGTGGATTTGGTAGGGACATTTTAAAATCAATATCTATATATTAATTAGATTTTTTTTTATTAGGATTTTTTATTCTGTTTATGTTATTGTAGAAAGCAAATAAATGGATTGCATTTTATTCATATAAATGTGCATTTTTTTCATCATAAATGTGATTTTTAAATGTCAGGTTCATTCATATAGAGAAATGCTTTTATTTTAAAAATGAAAATGTGTTTTATTTGGTCAAAAGTGTGATCACCAGAAATATTGGCAGATATGATTAAGGATTCTCTTAAGTTTGATAGGGACATGTTGCTACCATTCATACCCCAATCTACACTCACGACTTGGCTAACAGAAAAAGAAAAGTAGAGGAAGGGGAAAAGGGAAGAGATATAAAGAAAAAGCAAGTGCCGAGTAGGCCGGGGGTCACAGAAGATTCTGATTCCATCTGGTCTGTATCAAAACAAACATGAAGGGTGAGAGACAGACACTAATGTTCTCCTCCTTGATGAGGGGAGGTGTTAAAGAAATAACAGCAATGAAAAAAAAGAAGCAGGAGGAGGAGGAGAGAAAGAGAGGGGGGTAAAAAGACAGGATGTTGTGGTTAAAAAAAAAAGAGAGAAAAAAAATAGGAAAGGGAAAAAAGCTTGGCACTTTTCTCACTGGAGTTGGTCTTAATTAAAAAGGATTGGTTTTATGTGACTGCCGGAGGGGAGAGACAATTTACTGCAAACATGTTCAGACAGACTGAAAGAGAGAGAGAGAAAATATCTCGGTCTGGGTGGTTCTGTTTAACCTCATGTTTAACACAGGTTATAGACAGTGAATGTACATGTTTTATGTAGGCAAATGTAAGGGAAGCCACATAGTCAGAAATCCTTTTTAGCAGGTAGAAAGTTGTCATTATGGTTCGGGTTTGACAGGCTTGGTTTTTATAACTAGGCACCAATCTTAGACAAATATGACACCAACAATCAAGTGTTGTGTTTACATTGATAACAAGTCATCATGATTAAGAGTGACATAATTAGATTGGTAATATTTACTCATGCACATCATTTCGATTAAAGATGTGCTGGCGGCTCAAGTCTACTCATTTCACAGCCAAGTCTGACCTGGTTAAATGATGTCTAGGACAAACCTTGTGCGGGTCAATTAAACCTGCCATTGTACCGTAATTCTGAAGACACACGTTTCTCACTAACCGTTTAGCGCACAGACAGGAAGATGACTATTTCCTCAGCGAGAACAATCTCGCTTTCCTCATCGTGTGTGTGTGTGTGTGTGTGTGTGTGTGTGCCAACAGCGGTGGCAGAAAGAGCAATTTCACTGAAGAATGTGTCAATGCAGGAAAGTCTGTCTGACACTATAACGGCACAGAATAAGGAAGCGCTGACCTCGTCCTCACCCCTATCAGAAAACACATTTCAGTTATTCATTCACTCCATCCACACTCGCATTCCACGAACACAGTCTGCTTAAAAACGCAAGAATCTTTTATCGCTTCATTTGCCTGGAGTTGCATGAATTGCTACGTATACATGAAATATTCTGAGGCTGAAATAAGGAAAAATATACACTAGAAAGTGAGATGAAAAGTTATGAAGCACTTTAACGTACGCTGATCCGTATTATACTGCGTCCTGACTAGACATGACATAATACAAATACAAGACATTTTTTGCATGTAAATAGTTTTTGTACTAGTAACTGTGACTTCGACAAGTAATAGGATGTTTTGCCCCGCCCATAGTGAAATCTCATTGGTCAAACCTGTATCCGCATAACTGTATATTAAAGAGGACCTTATTATGCTTTTTTACATTTTCAAAGTTACAAAGCACAAAGTTCATTCCATTCCATGACTCTATATATCAGTAAGCACTGTTTCTGAACTCCCTGAACCGCCTCGATTGTAGTCTTGAGTTTTTTTCCGGGAATGTACACACCACAATATTCCCCATTTAAATAATTCCCACCCAAGGTATACGCAAAAAAGTGGCAAGGCCTGGTTGAGTTGCATTAGCAGTGTGTCGAAACACACGGTTATGGTAATGGGTGAGACATTTCCGAAACATGCTGGAAGCGGATGACCAATCACAACACACTGCTCCAGCTGACCAATCAGAGCACATTGCGCTTTTCGGAAGGAGGGGCTTCATAGAGACAGAAACTAAACAGAGCATTACTGACAGACTGGGAAGAGAGGTGCTGCAACAATGTAAAATATGTGAAAAATAATGTTTTTTGAACAATCAAGCATAAAAACCTATTCTAGTAGACACTAGTATCAACATGTTCTGATTGGCTGCAGTTTTGTTACGTTTGCATTTTACGTTTTAGTGTAAACAGATGAATTACGAAAATGCTTCTGTCACTATAATGTTATGAGGGCAGATTTGCTAAAAATGTTAACCTAGATTCAAAGATGTTTCTTTAGAAACGCAGAACAAAGGCTCCTCACTGATCTGAAGAAGATATTTTTCATACCTCTTTTGCAGACTAAACTATCACGCACACACAAACATGCACTAGACGAAACTTCGAAGCAAAGCCAAAAATGGCAACGTTATCCAAAATGTAATCTTAAACCACTGACCAAAACATAAGGGTCCAGACGAGAGCAATTCTCCCATGCGTCCGAGCAAACAAAATCCTGCCAGCTCTACCGTGCCACTGACGTTACTATAGCAATTCCCAACACAGCGCCAATCAAAAAGCGGCCTTCAGTGTGTGCTTATGTCTGTGTGTCAGGAGATTTGTGCCCTGTTTGCTCCAACAGTGTAGTTAAAGGGAGTGCCAGCCTTGTAGATGAGTGTGAGCTTGTCTGCTGTGTATTTGTTTGTGTGCACCTGCCTCTAAAGGTGGGCATGATCATGTTGGCATTGCTCAAGTCCAATGCAGGGCCGCTGCATACCTGAGCACACCTGAACCTTGAGACGATAATCTGATAGCGGACGTGCACGTACAGACACGAAGCTGGAAATTCCTTTCCCTCGTTCACAAACCCGAGCAGAAAAAAAGGGCCTTTCTTTCTCGCTCAGTCTCTTTCTGAAGTACCGAGGCGTGTCCAACTGTACATCTGCGTGTCTGCGTATTTGTTTAATGTAAATCTGCCTTTCGAAAGTCTTCAGTGAGGCAGAACGAAACCTTAGACTGTGACTGTGAAACAAAAAAAGATACCCTTACAAAATCACCAATCCGCACCCACCCACCTACTACATCTGGGTATACACCTATACAGTACATATGGAAGGCAAACTGGTATTTAATCATTTTCATTTATAATAAAATAAAACATTTTAATATATAAAAAACTTAGCATTAAAAAAATTTAAGTGATGATGCAAGTGAATCATTGAATCAAGTTCAGAATCAATTCATTGAAATGGTTAATTTTAACTGATTCATTTCATTTTCAGATTTAACGATTCATTTGCATCATCACTTAAATTAGTCCCCAAAAATCAGATAAGCTATTAAAACATCTCTTTCTTAACCCTCTGGAACTCAAATGTCACTAGAAAAGTCTTTAGGAACATTAAAATCGTCATGATATACACAATAATGCTTAATTTTAGATCGCAAGCAAATCATATATAGCATGAATATCTGATATATCGCAAAGCTCTTCCATCCAAACATGTGCCCAAATGTTCACATCCACCCTCCCAAATCCCCCTTAAATTAAAAAACCTACACTAAAACTAATTTCCTACTCTAGGAGACGAGTGACTCTCTCTCTCTTTCTCACACACACACACACACACACACACACACACACGCACACACACTAAAACACACAGTAATTATGAAAGTGCCTTGGGTTCTAGAGCCTTGCTCTCTTTAAAAGTTGACCTTTGCCTCAGTTCAATCTGTCGAATAAAACTCGAAGCATCAATCATCCCTCTCAGAGCTCTATCTCTCCTTTTCTCTCTCTTTCTGCCTCTGCTAATGGGTCTCATCCCTCATTCATGAAGACAGACAGGAGCGAGTTGTAACTCACCTCATAAAAGAGACAGATAGCATGTCATACGCAGAGCATATGCATCATGAGAGAGGAGCAGAAGAGAAACGGCGGAGGGGAGAAGAGGAAAAGAAGCTTTCCTATCCTTTTATCTTGTTTCATTAACATTTCATATTAGCATATTTTGGGGGTGTCGAAAAAAAGAATGTGCGCGAGACTGTGCGTCTGCACATTATTCATCATTCAGTACTGCGAGATACACTGTCCGTCTCCACACCCTAGAAATTCTTGGATAGACTTTTGTCTTTTTTTCCGACTTGCGTTTTCTTTTGCTCCCCTTCTCTCTCCGTTTGCTTCTTTCGTTCTTGTACTCTTCAGTGTCTGGCAGAGCGAGTGTTTTTCTCCATGGAAACCGACATAACAGTCTGCCTAAGCCAAACTCCAGCTCTACAAACAGAACCAAATCAAATCTATCATCCAGTCCTGTTATTCCTCTCTCTCTCTCTCTCTGTTTTTCACTCTCTTGTTCAGCTCAGCCAGTTCTAAAGGATACAGTTCCGAACACAGACGTCATTCCCAAACTCCTGGGGATCGTTAATATTTGTATGATGAGGTTGCGCATGAAACGAGAGCGTGCGCAAGAAATATAAGGGATATAAAAGATGAAATCACTGACGCCATGCAAGGGTGTAAATTCAGTTTGAACGGTGCGGTTAACCTTCCTGAATGCTAACACAATTTTGAGCGTGCATTCAACCAGAAAACTGCCCTTTTTTGTTTCAAACCAACTTTCAACGACAAAACCCACAAAAATGGATATTTGTCTTGGTTACATAAGCGTTTAGCCCGCAGATGGAAAAGTTGACGGATGTCGAGAGATACTACATTTCCAAAGGCTTTCCCAATGAAACACATTGTTCTTTCTGGATCTGACAGATGCATTTGATGGCTGGCTTTAAAAAAGGCCTAGTCTTGCAACATTGCCTACATCCATAAGTCTGCATGCAGACAAGGTAGAGTGTATTTATCCGTCCTTAGCAGAGTGTGTTGAGTGTTTGAGGTTAAGTTCAATCCATAGACTACAAGGTGAAAGGTCACATACCGTTAAGCAGCTTAAAAATACCAATACAACCAATTGACTCGCTGGCTTCTTCATATTAACTTCCGCATGCTAAGAGACTTCCGAGCGTGTGTGTGAGATTTATAACCGTCGTATTACTGGTCCAAGTCCACAGCTACATTACAAAACAACATTTCGTAAATAGTGTAGCTTTTCTGACCACAAACCCTTCTCTGTGCCATCTTGTTTTGTCTGTGATGTTAATATTATGTGTTTAAAGATACAGAATACAGAAGAACATACTTAGTTCACTCTCTAATTCTTTTGTTTCTTTCTTTCAACGGGCATTTTTTTATAATAAAAGATCAGCAAAAAAAGCAGTGAAAAGTCTTTGTTAAATACTGAAATTCGTAAATGAGTAGAAGAGTAGAAGAGTAGAAGCTCACACACATAATCGTAGAAGATTTCTTGCAAAGTGCTTTTATTCAGGAGGACAAAAAAGTGCAACATACTAAGCGCAAAAACAAAATGTTTTTGATGCACATCGTCAGGAAATGTATGGAAATGATAGACAAGTAGTATAATTAATGTAGCCATGATCTTTCCCATTTGTTCTGATTCAGAAGGGCTTCTCAAAGTGACACAATCATAACTTTTCAATGACAGAAAGGCTTTTTGCAACTTAAACTGCCATTCACAATCATGCATAAGGAAAGCATTTGAGGGGGAAAAAGAAGCTTTGCATAATTTTCCACATTGACTCAAGAGTGCGTTCCTTGGCTTGGCTGAGGCTTCCGCTTTTATATTTCCCCAGTCAGCCTGTGATGCAGTTTGTGCTCAGTAAAATCCTGAGTGAGAGAAAAAAAAATTAAAAAAATAAAATAATATCGGAAGGCAGCTACCTCTCAGCAAAGAGAGAGAGAGAGAGAGAGAGAGAGAGAGAGAGAGAGAGAGAGAGAGAGAGAGAAGGGGGAAGTTACAGCGGGGTTGGGGGTGTGTGGATGAGGAGTAGGATGTACCAGCGTGAGTTGGCAAGACCCAGGATTTTCCACTGACATGCCTCCCCTAAGGTTCCCCTGTCTCTTCCACTCTCGGACACTCTCATATCCTCACTTTCTCCCTTCCTCTGAGTGGGACAGTGTTCGCGGTCTCTGAGCAAGCGAGAGGGGCGTGTTTCCTGCTGTTCTCATCGCCTGTATCTTGGCTCAGAGAAAGCGTTTTCCACACCAGGAAAAGAGATGGTGGAAAGGAACAGAAGAGGTGGGGAGGTTGAAATAAAATAAGGCACAAAATGGAAGGAAGTCGCAATTCAACTCGTCTTAAGAGGGCCTATTTACAAGACAAGAACTTTTCAAAAAGTTCTTTTTACAATATGCATCTTTTGATTTCCTGTGAATGTACATGCAAAACTGTAACTAACCATAACCAGAATCTGCAGGACTTCTTCAGATTTAAACGGTTGAATTTGTTCTCAATAAAGATTGAAAGCATGATCGAATTAGCTACAATGTCAATGGCGTTCCAATTCAGAGTAAAGGGGAAGGAGCTCTGTGTATGCCTTGTTATTGGTAGTTGTCTAATTAAAGTTAACATGCTATTCTCTCCTCTCTTTCTGCCGTCATCGTACATGTAGTCTTTGCAATTTAAAGAATTCAAATGTATGCATTTTTACCTGCAGGGCCGCATTTTAAAAACCTTGTTCGTCAGGATGTTTTGGTCTCTGTGGTGTGCGTTTTGGTAACTCACATAGTCCGCACACTAAACCACAAAACATTTGTCTTCTTCAAACAGGTGTGTGCTGGCTTTGCGCGAATAGCTGGACTCAAATTTGTTCTGTTGTTTGAAGTCTAGCCTGCAACAAAACCCTGGTGTGTTATCACAAACTAAAACGAAAACTACTAAAAATCGCTCTCGGTATTGAAAGCTGAACTAAAATAAAATGTAAATACTGCATGGAAAACAAACTTAAACTTAAAAAAAAAAAGAGAAATGTTGCCTTGCAAACTAACTAAAATAAGTTGAAGTACAAAAATTACTAAAACTGAAATAAAAAAACAAAGCTATAAATAGAAGTAAAAAAAACTAATACAAAACAAAGCAAAGTTACTAAAACGAATACTGAAAATATAAAAATAAGGTTTACAAACCCAATTGAAAAATCACATTCATATTTAGTTTGAAACCTGATTTTCAAATGTAAATGGTCTAATGGCAGAGACCAAATTTCCTGACGATAACATCGCTATTATAGATATATACTGAGCACACAGAACAAACCGATCAGATTTCATCACTTACAATATGAGTGGGCAGTCAGCGCTAAAGATCAGATTTGAAACCCAAATCTGATTTATGTGTAGTGTGAACAAAACCCTGGAGTCTAACCCAACAAAAGCAAACAAATGAGCACACTGCTGCTGAAGTCAACCAGCCAAAGCTGTGCCCTACATGACCACATGCTATAGTGCAAAAGATTGCCTGTGCCCTGATGGCAGACATCTTAATCTCTCAAGGCATTGGCTGGAGCGTTCTTGTGCCAGCAGTTCTCTGAACAGCAGTTGGGCAGCTGTGAGCGTTTTAGGGGGAAGATTTGCACCAGGTTTCAACCATAAACAATGAGCTCATTCTTTTGCATCTGCTCCCAAAGACGCCACTCACTCAGCCAGAACTCGTGCTAGAGCTCTACAAACCAAGGACGTTCTCAATTTGAATTCTTTGTATTGATATTATACATGATTTAACACCTTTCAATCACACGCCAGCATTGGAATAATGATTTGATGTGCGTAAAGTTGCCCTGCTAGGTCACAACACTTTTTTTTTGTTTGTGCGCTCATTCCTGTTTTTATTTTTCCATTCATTCACTTATATCACATCAAACATTCTTCTCGGACAAACTGACCTGAGATCAGCAGAAAAGGGAAACATTTATCAACACCCAATATGGAAGCGAGAGAAACATCAAGCCATTTTGTCTAAGCCATTTCCTGTTTAAAGTAGGATGTGAAAGGATAAGAGCCTGTAAAGCTTTCCTGATGGGTTCTTTACTCTTTAACAGAGTCGCCTCTCTCTCTCTCTCTCTCTCACTTTATTTTTTTTTTTTTTTTACAAGTTCTCTCTCAGTAAACAGCATTTCAATTAACTTGGCCTTCGTTTTAAAGGGATGTTTTCTGACTTTGTTAATTTAATGCTGGAAACAAACTGGAGTTACGTGGCAAGGGGGAAAAAAACGATAAAGATGGTTACTGATAAAATTGACATTAAGCAAAAAGCACATTTCAAAATGTACTTCAAGCACCCCAAAAGTTAATTTAACTATAAATATAAATATATTTAGATAGCCAATCAAACATATGTGTATGTAAATATATCTATATTAACAATATATTTAAAAAATATATATATAATTTTTGACATATGGGCTGTCTAGACATTTTAGTTATAATTTACTCACATTCTCTAAAATATAAATGTGGGTGCCCTATCAAGGAATAGGCTTCATGCTAAGAGAAAGCTTAGATCAGAAAGTTATTCTCAATAACTGTTAAAAAAGTGCATTTGGCTTTCATTTGACTTAATTTGGCTCAGAGACAGAAAAGGTCGAGTATGCGCTTTTCTCGCTTTGTATGTGTATGTGTGTGTGTGTGTTGGTGTGTGTGTGCGTGTGTGTGTATACATCCCCATGCCAGGGGAGGTGCAGGGGGTCACAATGTGTTGTGACTGCCGAGGAGGAGGACAGTGCGTTTGTGTGTGTGGGAGAGAGCAAATGCCAGCCATGCGGTGGGGGGTCTCTGCGCATTTTGACTGCAGTGAGAGGACAGACAGATGAGCAGGTGGCGCTCAGGTGGGGGTGAGTGTGGAGTGTGGGGGATTGTGGGTAATGCCAGACTTCTCTGCCCTTTACGCTCCACATGTCTTCATACTGCACATGCTTCAAACAAGCGCACCCCTCCCCACCAGTTACTGTGTGAGCCTACAGCACGTGTAAAGTCTTTTTTAACATACATTTTACAGTCTGAGCTGGGTTGAGCAGTAATAAGCCATGCCCAAATGCACCGTTGAAGCTCTGTGCAAGTGAAAAGGCTCAGATTGTATATGAACGGCCCCTTACACAACATCAGATCTGTTTAGCAGTCAGCAGGGTCAGTACGACTAAATCGATGTGTATGTGTGTACGCATCCATGACAAAACAGCTCCTGACAACATAGTCATTCTCTGTGGAGTCCCTGAATAAACACTGAGCAATCGGGTCTAATTATCACATTGGACACATGCTCAAGACAACAACTCACAACAGTCAATGTGCACTTGAGAGTGATGAGAGCGCTGATTCGTCAACAAGTTACTTAATGGAGGTTGTTTATTCAATGAACAGCGGCATGGTGGATTATGCAAAGGTTACAAGGATCTGTTAGAAATCACAATGATGAAATAGTTTAAAGCCCTGACACTGTCTACAAGGGTGGATGTGAGTAAGTTTGTGTGTATGAGTTCAGAAAAATATCCCCAAACATTTAGAAAATGTTATTAAAATGTAAAATGATTTGTAAAAAGTAAAAATAAATGAATAACAATAATAAGATAATATATATTTTAAAATAATAATAAGTGCAAAATATATTTTAGAAAGTGGTATGTTGCAAAACTTTATTAAATAACGGTTCGGTCAAAAACCTTATCGGGCCTTTTTCAAAAATGTGTTTAAAGGCACAATATGTAAGATTTTTGGTTTAAAATATCCAAAAACCACTAGAACAATGTTATATATTTTATTGACTTGTGTACTTACATTATCCCAAATGTTTCCAAGAATGTTTAAATCCAGAGAAATAAGCAATTTTAACCAGGACGCCTATCAATGACATCATACCCGCGTTACCCTCAATTTCCGAATACATTCATCGACAGAAAACTAATCATTGTTATATAGCTCAACACAGTCAGTCTCATTGTTTAAATTTACCGCGCGTACCATGTTTTACCATGCCTAATATCGATCTAGCTTACTACAGTGTGCAACAAGTGTCTCATAGTAGCCGCCGAGTGAACGCACAGAGTAGCATTATAACATAACTTTCAACACACTCAAATGTATCTAATATGATAAAACAGCGCTGCGTTACCCCACATACGCATGACCGGGAAAAGCAGAAGCGGACGTCTGTGGCATAATAAAAGCTCTGCGAAATCAAGGGGTCATCAAGCTAAGCCTTTGTTTTGAATAAGTGACCTCTAACGGCAAAAAATTACATATTGTGGCTTTAATAACGTTTTGAAACAACATATGGGACTTCTATGTGAGTGTTAGGTGTCTATGTATTTGTTATTCAGCTTTACAATAGAAGTCTATTGCATATCCTCTTGTAGATAGTTATGTAAACATGAGTATGTAAGACAGAAATGAGGGAAGAAAGTCTGCATGTAATATCAGCAATATTGGCTTCACGCAGCTGTGAACACAACTTCAATAAAACATAGACTCAATCTCATGTGAAGTATATTCAAATAAAGTGTTTCTAACAATGTAAAATTGTCTCTTCCTGGTCAAATTTTCACTTATGAAGGTTTCTATGCAATTTGCATGCAAGGTCATTGAAGAAAAGGGCATGGAATTAAGCCAACATTACCTCTCTGTCTTTCTCTCTCTCTCACACAGGAAGTCAATAAGTTTCAGCAGTCTAGCCAGAAGGCTACAGGCCCAGACTACAGATGTTCCATCTTCTCTTTCTCTCTCTGCAGAGTTACTGCAGACAAGCCTGTTTTGGCTCTTAAAGTGGCAGGCACAGTTTTTCTGGTCTCAGTTCACTTCAGTTATGGTTGCCACTAACCAGGAACACAGAGCACCATTCTTCTCTCCCTCTTTTTTTATCCCTCTTTTCCCCACATTCCTCTCTCTCTTTAAACAGAATGACTGGCCGGAGAGGATATAAGGCAAGCTGGGCAGAAAAACTGTAGGTCTTTCAGGTGACGCTATCAGCCAAGACGGCTTGTAAAGTTCTGCTATAAACATGGAATCACAGCAGCATGGCTTTCTTTATGAGAAAAGAAGGACAGTGAGGTCTTTTTTTCTCTTAAAGGTGAAGTGTGTGTTTTTTATGTGTAAATACTTTTTCCAGTATTTTTTCATATTTTAATCTTATTTTGTTTTAGTTTATTTTGTTATGTGCTATTGTCATTTTTATTGTATTTATTTTTTTATATTTCATCTATATTTTATTTTATTTCAACTTTATTTCAAATAACAAAAACTATTTAATAGTTTCAGTTTCAGTTAACAATACCAACACTAGTCATTCATTTGTTTGTCTTACCATTGGGTGGAGTGTTCAAAAAACCTGTTTGAAAACAGTCAGTACTTTTGTAATTCCATTTGGTGGCATTAGCGATTGCACACTTCACTTTTATTATTTACTTTTTTAGCCATGTGCCTTGTTTTATATATAGTATAGACCTTATGCGCCAGAGAAACAAGCGCACAGACATCTTTAGAATATTGTGTTTGAACTTCCGTTTTTTGCGGTAGCTCTGTATATTTCTATGGCATCGCTGTCGAAGAGTAATTAGCTAGTGAATTGGATTTACTTTATTGTAGAGTTAACAAAAGTTATCATGGGCATTGTAATGAAGCAGATGTCATAACTAATGTTAGTAGACAGGGAAGATTTTAAAATGAGCAGCTCATTCATAAATCCGTAAGATCTTACCTTCATGCTGTGGAAATACAAACCGGAAGACAGAATTTGAACCTAAATCAATGACTACAAGGCCACTGCTTGAACACACACCTCAACTTTAAAGAGAAAACAAATGAATACTGATCGAGACAATATGAGAGTCGAATTTAAACCTTTAAAGCACTTGCTAACCAGTGCAGCCTTGAATGACGTCTATGATTTGAGCGTAGTTGCATGCATCACTGCTGAAAGTTCAAAACTATATGAAAACCGTTGCCACAGCTGAATCGGCTGTGTCTCGCTCTGCAGAAGCTGCTCTCCGCAGCCAGACACTAGCATGTGTCTCGCTGAGCTGTGCTGAGACTGTCAGCATTAGTCCTTCCTGTCCTTCGCTCTGATCTACCTGCTCAGTATGCACACTTGCATCTCTCTCACTCGCTCGCTCTTTCAGGCTTTTTTCCTGCTCGCTGAGTGAAAAGTGGAGCCTCGTGCCAGCCAGGAGAGGAAGCCATTAAAGTTTAATGAGAGCTGAGAGATACAGAAACCCGCAAGGGTGTGCCTACCTCCTTCACACACACACTCCTCCACAAACTACTGTCAGCTCTTTTTTTATTCCTTGACATTCCTCGCATCACCATCACAACAGAAGTCAGCTCCACTGTACACTTTCTGAATGGTGATGAAGAGTCAAGGATAGAGAGAAAGCGATTATGTGATGTAGTAAGAGAGTTTTGCGGCTCTTCCTGACCTACATGATGATTCACATGATTTAGCCCCACACATTAGCCCCATGGCCTTATCAGATGTCCACTTAGTAGTGTGTTCACTCCCCCCTCCATTGCTCACGTTTTAGCCCGGCTTTTTGATGAAAATGCTCAGCAGAATGATTTTTGAAGGCATGTGATACTGTGCACACAAAGATACTCACTTCCCTTTCAATTCTGCCCTTCGTGAACCTTACAGATCAATTTGACCTTTAAAGGAATGTAGTGGTTCAAGTTAGGCTATAGCAACAGCATTTATGGCATACAATTTATTACCACAAAAAAATTATTTTGACATCCCTCAATTAATTTTTTTTATTTCAAAATCACAAATTGTAAAATACTTACAAATGGAAGTAAACCAGCGTTCTGGAGGGTTAAAAAAGTCAAAATATGATGTTCTTCCTAAAATATTACATTAAAAAATATATAATATGACTTAATATTTTATTGAATAATTTAAATAATACTAATATATTAAATGTTAATGTTGTAGTAGTAATCATCATCATCATCATCATTATATTATTATTATTTACATTTACCAATGCAATTCTTGTTGGTTAAGCAACATGGTTTAAAAAAAAAAAAAAAAAAAAAAAAAATTGGATATAACTTTCAGACAATGTGAAAGCACAAGTTAATTATTTTCTGTGGCAATTCACATCGAGACACAAATGCTGACGATAGTGCTTAACTTGAACTCAGAAAATTCCTTTAAAATACATTTTCTTACAGTCACCCTATCATTTTACCCAAACTTTGAATTTGGATCTCATCGTCTAGTTTTTTGGTTTGATTTTCCCACAAAGAATTCAAAAACCAAAAACATAGAGAGGTGTCTGACTGCTGGGTACCTTTCCGATAAGACTGTGTGTTAGAGTCGGGTGGTAAACCGTCTCGGTCGCGGCAGCAGTCAGTGCGGTGTGTGTCTCGGTCTATCTTAAAGCCACGCTGGCCTACGCTGCAGTTTCACTACATTTTCTAAGTTCATGTGTGTGTGTGTGTGTGCACGTGTATGTGCACTGCAAAAGCCGCTACCGCAAAACCATTTTACCCAGATCCTCCCTTGCTTAGGTCTAACACATACCCACATGCATCTCCATATTCACAACTTACCAAATAGTGCATATCAGAAAAACGACTGACACTTACCTAGAAATGGTAGAAAGCAGGTCCAGAAACATGAAAAAGAAAAAGAAAAAAAACAGAGTAAGTTAGTTAGTTCAAGAGCACAACCCCCCAAATTGCAAAACACATACAATTTTACTTATTCTGTGCATGATTTATGGAAAAAAAAACAGTATCTCTGAAGTTGAAGGGAAGGAAGACAGCCTGAAGCTTGACACTGTTAAGCATGTACATTATAGTTCAGAATGAAAAAAGAAAACAAATTCCGCCCACACAAAACCACAAGGCTGTGTACTGCCACATAAACACACACAAAACACACAGAGCTTGTGAAAAGGAAGACCTCTGCAAGTCTTTCCGCACCTATTTGCTGATCTCGCTCGATCTTTCTTTCTGTCTCTCTCTCTTTGTCGCTCTCTCTGTTTTCTCTAACCTCTGTGTAAGTGGCGGAGGGCAATGCAGTGGAGCTCATTAGAGGTAGTTATAGCTGAGAGAATTTCAGCCCATAAACCGCCGTCTGTTCCCCCCTTTGCCTCAGAAAACCACCAATTACACACAGACACACACACACACTTTTTCAAAGATTTGTTGCACACAAAGACTCAAAATGGCACACAGCTTGTCTTTTAGAGATTTTTTGAAATACATATTTTATTAGTAATTCCATGTCTCAATATCTCATTTCCAGTTCTACAAATCCACAGAAGACCATAATTGAATCGTGGTCTTCTGCTAGGCTAAGCTAGTTAGCCGCATGAGTGATGTGTATTTAGTGTGGTCAGATAAGAGCAAAAATAGTGACAGCAAAACTGATTTACTAATCTTCAAAGTGCAAAACTAAACCTTGACTAACTAAGCTGTTCTTTGAGCATCCAGGCAGGTTTTATTTGTGCTGAAGGCAAATACTGCGTTAACGCTAAGCTAACGAGAACCTCATGGCTTGAGTGGAACTCAAGTGGGACCTTTTGCTTTACAAATAGGCACACTTGCATGCTCACATAAGAAATGCATGCGCACACACACTTGTTCAGCTAATGAGGTGAAGCCTTAGCAAATCTGTTTGCTTTTCTCACCTCACCCCCTCATTACATCCTACTTCAGACACCCACAAACGATCATCATTCACCGTTATTCAACAGAAAGAGAGAGAGAAAAGGAGGAGAAATGGAAAAGGGAGGAGAGAAAAAGTGTGCAAGCCCCTAAATCCTGAAAGCTAGCTTCTTCTGTGTGACTTTTGACAAGGAACGGATAAAAAAACAAAAATCACAATTGCAACACACTTACAATAGAAGTTTAAAAGCCAACCCTGCTTATATACTTTTAAACTGTACAGTTGTCTAAATCAGGCCTTTTCAAACTTTATGACACCACAGACCTCCAAATATGGTGATGCCCTTCAAAAATTATTATATTTGCTGTTATTATCATTTAAAATTGTATAATAATAAAATTATATCTCACTAATTTTACTGACTATTTCTAAGGTATTAGGTATTTTGCAGTCAATTCCTCATCTCATGCTGGTGGAGGCTCAATCCTTACAAATTGAAATGGGTCACTGAAGAATTATAGCGCATCAGTTTTTATGTTACGTCCTCAGTTGACAGAGATGTTTGCTTTGGTAGCCAGGAAAGAAACCATAACCCTCTTTGAGGGATACACTGCGGATATCTGAGGACGGATGGGATGCAGACAGATCAGCTGAAATTTTAAGGTGGATGATTCTCTACAAAGACGGCACTTTCTCATGGAGATTAATCACTTAAGAAGATTGTCTTCCCCTCTTTTTCAATACCAATGCTGTTAACAGGATTGCTTTGGCTAATGTTCCTTATTTAACATAACCCAGACTGACTGAAAAGTGGCACGTTTTCATCTGAAAAGGGATCAACCCAACAGACAAAGAGTGAGAGATAGTTCTTGACTTCTTTTTCTCTTTCACTTTCTTTCCCCCTCTTTTTCCTGTGTTCTTCTTTCTGTGTCGCCCGCCAAGAGGTCTTGGTGCTAGCTGGGGGGCTAGGCTTTCTTTTCTCTTGCTTTGTGTATAAACTTCCCAAGTTTATTTCTCCCCTTTTTCCTCATAGCTCCAAGACCCTTATCACTGTATAAAATGTAGTCTCACTATCCCTGGTGGGACACGTTGCCCGCATACATAAGTGGTGATAGGGGGCTCCGTTGTGTTTATCTTTCTTTAACCTTTAAACCCCAGTCGCTAACTGTGAACGCCCGGTTTAGCTAGAGCCCATCTGAGAAAGCCAGCACATTTCCTTTCTCACTACCTTATCGGCCAGGCCGCATCTGAAAGCCCGGTCTGACTCTAGTTCTGTACAAGAGTAATGTTCAGAGGGGAGAAAAGACACAAAAATTAGATGAATAAGAAGTGAGAATGGAAAGAGGAAGATACATACACTAGGCCCAAAATGCTGTTTTCGTGAAGCATCTGTCGAAAGTGTCAACCAACAAAACCCTCACTAGAACTGAGAACAGTCGCCCTACTCTGACTCTTCTCAACTTCTCAATAGACTTTCTGAAACATGCAAGGCCTCGAGAGGAAGTGTTTTATTCATGCTTAGCAATTTGTAGCTGTCATTTATGACACTTTTACCAATTGTTTTTAAGATAAACATTGGAAATAGCGTATGCCAGGATTTTTTAATGTTTTTTATATGGCAATAAAGACAATGTGTTGTTTATCATTTCAATTAATAGTTAAAAATATAATTATTGTTTACGTATATATAAATATAGCGTATATATTAGAGCTGCACGATTAATCGTTAAAAGATCGCGATCTCAATTCAAACACCCATGCGATCTTATTCCTAAATGACAACGATTCGCTATGTCTATTAAACCTTTGACAAAATCACACCGGAACATTCAAATCTATTTGAATGTTCCGCTACCGCTGACTCAGAGAGAGCAGTTATATCATGTATATAAATATGAAACAGGTTCACAAACAGTCTTTTCAACCACACAATATCATTATTTCGAATAAATGTTTATAGTTTGGATATAAACACTGGTGTCTACGGTAGCAAATGTAATACAGTAGCAAAATAGACTAAATCACCTTTTGAAAGCAACTTGCTGATTTTCATGATTCTCATTTTTTTTACATGTACTTTTGTATTTATTACATGTACATTTTGTTTTTATTTCTGATAAAAATACATTTAGTTTTTTTTTCTCTCAAATTTTCTACAGATTCCTCTTGTGATCTCTGCTTTGACAATCCCTTGCACATACAAACTCAGATATAAACACTACAGTGTTGAATTGTATTACACACAATGCTTGTATGACCTTGAGATGATGGTCATACATTTAGAAGGACCCTCCTCACCCCTATTAAGACCAAAGGTTAGGCGGCCATGTCACTTTATGGTTGCCAGATGTTATGGAACCCACATTATGCCTGTGAACTAGCCTGAGCCTCTGTTAAGAATGACTGCTTGACCCTGGTCACATAAACCGGGCATTCAAGACCTCAAGGCACCAACAACACAGTGGCACAACAACATCATGGAAAAGTGCTACATAAAAACTGTGAGAGACAAAACATGCTGTTGCCAAAACTGAGGATGTTGGTTGCATTTTCCATTTGATTAAATTCTTGCACTTTGACTTTTATTTTCAGGACAGTTGAAGTACTAAAGGTGACCAAAGTCCTTCATCCCTTCATTATATGCTACCATACAATCAGTGCAGCTGAGACAGACCTGTGCTTGTTTTGGTGAGGTCGCGAACCCACGACCGCTCCACGTAACGGCTCACACCCGTTTGGCTTTATAACCCTTCACACTGTAAAGTTTAGGAGGGGCAGTCTGGAGCCCTTTTAAGAATAACAGCCAGGCACTTTAAGTGCTATCTTGAAAAGTGATCAGCAAAGACAAATCAGCTTAATGACGCCAAATGCAGCCTAATGAGTGCAGGCTTGCTAACGGCCCCTGGCCCGGGTCAGTCTCAGGTCAGGTTGAAACACAGGGCGTCAACTACCCTATGACAGGAACTACAGAGGGAGGGAATGAAAGGTAAAGTGGAAATAGTGCATGGATGGTTGGAACGAAGAATGAAGGAGAACCAGAAAATCAGAGAGTGTCTTCTTTAGAGGTTTTGTAGACCGTCAAAGGGCAAAGATTGTTTGAAGAACACGAAAGATCATATATACACAAACACACACACCCGTTTGTTTCACTATATTAGTGAGGACATTGCATAGACTTCCATTGATTTTATATCAGGTTAATGACATTTTCTATCACCTAACCCAACCCCTAGCCCTAAACCTACCCATCACAGAAACATGCAAAACACTAGATTTAAATAAAAACATGTTTTGGCCGATTTATAAGCCTTTTTTTAGGACCAAAATGTCCTTACTAGTCAGTTGTCATAATATTTCACGGTCACACTTTAGATTAGGGTCCAGTTCTCACTATTAACTATGACTTTTGCCTCAATAAACTCCTAATTACTGCTTATTAATATTTAGTAAGGTAGCTGTTAAGCTGAGGTATTGGGTAGGAATTGGGTAAGATTGGGTAGAATATTGTCATGCAGAATATGGCATTAATATGTACTTTATAAGTACTAATAAACAGCCAATATCCTAATAATAAGCATGCTAATAAGCAACTAGTTAATAGTGAGAATTGGACCCTAAACTAAAGTGTTACCTATTTCACAATATAAAAGTGAGGAAATTTGTCCCTCACAAGTATAGCTAAACCTGTACATGTTTAGTATGATTTATAAGCGGTTTTCCTATTCGTCAAATAAACAATACGGTACCATTATATATTGTGCATCCCTACTAAATACTTCTAAATAATACTTTACTGATGCTACAAGAGCTAAGATATAGAGTTTATGGAAATACATCTGCCATATGTTCAAAATATTACGAGAAAATAGGGTATGATGTGGCAAAAATTGTGGTAAGCTTTCCGCAATCCCATAATTCACCATGACAAAAGCAGGGCATGCAGTGAAATTGTAACCGTAAGCATTTTTGCGCTCCTGATAGGGAGGCCTCTCCTCCGTTAGAGAGAAAGAGGGAATTTGAGATTGTTAAGAGCAGGAGAGAAAAGAGTCGTCCATTTTGTTTTACAAGATCCTTTTTACTGCACGCTTTTATTCCCCTCTCTAGTTCTATTACACATCTGGAGAACAGGGAAGTCACCCCCTCCATCTTTGTTTCTCTCGCTCTCTACTGACGTCATCTTCATTCTCTGGGCTGATTAATAGCACATGAGGGTTCAGTTGATGGAGATGGGGGGGACTGGAGATGCATAGCCATTTTCCACCAGAAAACCCACTTATCAGCTATACTCCACAGCCGACAACTTTTCTCAGTCCTTACAACATAAATATACTTTAATATACATAAATAAAAAAGTTACAAAATATACTCTCAAATTAAATCACATATCCATAACCCCTGATATCGCTATATTTAAAACAAAATGACATTTTAGTAGAATGTCTAGAAATATCTACAGTTTCCAGCTCTAGCTTCTGTAGTGTGTGAAAGGGTCAGATGCACAGAGGCAATAAAGGCCGCTTTGTTCCCAAGCGAGAATCACTCTCTCTACCTCAGCCATTATCACCAATTAGAGTGTCTGTCCTCATTTTTGTGGGACGGCTCTTGTCTTCTCCTCCCCTCCCCTCCCCTCGCACATAGATCCATGCGCAGACACCTGCCTGAGGAAAAGCTTCTTCGTCACTGTGTCCTTATGCCCTTCATTACAAAAGAATATGAGTCAGGATCTCATGTTTAAAGGAAATTGAGAAAAGGGGAAAGAAAGAGATACAGAGTTGGAGGCGACTTTAGTATGTTCACACTTCAGAGCTTCAGAGAGTGAACTGGATTTTTGTTATGAGGAGAAACAATCTCAGCCCTGAGGTTCGGCCATTGTGGGGTAAAGATGCTCCTCCAATCTTGCCATACACTGTTAATGTGCCATGGTTATATTACCATGAGCTCAGATGATGGGATCTCTTTCTCTCAAATGAATGATTATGGGTGTTCTGAATGCCAAGCACTTCATATTTTTTGTACCAAAAATATTCACTCTGTGAATTGTCTCAGGACGCCTCTCAATCCGTGTGCCGGATCTTTAGATGCATGTAACAGCTGGCTAATGCTATTAGTTTAGGATATTAAGGTGTGTTGGGGGGGGGGGGGGGGTTAAATCATTACACGGTAGTCAGATAAGCCTGCGTAATGAAACACAAAAATATCCCTGCGGTCTGAAACGCAGGTCAGCGTGTTTAACCCATCGAACGCAGACTGAGCTGCCGAAACCAAACCTTAATATCAATTGTATGACTCATGAGAACGGAAATAAAACTTTGATGATAATGCTACACTGAGGTAAGCCTCAGGGGACTGTGGTCGAAACGTTAAGACAGATGCTCTTCTAGTGAACAAGAAGCGAATGTGTCTATAAAAAAGGCAGTTAAAGTGAATAATGTACACTTTGCGGTTGATAAGCCTTTCGTGCCAAGACGAGGTGCTGATTATCTGTTGTTGACGATAATCTGAAAAGCGGCTTTAGGGGGTTTAGAGATGTGGAAAACCGGCTGCTGCCGCGAGATGGATTAGATAGAAGGATTGATTAAACCTATTGATTATCTAACCTTCTTCTGATTGTAATTTTAACTCGTTTGTGAGTTCAACCCCTCCTCTGAGAACAAACATGCCTTACGTGATGACCGTGGTGTTGTGGAGAGCCTGGCTGCATCTCGATTTGCATACTATCTGTCCTAAATATTATGCAAATTAGGATTGGTGCTCCCAAAGCATAGTAGGTTAAAATAACTAGCCTATACTAAAGGTGCCCAGATTGTGATTGTGTTTAGAGTGGGTTTTCAAAGTGTGAATGCATGCATTGGGGTAATATTACCCACAATCTTGCGCTGTGGAAGAGAAGTGGTTTGTGAGTAAAGTGGTAAGAAAATAGCACAGAATGTAAAGCTGAAGCTGCCATAACAGTTTTAAAACTAATTTTGACTTTAGCTATATGCTAACTCATCAAATGCAGATGAGTCTGTGATGTCAAGATGAAATTTGATGCCGTTGATTCGAAGTAATCAAAATAGCTTTTTTTGACCAGTTAATGCTATGCTAAGCTAGTAAGCTGAACTGTTAGCTTGCTAACAGAAGACTAAGTGAAAACACAAAGAAAGAGAAATGTTTTAGCTCTGGTAACACCATTTTTAAAAAAAATGTAAACTAGGCTCTTTGGAAATACGTGTTTGTGGCGACATTTCAGCAAATTGATATTACATGGCTTCTTACATGTTACGCGACACTTTCAAAGCGAAAAAAAGCAAGTTCAGTTTTATCCAAAACATACCCAAGCATTCCACATTGCACTACAAAGCAAGTTTACTACAATAGAAAAGTCATATGGAGCTGATTATGTGATGCAAACATCAAAATGTGTTTAAAAATCATGTACTATGTTATTTGATGCAGTAACATAGTATTGTGCAAGGAACCACGCAAAAATAAGTCTATTAAATCGCTAATCTGCCCCCATAATCATAATTTGTGTGAAAAGAAATAAAGTTGATGTGTTTTACTGCCTCAAGTGTTTATTTCAGGTGGAAGCTGCAGTGAATTGTTTGTATAGGTAAGTTTTTTAGAGTTATGCAAAAATGTAGGTAGAGGTATGTTTTCCCAATGAGCCTAGTTTAAATTTAAAAGACATATTTTCGTCACTATTAATAAAAAAAAAAAAAAAATGAAAAAAAAAAAAAAAAAAAAAGCCCTTTAATTTCCAATCAGGCACTGAATAAAATAAAGTGGCTGCTTTAAAAATAGTGCCAGACTTCCTTAACTCTCCCACGACACGAGCAGCCACACAGGCACAAACATCACCACAGAGGCCAAAGGTGCTTTGCTAGCAGAGCGATAAGCTAAGACTAGCGGTGAGGGCCTCTTTCTGAAGCTGAAGGAAACTGTTTTGGCCCTATCTCAATGACAACAGAGGCCTCTCCTCGTCCCCCTCCCAGCCCTTCGTCTCTCATCTTGTCCCCCAGAAGAGATCTCTCGCTAGCTGATACGGTGAGGCGCGCTGTATAATGCAGGCTAATGTCACACTGGTGAAGGTACTTGGAAGCGGAGAAATGAGCCCTGCCTGTTCAAAACTGGCATGAGTAAAGGAGCAAGGGCTATCTTCTGGCACAGAAAAGGAGACTAAAATGAGAAAGGGAGACAAAGAATGGAGGGATTAAAAGAAAGAGAGTTGAGTAATTGGGAGTGACAAGCCAGTGGTGGCGTGTCAGGCCTTCAAACAACAGGGTTGAGTGAGTAATAAATGGAAAGAAATGAGAGTGAGAGAGAGACAAAAGAAAGGGGGTTGAGCTTTACTTCTGAAACCTTCGATGTTCAGGAAAAAAGGGGAAAAATATCTTCTGAGGTTGCCAAGAGAGAGCAGCCTTTTAGAGGTGACCTGTGATCAAAGCCACCAGTGCATCCCAGATCCCTCCTGTTGGGAATAACCTAACACTCCTTTTCTCTCTTCCTTGGATCCAGATTAATCTCACCACATCTGCCCATAAATATCACAGATTATATCAGTCTTGGATCTGCCCTCTACGGGGCCACCCTGCCCGGGCCAGTCACTGGGAGGAGGGAAGAGTAAATGCAGCCATGCGTAAAAGCATTACGCTAAACCTAGTTTAAATCTAGACTAAAAACACATCTCTTTACTATGGCATACACATAAAACATTTTTAATTTATATTATTCAAATCAGTTAAATGATTGTTTTAGGCTGCATTAACTAGGTCAGCCGGAACCGGGAACACTTCCCATAACACCTGATGTACTCATTACATCATAAGAAGTATGGCATCTACGCTAATGTTAGTCTCTCTGTTTATCCCGAGGTTTACTGTAGTCAGCCGGATCCGGGCCGTATCCGGACCAGATGGTGGACCTGCGCCTGGACATGACCAACGCATCCCTGAAATGTCTGCAGAGACCGTGTCAATTAAACTCCACCCTGTAAATGCCGCATCGACACGACATCCTCATTAAACCCATCCCCGGCGTGACGACTCCAATCTTTCGAATAATCCTACGAATATCTATTGATCTAATATGACTTCTGACCTGTAATGTTGCCAGAATCATAATCATACACTATTTGTTCGTCGGCCAGAGGAGAACTGGCACCCCGACTGAGCCTGGTTTCTCCCAAGGTTTTTTTCTCCATTCTGGCCCTGAAGGAGTTTTGGTTCCTTGCCACCGTTGCCTTTGGCTTTTGGCTTGCTCAGTTGGGGACACTTAAATTTCAACTATATTACTGATCTGCCCGCATTGACACTATATGATAATTGAAATGAGCTGGATGACATCACCGTTTTCACCAGAGCGGCTGTACAGCCGAATCAAATTCTGTTGCATTATTTTCCTGTTACCACTGTGAAGCTGCTTTGAAACAATTGGCATTGTAAAAAGCGCTACATAAATAAAGGTGATTTGATTTTATTTAAACTAGGCACGGCTACTCGGCATAGCACTGCAGAGCCTGTCAGGCGCACTGTTATAATAACAGTTAATATAATAATAATAACAGTCTGATCCATAATAGAGCGAGAGAGAGTTCGCCACACTTAGCTGAATCAGGTCACACACTATCAAGCACACAGATGCAGACTCAAAACTCCACCTATGCACAGACACTTTCACTCTTAAACACTAACTAACCTTTAAAAAATCTGAATATTCAAACTCTTTAAATCCTTTGAGAATATTTTGCTTCTTTTTCTAAAAATATGATGCCATATATGTAATAACACAATAAAATACAGGACATATAAATGACAATACATATAAAAGACAATGATATATATATATATATATATATATATATATATTAATAATAATAAATATTAATAAACAAAAAAATATTAGTGGTCTTAAAATTAGGCTTTATTGAATTTACATTTTTTTTCTTTTGGCTTTGGGGTGAAATATGATCAAGAAATCATTATCAAAACAAAATATCAAAAAGGAAATCAGATATGAATGACACGTCCATTGCAAAAAATAAATAAATAATTAAATAAATAAATAAGACTTCTAATTAATGACTTTTATTACTTACCCAGCAAGCTCAGATCACCTGATAAAATGCTAATACCCTGCAGTATACTATACACCCTGATCTTTGGTCTGGCTCCACTGCTTCACTTCTGTAATTAAAGAACTTGGACGCTATGAAATCTCACTCCAGCATGATGGACAGTTGACCCACAGCATCAGGATTGGCTTTCACGGAATGACCGGCTAGCCGTCTTGAGTGTGAGAGACCATTACACACATGCGGTTTACATGTCTGCATGGCTGCACGGTGGAACTGTAATGTTACCTTACAGGGTTACACATGCCTACGTAACCCCATGCTGTAATGGCTAGTGTCATTTTTAGCATTGGCTAGAGTAGTAAAAGGTCAAAGGGTCCAAATTTAAATAAATAAATCTAACAGGAAAGAAGTGAATTAATACACGACCAGATCTTATATCATTACAGTGATCATTTAATTGGGAAAATGCTCATTTCCTGTCGAATGGATGCAGCATGAAAACAATGAGTTGGGCAACCCCCCTCAGTAATGCAATTATTCTCTACATGAGCACACTAGCAAAGCCCCATTTACCACTGCATGTCTGCAGCAGTGTATGAGCGTGCCTTTCCAGCCCACCAGCCAGGAAGCAGTCAGTGGAACTCTTATTAGCACAGGAAGTGCAGATTTGCTTAGCAACCACATTAACTCTCCTGTCACTGAGGTATTTGGAATTATACCTCTTTGGTGACAGCCAGGCGTGCACGGGCAGGCATATGCTCGTTTTCCTGATATTTGAACTCACAGAGGAAATACCACTCCTGAGACGCTCACAGGAAAAGGTCTGAGCGCTGCTGTGCGGTGCCATTCAGGACTGTGTTTTTATTTACACTCTTAAAAACTGTTCTTTATTGGCATCTTTGGTTCCATCCTGGGAAGCTATCCATTGCGCAAAAGGTTCTTTAAGAGTGGAAAAACTTTTTTAGATCATTAAAACGCTCTCTTTACACTAAGAAAAAACATGGTTCTTTTTAGAACCCATCATTGAAAGGTTTTTTGGGGAACCCATTTTGGGTTCTTCTATGGCATTGCGGTGAAAACCCCCTTCTGGAACCTTTATTTTTAAGAGTGTACATATACGCAGACAGCCAATCAAAGCTCAGATTGAACCCAATTTCAAAGCCGCTCGGCCATGAGAACGTCGCTCTGTAGTTCCCACAGCCAATCTATGGTGTCTTTGACTGCAATCGACTGATAGCTTGACTCTGATAGATTGTTTCTATCACGGGCCGGAGGAGATTAATGAGAGAGAGACAGGAAGTCGAGCCAGTTCCACTCAACAGAAGCTGAAGAGGCCGGCCGATATGTTATCGAAAACTAAATAAACATTTATCAGCGTGCATGCTCTGCTCGGCCCAATCACTTCCCTGTCTCCGCGTCTGGGGCCCCAACTCAGGTTTCAAAGTTCAGCCGCACAATTTACTCGCCAAACAAATCCTAAACTCGGTTCCTATTAAATATGAGCACGAACGAATGGCTGTGATCATTCTCGGTCAATGTGCCGTCAATCACGCACAATGAGCCGGTACGCGGTGGGGTTTGGTCGCTATCATTTGTCAGTTTTCACACAATGATTTCACAAGAGAGATTACCTTTGGCTGAGAGGATCGCTTGTTTACACAAACGTCAATGTGAAATTAAACACTTTTCATGTGGGCTTTTTATTTGCCAGGGCTTTTGAAACGAGAACGTAGAAGAAAAACACTAGCGCACTTCTTTTACTGAACGAGTTTTCTTTACAATCTACTCTTTTGATTCCTTTCAAGTTGGCTAACAGTGTCGAAATGTTCCAACAACTGGCTCCTGAGCAAATTCAACAGTTCCTGCTTGGTGAGGGGTTTTGTGGATGGCGAATTGTTGCGCTTGTTGGTGCTGCTGATGTTGTTTGGCAGCCCTTGTCTTTGGGAGAGGACAGTACAAAGGAGCTTTGATTGGAGTGTGTGTTTGTACGAGTTGTGCTGACATCTGTGTGTCTGTGTGTGTATGTGTGCGCCCATGAGTCTCGGAGTGGTGTTGGCCTCACTGAACGCTCAGCAGGTTGACTAGAACATGCTGGCTCTTTCCCTCAAAGCCGCCAGCATTCTGTTCCAAATGAGTTCAGCTCGGGGAGAGCCTTCGCTCTGGGGCACAATCACAAGGCTTACTGTTACAGGCATAAAAGAGGGGTGAGGGGGATGGGACCTGTGAATGGGGACAGGAGAGATCCATCCGGAATGAGAATTAGGGACAGAGAGGCAAAGAGGAAGTGATCGATAATATTTTATAACATGTAACGTTACTTGTTCTAAGGTTTTGCTTCGGAAGTTAGGTTAGGACTCTGCTGCCTCCTGTCAGCCTTGCTGCAGAGTGTTTGTAGCTCTGTACAGCTTTGTTTTTGAATCTCTATTTAATATCTTTTCTTTGTTGTATATACTGCTAAATATAACTTACTCATCACCATATATTGTTTAATATTGCCTATCACGTTAAATTTGACATAGCTTTTAATCTAAATCACTATCACAACGCGTTAGCATTTCACTAGCCTGTTAGCCTGCCATCCGTGCATTCGGGTCTCCTGTTTTGTCTCTCGTGCCATTTACTAGTTCATCAAACAACTGTGGTGAGTTGGATTAATCAACAAACACGGTAAGCCATGTCCTCTTCTCCTGTTATTGTCACTTGCACTGCCTGTCACATGTTCAGTATATCCTTCTCTGTCAGCGAACAGGGCTTCACATGTGATAAATGCAGGGAGATAGTCAGGCTGACGGAGAAGATTTCAGAATTAGAGACACGCATCCAGACTTTATCTGAGAGTAGTGAGAATGTAATAGCTCTAGACACTGATTTGAATGCGACTAGCTTAGTGAACTCTGTACATTGTTCGGTTCCGGCTGTAGAGCCCGTGCAGCAGGGCAACTGGGTGACTGTGAGACGGCATAGTCGCGGATCAAAAAACCAGGAGCCAGGGCACCTGACATCAAAGCAAATTTAAAAGTGCTGGCTAATGCTAATCGTAAATTCTCTAAGATTATTATTCACGTCGGCACTAATGATGTTCGACTTCGCCAGTCGGAGATCACCAAAATTAACATTAAAGAGGTGTGTGAACTCGCAAGTGCGATGGCAGATAGCGTTTTTTGCTCTGGTCCCCTCCCTGTTTGCCGGAGTGATGAGATACTTAGCAGACTATCATCGCTCAATGGCTGGTTCATAGACAATTGGAAATAGTTCATAGACAATTATGAAATAGTTCATAAATAGTCCTATTTATAGTTCATAAATAGGAAATAGTTCATAGACAATTGGAAAAGCTTTTGGGGCAGACCTGACCTGTTGAGGCATCCATCCTTCCTGGGATGGTGCCGCTCTTCTCTCTAGTAATTTGGCACATCAAATCAAATCAAATCACCTTTATTTATATAGCGCTTTTTACAATGGCAATTGTTTCAAAGCAGCTTCACAGTGGTAACAGGAAAATAATGCAACAGAATTTGATTCGGCTGTACAGCCGCTCTGGTGAAAACGGTGATGTCATCTAGCTCATTTCAATTATCATATAGTGTCAATGCGGGCAGATCAGTAATATAGTTGAAATTTAAGTGTCCCCAAATGAGCAAGCCAAAGGCGACGGTGGCAAGGAACCAAAACTCCTTCAGGGCCAGAATGGAGAAAAAAACCTTGGGAGAAACCAGGCTCAGTCGGGGTGCCAGTTCTCCTCTGGCCGACGAACAAATAGTGTATGATTATGATTCTGGCAACATTACAGGTCAGAAGTCATATTAGATCAATAGATATTCGTAAGATTATTCGAAAGATTGGAGTCGTCACGCCGGGGATGGGTTTAATGAGGATGTCGTGTCGATGCGGCATTTACAGGGGGGAGTTTAATTGACACGGTCTCTGCAGACACTTCAGGGATGCGTTCGTCATGTCCAGACTAAGGTCCACTATCTGGTCCGGATACGGCCCGGATCCGGCTGACTGCAGTAAACCTCGGGATAAACAGAGAGACTAACATTAGCGTAGATGCCATTCTTCTTATGATGTAATGAGTACATCAGGTGTTATGGGAAGTGTTCCCGGTTCCGGCTGACCTAGTTAATGCAGCCTAAAACAATCATTTAACTGATTTGAATAATATAAATTAAAAATGTTTTATGTGTATGCCATAGTAAAGAGATGTGTTTTTAGTCTAGATTTAAACTGACAGAGTGTCTGCTTCCCGAACAATTCTAGGAAGACTGTTCCAGAGTTTAGGTGCTAAATAGAAAAAGGATCGACCGCCTGCAGTTGATTTTGATATTCTAGGTATTATCAACTGGCCAGAATTTTGAGACCGCAATAGACGTGATGGAGTATAATGCGTTAAGAGCTCGCTCAAGTACTGGGGAGCTAAACCATTTAGTGCTTTGTAAGTAATCAGCAAGATTTTAAAATGTATACGATGTTTAATAGGGAGCCAATGGAGTGTTGCCAGAACCGGGCTAATATGGTCATACTTCCTGGTTCTAGTAAGAACTCTAGCTGCTGCGTTTTGGACCAGCTGCAGTTTATTTATTAAGCGAGCAGGGCAACCACCCAGTAGAGCATTACAATAATCTAGCCTTGAGGTCATGAACGCATGAACTAACTGTTCAGCATTTTGCATTGAAAGCATGTGCCGTAATTTAGATATATTTTTAAGATGGTAGAATGCAGTTTTACAGATGCTAGAAACGTGGCTTTCAAATGAGAGATTGGTATCAAAGAGCACACCCAGGTTCCTAACTGACGACAAGGACTTGACAGAGCAGCCATCGAGTGTTAGACAGTATTCTAGGTTACTACTTGTGGAGTTTTTTTGTCCAATGATTAAAAATTCAGTTTTTTCTGAATTAAGTTGCAGGAAATTACTAGTCATCCAATTTTTATATCAGCTATGCATTCCGTTAATCTTGTGAATTGGTAAATTTCGTCAGGGCGTGAAGAAATATAGAGCTGAGTATCGTCAGCATAACAATGAAAACTAACGCCATGCTTCCTAATAATATCTCCCAGTGGTAGCATGTACAGGGTGAAAAGCAACGGTCCTAGCACTGAGCCCTGCGGTACTCCATACTGAACTTGTGATCGGTGTGACATCTCTTCATTTACTGCTACAAACTGATAACGGTCAGATAAGTATGATTTAAACCATGCTAATGAAATTCCACTAATGCCAACATAATTTTCGAGTCTATTCAAAAGAATGTTGTGGTCGATAGTATCGAATGCAGCGCTAAGATCGAGTAACACTAATAGAGAGATACAACCACGATCGGATGATAAGAGTACATCATTTGTAACTCTAATGAGAGCAGTCTCAGTACTATGATACGGTCTAAATCCTGACTGGAAATCCTGACAGATACCATTTCTTTCTAAAAAGGAGCATAATTGTGAGGACACTACCTTTTCTAGTATTTTTGACAGAAAGGGTAGATTTGAAATTGGCCTGTAATTGACTAATTCTGTAGGATCAAGTTGCGGTTTTTTAATAAGTGGTTTAATAATAGCCAACTTAAAAGTTTCCGGTACATATCCTAATGTCAAGGATGAATTAATGATATTAAGAAGAGGATCTATGACCTCTGGAAGCATCTCTTAGTAGTTTAGTCGGTATAGGGTCGAGCATACATGTTGTTGATTTTGATGATTTAACGAGTTTAGCCAATTCTTCTTCTCCTATAGCAGTGAATGAATGTAATTTTTCCTCAGTGACACTACAGTGCACTGTCTGATGTGATACTGTAGTAGACGGCTGCATGGTTATAATTTTTTTCCTAATATTATCAATCTTACAAGTAAAGAAGTTCATAAAGTCATTACTGCTGTGCTGTTTACAAACATCAGAACTTGAAGCTTTATCTTTGGTTAATTTAGCCACTGTATCAAATAAATACCTAGGGTTGTGTTTGTTTTCTTCTAAGAGAGTCGAGAAATAAGCAGATCTAGGCCTTTCTGTATGCAATCATGCTCTCTTTCCATGAAATGCGAAAAACTTCCAGTTTTGTTTTCTTCCAGCTGCGCTCCATTTTTCTGGCTGCTGTTTTAAGGGCCCGGGTGTGCTCGTTGTACCACGGCGTTGGACTATTTTCTTTAATCTTCTTTAAGCGCCGGAGAGCAACTGTGTCTAAAGTGCTGGAAAAGAGAGAGTCAATAGTTTCTGTTGCAACATCGAATTCAACATAGTCTTAGAGCTAAACCTTGACTAACTGGGGCCCAGGTCAGGAAGCAGACGGACTGGCTTAACTGACCGCCTGCTAGCTGTCTCACGTCACAGAAGTCAGATAAATCCCAGCACATAGAGACTCTTTCACCTAGATATTGACAGAGACTGTGTCTGTCCCCCAATTTAGTAAATACAAAAAAACATCAAAATCATTCAACGGTAAAAATTTAATTGATGAACAAACGATAAAGCTCGGGCTGCTGAATATTCTGCTACTGTTAATGATATGATTACAGATAATAATCTAGATGTGCTGTGTTTGACAGAAACCTGGCTAAAACCTGACGACTACATTACTTTACCCAAGATTATTGTTATAAACACGAGCCGCGTCTGAAAAGTAAAGGGGGAGGTGTTGCTGTAATTTATAATAATATCTTCAGTATTACTCAGAAGTCTAGTCTCAAATATAGTTCCTTTGAAGTTTTGGTGCTTTATGTAACGTTATGTAGTAATTGATAAATCCCGTTTGACATTTGTGCTGGCTACTGTACACAGGCCACCAGGGCACAATACAGACTTTACCAAAGAATTTGCAGATTTTCTATCAGAGTTAGTACTGGCTGCAGATAAAGTACTAATTGTTGGTGATTTTAATATCCATGTAGACAATGAAAAAGACGCATTGGGATTGGCATTTAGAGACATTCTAAACTCTATTGGAGTTAGGCAACACGTGTCAGGACCCACTCATCGCCGTAATCATACTTTAGACCTAATATTGTCACATGGAATAAATGTTGATACCGTTGAAATTCTGCAGCAAAGCGATGACATCTCAGATCATTATCTAGTATCATGTATACTTAACTTAGCTAAGGCTGCAAAGCCGTCCCCTCGCTTCAAATATGGCAGGACTATCACTGCTGCCACTAAAGATTGCTTTGTAAATAATCTTCCTCATCAGTTTCATCTCCTCAGCATCCCAGAGAGCCTAGAGGAACTCGATGTTGCAACAGAATCTATTGACTCTCTCTTTTCCAGCACTTTAGACATCGTTGCTCCCCTGCGCTTAAAGAAGATTAAATAGTCCAACGCCGTGGTACAACGAGCACACTCGGGCCCTTAAAACAGCAGCCAGAAAAATGGAGTGCAGCTGGAAGAAAACAAAACTGGAGGTTTTTCGCATTTCGTGGAAAGAGAGCATGATTGCATACAGAAAGGCCATAAAAACTGCTAGATCTGCTTATTTCTCGACTCTCTTAGAAGAAAACAAACACAACCCTAGGTATTTATTCGATACAGTGGCTAAATTAACCAAAAATAAAGCTTCAACTTCTGATGTTTGTAAACAGCACAGCAGTAATGACTTTATGAACTTCTTTACGTGTAAGATTGATAATATTAGGAAAAAAATTATAACCATGCAGCCGTCTACTACAGTATCACATCAGACAGTGCATTGTAGTGTCACTGAGGAAAAATTACACTCATTCACTGCTATAGGAGAAGAAGAATTGGTTAAACTCGTTAAATCATCAAAATCAACAACATGTATGCTCGACCCTATACCGACTAGGCTATTAAAAGAGATGCTTCCAGAGGTCATAGATCCTCTTTATAATATCATTAATTCATCCTTGTCATTAGGATATGTACCGAAACTTTAAAGTTGGCTATTATTAAACCACTTATTAAAAAAAAGCAACTTGATCCTACAGAATTAGTCAATTACAGGCCAATTTCAAATCTACCCTTTCTGTCAAAAATACTAGAAAAGGCAGTTTCCTCACAACTACGCTCCTTTTTAGAAAGAAATGGTATCTGTGAGCATTTCCAGTCAGGATTTAGACCGTATCACAGTACTGAGACTGCTCTCATCAGAGTTACAAATGATTTACTCTTATCATCCGATCGTAGTTGTATCTCTCTATTAGTGTTACTCGATCTTAGCTCTGCATTCGATACTATCGACCACAACATTCTTTTGAATAGACTCGAAAATTATGTTGGCATTAGTGGAATTGCACTGGCATGGTTTAAATCATACTTATCTGACTGTTATCAGTTTGTAGCAGTAAATGAGGAGATGTCACACCAATCACAAGTTCAGTATGGAGTAGCGCAAGGCTCAGTGCTAGGACCGTTGCTTTTCACCCTGTACATGCTACCACTGGGAGATATTATTAGGAAGCATGGCGTTAGTTTTCATTGTTATGCTGACGATACTCAGCTCTATATTTCTTCACGCCCTGACGAAACTTACCAATTCACAAGATTAACGGAATGCATAACTGATAAAAAAAATTGGATGACTAATAATTTCCTGCAACTTAATTCAGAAAAAACCATTTTTAATTATTGGACAAAAAAACTCCACAAGTAGTAACCTAGAATACTGTCTAACACTTGATGGCTGCTCTGTCAAGTCCTCGTCGTCAGTTAGGAACCTGGGTGTGCTCTTTGATACCAATCTTTCATTTGAAAGCCACGTTTCTAGCATCTGTAAAACTGCATTCTACCATCTTAAAAATATATCTAAATTACGGCACATGCTTTCAATGCAAAATGCTGAACAGTTAGTTCATGCGTTCATGACCTCAAGGCTAGATTATTGTAATGCTCTACTGGGAGGTTGCCCTGCTCGCTTAATAAATAAACTGCAGCTGGTCCAAAACGCAGCAGCTCGAGTTCTTACTAGAACCAGGAAGTATGACCATATTAGCCCGGTTCTGTCAACACTGCACTGGCTCTCTATTAAACATCGTATAAATTTTAAAATCTTGCTAATTACTTACAAAGCACTAAATGGTTTAGCTCCCCAGTACTTGAGCGAGCTCTTAACGCATTATACTCCATCACGTCTATTGCGGTCTCAAAATTCTGGCCAGTTGATAATACCTAGAATATCAAAATCAACTGCAGGCGGTCGATCCTTTTCCTATTTAGCACCTAAACTCTGGAACAGTCTTCCTAGAATTGTTCGGGAAGCAGACACACTCCCTCAGTTTGAATCTAGACTAAAAACACATCTCTTTACTATGGCATACACATAGAACATTATCAATTTATATTATTCAAATCAGTTAAATGATTGTTTTAGGCTGCATTAACTAGGTCAGCCAGAACCGGGAACACTTCCCATAACACCTGATGTACTCGTTACATCATAAGAAGAATGGCATCTACGCTAATGTTAGTCTCTCTGTTTATCCCGAGGTTTACTGCAGTCAGCCGGATCCGGGCCGTATCCAGATCAGATGGTGGATCTGCGCCTAGACATGACCAACGCATCCCTGAAATGTCTGCAGAGACCGTGTCAATTAAACTCCACCCTGTAAATGCTGCATCGACACGACATCCTCATTAAACCCATCTCCGGCGTGACGACTCCAATCTTTCGAATAATCTTACGAATATCTTTCGATCTAATATGACTTCTGACCTGTAATGTTGCCAGAATCATAATCATACACTATTTGTTCGTCGGCCAGAGGAGAACTGGCACCCCGACTGAGCCTGGTTTCTCCCAAGGTTTTTTTCTCCATTCTGGCCACTGAAGGAGTTTTGGTTCCTTGCCACTGTCGCCTTTGGCTTTTGGCTTGCTCAGTTGGGGACACAAAAATTTCAACTATATTACTGATCTGCCCGCATTGACACTATATGATAATTGAAATTAGCTGGATGACATCACCGTTTTCTCCAAAGAGGCTGTACAGCCGAATCAAATTCTGTTGCATTATTTTCCTGTTAACACTGTGAAGCTACTTTGAAACAATCGGCATTGTAAAAAGCGCTATATAAATAAAGGTGACTTGACTTGAGAAGCAAAATTCATAATTAAAGAATTTACTCTTTATATTCATGATACCTATATACCCATCTATCTACTTACCTCTGTACCCACCTACCTACCTTTCTACACATACATACATACATATATATATACATATACATACATATACATATACATCATATATATATATGTATATGTATATGTTATATATATATATATATATATATATATATATATATATATATATATATATATATATATATATATACACACATATACACACACACACACACACATATATACCCCCTATATACCCATCTATCTATCATCGCCCTACCTATCTTTTTATCTATCTATCTGTAAGGCCTATAAACCTTTAAAAGGTTTTTAAACTTTTTTTCAAAGCTTTAAAACAATACTTTGTCTGGGTATGACCCAGCAGTCAAATGTTAGACCAGTGCCAAATTAGCCTGCAATGACAACATTCAAGATCCCCGTTTCAGGTCACTGTGTAGTTCATCTAGAGCAAGTCTGACAAACTGAGTAGACCTTAGGTAAATGAAGAGCCCCAGGAAGTGGAAGAACTGGCTGAGACCCAGCGAGAGCGACTACACCCAGGCAGAGGAGCGATATGGGCCTCCTCAGGAGACAGTTTGAGCAGCAGAAAAGAGACGGGTCTGATTTCATCTGATAAGCAGGCAGAGCTGGAATAAGGTCCCTGCACAGGGGACGTAGAGAGTGTGTGTTCTTTTGTCATCGCTGCCAAAAACTACACACTCAAGAATAGAACCTGCTGGCTTAGATCCTCTCTTTTACTTTCCTTCTCTCTGTCCTTTAGACTCTATCTATCTATCTAGCCTTCCAACCTACCTATACCTACCTTTAGGTTTTCCAGACTTTCTTACATTCACATTTGAATTGTATTCAGATTCAGGAATTGGAATTTAAAAACACATTCTCAATTCAGTTATGAATGGCGCACAACCCGGTATGAAACAAAAGTGTAAGTTGTGAATAAGCCATTTCATAAGCTGGAGAATGCGGCAGCTCTGTGGCTGAAGTGTTATTCAGAAAAACACTGAGCTGTAGCCTATTATTGTGGGCAAGCGAGACAGAAGTCTGTGTCATTGGAGAGCTGTTGTGTCTTTAAGCAAGGACAGAGGTTGAGCTGTTTTGTCTCTGTGTCTGAGGGGAGGTAAGTATACACGCTCTCTCTCTCTCTCTCTCTCTCTCTCTCTCTCAAACACACACACACTGTCAAAATGCCTTCACATACGATGTCTAAGGAGATGGCATCAAATTCAGGAAGCCCAGTGTAACATCAGAATGTGCTTCCTGCAGCAATCAATAGATCTCAGGGCCACACACCCCCACACATGCACAGACTTTAACAAGGGCGTGAGTGGATAAACAAATTGCCCTTGCACTTTAATCAGACTTGGAGAGAAACAACAAGCCTTTTGCAAAATTTATGTAATCGTTGCTTGAACAACGGCTTCGCTATTTCACTCTAGTTTTGCTTTAAAAGCCACTCTGCTATCGACCAACCACTTAAGCTAAGCCAAAGCCAAATCGCAGTCAAACTGAAATATTACCAGCTCTAAGAGACACCTCATCTATATATCTTTGATAGCCATCATATTTATGGTCATTATAAAGTATAAAGTGTTTAAATATGCTCGTACTTTGAATACGAATACGTTTGAAGTGTCGGCCAGGTCCGTGTGAAATCGTTCAAGAGATCCATTGAGTTGTAGATCGATTCAGCTCCTCGTGGCCAAAGAGAGACAGCATTGAAGCTGATGCTAATTGAGACAGAAGTGAATTGATAAGGCCTGGGATGCATAATAAGCTCGCTTGAAACTAACACAGGCTAATGTTTCCATTAGCGTCGGTGAAGAGATGGATGGAGCAATAGATGGTGATATGAAAGGCTGAGTGAGCAAGACAGATGAGACCGAGAGACACCATTTACTGACAATTCTGGACAGATTTGTATGGAATAAAAATGTTTAAAAGATCCTATGCTAACTTTTAAACTATAGAATGGGTAACAGTTTCTTATTTGTGTTTTCAGTGTTTGCTAAATGCGATTTGCTAAATGTGACTAACACTAAAAAAAAAAAAAAAAAATTCTCAGAACATGCGCTTAAATTTAATTTGAATTGAGGTAGCAAACAGGATGTGGAATTGCAATTCAAATTAGAATTTTAGGAAGTAGAATTAAAATAAAATTCAATGGAAGTAAATTTCATTCCATTGTCATTCCAATTTGTTTTCGTAACGAAAAATGATCGGCTCTCCAATGGAGTCTGAACATACAGTTAAAAGACAAGGGAAACCTACGAAACGTTTTCTTGAAACTAAAGCCCGGGACACACCAAGCCAATGTCAAAGAACTAGAGACGACGAAAGCTGACTGTGTTGTCGCGTCTCGTTGACTGCGTCTCAGCCAAAAAGCTGTGCTTGAACACACCAAAAGGACTAAAGGCGACTGTCAACTAGCACATGCGTTCTGCATTTGTGTGTAAGTAAATATCTGTCTATATCAGCAGGTATCAATAGTCTATTTTTGTCATTCAAAAAGGGAAACCTAGGACTGAAGATATACAAACTGTAAACAAAGCAGCACTTGCTTACCATTTTGAATATCAATCACGCTGATCACTTTCTTCATTCCAGTCGGCTCATGGTATTATGAAAATATTTGTGCATTCGAATGCTCAGGTAAGATGACGAAAAATTATAACAGCCTTCGGTCTGTACCATCTTGACTTCTTTGCTCGCTTCCATCACTTTCGTTTTTATTCTCGTGCACTGACTCGTTTGCTAAGCTGAACAGCTAATCAGAGTTCTCTCTCTCACCAACGGCCCGACGCCAATTCAACATGCTGAATCGGCCCAAAAATCCCTAAAGCCGTCTGACGAGAGCCAGCGGTGCAGAACACACCGAAAAAACCAACCATCGGCTTGGTGTGTCCCGGCCTTAAAGCTCTTTGAGGCTCTTTTAAATACTTGACCTGAGTATTTAAAAGCACTATGTTATTGGCAAAGAGCTGCAGAAAACAGCAACCACCTTGACCTACTGATAGAGCGGATTCCAAGGTAAAGAGATAATTAAACAGACTGATAGGCCTAATAGTGAGATAAAGGTCAAAGTGAAGAGAGAAAAACAGAGTACTACAAAAGTCTGCACAGTGCAAATGTAAATAGTAGTAACCTGTAATTAGATCCCTCTACTGGTGCGATTTATTTCAGACATTGTAGTTCATCGTGACAGTCTTATAGGGAGCAAACAATGAAGTATTGTCAGATATAGGATGCCCCTTTAAAACCGGGCAGGCTAGTTGGAGGGTACAATTATCTTCAATTTCCTCTTGGAAAAAAAAGAGCTGGCAGAGATTGTGTTCGTCTTTCTCTCCGATTCCATGTCTGTGTGTGCTCGTGTTTGCATGTGAGTGTGTGTGACAGCCCCTTTCAGAACAAGATTACATGCGTGGGCAGGCGAGGAGTGGCTTCAGACAGTAAATCAATGGATTCCACTGTAGTGGTGTTGTAGAACGTCTACAGGTTAGCGCAGAGCGCAGGGGGAGCCATGCGGCTTTAACCTGAGCCTTTACCTCCTTTCGCAGGCACACACACACACATACACAGCTCTGGTTTCACACACATTGTTTTATTTAGCATGTCCGTTGTCAGCTCATTTGGAGGAGTGGTACTGGGTTGGAATAGTATTAATTGCGAGGGATCTATGACCTACGATCACTAACCTGAAGCACCACACTAGCCCGGATGCTAATGGTATTAAATGCCATTGTTTCCAACACTTTTAATTCACCTGGAGTAAGCCGAGAACACACACACATTCGTGTATACCTTCAACCCCTAAACCTCATGGCCTTTCTGAACAACTTCTGATTGGTTAAGAGGTGTAACCAGACCTGCATTCGTCCAATCACTTATCAGGGAGTACGTCTCCACTTCCTCAACTAAAGTTAAATAAAATTACATTCACAACCAAAAAAATGTAGGGCCAAGCCAGACTTGATTTTGTTGATTTGTATGTGGCTAAAACAATGCTTAAATAGCTATTTACTAAATATTATTCAAGATATTTCTTTTAAAAAAAACACATACAATGAATTGCTCACAATAAGACCAGTAACAATGACACCTAATGTGGTGGACTGGACTGACAAATTTGTAAAACTGAGACAAAAATTCACTCATTTAAATAAAAGATTTGTGAATCTGAAGCCTCAATTCAACAAAGATAAAATAGCTAAAAAAAAATTGCATTAATGTGTATCTAAGAAAAACAGAAATAAGCAACAGATCATGCGCCGGTACTTTTAACAGGAAAACACGCTGTTTTACCATTCAATTTATTTCACATTGTTGAAAAATGTCATTCAGTCAGAGCTCTGATTGGTCCTGCACCCCACCAGCATCTGTCTCATAAATCAATTTAACCAATTATGAATTTAAAAAATAAAAAGTTATTTGCTAACCACAATGTGAAATCATTGGAAAACCGCAACATGATTCATGTGGGCCACCGACTAGCGTGCCATTGTTAGCGCTTGACAGCAGAGTCTCTCCCGAGAGAAAGCGCGGGGGAAGGGTGCTGTTGAACGGAGACAGACATTCTTTTGTTACCTGTTCAGCAAAACCAAAATAGCCTGCAGGCTTCAAGGCTGGAACTGATACACCGCGTCCCTTAATCAAAGAACAAAATGACAAGCTTTCTGTGTCACGCCTAGCACTGCCTCTCCACTACAGCCACAGGGCTTTAACTGGCAACCATCTTTAGCAACAGCAAACCAGGAAGTGATGAAGTGATTATATTGTTGTGTCTGGTGAAACGGCAAAGAGCTCTTTTTTCAACAAAAAAAAACTTTAAAAAAAAAAGATATTTAGAAAATCTGTACAGAGCATTAAAAAATAAGTCTTAGCATTAGCATAGGTACTGAACTACAATTGATATTCCCCTGAGAGCACGCATACATTCAACGAGACATTTTTTAAGGAAAATACATTCCCTTGCAGATGTTAGATCAACATTAACTGAATGTTTACACAACATTTGTGATTCAAAATATAGGTACAGCTGCCTTTTTTGTTTTTATGTAAATATGACACTTAAAACGGTGCGCAATGCTGTCTAGATTAATAATTTAGCAGACATTTTGCAAACATATGTGTATCTACTGGTTCTGTACCTTGCGTTTCTCTCTCTCTGCGCCACATACTACATCTTACAGCATCAAAACGTTAGCTATGCTAGCCTTAAGGCTCTTTCACGCCAAGAATGATAACTATATTAACATCCACACCAACACACAATAATGTTGTCTATTCTAAGCGCGCACTGCAGTTTAAATGCTCAAGCTCTTTAAAGTCGGGTGGATTCTGATTGGCTGTCAATGTTTTTATTGTTCATCAACATTCTGAAAATGATTTTAATGATATCTTTCCTCTGTGTCATTATAGTTGTGGTGTGGACTTCCCTATTCTCATAGAATTAGAACGACTATTAAAACTTCATAGTTATCGTTATAGTTATTGTCCTTGATGTGAACAGCTCTTTAGTCTGGAGAAAACAGAACAAAAAATGAAGCATGGCTTGTGAAGGCCACAGCCAAGACAATAGTCTCAGGCCTGGGCTTTGTCTTCTAGTCTTAGTCCTGTTCCTGAGCTCCAGCTGATCCTTTTTAAACATTTGAAGGACAAAAGGAGCCCAGTCGAACCTTGGGATGAAAGGTGGGACCTTGGCGTGCTCTCCATCACCCCAAAGACAAAACCCCTCTCGTAACCACGAGTGTCCCTCGACATTAGGTCTGCATCCTCCCTTTATTTAACATTCACCAAGACATACTCACGCATGCACAAAAAAAAAAAAAAAAGACTCCGATTTGCCTCCCCATGCAATGCAAACACGCACGAGACATCAATGGCAGAGCCGTGCTGTGTTTCAGACCGTAGCATTGTGGTTGTTCATTTAGACGGGGTGTGAGCGCAGGCCTTTGTGTGGTTAGACTGATGTCAGCACACACCAACACACACTTGCCCTCTGCCCCAGTTGTGTGGCCTGTAATCTTGTAATTCTTGGCCTGTGGCCTGTAAAAGGTCAACTTGGAAACAATATTGCTATGTGTTCTGCAGTCAGGGTTTCACCTGAGTGATGTCATAGTGGAATCTACACGTGTGCTAACTCAGATGTTACTCACCTTTTAGTAGACCAAAGCATAACCTTTTTATAGAAAGGCTGCCGGTGCTGGACATCTTCTACGAAAGAAAAAGCGGTTTGGGGCCTGAAAAATTGGCTGCACCTTTGGTACAAAAAACTGTGAAACACTGCTTATATTATACATTTTGAAACGCTTCATGTTATGCTTTATTCCCACATATTTTATTTACATATATCATGCGTGTGAATTGATTTTATTCATTATCCCTTCTGATTCATGATTACATAAATGCACTTTAATATATCTTTTCAAAATTGTGGCATGTTTTTTGTGGGCAGGTTATGTAGGTTTGTGTTTACGTCATCGTTCAGCTCTCGAGTCAGTGGATACGCTGGCTCCGGCACTATCACCATTTAGAAGAAATAGGGTATGTGTGTGTGTGTAAATGTGTGGATGTTCTGATTCAATGATGAAGCATTTTGGGTGGGTGACAGACAGATGGAGTTATGAGTGAGTAAATGTATTTACCTCTTTACACACATTCACGCTGAATTGTACAATTAATATCATCCATGCTGCCGGTCTGGAACTGACAATAGAACAGCAGTCACGATAGCAAACCCATCATCTGTCTCCCTCTTGCTCTCTCTCTCTCATCTCTGTAGATGTAGCCAAGAGCCCAGACAGCAGCAGCATTTCACCCTACCCTGCGATTCCACTCTCAGCAAACATAACTAGAGGATTTGAGTTGCATATTTTCTAGCCATGTACTGTAATAGTATGTCTGTCTACTCATTTCTATGTCAAATTACACATTATAAAGTAGGCTCCTTCTGTGTAGGGCACGCTTCAAAGAACAGCAGTTATATAAGTCTGACTAACCAAACCAAATTATGGTGCATCTCAAACCAGTGCCACTGGGCCCAGACGAACTCTTCATTTAGAACGGGGTGAGGAAGGATGTTGCGTGTCTATTTCTTTCTTTCAGAGGCTACGTTTACAGGGCTTAACATGCCTGTAAAAAGTCTTTCAGAACTTGTAAGGTGCACATGTATGAAATGAATAGAGCAATCTCATGTGAAAGGCTGTACAATTAAAGAATGAATACAATATTTCACACCTTATTCAAAAGGGAAAAAATAAAGAAATGGAGAGAAAATGGAGGCCTTTTTAAAGATTTTTAGCATTATTACATCATGACAGTTAAATGGATTAGTTCACCCAAAAATGAAAATTCTGTTATTAATTACTCATCCATATGAATTGAGCGGTTTAGTCCAAATTGTTTGAAGAGACACGATCACTTTATATGATGGACAGATTAAATTTAGGCTTTTATTCACATATAAACATTCATTATCTCACACATCAGTTGTGGTAAACGGAAGCTCAAGCATGTTTGCTTGACGTGTGAGAACCAATGAGGTTCATTCTCGTGTTACGCAGCACGTTTGAGCTTCCGCAAGAACCAATGAGGTTTGTTCTCAAGCAGGGTTAGCTTGAGCTTCTGTTTATGTTCACTGATCAATGTTTATATGTGAACAAAAGCCTAAATTCCATCTGTTCATCATATAAAGCGATCGTGTCTCTTCAGAAAATTTGGACTAAACCGCTCAAGTCATATGGATTAGTTTTACGATCTTTTTATGGACTTTTTGTAACATCAAAGTGGTGGTTGCGTAGCTGTCAATGGAGGGACAGAAAGCTCTCAAATTTCATTAAAAAGATCTTAATTTGTGTTCCGAAGATGAACAAAAGTCTAGGGTTTAGAACGACATAAGGGTGAGTAATTAATGACTTTTATGAGTAATTAATAATTTTAATTTTTGGGTGAACTATCCCCTCCCAAATTCACATGCTGTAACACCTACCGGGCATGATCACTGTCATAACAGCTTGAGGCGGTCTACACTAGAAGCATCAAAATATAATAAAACTGGGTTTTAATTTCTATATACAAAATATTTTATGCAATATACTCGAGAAACATGGGATATTTATGTAGGTCTACAAGCACATCTACTGTACGTTACAATCTTTCCTACAAGCTATGGCATGCAGATTTATAGATAGCTGCTACATAGGGGCAGTGTGACTCCAAAAGGGGCAGCGTGAATCCAAATATAGCTCATTTTTTTTCATAGTCATTCAGTTTGAGGAAGTGTTGCTGTCTCTCAATGTGTGTGTATATGTCACGCTGCCTCTGTCAGACAGCCATCTGTCCGATGGGAGCTGTATGGAAGCATCTGATTGGTCAGTCTGCCTGAATAGAGAGGGGTTTGATGGGAAGGGTCATGTGTCGGACTGCTCTTAGACACACAAACACACACTGCCAGCTAAAGTGTGACTCACTCCATCACACAAAGACAAAAGGGCTCAGCTGACATTGCAGAAAGTCCCCATGCGCACACCAAAAAAAATATATACAGTGGGGAGAACAAGTATTTGATACACTGCCGATTTTGCAGGTTTATCCACTTACAAAGCATGTAGAGGTCTGTCAAAAAACAAAACAAAAATCCAGAAAATCACATTGTATGATTTTTAAGTAATTAATTTGCATTTTATTGCATGACATAAGTATTTGATACATCAGAAAAGCAGAACTTAATATTTGGTACAGAAACCTTTGTTTGCAATTACAGAGATCATACGTTTCCTGTAGTTCTTGACCAGGTTTGCACACACTGCAGCAGGGATTTTGGCCCACTCCTCCATACAGACCTTCTCCAGATCCTTCAGGTTTCGGGGCTGTCGCTGGGCAATACGGACTTTCAGCTCCCTCCAAAGATTTTCTATTGGGTTCAGGTCTGGAGACTGGCTAGGCCACTCCAGGACCTTGAGATGCTTCTTAAGGAGCCACTCCTTAGTTGCCCTGGCTGTGTGTTTCGGGTCGTTGTCATGCTGGAAGACCCAGCCACGACCCATCTTCAATGCTCTTACTGAGGGAAGGAGGTTGTTGGCCAAGATCTCGCGATACATGTCCCCATCCATCCTCCCCTCAGTACGGTGCAGTCGTCCTGTCCCCTTTGCAGAAAAGCATCCCCAAAGAATGATGTTTCCACCTCCATGCTTCACGGTTGGGATGGTGTTCTTGGGGTTGTACTCATCCTTCTTCTTCCTCCAAACACGGCGAGTGGAGTTTAGACCAAAAAGCTCTATTTTTGTCTCATCAGACCACATGACCTTTTCCCATTCCTCCTCTGGATCATCCAGATGGTCATTGGCAAACTTCAGACGGGCCTGGACATGCGCTGGCTTGAGCAGGGGGACCTTGCGTGCGCTGCAGGATTTTAATCCATGACGGCGTAGTGTGTTACTAATGGTTTTCTTTGAGACTGTGGTCCCAGCTCTCTTCAGGTCATTGACCAGGTCCTGCCGTGTAGTTCTGGGCTGATCCCTCACCTTCCTCATGATCATTGATGCCCCACGAGGTGAGATCTTGCATGGAGCCCCAGACCGAGGGAGATTGACCGCCATCTTGAACTTCTTCCATTTTCTAATAATTGCGCCAACAGTTGTTGCCTTCTCACCAAGCTGCTTGCCTATTGTCCTGTAGCCCATCCCAGCCTTGTGCAGGTCTACTATTTTATCCCTGATGTCCTTACACAGCTCTCTAGTCTTGGCCATTGTGGAGAGGTTGGAGTCTGTTTGATTGAGTGTGTGGACAGGTGTCTTTTATACAGGTAACAAGTTCAAACAGGTGCAGTTAATACAGGTAATGAGTGGAGAACAGGAGGGCTTCTTAAAGAAAAACTAACAGGTCTGTGAGAGCCGGAATTCTTACCGGTTGGTAGGTGATCAAATACTTATGTCATGCAATAAAATGCAAATTAATTATTTAAAAATCATACAATGTGATTTTCTGGATTTTTGTTTTAGATTCCGTCTCTCACAGTTGAAGTGTACATATGATAAAAATTACAGACCTCTACATGCTTTGTAAGTGGGCAAACCTGCAAAATCGGCAGTGTATCAAATACTTGTTCTCCCCACTGTATATGTATATATATATATATATATATGTATATATATATATATATATATATATATATATATATATATATATATATATATATATATATATATATATATATATATATATATATATTGCTCAGCGATCTTCAAATCACAGTGGCAGTCAAAAGAACTGCCCAGAAATTTCATATAGGATGCATTATGTGTGGCCCTGAGAAAAGAACTGGCTAATCAGAATCGAGTATTCCAGAGAGCATCGTAATATACAGCTGGAAATCCCACGCAAATTATACAAAAATTGAGCTTAAAAAACTACATAAAACTACTCAAAAGTAATTTGACGTATTTCAAACTGAATACTCAGCAGCAAATAACATAGGACATGACTTGAATGCATCCGTCTGCATTTGATTGGATTGTGAAAAGTAGACTATGACATTATTGGTAAATATAATTTGTCCCCGCCCACACGGCTTTGGCTACATCAAAAGAAAACAAAAATTGTTTCAGAATCATGCGCAATACAATCAAAATGTTAAAGAAAATAAGTGCGGTCAAATTTGATGTCATGTTGTCTTAAAAAAACATTGTTCTTTACAAATACAGAAAATAGATAAAAATCTTTATGTTGAAGCACAGAAAGAGGCTGAAACAAAAGGCGATTCAGTTGCGTGATGAATTTTTCAAAGCCAAACTCATCTAGTAATTTGTCATCATGTTTCTTTCTATCCGTGCTTAACTGTCATTAATAATATATATCAGTGCCATGAATGAATGAATGAATACAAAAAAAGTAGGAATGAATGAGGTTTTATTTGTTTAAAGAGTGCAAAGCCAGTCAGAACATTGGATCTAGTTCCTTTCTTTCCTACTTCATTCATACTTTCCTAATTCATTCATTCACTTGTACTTGCCCATTCCGACAGTCTGCCTGAAATTAAACGGTCACAATGTCTTTCATTAAATCAAACATTTACCTCACACTTTATGTATTAGCACATCCAGTCTCGCATTGACAACCACAGTAACCGAGGAAACCCCCGAAACGCATCTATTTTCCCACCCCTCCTCCCTGTTATTGCCAGACACAGAAAAAGCTCCCTCCTCCATCCCACACTCTTCTGTCTGCCAGCCCCCCATCGCATCTTCCTCCACCTCCCCCAGCCGCCCCTATCAGGCAGGTATATGAATGCTTTCCCAAAGGCCAGCCAATACAAACACACACACACTGACTGGGCTGACTGATGTGTGGGGGCTGGTGGAAGGAGTGTGAAAAGAGAGGATGCCCTGTGATGAACCTCTCTCTTTTATCTGTGTTTATCTCCATCTGACATTAATGAGATTTTAGCTACTGCATCCTGGGGGAGGGGGTGGACAGACTAGGAGGCTTAGCAGTGTGTGTCTAAGAGGGTGTGATATAATGTCACAACAGAGCTTAAGCTATGACGAGGGGAAGTTATGTAAGAGGGTATCATTTTCCAAAATGTCTTTTTTTCGATTGCAATATAACTGAAATCCCAATGTTTCTTCGTTCACTTGGAAGCTCTGTAACTGTGTAGGCAGTAAGGGCTTCAGGTTAGCTCTCTTGAGTTACAATGTTTTCAGTCCCAAAACCTAGTGAACTGCCTACTATGCAGCATACTAACTACATTACAACTTCCCTACTGACTTAAAATGTTATATATAAATATACATAGCACTTATTGTACTGATACTTAGTTTCAATATGAAATGATTTATATTTATAATCAATATTTCTCTCTCTAATTTAGCCAAAATAAGGCATCTAAGGAGGCATTATTGTTATTATTATAATGTGGGATTTATTTATTTAAATTTTTAACATACCACATACTGTACTGTATATACAGCATATTTCATTTGATGTGAATTAAAATGAGGCTGTTTGGCATTGAAGTACAGTCTCTTCACTATCATGTACATGGATATCAGTTGTTCAAATGACAAAACATCGGAGCTTTGCCTATATAAAACATTTCCAGAGGACAGCACATTAACCAAAATGTATTTCCATTCCTTACAGCCTCACTTTCGTTTGCATCAAATTAAATAGGGCACCTTGTGTGAAAGAAGTCTATTTCTTAAATATACTTGATCTCTCAAGCATATATTAAAGTCATTGATGAAAAAAAAAAAAGAGAGAAAGACTTGCTTCCTGCTGAGATTGCTAAATAACAATGAACAGCAAAGCTGAATAAGTGCCATTTTGATTTGAAAATTCAGCTCGAGAGGTGAAAAACTGATCAAATTAGCTAGGATGTGGCAAATAAGCCAAGCGTGAATCTTCACACATGAACTGAACTGTTAGTGTAAAAAAAACTAATGAATTGACTTGCATTTGCATTCTATTAGAGCCACAAAAGCAATTAGGGCTTGAATTGTTCCAGGGAGATGTTCGTGTCTTATCTCTAAAACAAAGCCACATATTTTCTCTCTTTGCCTGGTTAATCACAGTTATGATCCATCAGTTCGGGCTTGTCAGTGACGGACTATTTGAAAAATCTTAATTAGCACCTAAAGGAGACCCGTTAGAACACTCAGCTGCTGCTCACTCCTGGAAAAAAAACCCTGTCGAATTTAATAACCACCCAGAACTACACATGAGGGATTTAAAAAAAAAAAAAAAAAATCAGGATCAGTGAGAAGAATGAGCCTTGTTATGAAAGCAAGAGATTACCGTGTTTTTTTGCAGAGTTTCATACTTTGTAAAACTGTTCGGGTTTCTCGTCTGGCACTCTTGCGCAACAATAAAAATGACCCTTGCGGATATCCAAACAAAAGCCTGTTCATATCAGTAACCGACTGAACAACACAGGGTCCGTTTCTCTGCCTCGCAGGTCTTTGACCTCACGAGTCCAAGTTCTGGAACATACTTATGAAGACTTTGACCAGTGAGGTCTCAGAACAGCCGTTCGACTCGGTTCTCAGACGGATCCTCTGGTTTATATCGTCGGCAGCTGCTGGACTATCCGTACCCGTGGAGCCCCTCGCATTCTGAAGGGGAGGCAGAGAAATGCGCAAATGCAGCTTTTCGCGCTGCAGCCATTGATATGCATACCAGGGGCCAGCTGCTGCTGAGTCGAGTTGAGCCATCCGCTGTGTGTATGTGTGTGTGTGCGGCTTAAGAGCGATATGCCTGGCGAATGAGACGGGACATACCTAATATCCCCTTAGGGAACTGGCTTCCTCTCCCAAAGCTCTTGCACCCTCTCAGTTCTCCACCAGATATCCCAGAATTCTCTGAGGCACTGGGGGTGGTAGAGAGGGGGTTGGAAAGATGCCACACTCTCTCTCTCTCTCCAAAATAAAAATCACAAGTCAGCCGAACCGAACACGGAGGACGGAAGAAAGAAAATGAACACGCAAGGTGTTCATCAAAAGCATTTTCAAGGGCGTGATTTAGAGTAAATTACGTAGCTTTGTTTCCAAAGAGCGAACAATTAAGCGAGAAAACGGCTTCAAAGGCTGAGAGCGGTTAAATTCTGCTTTAATGACTGGATGATTAGAGAGGTTTACTACCCACTTCCAGCACCTGGGGGGAATTAAAGATCGAGAGAAAGGGGGAAAAAAAACACCTGATTATAGAGGAGACGAGAAGTCAGCAGGGGAAGGGTTCTGATACTGAGCAGGTGTGTGTGTCTGTGTGCATGTGCCGGCAGACATGCAGCGAATGCGAAAAAGAGAGTGAGAGGGCATGCTTCATTCATGCCCATTCATACTCCCATTTGCATAATCAGTCTCTCGCTGCACTTTGGGAGTGGCTGTCCTGGAATGCGGCTGTCGCAACTCTCCCTTCCCGTCACTGAGCTGCGGTTTTCCTGCACTGGCGGCAAGAACGCGCCGTCTGCCAAAACTCTCTAAATAACCCCTGATAAGACGCCTCCACATTTAACAGGAAACTCAGAGGGGGAAATCAAACGCATGACTAAGTGGGAAATGCTCATGATATGGGCTTTCCTTTGCTTACTGCTCTGAAAAATGAAAATGCCAACTATTTCGTCAAGAAAATCTGGCAATGCAAAATGTGCAGAGAAAAAACACAATTATAACAGGGCTGTAAATGTAACAATCATTTAGTGCAAATCATTCGATAAAAAAAACACATCTCATCACATTAATTTCCATCTTGGCACGTTTACATAGACCAACAATTTAAAAATAGTTGAGACATAATGCAAAAATGCATCTTGTGTGAAGCCAACCACCTCAGGTGGATATATAAACTCAATTGTAAAAATGGATTTCTGTGACCTGTATGTCAACGACAGACAAATTTTTGTCAATTTAATGCTTTCGTCTGCCATACTAATGTATGAAAGTTCTCATCAAATATTGATTATTTGTGATTCGTTTAATTTATTCATCAGCATAACATGTAATAAATTAAGTTTTAATCAATTGAAGTCTCTAAAATTGAGTCTCATTAAAGGCATTTAGTCACTTACTACGCTTGTTTACAGTCTAAAGGCCCCGATATACTTCAAGCGAAATTAAAGAACGAACTGATGTGACGTAATTTTGAACAAAGTCAGGTCAAAATGAAGTTCGTTTGGAGTTAGAAACAGTTCGATCCGGCTGGAAAACACCTTCATACTACCATTGGTCCATGGCGATTATATCGCGGCCTTTAGGGTATGTTTACACGACAACAATGTACTAAAAGCGAAAAAAAGTTTTTCCTTTGCGTTTTTCGGCATACAGACTCCCGTTGATCCCCGTTCACACGGAGCTGCAAAAACTATTAAAAATGCTGTATTATGCATGCCAGGCCAGTAGTTGTAGTGTGTGTAAAGAAAATCTGAACGCCTGAACATGTAATACGCATGTCATTACGTCACCGTTTTCACAAATTTGCGTTCAGGCCCCCAAAAAGCCATTTTTGTGTAAATGAATGGCCAAAACGCATAAAAAGTTTTCCATTTTTAGTGTCGTGTAAACATGCCCTAAAGCCATTTTGCCCTTAATCACCTAATCATTCAGCGTCACTCCTGACAATTACACCCAGACATTTTTATCAGTATAAAGTAATCATGATAGCTCATGAAGCCAACTCAACACCTAGACTTACACTTTGAACCTGTATACTACAGTTCAGCAAACTCAAGCGTTGTTTACCAAGCTGCCAAACTCTTTTGAACCCTTTGAACAAGATCTCAGACACGCGTAACACAATTTTTTTCACCACAGAGTATTAAAAGATGATGCGTTTGGACCTGAGACAGCTTGACAGAACATAATGGCTAGGTACATTTTACGCTTAATTATGACTGTGTGTCTGAGCGAGGGACACAGAACATCCTGTCTTTCTGCGTCTTCCGGCTGCTGACTGAAAGCACCAGACAGACACGCACTCACAAACACTCACGCACTCACAAACACTCACACACACACACACACACACACACACACACACACACACACGTATATGTCGAGGGAGGTTGAGTAACTACACAGTCTGTGACCTTCCTTCAGCAAGCAGCAGAGAAAGAGGAAGTTCCTTCACCCCACCCAGAGACAGAGAGAGAGAGAGAGAGTGAGAGAGAGACTGCCAGACTACTTTTCACAGATGAGGAACAGTAAGATCTGTAAATAACTCAGCAAAAATACAAAATAGCTCTGTCACAATCGCACAGACAGCAACAGAAACACAGCATACAAACTACATCTACATTACTTGCAAGTGGAATGTTTGTTATGCAAGGTTGCAAATGCATAAATTAATACAAATGTGCACATATAACCATTTTCAACACTGATTGAAAGAAATGTTTCTTGAGCACCAAATCAGTATATTAGAATGTTTTCGGATGGATCATGTGACTGAAGACTGGAGTAATGATGCTGAAAATTCAGCTTTGCCATCACAGGAATAAATTACATTTTAAAATATATTCAAATAGAACACAATTATTTTAAATAGTAATAATATTTCACAATATTACTGTTTTTACTGTATTTTTGATCCAATAAATACTTTTCAAAAACATAAAATCTTATGAATCCAAACATTTGAACAGTAGTGTATATGTATATTAACACTAAAAATATATTTTATATATTATTATTTTTATTATTATATCATATAAATATATTTATAATATATAATAATGTGTTCTTGTGGCATAGAAAAAACATACTGTGAAACAGAGTAATAGAGTGTTACTGTGAAAATACTGCATCATTAAACCAAAAGTAGTTAGCTATTAACATATCGACAGTTTAACTAAATTTACCGTAACTAATTTTAACTTGGTTTGATGCCAGTATTTGACCTGAACAGAAAAAGATGACCATAGAAGAAGACAGTTTACGCTGACGCTCACTACATTGCCCCTTGCAGCAATTTAGAGAACTGCATTTCACCGTGTTGCATTACAAATTAACGCTGACACATTTCACATTACAATAACGTGAAATTGAGCTTGTGTAGCTCAAAGCATTTGCATCAAGCGCGTTTCAAGCCTCAGTCTTATTCTGCAAACATCTGAGTGGCAAATGAAATTGTGTGGAAGCCATTATGAAGTCATCGATATCAAATCGCAGACTCTTCCTGGCAAAGGAGTGACCAGGCGGTCGGGCGTATGTAAAAATACACCGAATCTCCCTCTCTCTAGATGGATATACTGATATATTCCACTTCCGTTTCCAGGCGGTTTGAGAGTATTCCCTCTTGTGTGTGGTGAGAGGCAAGAAAGCTCTTGAGATGAATAAAAGCCTGCTGTGGGGGGTCTGATAATGTGATAATGCAGAGAGCTTCGGGACATTTTGGTCTCACTCGAGACCGAGGGAAACAGCTCGATGTTAACGAGGCAACGTCATTCACCGTAAGGGCCCATTCAAACGGCAAAGCACTTATGACACACATCGCCCGTGCAAAAAGAGACAGAAAACGGCAAATGTGTGTAAACACGCTGGAGCGCAGGCCTCGGTTTACATTCTCTCGCTCTATTCATACAGGGAAAGTAACTGGGTGAGAGCTGGAGGTGGTGGAGGGCTGATCACAGAGAGATGGGAGGGAGGAGATGTTGGTGAATGCACTTCTTTGTTGGTTCATACTCCGTTTCCACCACAATACTCCAATCCCTGCATCATCAGCTCCATTCAAGGGAAACAGTTCATGCAAATGACCAGGCCTGCCATTCACTGAGTGTTTGTGTGTGTGTGTATTGGAGGGGGGACACATTACTAAAAAACTTTTCCTCTAATCCTTTACCTCACAAACAGGACCCTGCCTGCAGCAAGAGTCAAGCATTAGAGCCCCAGGGGTAAGATGAGCCGCCACACATGCGAGTAACCCGAGACTGGAGACAACCCAAAGCAGATAAACATAAAACAATCAGCCCGAGACTGCTTTATCGCATTATTCCTTCCAAAAATACCCAGAAATGAACTTTATGATGCATATTTAAGCAGCAAACTTGGTTGGAGTGCAGCTCAGAAAGCATGTTTTTCCCTCAGCAGCCTCGTGATTATACCCTCAATGGCCCGATCATTAAAAACACATCCACTGTCAAGTACCTGTGATAGCTAAACGGCCTATTTCAGAATTACCATAACATGACGCCGTTGCCGTGGGACATGTGGAAGTCATGCTGAGCTCGAGAGAGAGACAGATGGAGGAACGAGATGATAAAAAACAAGCACTAGACAGAGAGAGAGAGAAATGAAGACTACAAGCACCCTGGCCTTTAATGGCTCTAAATGATTGTTTGTTTACGCAGTCAGCACTGTATCTACAGTAAAGGTTAACAGGACAGAGGTTGTGACACTGAGGGTTAGTTATTGGCCAATTAAATTCAGCAAAGCCCAGAAAGCACCTCGAAATGCTCTCTGTGATTTTTTGCATTGGTCTGCTCAAGTTAAATATTTCATGCCATTAAATTTAGGCCACTGCGACGGCTATTCTATCTTGACGTCCGCCCACAGAATCCACATCTCACCCCCCCTCCCAGATATCAGGTTGTAACATTTGGACTGGGAAACCAATATCATGATAGTCTCTGGAGTCTGAAGACTGGGTCACCAAAGAACTGACACTCTTGGCCCCTTTCCAAGCACTCATCTAAGGAGGGAAGCTGACACTACTGTGAATATGCCAACGCAAAACTTAAGACATACAAATTTCACCCTGGTGGTGTGGCTTAGCGGTTAAAACATCAAGGCCTGGTTTCACAGACAGTGCTTAGATTAAGCAAGGATTAGGACATTTGAGTAGTTTTTATAAATGTTTTTATAAACATGGTGTGCATCTTGAGGCAAAACAATGGCACTGACATATTTTAAGATATGTCAGTGCAAGTTGCTTTCAGTTAAAACAGCTCAAACATGCATTTTAGTCTGCGACTATAGACTTAAACCTTGTCTGTGAAACCGTGGGCTAGTCTGCCAACTTTAAGATTGTCGCTTGGAATTCCAGCAGAGGTGATTCATGAACATCGCCACAGTGCCTCATCGCACTTAACCTCAGGTTGTGCCAAGGGGAATGTCCCTATAAGAAGTGCACTACGTCTGCCAAATAACTACTTACTTTTGAGTCTGAAGTTTGTGTCACCAAAGAACTGACACTCTTGGCCTTTCTCCAAGCATTCATCTGAAGACGTCTGTGGCAAGCCAGTTCAACAATATCTATATTTATGTTTCTAATACTTCTTTTTAAATTACTAACAAATAATCCGAAAGTGACCAAAGTTTCAATTTCACTAATAATTATATCATTAGTTTCAATTGTTTTTTTTGTTTTTACTTGCATGATGCAATGACTAGACAGAATGACTGTTTTATAATTCAATATAAGGAGTATGATCCAATTAGTTCTAGTAAAACCGTCACATATACTAGTAGATAAACTATTCCTAGTAAGCCAGGATGAATATTAATGCATATTAAATAGTTGGAAAACATACTAGTTGGAAGTGAACAGTTGATGTCTGAAGCACTGAAGTAAATATTTGCTACTACCAAGATAATAAGTAGCAGCAAAGGAATAAGTACTAGTTTGCAATGAATGACTTGATACATGGGACTAATTTAATAGGCACTAGTCACTACTGGAATAGGTATCTAATGAAAAGTTTTTCCATGAAATTGGAAAAGATGGCAGTCACTACTGGCTCATTAAAAACAAACAGCAACTACTAATATAAAAATAGGCACTAGTTAGTTTAAAGGATCAACTGGCTTGTCACAGACATCTGACACTTGCAGTTTACACTACAACAAAACTTCATCAGTTCTCCCTGCACTAGAGCAGGGGATGCAGCGCAAAATGCAACAAACTGGCTCACCCGTGATGCTTTCCGCTTGTATTTATTGGCGAAGTCAAATTTCTCCTTAATGTCATCCAGGAGCTGCTCCAGACGCGCTTTCTCCTCTTTCCCCGTGTAATCCGGGCTCAGGAGCACATACGCCCTCCAATTTGCCGAGTCAAAGCCCCAATGGCAAGTCCTGTTCTCCAGCGATTTGTGACTGTGCACCACGAATTTCTGGGTCGGGTACATGAGCCTGCAGTCCATGCATTGGATGCAGGGCGCGTTGGGACTCGTGTAGAGCTCCGGGACCAGCAGACCCTTACACTTCCCGAAGCACTCGTGATAGATCTTGAAGCTCTTCTCGGTGAGTTCCAGCTCGATGGAGCCGTACAGCTCCTTCTTGGAGTGCGGCGGGTACGTGCCCCCGTAGATGAGAGCGTTGCACAGGCGCTCCGCGTCCGTCTTGGTGATGAGTCCGCAGGACGGCGCGGAGAACGGCAGGATGCCCATCACCTTCAGGATCTCCAGCTGGTCGGCGGTGCAGCGCGAGCAGTAAATGTGCAGGTCGTCGCACACCGAGTTGATCTGCTGGAGCGAGAAATCCCGCAGCACCGTGTTAAGGATCTGCGGCAGGCACAGGCGCTTCTCGCCGCCCACCACGAAGCACGAGATGATCTCTGCCTCCAGGACCGTCTCGCACCTCTCCGTGGAGCGGTCGGACGGGACGAAGAGCGGCCCAGGCATCACCGGAGGAGGCTGCATGGGGGGGAGATGCAGCACGGGCTCCGGGACGTCTTTGCCATCCTTCTTGAAGAGCAGATCGTGTTGCCACCTGGCCGAGAAAGCGGCCGGTCCTCCGAGAGAGCTCATGGAGCTCAGGTGAAACTGTTTGAGAGTTTGTTGCAGTCCCGGGTGAGGCTGGAAACTCTGCCGTGTTACTGTTTCCATGTTTCGCGCACCGCGTTGTCGTTGAAACCGAGCGTCTGGCGAGAAATACGACTCAAAGGTCCTGGTACCGCGTCTCCAAATCCAAGTCTGTAAAAACAAGCACAAGAAGGCCGATAGGGCTTCATGAAATCCCCACTCAGACGAAGGTTAACACCGGCGTGTCTTCTTCCCCTGCAGCGGGCTCTCTCCTGTCCATATCCACAGACAGACGCGTACAGAAAACTCAAGTGTAACAAGCAAAAGCGCGCAAGTTGCAGCAAAACTATCCCACGGGGGAGCCGAACTTGTCCTACGTCAATTTCAGAAGTCAAATACACAATCCGCGAACTTTAAATCCGTATTTTTCCCTGCGAGTAGAGATCGCTGCAGCCGGACACGGCGCGTCGCCTCCGCTCCTCTGCCCCTGCAGTTCAGTATGACTGAGTCAGTGAGCACAGCCTCTCGCTCGCGCTCTCTCTCTCTCTCACTCAGTGTTTGTGTGTGTCTGGCTCAGTCATTGAATCCCAGCCAAAAATGTGACTGACTCCGCAGGCTGTGGCTCTTCCAAGAACCAGCCTTCACTCCCCACTGCTGTAGAGAGACAGTCACTGACTGTACGTATAATATCTATTTATATTTATTCATATAAATATTTATGAATATTACTATTTATATTTGTAAATACTTTAACGTTTTTACTTTTTATTATCTTATTTTTTATTAATTTATTACCTAATTTTATTTAGTTATCAATTATATAGTCTAATTAATTACATCAATTTAATTATACTGTTAATTATTAAATATTATTTCTTTAATATATTTGACAGCTTTATTTGTCATAATTTACAATATTGTCAAAGCGTATTCAGCACTTAAAAAAGACAATAGACATGAAAAATGAATAGGGTGAGGTACATAAATAAATGTTTGAAATTAAGGTTCAAATTAATTAAGGAAATTAAGGTTCTAAATATTTTTTCTATTATAGGCTATTTATTAAATTACTTGTATACCACATTTGTTCTATTGTTAGTGTACTTTTTAATTTTTGCACTTGCACTTTGCACTTTACTTGAATAATAATGCATAATGCAAATGTATAGGTTTTTCCATTAACATGTTAAATTGAAAATTAATATTCATCATTATGGTATAAGAGCATTTTGGTTTCCATCAATCATTTCTGTTATTTCAAATGTACGCATTTCATTTGGAAAAAAATGAGTTTCAGCTCATTTTTATTGATCAGTAATACAATTCAAAGCTGTCAAAAACAGTGCATCACTGTGCAATTAAACCTCAAATAGTATGTAAAACTGTACATTTGTACACACTGAACACTGTAAATTAAAGTCTCGGGAAGGAGGAAATAAGAGCTTTTTTTTTGCAGGCAGGCATCAGTGGGTTGATGGGTGGAGTCTGCAACAGACGCTCTAATTTAGACTGACTGCGGTCTGAGTTTGTAAGCTTTGGTTTTCCTGAGACTTCTAGACTGAGATGAGTACAGCAGACTAAACTGGGAAAGCACATGACTAATAAACATATGACAAATTCATTTATTTTGCCACTAATAGGCCTCTCAAACAATTAGGTCAAGCACATCAAGAAAAAATAATATATCTCCTTGCATCATCATTCTCCTCAATCATCATGTTTACATTGTAAATGGATGTTAATTATATAAAACGATATGCAGTGCCACCATTACAACATCACAGGTTTATGCCACACAGACCTTCAACACTTCCTTTCTGTGACCTATATTTTCATATCTTGCTGTTTAAATCAGTATATGTATGGATGTTATGTCTGTCTGTTAATGGTTATGGGACTCGTTTCATTCATATTTCCTCTAACACTACAGTACTGTACATATGCCAGTGATTTATTAATAATTCTCTTCAGATTGAGTCCAACAGAGGTCTGTTGCAGTAGCTCCCTCTAGCTCCAAGGTTATGTTACTGCAGGTGGAATAAAATGGGACAAATGGCCTTGATGCACTGCATCAATTCACCAAACCATTTGTAGAAGGGGTGCAAAATTAAAAGAAAAAAATTATTTCTGAAATATAAGATATTAGTGCACAGACCATATACATTTAAAATTGCAAAATAACGTAAAATGGAGCAACAGAACATTTGATCTCGCACATCTAGTTTCAATTAAAACTGAATAATGTGTATAAATCACTTGTATCTGTATGAGCTAAATGTGCTACCAGTTCTTCATTCGGATAGCTTTAGTTTTTCCACAAAAGTCTATATGCGATCTCTGGTCTTACAGCTTTGTGATAATGCGATGAGAGAAGGGAATTCTTTTTAACAGTGCCTTAGATTCCTTCTTTCAAAAGTTTTATTTGGATGTGCGTCATGGATTTTGGAAAAGCCCAGCGAGTTTGACCAAAATATGATCATTAGGCCTCTGCTGTCTCACATTTTTGCACATATATGGAAATATATTCAAATGGGTTGTGTGGACATGAACTGCTGAACCACACTCGTTGTTTCAAATTGCCAAATATTACTCATCCATCATAATGGACGTGCAATCAAAAAATGAATAACAATAAGCAAACTTTTTTCATCCTATTAAGGCTAATCGCATTAGACATTTCAGTGTTTCTGTCCTTGAATAAAATTCCTTTGTTGGCTACCAACACTAAATAGACTAGTCAGATAAGCACATACAAGCTTTATTTAGACAGCTGTAAAAGCATATGAATATTAAAAAAAAAACCTCTGGATCCCGAGATAGAAATCCATTTTGTGACTATAACAACAGGTTTGTATAAGCCAGACCTCTAAAACGCATTGGGATTGGTTGTCTTTTGTGTAGGCGTCATGACATGTCTGCAATAATTACATTGCAGAAAAGTCAATTAGCTATTTAAATTTATGCAGTGGCAATTTAAATGGCAGACGCATTACGAATGTTTGTTTTTTTATACACTGGTAACAGTGTGGGAATCGGTGAATCAGAATTGCTAATTCATTTATTTAATCTATTTACTTAAAAAACAACACCACACTTGTTTTTTTTTTCTGAAAGAGGTGGACAAAAATGGAACAAAGAGGTGTGAATAATAATATTAGATCTGGTGGGTTGCCATTAAAAGGTTATGAACTGCACGCTTTAAGAGAGATTTGGTGTGTGGTTGATGTTGACAGCCAGTTTTCTCTGCCCAAGCTACAGCACCACCACCCTCTTAACAAACAGGATCAACATATATCTGGTAGACTCAGATAAGAAGAAACTAAAGATAAGTGCTGCATTACTGCCATTTATTCAGCTTTTAAGAAGCAGAATTATATGCAGTGATACATGCTGGTGTTTTGTAAACACACGGTGGGCAGTGGTGGGCATAAATCTCTCTTTCTCAGCACTGCCAGTGCAACCTGTGCCAGCTGTCTGACAAGTCAAACCCGTCAGAGCCGTGACCTTTTTGAGAAAGGGCAGACCTGCAGCTTAATCATTCTGGTGAGAGGCCGTGCCCACATCTCTCCCTGGAGGAGACGCCACTCCTCCGGTTACATACTGGCAGCTTGGCAGGAGCAGAGGTTTGGAAACAGATACTGGCTGAGAAGATTTCTGTCAGACTCATTTTGTGAACAGTGTCTGTTGATGTACAGGTGATGTCTGTAATTTTGGTCAAAGTTACAAAATACTTCCTACTAACTTAGTTTAAAGGGTTAGTTCACCCAAAAATGTGCCTCTCGCAGTTCAAAATGCTTGCACTACGTCTGACGAGCGTAACTGGTGTGCAATGTCGTCAGACGTAGCGTAAGCATTTTGAACTGCGAGAGGCACAACACTTTTTCCGTAAGTTGAATACGGAAGGCGATCGGCCGGAAGCTAGATAATTTACTTTATAAAGTTTCAAATATGGATATTTTTCTTACACAAACGCATCGATTTGCTTCAGAAGACCTTTATTGAGCCCCCGGAGCCGTGTGGAGCACGTTATATGACGGACAGATGCACTTTTATGGACTTCAAAAACAGAGCAACAATCACTGCCATTATAAAGCTTGGATTAGCCAGGACTTTTTTAAAATAACTCCGATTTTATTCGTCTGAAAGAAGAATGTCATATACACCTAGGATGACTTGAGGGTGAGTAAATCATGGGATAATTTTCATTTTTGGGTGAACTAACCCTTTAATATGCAACTTTAGGTAAGCCATTTGCAGGTTGATTTCCCTTCAAGTCACCACGAAAATTAAAATGGACAATTCTTGTTTTTGTTATAAATGATTTATCGATATTAAAAAAAAAAAAAAGTAATATTTCATCAAAATAACTTTCCCTCCCTCTTGCAGTGACATCTCTTCTCTGATGATGTTTACTGGCGAGAGGGCGGGACAACCTGTCACTCACATGACCACAACCACAACCATCCAATCAATTCCCAACAGACAAAATCAAGTCCCGCCCTACATTTCTTCTTGAGGGTACGTTTCCACAACAACAATGCACTAAAAATAGACGACAACATTGTCAAAACAACACTCAAAAAAAAAAAACCTGTTGAACGAACTTAATTAAATTAAGGAAAACTTTTCCACGAAATTGAATTACATTTTTCCAACAAAATCTAATTTGTTTGAAATGATTTGTTGTAATCTTGTTGTATGAACTTAAATTAATTTAGTCAAGACTACTAAAAAAAAATGTGTCACTTCACGACAATGGTAACCTCAAAAATCGACATAACATAAACTCTTTTAAATGTTAAATATAACTGAACACCAAACTTTAACAGGTCTTTCCCTTTACTAAAAAACACATTAAACAGCACTCAATTTCAACATTTACTCTCCTTATCTATCCCTATGCAAAGCATGCTGGGAAATAGAAATACACTGCCCAGTTCAGTCAGCGCAACAGAAATGATTCATGTAGTCCCAACACAAATGGTTTAGGTTAACTTAACATTTTACACATTTCATTTCATTTAACATAATACAATTGAGTGCAAATGGCAGTTAAGTAAAAAACTAAAGATTTGTGTTGTTTCAGCTTATTTTATTTTAATAAACTGAGCAAATAGCTAGAATCATTTTTTTGAGTGAATCCCCGTTCACACGGATCTGTGAAAATGACTGAAAAAGGCTGTATTATGCATGCCTGGCTAGTAGTTGGCGATGTCCCTTTGTCAAGAAACACCCTCATAATACGCATGCATTAACATGAACATGTAATACACATGCGCATGACGTCACCGTTTTCACAAATTCACGTTTTTGTTGTTTACATGGTGACGGTAAAGGCACTGTTTTCAAAACCTTGCACTTTCAAAACCTTGTGTTTTCAGGCCCCCCAAAACACCGTTGTCGTGTAAATAAACAGCCAAAACGCATTAAAAGTTTTCCATTTTCAGTTGAAAACGGTGTAGTGTAAACATACCCTCAGATATACGTCACAATAGGGAAGAAAAGACTTCCGTTTCATGCCAACTTTAAAAAAAGTGTAAATAATGTGGCGCTTTCAAAAGATTGCTCAAACCAGGGCTGAGTCCGAAATTGCCCCCTATACCCTCAAATAGAGCACTATTTGAGGGGACAGCCATTTGTAGTGGTGTCCGAAACCATAGTGGACGTTATTGAGTGCACTCATTCAATCCCACATTGCACCGCAATAACGAGTGTACAGCCGATGTACACACAACAGCTGTCTGAATTCACTCACTCGTTTTTATTTACCTCCTTCAAGTGAACTATATTAGTGGACTAACATAGAGAATAGTGAATGAGGGTTTAGGGGGGCGATTTCGGATTCAGCCACTGGGTTTGGAGTGGAGACCAATGGCAGAAAATGGGAGTGTTCAGGAAGCCTGTTTAAAGGGATAGTTCATTAAAAATTTTTTATAATTATGTCATTTACTCACCCTCTTGTCGTTCCAAACCCATAAGACCTTTGAAGCGTGTAATGTAAAATTAATCCATATAAATCGAGTGGTTTAATCCAAGTCCTGTAAAGAGATACAAATGCTTTATATGATGAACAGATTAATTTTGGCTTTTATTCACCCAAACCTACAGAAAGCACATGACATATGGTAAACATGGAAGCTCGTGCTGCGTCACATACTAGAACAAACCTCATTGGTTGAATAAACTTCAACTCGCACGTTTGAGATTCAGTGTTTCATCATATAACGCTATCATATCTCTCTTGGATTACACCACTTGATTCATATGGATTCGTTTGACGGTGCCTTTTTGGATCTTTAAGTTTTGGATTCCTGTGCTTTCAATGGAGGGACAGAAACTTGTCATGTTTCATTAAAAATATCTTAATTTGTGTTTTGAGGGAAGTTTTATGGGTTTGGAAAGACATGTGAGCGAGTATAAGATGATAGAATTTTTATTTTTACACTTTAAAAACAATGATTAATTTTGACATTTTGTTTGGTGGCACTAGTGATGTAAAAAAATATACTCTACCCCTTTAAATGAATAGTTCACCCAAAAATGAATATTCTGCTATTTTAAGCACCACATTTCTATGCATTTAAGCTTAAATGTATTCAATCAGAAACACTGTATCCTGAATCATACAGCAAACATAACAGAGGTTCACATTCTCGAATTTGTGATGTCAAAACAGTGATTTGTCCAGTGTGTTCAATAAAGTCTTATCATTGATATAAAAAACACAATCTACTACGCCTACACATGTAATATTTCTATAAGTATGATAGTGAAATAAGTCCAAGAAGAAGAAACATTAAGACATTACACAGAATAATCCTGAATGCCTATTCAGATCAATATAATCATTTCACAGTAGCGGAAAACGAAGTGCAAATAGCACCACAGCAATACAAAATTCATGTACGAAAATTGTACGAAATTCCAAATTAGATTTTCAAGGGGGTCTTTTGTGACGTTCAGGAAGTCTCAGACGGGCCCCTCTAACACACTGTGGATTGATGATTTTGGTAACATTCTAACCTATGAGCAATTTATGAACCAACATAACTTTCCAGTCCCATCAAAGGAATATAATACCTTGATAAAAGCTATCCCAGCAGGTTTAACCCAATGAATTAAAAATCACCTTAAGTTTAGTAAAGGTAACAGTGTTTAGGCTATCCGGCTTTATGCTTATACTGACATTTTAGATTTTAAAATGCAACAACAGACATATTCGCAAAATCTTTCAAATGAAGCAAAAGATTACTCCGAAAGGTAAATTCTATTGGGGTTCCTTTGTATAAAAAAAAGTAAATTGGAGAAAGACCTGGCTTTTGCCAAGTGAATTTTGTATATCCAACAAGGTTTTCCAACATCCAACATTTCTAAATATTCTGATATTGATGAAACTTGCTCATTTTTTGGTTTTGTTGAAACAGCTGCCTATTTATTTTGTGATTGTAGTATACCAATAAATTAAGTTGACTTAAGTTCTTATGTTTTTAGCCCTACAAATGTGACCTACACCTTCATCCTCAAGAGGTTTTTTTATGAAAAGCCAAAGATGTTGTTAATTTCTTTATTTTGTATGCAAAATTCTTCATTCACAAGCAAAAATGGCTTAAGTCTCCTTTTATTTCATGCCAGACTAACAAATAACAAAGTGCACAATTTTTGATGCATTATGATGAAATTGTGGTGTACGCAAACCTATGATATTTATGTTTTCTGTTCTTGTTGTTATGATTGTTCATTGTAAGAGATACAACCATGCTTCCTTTCCCTGACCATGTACACTCTTAAAAATAAAGGTTCCTTGGCGGGGTGTATGGTTCCATGAAGAACCTTTAATATCCAAAGAACCTTTCCATTGCACAAATGGTTCTTTAGACTATAAAATGGTTAGAAAAGAATGGTTCTTTAAAGAATCTTTCACAAAACGGTTTTCCAGGGAACCAAAAATGGTTCTTCTATGGCATCGGCGTGAAAACCCCTTTTTGGTTCTTCCTGGCATATGTATAAGTTCTGCAATAAAAAAATAATAATAACGCACCATGGATTTTCGACAAAAGCTAGCTAGCAATTTAACATCTTCTGCGCATTGGCCACTCTTTAATCTCCTCACTCCCTTTCCTATTCTCCTCTCGCCATCTCACACTTCTTCCACAGTGCATTGAGAAAGCTTGCTTTTGGAAGGACTCGGGTAGCACCCGCTATTTTTACATTTTTCATCAGGCAACCATGGCGACGGCTCACAACATTGCCTCACACAAGTCCTAATGACATAAGCGCTCTTTCCTGGATGCAGTCTCCCCGGCTCCATCCCTGAACAGACTTACTCAAAACTCATCTGCTATTGTACTCTCTCACTGTGTGGCTATGGAACCATCAGTGTCAGCATTAGAACCTTCTGGAATTCTCATCCAGGGGAGAGAGATGGTTCCAAACCTTGCCTCAGCCTCTCCAGGGCTCAGAGCTGAGGCACCTCGTATGGATCATTTATTTTGGTGGTGGCCACCAGAAATCCCCCCAGCCCCCATGTGTTCCTTCATAATGCAATGACGTTGATAGTGTGCATGTGTGGGTTTCTTCAGTCACTACATGATCACTGGATTGCTGTTTAGTTGCTATTTTTGGTGTAGCCAATTCCAATTATAGTGCTTGTGTATTTTTTTCCTTACAATCCCATTACGACTAATTTATGTGACCAATTAGTGATAAACTAGTCATCCGGGACAGGTTGGTTTATTTCCACAGAGGGACGTGTCTTAGACTTAGAGCAACCAAACAACAACAACAAAACCCCCTCAAGTTTCTACAGGCTACCTGTTGATTTTGTGCACCGATTTTGAAGAAAAATAAAACTTTTTTGACATGACTGTTTTACATACAATATTATCAACAAAACAATAGTGCAACAATACACATAACAATAATTTACATTTTTACATTTGCATTTTTATGCATTTAGCAGACATAATCTTCACCATCTAATAAAATGTATACCCGAATTAATGCAATATGTCACGTTGACTTATATTGCATTCGGGTATACGTTTTATCAGATGATGATGATGATGATGATGATGATGATGATGATAATAATAATAATAATAATGATAATTCCACTGATTTTGTATGTATGTGTATTGTTGATATGACAATACTGTAAAACAATCATGCCAATAAAGACATAATAATAATGATGTTCAACTGAATAATGAAACTAAATAGGAACGTTTTTATAACCACACTAAAGTTCAGTCACTGCACACCTTTGGTTTTATAATTAAATAAACAATACAAATCCGATGCCGTATATTTCTGAACGAAATGTCATTCAAACTGCGTAATCCGTACGCAGCTTTAACGCAAAAATACGTTTGTGACCGAACACGGAAGTAGTTCAAAGAAACTCCCGCGTAGATTTCATTGTTTGGATAAGCCATGTGCGTCTGATAGAGATGCAGGGAGTTTACAACTGAATGTCTACGATGTCTAAACTGAAGAGGAAGAAATTATCCGTTGAAGAGAGTAGATCCGAGCAGCACTCGAGGATCAAGAAGTCAAATGACAGTTTGTGCACAGTAAAGGACAGCAGCTGCAGCAAAACATCTGCAGGCAGGTAGGAAGCTTGATGATATGAGTTTAATACTCAACAAAAGAAGCTACCTTCATAATAATATAATATAATATACAATTATTCTGTATCATATTGTACTTGAAACTGGTTTATATTCAATGCTACAGAGAGAGATGGTGGGAGAGTTCGGAATTAAGTGATGTGGAGAGACTCTGGGCTCTTACCTTGAGAGCTCTTTGCCCAGCCCTGCAGTCTGATCAGGAGGAATCTATTCCACAGCTCCCCCCACCTTCATCCACGGTAATACATCAGCTTATCATGAAAGAGGAAAGGCTCTATGCTTGTACAATCTAGGACAGGGGTTTTCAAACCCTGGGAAAATGGGTCGCCAGGATGATCTAAGGAAAATGGAGTTACATTAAAAATAAAAAATAACAAAATTTGTTTTCATAAAATCATAATCTATAGGCCTATATAAAAGGGATAAATACGTGAAATATATTTGACTTTAAATAATTAACAGATTAACAAAAAGAAAGAAAAAACTGTATGAGTTTGGTTCATTTTTGTGAGGCGCGGCGCTCCTCAAACAAGCTCACAGAAAGGAAACCCAGACGACAGAAAGCACATCTTGTTTTCTTTATTTTACAACAGCACAATGTAAGTAAACACTTTGCAATTTTGAACGATGTCCTACTCTTATTATCTGTATGACCAAAATGCCGAGTTTTCTCTGTTCGATCGCGCCGGCGCCTCACGCGCACACACAACATATTCCAGCATTGCAAAGTTGACATCGCAGTCTGTTCATTATCAAAGTAAAATGGTCAACCTAACATATAAAAAGTTACACAGCTCAGTTTAAATAGTCAGTACAATCCGTGCCGTTCAGTGTGAGCGCCGCCTCTCCGCTGTGGTGTTTCCAATGTGAAGAGGATAATTTTTTTCCGTCAATATTGGGACGCGAGTGAAGTACAAAGCCTATAATAAATAATGGTTTAGCATCCAAATACATCACGAATATGGAAACATTTGGATTGGAATGAGAGATTTAGGCTACGTGAGCCTAACGCTGGTTACTTTCAGTTTCTCATTAAATGATTTCGTTTTGGCTTGTTTATAGTTAGCCTACTTATATTTTTTCATTCTTGATCTGTTCTGAATACTGTTAAATTTAAAGGATTTGTTGTGGAGTGAGGGGAACTAAAATAGCCTATAGCTGCATGTGTTTGTAGTTTTTATAATGTTTGTAGTACATTATAACATTTCGCTTTATTTATTTCTGAATGCAATAAAACGCGACTTTTCTCTCTCAAAAACATATACACTCACCTAAAGGATTATTAGGAACACCATACTAATACTGTGTTTGACCCCCTTTCGCCTTCAGAACTGCCTTAATTCTACGTGGCATTGATTCAACAAGGTGCTGAAAGCATTCTTTAGAAATGTTGGCCCATATTGATAGGATAGCATCTTGCAGTTGATGGAGATTTGTGGGATGCACATCCAGGGCACGAAGCTCCCGTTCCACCACATCCCAAAGATGCTCTATTGGGTTGAAATCTGGTGACTGTGGGGGCCATTTTAGTACAGTGAACTCATTGTCATGTTCAAGAAACCAATTTGAAATGATTCGAGCTTTGTGACATGGTGCATTATCCTGCTGGAAGTAGCCATCAGAGGATGGGTACATGGTGGTCATAAAGGGATGGACATGGTCAGAAACAATGCTCAGGTAGGCCGTGGCATTTAAACGATGCCCAGTTGGCACTAAGGGGCCTAAAGTGTGCCAAGAAAACATCCCCCACACCATTACACCACCACCACCAGCCTGCACAGTGGTAACAAGGCATGATGGATCCATGTTCTCATTCTGTTTACGCCAAATTCTGACTCTACCATCTGAATGTCTCAACAGAAATCGAGACTCATCAGACCAGGCAACATTTTTCCAGTCTTCAGCTGTCCAATTTTGGTGAGCTCGTGCAAATTGTAGCCTCTTTTTCCTATTTGTAGTGGAGATGAGTGGTACCCAGTGGGGTCTTCTGCTGTTGTAGCCCATCCGCCTCAAGGTTGTGCGTGTTGTGGCTTCACAAATGCTTTGCTGCATACCTCGGTTGTAACGAGTGGTTATTTCAGTCAAAGTTGCTCTTCTATCAGCTTGAATCAGTCGGCTCATTCTCCTCTGACCTCTAGCATCAACAAGGCAATTTCGCCCACAGGACTGCCGCATACTGGATGTTTTTCCCTTTTCACACCATTCTTTGTAAACTCTAGAAATGGTTGTGCGTGAAAATCCCAGTAACTGAGCAGATTGTGAAATACTCAGACCGGCCCGTCTGGCACCAACAACCATGCCACGCTCAGAATTGCTTAAATCACCTTTCTTTCCCATTCTGACATTCAGTTTGGAGTTCAGGAGATTGTCTTGACCAGGACCACACCCCTAAATGCATTGAAGCAACTGCCATGTGATTGGTTGATTAGATAATTGCATTAATGAGAAATTGAACAGGTGTTCCTAATAATCCTTTAGGTGAGTGTATATATATATATATATTTGTAGTGTATTTTTAAGCATGCAGCAAACGATTAATTGGTCAAAATTCTTGTTGGTTAACCAGTTAATTAGCGTCCCATATATAGCTAGATCAAATTAGTGCAGAACTTTGCGTTGCGAACACGCCAAGGATCATAAGCGGTTGTGTGGAAAAGTGCTGAGCTGAATTTTTGTGCCATCTAGTGGTTTAATGGAGAATACAGTCAAATGGCCCATTATATAAGTATTCTTATGCTTGGCTTGACTTGTTTGAATGTAAATGGTTGTAGGCCTATATATGGGTCACGACAATTAAAAAAAAAAAAGAAGAGGGTCGCTGTTAAAAATGTTTGAAAACCACTCATCTAGGAGAATAATGAATGGTTTAACATACAATATGGCAAATATTGTAAAATGTATGGGATACAATCTCATACTGTTGTATGACCTTTTTGTGAGATTTGTGAGGTGTTAATTCCTGCACTGTGTCCTGAAATAGATGTTGGATGCAAATAGACACTGTAAGGTCTAGAGATGACATCATACAGTCACATTATGAGGCAAATGCACTGAACACTTCATTCCCTTCACCACAATAAGATTAGGAGGGAACATGATTTAAATGATGATGTGCACGGGTAAATCATTTATTTAAAAAATGCTGCAATATTCCATAAAAAAAAAATAAGAATTGTCCATTTTGATTTCATGGTGACTTTAAAAGCAGGACCCACCCTCTAACTGAGACCGCAAATCTCACATTTTCCTCTGTACATGGGAAAAGAAGGCTTGATGTTATTTTCCATGGAGATGAGAGGATGAACACTACTGAATTGTCCTTTCCAGAATTATCCACAAGGCTGTAGTGTGCTTTCCTGGTCAGCATGTTTATTTAATAAATGGCATTGCCATTTTCCATGAATATGGTACACGTTGGTGTCCCATTACTTAAAAACACACAACAAATAACATTTGAGGCACAAATCCCAAACAATTAAAATCATACAGCAATATCAGAATTTTGTCATCTGTTTAATTGATTCAGTTGATTGTATTAAAACCCATTTTTAATTAATAACCATTTTTATTAACCAAACATAATAATTAGGAAAAACACAAGTTTATTTTTTAAATATATTATTTATTTTATTTTTTGTAACATGTTTGCAAAAATTATTTATTAGATATTTCGTTTTCTCATATAAAATACATATATGTAATTTAATATCCTAAGGTTGATGATCAGCATTTTCTGAAGGTTAATAAGCACCTCCTTTCATTGACCAAAGACTTTTTAATGTTTTATATCTTCTTTTTTATCATTAGAAATTATGGAATGTTAAAAAGGGCTAAGGATTTTTTTTAATTTTCTGGGAAAAAATATGCAAATTAGCAAGTGTTAAGTTTTCTGACATCAGGTTTTTTCCCATTGATTCTCTGTTATGCCATCATGACAACATACCTTGATTTGACTGTTGTTCTAAACTATTAACAAAGCTGGTATCCAAGATAATGGAAGGGTCTAATTCACAAGTGTGATAATTTGTGTACAGATTTTTTTCCTCTATTTCCTCAGAAAACTCCTGTACAAAAAGTAAGTGATTGGAGGTGGTGCAGTGCAGATGAAGATGCTAATCCCCCTCCAGATCTCCCTGATCCATCTTTTCTCACTCACCCACCACCAGTGAATGACTGCAAGAACCCTTCACAACCTCCAGCAGCAAAGAACAAGGGAGAATCTGACCAACCAGCACTCACCGATCAAGAGAATTATACATCCTCACCTGATCAGGAGAGTGTGTCAGTATATGACATACAAACTGCTCAGCAGCACCACCTAGAAGACAAAGTGAATTGCGTTGAGGGTCGTGAATTGTCAAACAAACACTGTGACAAATTTGGCCAAGTGGGGAAAGTCTCAGAAATGCAAGAGCTTACAAGAGGATCTGGAGCTGGATTGGATGCGGAATCAAGAGCAGGAGGATCTGGATCAGGATTGGATGTAGGGTCAAGAGTAGGAGGATCTGGAGCAAGATTGGATGCAGGATCAAGAGCAGGAGGATCTGGAGCAGGATTGGATGTAGGATCAAGAGCAGGAGGATCTGGAGCAGGATTGGATGTAGGATCAAGAGCAGGAGGATCTGGAGCAGGATTGGATGTAGGATCAAGAGCAGGGGGATCTGGAGCAGGATTGGATGGAGGATCGAGAGCAGGAGGATCTGGAGCAGGATTAGATGCGGGATCAAGAGAAGGAGGATCTGGAGCAGGATTGGATGCGGGATCAAGAGCAGGAGGATCTAAAGGAGGATTGGATGCGGGATCAAGAGCAGGAGGATCTAGAACAGGATTGTATGTAGGATCAAGGGCAGGAGGATCTGGAGCAGGATTAGATGCAGGATCAAGAGCAGGAGGATCTAAAGCAGGATTGGATGCGGAATCAAAAGCAGGAGGATCTGGAGCAGGGAAGGGTACAAAAACAGGTGCAGGAGGATCTGGATCAGGGCCAGGAACAATACCTGGAACAGAAGGATCAGTATCAGTCATGGGTACAAAACAAGGAGCAGGAGTATCTGGATCAGGGCAGAGAGCAAAATCTGAAGCAGGAGGGTCTGGAACAGGGCAGTGGGCAATTTCAGGAGTAAGAGGATCTGGGTTAGGACTGGGAATAAAACCTGGAGTAGGACAGGGAGCAAAATCAGGACTTGAAGGATCTGGGTCAGGCCTGGGAAGAAATTCAGGAGCAGGTGAATCTGGATTGGGGCAAGGAACAAAATCAGGTCCAGAAGGATCCGGAGCAGGATCCGGAGCAACATCTGGATCAGGACTGGAGTGCTGCCCGATGTGTCTAATGCCATTTCCTGAAGGGTGAGTGAATGTTTCATATATATAAGTACAAGTACAATGCAGAACCAGAGCTGACAACAAAATCAATGCATCAATCAATGTAATGTTCTAACATTTGCTTCAGCAGCAACCCAAAATGTTACATGCATATAACCTACAATATCCCAACATTCCCCAATTTGGCTTGGCCAGAGAACATCATTGTTGGTTGGTTTTGGCAAATAGTCTTATTGGAAATCCACATGGATGAATTGACATTTGTATTTCAGAATGCAATACCTGAAGTTCTTTGTTCTTCTTTACTAGAGTTCTCAATTTTCAGATGTCAATTAAACAGGCAAAACTCTCAAAATTCAGGTGTTTTGCAGAAAAGCAACACAAATGAAGAAGCAGGGAATGTGATCTGCTGTCATTGTAGAGTTGATGCATGTTCTAGAACACCAGAGACTAGAAGACTGAGATCAGCTTTGGCATTAGAGATGTTAATCTGGCCCTTTAGGTTAAGCCAGGACATACATATGCTCACTCTCATGAACCTCTTGGCAAAACTAGGCTGTAAGATGAAGTGTTGGTGGATGGAATCATGCATTCTATCACCTCTTTTTAAATGGCCAAAATAAAATTAGTCATTTGTTGGAGAAAGGCATTTTATTTTCCCTAAATGAATGGATTTGAGTGTTTGCGCCTTGGGTGCTGGTGGAGCACTCCGAGATGGATATCACAGCCACGGTTATGTAACTCACTCCTGGATGTGATGTCATCCCTGCAGATGTAGAGCAGAGGATCCAGTTCAGATGGGATTATATTTGATGCTTTATGAACACTTGATTCTTTATTTTGATTGATGAACATAGCAACGTTTATCAGCTGTTATTGTTGTTGTACTAGTATGAAGTACATAAAGTATTACACAACACATAACATTGAATTGAGATTTAATAATAAGGTGGTACAGTGATTGTTTTAGATGGTAATATCCTGGTACTTTATGATAAACTAGTCTTTAGATGTTCAAAAATTAGTTATATTAAAATATAATTAATCGAAATGAGTTTGAGAATAAATACTTTTGGAAAGTTGACATATCGTGCAATTTAAACAGCATTTTTATTTTATTTTATAATTATGCATGCTGAGTTCTTAATTGAAAGACTACAAAATATTTGTACTTTAATTTATAAAAATAATAAATATTTTTTCCATTGCAGGACCATTTATACAGTAAATACGAAATGGGAGTTAAGACTTAAAATACATACATTTCAGGTTAAATTTTTTAACATTAAAAACTTGCTCAAATTTTGTTCACTTTTTAAATCTACTTAGAGATTAGATAGAATTTTGTAAATTTACAAATTTAAGTTAAAAAATGTATTGTTGTTATTGTTCATTGTTAATTCATTTTTAATACATAAACTAATGTTAATTTGTTTGCACCTTACGAATAAGGTCTCTTTTTTTTAACATTAGTTAATGTTTTAACTAACTTGGAAATTAGTTCATAATGTATTAACTAATGTTAACGAATACAAATTTTAATTAAAAAAAATGTATTAGTAAATGTTGAAATTAACAATAAGACAAATGCTGTAGAATCATTGTTTGTTGTTAGTTCATGTTAACTAATGTTAACAAATGAAACCTTATTGTAAAGGTTTACTGTTAATTTATACTCATATACTTATATTATAATTTAAACTTGTTCAAAAGTATCATACTTTTTAAGCTAAAATCTTGATGTTGAATTAAAACAGTCAATGGAACTGTTATATAGCCTGTATAATCACATACCAGTTTATAGGCGTCATTTTCACCTTGCTGCCATCTTTAATCAATGCCAACTCTCCAGAAAGGCTGTTTATGAACTTTTCTGCTTGTGAACTTTGGAGCACTTCTCAGAAAGAGGAAACACTATTGAAACATGGCAGACTGTGAGTGTACTTAAAGAGTGGAGGAAGAGAAACTCTAAGAAGGACAGTTATTCATCAGAACGGGTCAAAAAGTCACCAGATTCTTGCGAGGTCCGAGAGCAGCGCTCCTTCAGCGTGGTGGGCAGCGCTGAACGGTGTAGAACAAGAAAGCACTTTGTTGCGAGTGCAGGGCTGGCGTGCGCCGCTGCCCGCTCTCTGCCCGCCGTGTGTACATTGGCCAGACTGCAGAGCACAGCAGAACACAGGCGGCCCCGTGAGAGAGACACAATGACCGCTCTTGTCTAGGGAAGGACAGACAGAAAAAGAGGCAGATATAGAGAGCGAGTTTCCGAGGGCGTCGATACGAGCAGAGGGCAGGACTGGTGAAGAGATGGAAATCTTGATGGAGGGAATCAAGGGAACTGGTGGGCTGGCGTGTGTAGATTCACAGAATGGTTTTGAGGTTTGCTGCTGGGAAGCATCAAGCCGTCTGGGTTGGAAAAGGGATTAGAGAGGAAAGGAAGGAGTCTTGAAGGAAAAGGGAACACAAACAAATGGATGCGAGTGGAATGAGTGTCGTTTTGGGGGGAGGAAGGATCTGTCGTTCTGAGTCGTACTATAGACGGTCATTGGAATGTCAAATTTGAGACCTGGTGATTTTGTGTGCTTGTCAGCCAGTTTATTTTTGTGTGTGCACACATCAGTAAACTACTATAAATGGATTTGTTCACTTCTAGTGTTCTGTGTTCTGTATTTACTACAAAATAAAAAAAAACACCAACCATTCATTAGCATTAAAGGGATAGTTCAACCAAAAATGAAAATTCTGTCATTATTTACTCACCCTCAAGTTGATCCAAACATGTATGAATTTCTTTCTTCTGCTGAACACAAAAGAAGATATTTTGAAGAATAAAGAAATACTATGGAAGTCAATAGGGTGAACTATCCCTTTAAGTAAAAAATAAGGGTAACTCTTTACAATAAGGTTCCATGATTTGTTAAATCCTGTTGTTTACATGTCTTTGTGGTGTTTTTAATATGCTTTGACAAACCATTTGCAAATTCATCAGTCAAAACCATTGCTGAGTGCAAAACCTCTTTCTATTGGCTCTTCTATGCACTGAAAGTTTTAGGGCTTTGTTAATGTTCCCATCCTTAAAGTTGCCACAGTCATTGCATTAGGGATGCACAGATATGAAATTTTTGGCTGTTACCGATAGCGCTTTATATTTGAAAGCCGATAACCGATATATTGATTACAAAAACAAAAGTCGCACCATTAAAAGCCATGTCCCAAGCACACAATTATAATGTTCTCATTATAATTTTATGTAGCCTATATGATAGACTTGCACTGCACATGTTGCACTTAACTGTATTTTCCTTCTTTGAAGTGATTCCAATCATATTTCAAGCAATTATCAGCTTTAATATATCGGCCAAATTTTATTATCAGGCCGATAACGATATGGTGGCCGATATATCATGTATCTCTACATTGCATACTTTGGATGTGCTTTTATTAGTACATTTTTATTTATCTTGTTTATTTGAAACACAATAAAGATATTGTTTTGATAAGTGAGATCTCTGATTGTAGTCCTTGAAAACCAAAAGAGTAGTGCTTGAAAAGTCCTGGAATTTCATTTTACAGTATCTGTACGAACCCTGGTTAATGCATGAACTAACATCAACTAATGGGACCTTATTGTAAAGTGTTAACAGAATGAGTTTCTTCAATCCTAGAAAAAGGTGCATGCATTCTGACAGATGCTTTCAGCAAATGCATGTTGAGAATTACCAAGAGAAAATCTGAGCATTGTAAATTATTGAAGTGTTTCCAGATAAATGTTTTTTGAGTGATATCAGGGGATCAGCTACATTGTAAACAGCTTTTCTCTACAGTCTAAAAACTTACATCAACATACATTATTCCCAAATTGCTTTTGAAAGACAGTGAGGGATCAATAACTTACAGTGGGGAGAACAAGTATTTGATACACTGCCGATTTTGCAGGTTTGCCCACTTACAAAGCATGTAGAGGTCTATAATTTTTATCATAGGTACTCTTCAACTGTGAGTGACGGAATCTAAAACAAAAATCCAGAAAATCACATTGTACGATTTTGAAGTAATTAATTTGCATTTTATTGCATGACATAAGTATTTGATACATCAGAAAAGCAGAACTTAATATTTGGTACAGAAACCTTTGTTTGCAATTACAGAGATCATACGTTTCCTGTAGTTCTTGACCAGGTTTGCACACACTGCAGCAGGGATTTTGGCCCACTCCTCCATACAGACCTTCTCCAGATCCTTCAGGTTTCGGGGCTGTCGCTGGGCAATACGGACTTTCAGCTCCCTTCAAAGATTTTCTATTGGGTTCAGGTCTGGAGACTGGCTAGGCCACTCCAGGACCTTGAGATGCTTCTTACGGAGCCACTCCTTAGTTGCCCTGGCTGTGTGTTTCGGGTCGTTGCCATGCTGGAAGACCCAGCCACGACCCATCTTCAATGCTCTTACTGAGGAAGGAGGTTGTTGGCCAAGATCTCGCGATACATGGCCCCATTCATCCTCCCCTCTATACGGTGCATTCGTCCTGTCCCCTTTGCAGAAAAGCATCCCCAAAGAATGATGTTTCCACCTCCATGCTTCACGGTTGGGATGGTGTTCTTGGGATTGTACTCATCCTTCTTCTTCCTCCAAACACGGCGAGTGGAGTTTAGACCAAAAAGCTCTATTTTTGTCTAATCAGACCACATGACCTTCTCCCATTCCTCCTCTGGATGATCCAGATGGTCATTGGCAAACTTCAGACGGGCCTGGACATGCGCTGGCTTGAGCAGGGGGACCTGCAGCAGGATTTTAATCCATGACGGCGTAGTGTGTTACTAATGGTTTTCTTTGAGACTGTGTCCCAGCTCTCTTCAGGTCATTGACCAGGTCCTGCTGTGTAGTTCTGGGCTGATCCCTCACCTTCCTCATGATCATTGATGCCCCACGAGGTGAGATCTTGCATGGTGCCCCAGACCGAGGGAGATTGACCGTCATCTTGAACTTCTTCCATTTTCTAATAATTGTGCCAACAGTTGTTGCCTTCTCACAAAGCTGCTTGCCTATTGTCCTGTAGCCCATCCCAGCCTTGTGCAGGTCTACAATTTTATCCCTGATGTCCTTACACAGCTCTCTGGTCTTGGCCATTGTGGAGAGGTTGGAGTCTGTTTGATTGAGTGTGTGGACAGGTGTCTTTTATACAGGTAACGAGTTCAAACAGGTGTAGTTAATACAGGTAATGAGTGGAGAACAGGAGGGTTTCTTAAAGAAAAACTAACAGGTCTGTGAGAGCCAGAATTCTTACTGGTTGGTAGGTGATCAGATACTTATGTCATGCAATAAAATGCAAATTAATTATTTAAAAATCATACAATGTGATTTTCTGGATTTTTGTTTTAGATTCCATCTCTCACAGTTGAAGAGTACCTATGATAAAAATTAAAGACTTCTACATGCTTTGTAAGTAGGAAAACCTGCAAAATCGGCAGTGTATCAAATACTTGTTCTCCCCACTATATCATGACTCAAAAATCTCATTTTGTATCAAACTGCTCATTGTGCAAGAGAGAATCGGTCTTGCTTTATCACAGTCGTGCTTTGGTTTACAAACCACATATTACCGGAACCGGCGTTGATTTCTCTTTAGTTATTGTGTATTGGATCTAATGTGTGTGTGCTTTTTTGTACTGCTCACTATTATTAAAAACTTCTCCCTGTTTTTTCAGGTTCACCCAAATGGAATGTGATAGTCATCTTGCACAATGTTTATCAGAGATGCATGACGATATTATTTGGTGATGATAATGAAATTCTATTATTTTGGATACCTGTGTTTTCCTTTGTGGCTTTATGTTGCACATGCTTGCAAAATATTACTTTAACATTTTGATTACTGTAACCAGAGGACCTGTTAAGTATTTCTAATAAAATATGATTGAAAAATATGCATTTTGCAATAAAGACAGTGTTCTCTCACAGACCAGTGTTGTTTTTCTTTTTCTTTTTTTTTTTCCACACCCAGAAATCATGACAGGAAATGTGAAGTCATTACAATGAACATTTACTGATTTACAGTTGTTATCTAAGATGCTTAAGACTTAACTTCATAAAACCAAAGACATGTTCACATCTCTCTCTCTCTCTCCCACCCTCAGCCCACAGAAACTGTACTGGAGCTTTCATTTACAATAATTTATAAAACAAACACTTCAAATATAAAAGTATTCCCCTGTAGCACATTGATAAGAGCGTCATTTGCTTTGGACTCAACAAAAGGAAAGAACTGAAAAAAGAAAGAAAAGCAGAAAACAGTTTGCGACGGCTTTTGTATTTGGCAAGTTGATAGTTAAAGGAAATTTCTAGCTTAAAAATGTTTTCAGGGACAGGAACTTGTATTTTATTGCAGTCTCGGGCTCTGAGTTTGAGACTAGCAGTCGGGACACTGGATTCAGAGATCTCTTATAATGGTGCAGAAACAGATTTATTTATCTCTTTTTGTGAAAAATTTTAAGGGTTAAATTACAGATATTTACAGTTATGCTAAACTTAACATAAAACAAAGGACAATCATAAATCTGACTGTTTCACGTGGATTCTGTACATTGGCTTGAGCTGGTGGAAAATTAAGTTGGTCGGCTGAAGATGGATTATTACTTGGTCCTTTGTAATATATCATAGTACCTGTTCTCAAACAGTTTGTAAGGAATGAAAATGAAGGAAAATTTAAAGTCAAATAATGTCATGTAGGGCCATCTTTATGTTGAAAACCTGAAAATTCACACCAGCAATGGCCCTATCAAACTATGCTTGAATGCCACTCGTTGGCAGTTTGCATTCACCTGAAGTTCCTGTCATAAACAATCCATATATCATTCATAAAGAGTGGAGTTCAATGAAAATATTTCTGTACCAGCTTTTCATTAGAGAGCTGAAAACATGATGGGGTAATCTGGCTTTGCTCTCTGCCTCGTTATCGTTATGTTCGTCACGCTTGTTATCTCTTGGGCCGTTCTTTGTTCTTAGCCCGTCTGCTAATCTCGCTGCTGTCTGACACAAAAGCAGCTAATTAATCCTGTTAACACGGCAGCAATTCTTCATACAGGTCTGATTTCTTCAAAGCATTCACATCTAAGAGTGTCGTCTTCACTCTCCAGGAAGAGAGGGAACTAAAAAACCCAAAACTTGGAGATTAAATGCAACAGAAGATAGAAAACATATCTAGTTGCTTAATAACACCGTACTTTATCACTGTGAGGATTAATCAGTCAAGCTAGCCTGTGATTGGCTGTTTTGATGTGAAATTTAAAGCGATGCTTTAGTTGTGTTTCCCTAGTGGAAAACTGTGTTCGGAATAGCATACTAACATGCTACTCTCACTAGCTTTGCAGTATGTATACTGTGCACAGTATCCATGGGATACCCAGATGATCTATCTACTACACTTGCCAAGACACACACAGCGCAGAATAGTGTATCCCAGAATGCAATGCGCACAACTTTACCTTCAATTTCCATCTTTTTTTTTTTGGCTCATTACACACATTTTTACACAAAATGAGTTTAGATTATGAAATAGTCATTATAAGTTGCTTATATGCAACATCCCAAGATACCATGTGACAGTGTGGCAAACTAATGTTTTAAATGTTTATCGACATAATTATTTTACATACTATTTGTACTATACATACTATAAATACAGCATCTACTACAAGTAGTAGGCTAGAATTCTATTCCGAACACAGCCTGTCATAAAACGACATAGGATTAGCATTGTGTGCTAATTGTGTTTTATATTGAGTGTTGTATGGTCTGAATTTGGTCACAGTTCCGCCATGCGTTGAGGTAATCTGAGATTTACATCACTGTTGCACAATTTTACCACCACATAACACCAGAGACATGATGTACAAACTCCTTGTTTGTGTTCTCTCGCCCCTCCACAACATCTCAACAGCACGTTATTGACAGATCACACGAGTACAACAACACAAAACCATCGGAGTGAGGAGCAGCCATTTGAGTAATGTAGTGTGCGGTTGTAAAGAATGCTGCTGTAATATTAAACCTATAGGCTCATTGGAAAATTGTTCCTGTGGCAACATTTATGCAAAATGATATTATGTTGCTTCTTGCATGATTGCAGCAATTTCAAAATGAGTGGCGCTAAAAGTGCATTCAGTTTTATCCGAGACAGATGTATGTGAGCTTGGCAATGTTTTATGTTGTTTGTTCTAAGTATCGAGCCAGTACGGAAATTAAATATCTGGTGAGTGGCGCAAAAAGGTTGTGAAAATAACGTCGCACATACACTAAACCTAAAACCTAACCGACTGTGTTAACAACCGTTAGTGTTAGACATTTTAGCTTGCTTCCATGTCTTTGGCCCTGTCCCAAATTGCACCTTAAGCACTCACGGTCTTCCTACGAGTCCGCACTTTCGCGACGTAACGGCAGTTTGACTATTGGGAAGAAGTCTGTGCGCATCGAGGGCGCAAAGGGGGCACTCGCGAACATCCTTCTGAAACCTAAAATGACAAATGAGACGCCCTATGGTCTCATGGACTTAAGGAGTGAGTATACTTAGGCCATCCGCGTCCGCGCACCATCCACGTGACGCAATTTTCGCAAGAAAGAAAGACGAGTCACAACAATTGTACTGCGCATGTGTTGAACTCAGCCATCCAAGCTCATCCGCGGTTGAGTATACTTTGAAAGCCGTGCGGACACGACTGCATGCGAGACACGTCCGGATGCGGAAATCGAAGTATACCCAGGCCTTTAGCGTAGAGACACCAGACACTGTAAGTCCACAAGACCGTAAGTGCATAAAAAGTGTGCCATTCGGGACAGGGGCTTTGAGCTCTTTTATCGTGACTTGTGTTTCACAGGATTCATATCCAAGCACTACACATCGCATATGCAATGCTGTGCAGGTGAGCTACCAAGCAAGTTTACTACATCAGAAAAGCCATATGGAGCTGATTATGTGATGCAAGCGTCAAACGCCCTGTTTACACCTGGTATTAAGATGTGTTTTGTTCGATCAGGTCACAAGTAGACAAGGGAGACACATAGGCCTACACTTTTGTCCATTTTCAACCACTTCTGTCCTGATTTCTTCAAGGGGAGGGTCTATGGCCGGGTAAATCTTTCGATCTAATGGACAAAATAAGCTTGCACAATTTACATATGAACGTGCTCGGAGACAACGAAAAAACATACGGAGACCAGCAGCTTTCATTTCTGCTCTGATAGCCGCAAGACCACACCGAACGATGTGAGTGCGTGTTAGAAATCAGGAATGGGGAGAGAACATTGTGCTTGGTATGTTTTTCATCTTCAAACCAAACTTGGGTCTTCAGCCAACAAAGTTTAAATCCATCTGGCTAGCGCGCTTCCCGTAATGTTTACGCGTTAGGTCAGGGCGGAGAGTAGGCAGTCTTTTGCGGCTGTTCGAACACATTCAACCACATGAGCGTTTACACTACGAAGGCATTCCGGTCCAATGTGTTTGACTACCTCTAGAAGTGGTCGAAAGTGGACAAGCTCAAAAAGTGTTATACCCCATTTACACCTGTATTTAGCGTCGTCCACTTGTGATCCAATCGACCAAACACATCTTAATACCAGGTGTAAACAGGGCCTATGTGATGCAAAGGCCTGTTTACACCTGGTATTAAGATGAGTTTTGGTTGATCAGATCACAAGTAGACGAGGGAGACACGTACCCGTTTACACCTGGTGTTTTAATCTGTCACTTTCGGCTTTCAACCACTTCTATCCGGATTTCTTCAAGGGGAGGGTCTATGGGCAGGTTTGTATGTGCTTTTTCAGATCTTTCGATCTAACGGACAAAATAAACTTGTGCAATTTACATATGAACACGCCCGGAGACGGAAAAACATACGGAGAGGAGCAGCAGCAGCAGCAGACCACGGCAACCGCTGTGAGTGCGTGTTGTGTGTTTTTCTACAGTTTGCTTCTACATGTCTTTAAACTCTTTTATTGTGACTTGAGTTTCACAGGACTCGTACCCAAGCACTACACATCGCATATGCAATGCTGTACAAATTAGCCATATGGAGCTGACTGTGTGATGCAAGCATCAAAGTGTATTAGTTTACAAATCATGCACTATGGTAAAAGTGTTTTCAGGTCATAACACAGTATTGCGCAAGGAACTGCTAGAAAATAAGTCTTTATTAATCAATAACCTGCCACTGTAATCATAATTTGTGTGAAAAGGAATGAAAGTTGTTTTACAGCCACTAGTGTTCATTTCAGCTGGAAACTGTAGTGAAATGTACATATAGGTATGTTTTTGGAGTTTTGCAAAAATGTCGGTAGAGGCAGATTTTTCCGTTGAGCCTAGGTTGGTAATATTACTGCCATGTCTGATGTATTTGGGCTTTGTGATTATTCCAAGACCTTCATGTCTTGGTTTCAACATATGTATCAGTGTTTATGTAAGTAAAAAAACAAAGCAAAACAAAAAAACACCTGCAGCTCACATTTCTCATTGGATGGTGCATTGGAAAAATCAACTCCGATCTAACATGGAGTTCAGAGCAGTTTGGAGCATGGTGAATTTTGGATTTTTGAGGCACTTCTTCAAAAAAAAACACATTTTATCTCCCATTTACTCTGTAAAATCAACATGGGTGGTTAAAAGCTTGTGGTTTGAAGCACAGCTACCCACTGTTTAGGAAACCATCATGGTCATGAATTAAAATGTGCCACTTTGCATCATAGAAGGCATAAATTCTTCGATTGGCTACCTACACTATAATACAACATTTACTTTTAAACATTATACATTCTTGTTTTGCTTGAGGACGCACCTCATACAAGATTAAAGAAAATAAAAATAGAACGAAAAAGTCGAACAAAATAAAAAGTGCACATTAAGTTAGAACTGTCATATTTAGGGTTTTTTAGGGTTGATGGGAAATGTAGTCTCTGAAGGACGCAGGCACACATCGATGGAGCTAATTTGAGTCCCAGGCAACAGTGCGCGCGCACTCACACAAACATGGGTGTCAAAAGGAAAGAGGATGCCGGGAAGCAGGAAGACAATCAACAGCTGAAATTTGGGGAATAGTTCTGAGTTTGTTTTCTGATGTTCCTCCAGTTGTTTCTTCTTCCAGTATAATCCTAAAATAACTCGGGGAGGGTCCAAAACGAAGTCTTAGTGTTGCTTTTTGTCTTTAACGCAGTTTGAAGGACAAGTTCTTCTCTGTGAACACATAGTCTGAGCTAAACTCAGCTGTAGTAGTCTCATGGAGCCGCAGGCAGAGAAACATCGGCCGTATTGTTCTTCCCTCATACGGTTTCTTCAGTGGAGAGCAGCAGAGGATTAATGTACTCAAATCCCTCAAACTCAGACTGGTCTATTCTCTTTATCACATCCCTGAGGAGAGAAACCAACATTATTACTGAACGAGCTACAATTCAACTGTACATGTGGCTTAAAGCTGCTGTCCGTAACTTTTTTTTGTGTTCAAGATTTACAAAAATGATATAATGAGAATGTACAACATGAATCCATTTTCCAAACCGTGTTTTTGTCTTACCCTGAATCATTATGGTACACTTATAATAAGTGTTTATATTGGGACTATTTCAGACCAGTCTGGTAGGAACCGCTGCGGAGGAGCACAGTCCTTGCGTGACTCGCCATAGACATAAACAGAGAGAAGTAGCTCCGGTTGCAGTGTTCTTCCGCAAGACGCATGCAGTTCTGTTTATTAACCGCTAGAGCACAAAAAGTTGCAGACTGCAGCTTTAAAGCAAAGAATGTGGGAAATATTTTTAAAAAATTGAAGGCTAAAGTAAAATTACCGATAAGTGCTAACAAGCATTGCAGGGAAGGACTAGCTGCTGGCATCACATCTTTTACATGTACATTTATTCATTTAGCAGACACTTTTATCCAAAGGGACTTACAAATGAGGAATACAGCAAAGTGATTCACCCTAAGGAGGCAATAATGCGAGAAGAGCCAACAATACAAAGGTTCAAACATTGTCGAGAAGAGTATTTTGAATATGTGCCTAATTTGACCTTCTGTTTACAGTGTGATTAAATACAGCCGTGATTTTTACCATTTCTTTTTGTTTAACAATTGATTGAGCTGGAAAGAATGGAGCTATTTTCCCACAAAATTAAATAAAAAATGCACAATAAAATTATTTTCTTGAGGAATATACACTACCGTTCAAAAGTTTGGGGTCAGTAAGATGTTTTTTGAGAGAGAAATTAAAGCGACAGTAAAGATCTTTATAACGCTACAAATATTTCTATTTCAAATAAATGCTGTTCTTTTGAACTTTCTATTCAGCAAAGAATCCTGGAAAAAAATTATTAAAGAATCCTGGAAAAATGTATTAATGTTTCCACAAAAATATTAAGTAGCACAACTGATTTGAACAGTGATAATAATAAATCTTTCTTGAGCACCGAATCAGCATATTATAATAATTTCTGAAGAATCAATTTCTGAAGAATTGTGCAAGAATCATGTGAAACTGAAGACTGGAGTAATGGCTACTTAAAAATCACAGAAATCAATTACATTTTAAAATATATTAAAATAGAAAACAGTTATTTTAAAATGTAATTTAATTTCACAATATTACTGTTTTTACTGTATTTACTGTATTTTTGATCAAATAAATGCAACCTTGGTGAGCATAAGAGGCTTCTTCAAAAATATTTTAAAAATCTGGTAACAATTTAGGGTCCAATTCTCACTATTAACTAGTTGCTTATTAGCATGCATATTACTAGGATATTGGCTGTTTATCAGTACTTATAATAACAGAACATATTAATGCCTCATTCTACATGGACATATTCTACATCCCTTAATCCTACCTAGTACCTAAACTTAACAACTACTTTACTAACTATTAATATGCAGTAATTCAAAGTTTACTAAGGCAAAAGTCATAGTCAATAGTGAGAATTGGACCCTAAACTAAAGTGTGACCAAAAATATTACTGACCCCAAACTTTTGAATGGTAGATATACAAAATATCTGGTATGTTACTAAAAAGATTGCATCTATTATTATTGTTTTTTTATAGATTCTGCTGGGGATATGTAAACTTATGAGCACATCTGTAAGTGCAGCCTGCCCAACAGAAACAACATCAGCGTCAAGGGGCTGGTTAACCACAAAGGGAGCAGTGGGCAGACAGAATTTCACTAGAGTACAATTGAGAAATTGAGCGGCGTCTTTCTCCTCTTGGCTATTTTCTGCACTGGCAACGATCCTTTACATGTCTAAAGAGATGGTAACATTCTTGCTGAAATCAGACCTCTTGGTCTTCAGAACCTCAGGAATCCATTGATCTATTTTATCAGCCTGTTGAGGATACCACACCGCTGCAATGCTCCACCTCTTCAATGGCGTAATGCTGAAACGATTCAAAACTAGTTTATCACGTTCTGTCAAACACGGTCTATGGAGAGCAATTCTCCTCTCCAACAAGCTCTGCAAGAACTGATATTTCACCAGATCCGGGATCAGTGCCCAATTGTGTTTGTGCTGTGTCTGTTTGAATAAAGTCCCCAAAGGGCCACTTGACTGTATGTGGGTGTGTGTGGGGTCGAAATGCCTCCAGCAAGAGTGAAACCTAAAATAACATGAATGACACCTCTATGCTGTAATATCAGGCTCAGCTTTCAAAGGGAGTGCAGGGGGGAAATGTGTGATGCCACAGAGGAAGAAACACAGAAAGACGGACATTCTGAGCACTGACCAAAATAAACAAGCCTCTTTACTGCACAAATGTTTCTTCAGAAAAGAATAACAAGATAGAGCTTATAAGAAAGAAAGAAAGAAAAGTCTGTACAATTTTGTAATGTTTCTGAAAGAAGTCACTTATGCTCACCAAGGCTTTGATCAAACATACAGTAAAACGGTAATATTGTTAATATTATTACTACTCAAAACTCTTTTTTATTTTAATATATTTGATATGTGATTTATTCCTGTGATGGCAAAGCTGAATTTTCAGCATCATTACTCCAGTCTTTAGTATCATATGATCCTTCAGAAATAATTCTAATATTCTGATTAAGAAACATTTCTTTCACATTTGTGAAAAAATGGGTCGCTCTCAGGAGCTCAGTGAATTCAAGCATGGTACCGTGATAGGTTGCCACCTGTGCAATAAGTCCATTCGTGAAATTTCCTCACTACTAAATATTCCACAGTCAACTGTTAGTGGTATTATAACAAAGTGGAAGCAATTGGGAACAACAGCAACTCAGCCACGAAGTGGTAGGCCACGTAAAATCACAGAGCGGGGTCAGCGCATGCTGAGGCGCACAGTGCGCAGAAGTCGCCAACTTTCTGCAGAGTCAATAGCTACAGACCTCCAAACTTCGAGTGGCCTTCAGATTAGCTCAAGAACAGTGCGTAGAGAGCTTCATGGAATGGGTTTCCATGGCCGAGCAGTTGCATCCAAACCTTACATCACCAAGTGCAATGCAAAGCGTCGGATACAGTGGTGTAAAGCACGCCGCCACTGGACTCTAGAGCAGTGGAGACGTGTTCTCTGGAGTGATGAATCACGCTTCTCTGTCTGGCAATCCGATGGACGAGTCGGGGTTTGGCGGTTGCCAGGAGAACGGTACTTGCCTGATTGCATTGTGCCAAGAGTAAAGTTTGGTGGAGGGGGGATTATGGTGTGGGGTTGATTTTCAGGGGTTGGGCTTGGCCCCTTAGTTCTAGTGAAAGGAACTCTTAATGCTTCAGGATACCAAGACATTTTGGACAATTTCATGCTCCCAACTTTGTGGGAACAGTTTAGGGATGGCCCCTTCCTGTTCCAACATGACTGCGCACCAGTGCACAAAGCAAGGTCCATAAAGACATGGATGAGCGAGTTTGGTGTGGAGGAACTTGACTGGCCTGCACAGAGTCCTGACCTCAACCCGACAGAACACCTTTGGGATGAATTAGAGCGGAGACTGCGAGCCAGGCCTTTTCGCCCAACATCAGTGCCTGACCTCAAAAATGCGCTTCTAGAAGAATGGTTAAATATTCCCATAAACACACTCCTAAACCCTGTGGAAAGCTTTCCCAGAAGAGTTGAAGCAGTTATAGCTGCAAAGGGTGGACCAACTCCATATTAAACCCTACGGATTAAGAATGTGATGTCATGTGCATGTAAAGGCAGGTGTCCCAAAACTTTTGGCAATATAGTGTACTTCAGAATTCTTTGATGAATAGAAAGTTCAAAAGAACAGCATTTGATTGAAATAGAAATATTTTGTGGCATTATAAATGTTTCTACTGTCACTTTTGATCAATTTAATGATCTTGCTGACCCCAAACTTTTCAACGGTAGTGTAAATTTTGTGTAGTCAGCTAAAATAGATAATACACAGGGAATCCAAGTTCTTTTATAAGTTGTTTGTGTAAGCATGTAAAAGGGAATCGTGTCTCTAGTCGCAATGGATTCGGGTTCATCCTTTTCCGCTGCGCTCTGAGACACATCTCACTCTGGACGCACATTCCTTTAATCCAAAAGACTAAATCTCTTACAAGGAAGGATTTCACCCCCCAACAGAACCCCCCCACCCCACCTGCTTTTTTCGTCTGCCAGATCCGTCAAACAAAAAAGGCTTCCATCACTTCCTCCCCCTCCTCTCCTCCACCGCGTGGGACGTCAGGCTTTTCCAGAGCTCTCTCTGCTTTTGAAGTGTCTGGCTGCTGCGTTCCTTTGAAGCCTGCTTGGAAAATCTTGTATTGAACTAAGAACCCGCCGTGGCTCTATAGATTACTGTCTGTCAGTTCACCTGACTGCGGCCCACTTGCATTCTGCTAATTATGAGTGACAGGTTTACCGACAAATTGACTTCAATCGGCTTGTAGACTGCAATGATTGTGTACTCAACGGTTAGTGTTCATAGTTTGAGGTGCATCTTGGGCTTCTCATGGAGAGCGAAGATATCAAATCACCTCAAGATACTGAATGACCTCATTCGAAAGCATCACACTATGTCCTAACCAGATGCGACGCGATTAGATTCCAGCGACAAGCAATTTGTCTGTCCACACCAGGCATGACGTGACTACGAGATGCAACTAAATCAATCAAAAATCACAGCCAATCAGAACAGCATACATAGTAAAAGCAAATCGGTAAGTACATAGTCAAATTCATAAATATTACGCCATTTTAACCTTATTAAAAATACATACTGAGTGACTGACAAACTTTGTCATAGAATACACTTGTTTCTTTATACTGAGATCGCAGTTTAAACATTCTTGTTTCCTTTCATTTATTTTCAAGATCTGAGGTGAATTATCCATTGTCGTTTTTAATATGGCTATAAAAGTCACACAAAAAATTCAAACTCATATTAAATTATTTTAACATTAAATAAAGCACATGATCAGTGCCCAAGATTATCATTGTCATACTTTGTATGTTGTTGTTCCAGCTCAGGGAGGTTAGGACAAAAACCCTGATTAACATTGAAAAGACGCAGCATGTGTCGCAGCATCACGTTGCATCTGGTTAGGACACAGTGTTTAAATTTGAATTCAATGAAGTAGAAATGAAATGAACTGAAATTTTAATGTAAAACATGTAATGTAGACAGAATACAATAACACAACGATAGAAAGATAAAACGATAGAATGACAGAACAACAGATAGAATGATAGAACGATAATAGAACAATAGATAGAATGATAGATAGAATGAGAGAACGATAGATAGAATGATAGATAGAACGATATAATATAGATAGAAAGATAGATTGATTGAACGATAGATAGAACGATAGAATGATAGATAGAATAGAATGATAGAACGCTAGATAGAATGATAGAAGATAGATAGAACAATAGAATGATAGATAGAACGATAGATAGAAAGCTTGATAGAATGATAAAGAACGATAGCTAGAATGATAGAAAGATAAAAAAGTATGAGAGAACGATAGAATATAGATAGAAAGATAGATAGATTGATTGATAGATAGTTCTAATTCTTCAATTCTAAATTCTGAATAACCCCGGTAAGCATTGTATGTTTTGAATGCACAGCCCTCAGATTTTGATAACGGGATGAATTTCAGTCATTGTACTAAATCACGTTGTTAATCAAAGATGCCGCCCTCTTTCTGAGCTGCATTTTTGGAGCTCCATTTAATGTAAATTGAAAACAGGAATCCTTTTTAGTAGCTTGAGGGCCGCCTGTCTCTATGGATCAAATCAGAATAACAAATTCAGCCAGATATAAAAGTCATTGTGAAGACCGGAGTCCCTCTCCAGAGAAATACACCTCTACAGAACAATACGTCTCAAAGCCTGGCGTGATTGTCCTCTATGAAGAATGACTGGAATGTCTGAAGAATCTCTTGAGAGAAATGGGGTGAGACCTCAACAACTGCCCCAAATGTATTCAGACATGCAATGAGCCAACCTACAGTCCTCCACCATCAAATAATCGACTAGCCTCTTATTTTAGCACTTGTTTTAATCACAGCGGTATTCAAAAGGTCCGAGTTTATGAATGAGTGACTGGAGAAAAGACTTGAAAGCTTAAAAGCCCCCCTAGAAACTCACTTCACACTGATTAAAGCCAGTTTCCACCTGAATGTATGGTTTTTAATGCCTCTCGGCATCAGGTTTTAGCCGTTTAAGAGCTGTTCTTTGTCCTCCCTTTCAATGTGGCCCTTTTCGGTGCACCTCATACTGTAAAGCAATCAGAAACTCCAGAGGGGATGTTTCCATATGACATCACCACCTCTTGACGATAGCCTCCAGATGGGTAAACCATTTCACTTCATCTCACTCTCACTTCTGAAGGGGAATCTTAGACATAAACCTCACCATCCTGACCAGCAGAATCAAGCCGAGTGGAAACCCCCGTTATTAAACGCCTAAATCTTCTGCTGGTGCAGTCATGTAACTTTGAAGTCGTTAAATTATTACATAAACGCTCTCGAGATGGATTCCGCAGAAGTGACGACTGACTTTAATTTTCATTTAAACATTTGGAAGATGTTAAGGTGTGTAAGGAGATGCCAGTTTGTCTTTTCATAATTCAAATTTGGATATATTTTACCAAACACGAGTCCAGTCATATTAGCGTTTTTTAGAAACTGAACAGGTCTTTGGAAAACAGGTGGAGTGATTCTTCTGTCATAGATCTTTACTGATCATTTGTGGTCATGAAATGCCCTTCGGCCAAGCATAACATTTTTCAATACTTACTCGTCGTCTGGTGTTAGCTGCACGGGTTCGTTGGTGAACTGCGTGTCAAAGTTGTCTAAACCGTAGTCGTCTGTGATCTGAGGTTTGAACGGTGGCGTCACCTGCTTCTGTTCCAGCTAGAAGAGAAAAGTGAGAAAATTATCGATTAGTACAGAATCCACTCCAACATTACAATATCAAGAACCTTGATCAGATAAGACTATTTGATTATCTTCTATGCCCCCCACCCCACCCACCCAAAAACACAAAAAAGAAATCTAGTGAGCTGCCTTGCTGTCTATACTGTCTACATTGCAAAGTAGAGGTCTTCACGGGTCCGCTTGGATCCGAAAACCCGAGGTCTGAGCAGGTTTAGGTCCAAAACTTCAACGAGTGCCTCGGACACAGGTCGGGTTCGGTACTAGTGGCCTCGGGTAATTTCAAATAATTGTGCTTTTTCCAAATGGACCCGAGAAGAACCAAATTCTTTTAAATCTTTCCCCACTAGCGTTTTTTTTTTAAAAATGTTGCCAGCCACCACCAGCGGTTTTGGTAATTTTCACAAAAAAATCCGCGACAAGTGTGTGTTGCGTTCTTTAACGGTCCGCCTGGAAACAAATGCTGTGACGCCAGAACACAGAACACTGTTGTGTTTACAACCTTGGCCAATGAAAGTTGCGAAAAAGTCAAGACCTTCTGCTATCAGTCTGAAGGTCTGGCTACGTGAGACTACATTTTTGCCTACCGGTTCAACGTCAGCATGGATTAAAATACACTTTAATCATCTAATGGTCAGGTAAGTAACATTATGCCAAAAGTTATAGGACGTAATGAGGTTACAGTGATGAGTGACTGACATTTCCGCACTTCCGTGCGTACTTGTGCGTTCATGTCAAGTGCATTTTTGATAAACGCACATAGAAAAGAAAAATGCCAACAAACGGCCATTTATCATGTGGTTTTGCGATCTCGCTAGTTTCCAGTGATTTCTTTCGGATTAGTTTTCTGATAAACTTCCATTTGTTGGTGAAATTATGGGTTTGTGTGACGTTGTTCCAGAGAGGCGTGTTACGGGCGGGTTTTAGTGAAGCGCTGCGGCGCTTCTAGCCAGACAGTGGAAACGCAGCATGGTTTTGGGCTCGGTGCTACAGGTTCGAGGCTATAAGCCCAGCCCGGCCCGGCCCAAATGAAAGCCCTGGCTCGCACTGGCCTGACAGTGGAAACGTGGCTATTGATGTTAAAGGTTCTTCATGGAACCATAGATGCCAATACAGAACCTTTATTTTTAAGAGTGTAGTCTGTTGTTATCATGTTGCTAAACTAAACACATGATACACTAATGGACTCGATGCATGGCATTCAGCCTCAGTGACCACCGCAACTTCTGGTGTGGCACAAAATTAAATCTCGAAGTAGGCATGCATATAGTCTATAAACATAAAATACATTGGAAACAAAAATACTGGGGAAACAAGTACATTTTAAATTAGAATTAGTTTTTATTGATACTTTTTGGTATTGAATGAAATACAAGAAATGTCACTTGACTCCACCATCTTGGAAGGGAGCCTGACAATGTCCTGGCAAGAAGTTCATATGAAAAACATATTTTTCAAAGCAGGACCAGATCATATGTGCCAATGTTTATGAGATTCCATAAATGGAACACTGTGACATCCATGTTCAAGCAAAAACACAAAAAAGAGACAAAAGAAAGCAAGCCATTTTTGTTTGTGCTCTCAAGGCCACTAATATTTCATTACTCGCGGCATTAAAACACTCCGAAACAAACCAATGGCCCTTGTGTGAGGGATACTTCAGTTTGTGTAAGATCTGAAGTACCTCAGAGTAGAGCCCTGCACGGGCCTCAAATCTAGGCCCTAGCCCGGCCCTGGCCCGAGACGGCTTATCAAAAATCTCAGCCCGAGTCCGACTGGAGCCCGTGTTTTTCGAATTTCGGAAGGCATTTACTCCTGGTCTTTTCACAATCGGATAGATATCTGATCAGAGAAAACGAATGAAATGACCAGGTGTAAAAAGGCCGTAACTCTTCCAGCTGCGCTCAAGGAATGCTTGCTGCTGCTGCTGGCGCGGACTCTGAACACTGCGAGCCAGTCTTGACAGTCGCGGTATCATGGTCTCGTGTTGTTTCCACCCGCGCAGCCCATCTTATAGTTTCTTTTAATGGGTGAATGTCTAAAATATAAAAAGGAGAAGCCTAAAACAGGCCCGAAGCCCGGCCCTAGGGGCGTAAATAGCCCTCGGGCTGAAATGCAGCGCTCTACCTCAGAGTGTTTTTTTTTATAAAAGAGAATAAGACAAAAAAAGTGGAGAGGGACAAGGAGAGGAGTAATGGTGGGCAGAAAGAAGAAAGAAATGGACCACAGTATTTATTGTAGACTGAGGTTTGATGTTAAGCACTTGTCCGAACAGACCGATTCTGTGGACGTCAACACTATGGTTCAGATAAGGTTTGTTTTCACATGTTGGACTCTTTTTGCTTTGCTAACGTTCTCTGTGTGTTTTGAGGACATGATCCTGCTGTGTTCCACTCCACGCCGATCTGCACAAACTGGAACAGATGGCCCCTCTTCTCTCCTTTCACTACTATCTCACTCTCTCTCTATTTAGTCTAATTCATGAGTCCAGCTTAATGTCTCTTGTGTCGGTCTGTCAAATGGCTGCAAATAGATTTTTATATTTATTAAAGAATCTGTGGTCGGCAAAATATTCTGAATAGTTTCTATGCAGTTACTAGGCCGTTGCTAAGTGGTTGCTAAAGTGTGACCAAAGCCAAAAGAGCCTGCCACATCTCAACTTCCTATTTTCTCTTACTTTCCAAATCATTTTCTGTCATTCTTTGATATATACACTACCGTTCAAAAGTTTGGGGTCAGTAATATTCTTTTTATAAAGAAATTAATACTTTCATTCAGCAAGGACATATTAAATAGATCAAAAGTGACAGAAAATACATTTATAATGATACAAGAAAATTCAATTTCAAATAAATGCTTTTAAAACTTCTATTCATCAATGAATCCTGAAAAATAGTATCAAGGTTTCCACAAAAATTTTAAGAAACACAACTATTTCAACATTGATGATAAAAAAAATATTGAATGATTTCTGAAGGATCATGTGACACTGAAGAAAATTCAGCCATCACAGGAATAAATTACATTTTAAAACATATTCAAATAGAAAACAGCCATTTTAAATTGTAATAATATTTCACAATATTGCTGTTTTAACTGTATAAATGCAACCATGAGAGACTTCTTTCAAAAACTTTAGACCGGTAGTGTATGTCATCCTACTCTTTCCCAAGAGCAATACATTCTGCCTTTGCATATGTGTGGATTGCAGTGTAATGGCAAAACAAACGTGGAGAGAGACATAACAGAGAGTTAAAGACAGTACACAGGGGAAAAAGAGATGTTAATTGGTGCCCAGTCGCCATGTGTGCGTGTTTTTATTCCCGAGGCCATTGACTCCAGAGAGGCAGGCGTGACGCAGTTGGCTGCAACCTGCCTGGCGGAACATGCTAATGCTCGTCTCTGTAGCAGAAAACCAATTACACACGCACACCCATCCAGATGCACAGAGACTCTTCTCACTGATGTGTGGGAGGGGATTATTCCCACACAGCTCCTTCACTAGTTCTCGCTTCCCGCCGTTCTCTCACTCTCTCTGTCGGGGTCTGGCATCATCCTCTCTGTGACAAAATGAACGTAAACTCACTGGTAAACTCACTGATTGCAATCGGACACTATGGCTCCCTTGACACGTGGCATTAACATGTTTTCTGTGATCGCATCACAATCGGAAAGCACTCGATCACATTAAAAGTGCCAACAATGCACACAGGATGATCACGGACTAACACATTTTGAATCAGGAATGCATGTGACCTTATTGGATTTGTAATGTAGATGCAATTTTTTTTTATGATTCTAGTCACCAGAGATGGATTTTAATACCAGGTTTACAAAAACAGGGGCAAAGTCTCATTCCAAACCTGTATAAGTTTCTAGTTTCTTTTTTCTTTTGCAGAACACAAAATATTTTGAAGAATGTGTTTTTAGCTATACCATAGAAGTCAATGGGGTCCAAAATAACCTTTCATTTCACTTTTTTAAAAAAAGGATTAACCCAGTGGAGAATAACAACTACCCGTCTCTCACACATACACAGACATCTGCTATCACAGGAATGGATAATTATTATTAATAGATTCAAACAACAGCAGTGGCAAAGCTGGCTGAAATAAAAAAATAAATAAATAAATAAAAAAATCACACGATCATTATCTGATCCCTGTGACAGCGTGTCATGGCTGTTCTGTGTTCTAGAATAAAAGAGAAAAGCTTTCTTTCTATTCGCCACTTTTTTAAAAAATTAAACCAGGTTTGAATTACAATGATTCATTTAATTGAGCTCATTTGAATAAAATGCTTTTAAGACTTAATCTTTTAAGACTAAACAATGACTCTGATTTACAGTTGTGTTGCGTCTTTCTACATACATTAGAAAAGACCTTGATTTCACTGCAGCTATAGATAAGAAAACAGGAAATCCACATACAAGAGGATTATCTATGCTGGAGTACTGTGGCGTAGTCTGAAAACCAGACAAATGTGTAGTGTGTGTGTGTGTGTGTGTGTGTGTGTATATAGTATTATATATAAAATTATATATGCCTAAATACATTTTAAATGCTAAACATGAATTTATGCATCATTTATGATTTCGTGTAATATGTATTTCAATTTGCAAAGTGTGTAAATAAACAATCACAGAGGATCCACATACATACACAACGTCAAGACGCAATAATTCTCCGTTTATAGAATCACAATTGCTCTGTTACACACACACACACTAATCCAGCATAGATCCAGCGTGAGGTGTAAAGAATGTCTAATGCATTCATCATGCTCTCACGCAATCTCAAATTTCCTTTTCTTCCACTTGAGGAAGTCACAAGCTAATTGAATGTCCTCTTACTGTACATGTGAATGTGAGCTGAGGAGCCTTTGATTCCCACTGTGAAGAGTGAGACTGACTCCAGGTCAGGGTCTAAACTTGGCTTGTGATGTGTAGTGTTATCAACTGCCCAAGGTTCAGATGGTTAGCATAATCCAGTTGGACTGGTAGATGCTGTAACTACACCATCCGGTTACAAAAAGCATTCAATCGTAGCTGTGTTTTTGATGAAAGGCTACGTTCACACTGTCAATTTTTGGGATTGACAACCACATTTAGTTACCAGGTGTGTGTCTTGAAATGTCTCGTTCACACAGCAACTTACAGTAGCGTCTTGAATACTGTCTGTATGAACGTGCAAGTAGAGTCAAGCCTGTATTCTCTAACCAGTAACCAAAGAAATATCAAAGATGGCAACGTCCATAAAACTGAAAAGTCTCATCACTTTTGACAACAAGAGTCCAACTGAGCCACAAGTTTATCCCTTAAATCTTCATTAACCGACAGAAGCTTCAATGTAACCACGCTAGCCGGACACTTTAACCGTTGCACTCGCATCTCACGTCCTTTACAGCGTCTCACGCATGACACGCATTTGAGTCGCGTATAGAACACAAAACGACGGGAGCCGCTCCGGTGGAGAACAGTGACTGGATCTAGAAACTTCAGATGACACACGGCTCATATCTGTTGCTGTAAGTTAACAAAACCAAAACCACACACGAAACCCCTTAGCAGAGTGACTCTCTCGCACTGTATGAAGTGACAGACAACTAGTTTTCCAGTGCGGTTCCGTTCACACAGCGCAGGTTTTCCGAGAATGCGATTGAGAGTCCTGAAAATTTACGGGTGTGAGTTCGGTTATAGAATGCAGTTGTCACTCCCGTAAATAACCATACTGTGTGTGAACGTAACCATATTAAGGACTCAAATTTTAATGTATCAATGTTATTTCCAGGTTTAAATTAGGTTTTAAATCCCAAGCAATCTCAAGACATTTGGACCCCACTGTATAGTATATATATATTGTTTATGTTGCAGAATGGGCCGTCAAATTCAAACTGGTCTCAGCAAAAACAAAAATTAGAGAGAACATTGATACCAATTTCTCCCCACTCGAGGATCTACATGCACCAGATCCAAACCTCTTGGGTCTCAAGACTGGTCTCAGATATGGACTTCCTGTGCAGCCTCCCCTGCTAAATCTGTCTTTACCCGCTGCCGTCACAGAGAGTGAGAGTTCTGCTGCGTCTCCCCTCCAGGGCCCATACTGCAGACGGTGTGAAGAGGATCTGTCTGAGCGGAGAGAAGCTTTTACACCAGCCGCACCATTCTGTCTCTCTCCCTGTCCCACTCGCTCAGTCTACCCCCTGCTTTCTCATTCAGCTCGCTTTCTATCACTTTGTCTCTCACCGTCTCAGTCCACCTCCCTCTTCTCATTCATCTCTCTCTCCTTTTCTCACTCTCTCCCACTTTGTCTCTCACTGTCTAAAATAATTTCCCTCTCCTCATTCAAGCCTTTCTCACTCCATCTTTTGCAATCTGCCACACACCGTCTCTTTCACTCCCTCTGTCTCTCACTGTCTAAATCACAGTCCCTAAACGAACACTGAAGCTTCTCTCATTTCCCTTATCTTCACTCCGTGACTTTTTTCTATAATTCCTATTTCCATGTTCTTTCTCTCTGGCATTTTCAAAATAGTCATAACACTCTCCGTAAGCTAGTATATGGGTGAGTCTTCAAAGACAGGCACTCATGTCACCAAATTTTTATTGAAACTTAAAGATTTTCTCTTGAGACTTTTGGAAGTTTAACAATGATATATTCTGTTAACCTCCCCTTCTATTTCAATTTTCTTCAATAAAACAATTGTGAATATTATCATTTATGTTTATATTTTAATAATTATTTTGTATATATTTGCTGACTGAGGCAATCCAGATTATTATTTATTTATTTTTTTAATGATTTTTCTTCTTTTTGTGTGTAAATGTGTCTTTTGTTGTCCTACGTTGGTTACTGTTTTCTGCTTTTGTGTTTTGTTAATATAACTTCAAAACTTTAAAGGTGTCATGAACTGGCTTTTTTTTATTTTTTTATACTGTTGTCTGAGGTCAACTTACTAGGTTTGCGTGGTTTTTACATTCAAAAACATCATAATGAATAAGTAATAGGCTATTCTCTACCCTGGTTTTGAGCCTCTCTCCTGGAACGCTCGGTTTTTATGGGCGTGCCGCATTGAAGACTTGGAAGTAAACGCCCACTGCTATGATTGGATAACAGTTTTGCATATTATAATTAGTTTCGACTCCCCCGTCAGTACACGTGGGGAATTGTTTTGAAAACGTCCAATGTGGAAAAATGGCAACCGGAATGATTCGCCCATACATGTTTGACCCAGAGTCTGATCCCGAATCGCAGGACAATGAACCAAGAACACCTCAAATACAAAGGATATTACAGCCTGTGACAGCTTGGTAAGTTATCCTTAATTAGGTTTATTTCCAATGTATCTTTTAGGTTTTTCTAATCTTTTAACTGTCAGTTTGACAAGCTACATCCTTCATAGTTGGACCCTTCTGTGACTGATTAGACACGTACACATAATCAGTAGATATCAAACGATCTGTACCAATGCAATACTATCACATATAAAAAACATGTTTTACTCACATAAGTGTGTTGCACCATTCCTGTCGGATCCAATATAAAAGGCACAGCACTGTGTTTTAATCTCAGTATGTCTGCAAATCCAGTCTCGACCTGTGTCTTGTTTACAAACGATTCCGCGGTGAAATGAAGCGAACAAACGTGCAATGTCTTACGCACCTGAGCTGGAACTTCATTAAAAATAAAGTTCAACCACACATTCCTAATATTAGAATCCGAAGGAAGCTTATGCAGCGACTGTGTTCTTCCACAACCAGGCACAGCGCAATATCTTGCTATCTTCGGCATGTTTATTGCTCGGTAGCGCGATCCGTTTTGCTCCACGAGTCGGTGGGCGGGGCTACAGAATCAGGCGTACTTATTCTTACGTTGAGGCGGCGTTTAACCACACGATGACGTCAAGGGTTGGCATATTCTGAGATCGAGCGTTTGCTGGGCATGGTGTCAATAAAAGCTTTTCTTTGACTAACAAGGAAGTTTTCAGCTCCGAAACTTACAGGATATTCTTATATCACAATGAACTTTTATATATCAAAGGCTGAATGAAAAGTTGATATCTCAATTCATGACCTCTTTAAATAAAATATAAAAAAAAAACTAAAAGATTTACATTTTTTCTGTTTGTTATATGAAGGTCACATTAAAACTGTCTTAGGAACTTTCCTTCATTCTTTACAAAAGTAGTTAAAATAAATTCCAATTTTGTTAAAAATTTTAATTTCATTAATATAATATATAATTAATATAAAGTATTAATATCATCTTTTAATCATATATTAATTATTACATTCTTAAAACAGTAATTGTTAAACTTAAACATTAGTTATAATTAATAATAATTTTAAATAAACTATATATAATTTATTTAATAAAATTAGTTCAATAATAAATTACTTAATAAACTTCAATAATAAATATTTCAATATATACTGTGAAAATGTAAAAATATCAATTGTAATTCAACTGTAAACTCTCAGTTGTGGTGTCATTTCCACAATGACCAAACATTTTTTTTTAAATCCTAGTGTACTAGTGTCCATACTTGGTATAGAATTTTGACATGAAATGTATAGAAAATGAAGGTATAGAATATTTTATTGCTTGACATGCTGTAATTTTGTCAAATTGTGCAAGCAAAATATGAAAATATAATTTAATTGTGTGTGTGTAGGATACATAAAATGCTAGCTATGAAATTAGCCTTAGCAAAACAATTAATTTGCTAATGTTTGATGTTGTTTCCACCACAGAATGTTATTATATACATAACTTGAAATGTGGTGGAAGTGACATTTGTTGGTTCAGAAAAAATTGCAAAAATTACAGGATTGTCCTGTGAAAAAAAAGTTTATTTCTTGAAAAAAAGGCAAAATGTACTCATAGTTGAACAAACACCCATATACATTGATGTGTATTGATATGTTAAAGAAACTTGTTTGACATCTGGTAAAGCTAAAAGGCACATGTTAATCATCACAGACAGGCGCCAGACACGTGTGCGATCAATCATCAAAAGAAAGATGAAAAGAAATATTTCCGAAATGGCAATTACAGCTTTTACTTAAAAGGTCAAGCTAAAAGAAATATCACACTGTAAAAAAGCACAGCAGTGAAAATATTCACTTGAGACGGGTATATCAGTGTAGACGCGGAAATAGTTCAGACAGGCTACGTGCTTTCAGTTGAGCATCAAATCAATGTCTTCATTCATTCATGAGCAATTAACAACAAGTGTAGCGCAACCCCGTTCATTAGAGGAGCTCAGGGGGTTGTGTGCGAGTCTGTGTGTCCAAACTCATCCATTACGCTGGTAAAGTGGCAGAAAATCAACTGCAGCAACTGAAGCATGCTGCGTTAGTGACAGAACTCTAGAGCGCATAATTTCCTTTCCACGTTGCCGAACTTCTGAGAGCACATCAGGAAATACACGGTGGACACGACCAGCCAACGCTAACTGCAATTACAGCTAACAAAACGCGACAGATCGCAGCTGAACGCCTGGCTGAGGACTCAGTTATGTGAAGATGTACAGTGCAAGTACAGTGTCTCTGAGGCAAGTATGAGATGAGATGATCATACTATGAAAAACTCATTTGCTGCCTCTGCAGTTTTTATGACCCAGACTGATTCTGCATGCTGTTTTCAGATTCTGATTTCAGATTCTGATACTGATTTGTAGAATTCAGAAGACACACAAAAGACAAATGTCAACTATCTTAAAGTCGTGATGTGACGGAAGTAGCAACAGATCTTTTCTCTTTCATATTATGATGCATTATTGACGAATTATTGATTGAATAATTAAAAAATGTAGGGTGGGGTCTTGGTTCAATCCATTGGTTGTTGATTAGATGAAGGCAGATTTGAATGAGAGCTTGCAGTGGATTGTAAGAAAGGGACTGGGTTTATGCAGACAAAATTATTGGAGATGTCCAGCATATATTTCAATGGAAAATTGAGTTTTAACATTTTCAGAAAAATTAAAAATGAAGCATATGCATGGATAATTGCATGGATATGCATGGATCATTGAATCGTTCATCAATAACATGCATTTAAAAAGATAATTTCCATTTCATGCTGACTTTTTAAACAAAAACTAAAGATTTTGTGACACATTTGAGATACACTATATTGCCAAAAGTTTTGGGACACCTGCCTTTACATGCACATGAACTTTAATGACATCCCATTCTTAATCCATAGGTCTTAAAATGGAGTTGGCCCACCCTTTGCAGCTATAACAGCTTCAACTCTTCTGGGAAGGCTTTCCCCAAGGTTTAGGAGTGTGTTTATGGGAATTTTTGACCATTCTTCTAGAAGTGCATTTGTGAGGTCAGGCACTGATGTTGGACGAGAAGGCCTGGCTCGCAGTCTCCGCTCTAATTCATCCCAAAGGTGTTCTATCGGGTTGAGGTCAGGACTCTGTGCAGGCCAGTCAAGTTCCTCCACACCAAACTCGCTCATCCATGTCTTTATGGACCTTGCTTTGTGCACTGGTGCGCAGTCATGTTGGAACAGGAAGGGGCCATCCTCAAACTGTTCCCACAAAGTTGGGAGCATGAAATTGTCCCAAATGTCTTGGTATGCTGAAGCATTAAGAGTTCTTTCACTAGAACTAAGGGGCCAAGCCCAACCCCTCAAAAAAAACAACAACAACACACCATATTCCCCCCTTCACCAAACTTTACACTTGGCACAATGCAATCAGGCAAGTACCGTTCTCCTGGCAACCGCCAAACCCAGACTCGTCCATCGGATTGCCAGACAGAGAAGCGTGATTCATCACTCCAGAGAACACGTCTCCACTGCTCTTGAGTCCAGTGGCGGCATGCTTTACACCACTGTATCCGACGCTTTGCATTGCACTTGGTAATGAAAGGCTTGGATGCAGCTGCTCGGCCATGGAAACCCATTCCATGAAGCTCTCTACGCACTGTTCTTGAGCTAATCTGAAGGCCACACGAAGTTTGGAGGTCTGTAGCTACTGACTCTGCAGAAAGTTGGTGACTTCTGCGCACTGTGCGCCTCAGCATGCGCTGACCCCACTCTGTGATTTTACGTGGCCTACCACTTCGTGGCTGAGTTGCTGTTGTTCCCAGTTGCTTCCACATTTGTTATAATACCACTAACAGTTGACCATGGAATATTTAGTAGTGAGGAAATTTCTAGAATGGACTTATTGCACAGGTGGCAACCTATCACGGTACCACGCTTGAATTCACTGAGCTCCTGAGAGCGACCCATTCTTTCACAAATGTTTGTAGAAGCAGTCTGCATGCCTAGGTGCTTGATTTTATACATCTGTTGCCAGTGAAGTGATTGGAACACCTGAATTCAATGATTTGGAGGGGTGTCCCAATACCTTTGGCAATACAGCGTATATAATATATAATGATCTATAATCTATAATAAAGTGATGAATGTTTTTGTTTTGTCAACTTTTGTGGTATCTAAAACATTTTAAATCCCTGTTGAGCCATATATACTGTATACTTAAGCATATAAAGAATACCTTTAAAAACCACCATCCTTTTGTTTCAACTTCCTTTGGGAAGGTTCAAGCCTTAATTAGGAGGGTCACAACCCCACAATTCCAGTTCGCATCCTGAAGAAATTCAAAATCAACATGAAATGGTGTTCCCATTTTACTTCTCTAACGTGTATCATAGACGGGACATGGTTTTATCCATCCATTTATAAACTGATTGGAACATGAAAAAAGGGCATTACAGACCAGAATGGAGCCAGGTAATTATATTACAAATATAGGCCTATATTACAAAGATAAGCATTTTTTCTTTGGAACAACATGCACATGGATTTAGAAAGCAAACGTGGTCGATTTTAATTTCATTTTGAAATTTAAAAAAAATTAAACAAAATTGTAAAATGTTTAAAAAGCATTGTTTTTTAACAACATGATGATTCTATGAATGATAGGAGTGTAAATTCTATGGAAATCTTAAACATTTTCTTCAACAGGTGCTGATTCTGTGTGGGACTCTTAACTAAACTCATTCTTTTCATCTATCTCTCGTTACTTCTCTATCTACCTATTTGTCTTTCTCTACCTCTCTGTATTGCACCCAAAGTCTTCCTCTTACACATACTAATTCACTCATTACACACACACATACACACGCTCTCTGCAATTCCTGAATATTGTATGCTCTCTCACTGACTTTCATGTTTCAGCATTGTGTGCATCATTTATACCAGACCAATTAACATCCCCCCTTAAACCTTGTGCCGCTTCAGCAAAGGCTAAATCTCATTTGATATTCTCTTTCATTTCTGCTGCTTGTACGGAGGATAACACCCACCTATCAATGACCACCACACTACATCCTCCCTTCCAAAAGTGTAGTTCATAAACAACTCATAGAGTTTGAAAGAGCTGCTGTAATCCTTGCTTAAACAGTCTAAAATAATAGCATTTTTATGGGATGATTTTAGTATCAAAATGATTAATAAATGCACGCACAATTATCCATGAACTTGATAAATGTTACAGATATGTTTTACTATCCACAAACAAATGCCTTTCAACTTGTGTGTACAAAATACAGAATTACATGAATGTGCAGCTATTTGTACAAATAGAGACATTTTTGTGAATATAAATTATTTTGCATTAGTGTATCATAATTTGAGCATGCAACAAAGAAGATGTGCATTTGTGGATCATGTGACGCGTGCATTTATTGACGTCTTTTCTGCGTCGATCTCATTTGATTCGTTTGGATTTTGAGACTTTCTTTTCGCGTTTTCAAGCATTGCACAACCCACACACAAACAACTACCAGTGAATACGCCTGGTGCTAATTATTAATGTATGCACAAATACCAAATGTGCATTTCTACATTATCTAGTGATATTAAAAGACCAAACTCCGTAGGCCTACATACCTTATTAATATAGCAGATAAAAGAAGCCTAGAAATATGAGCGCAACTGGAGAGTTTCACGTTAAGTGTTTTCTTTCTAAGGGAGGAAATGCGTGAAACTTTGCGCATCGTGTTCATATTCTAGGCCCTTATCTGTACACAGTAGGCTAAGCGTTTTCTCCCATAGAGCCTATTATAAAAGAAAACGCTTAATGTGGCTTAATGCAGTAAGACGGTGATATTAAAAAAGAATAGGCTATACACTTTATTGAACATGCGCTATACTGCATATTAAGCATTTTATAATGGTTTTCTATGGGAGAAAAATGTTGTGATGAACAATGTTGTGTTCATAACCTGATTTAATCTGCTTGCCTATACAAAGTATGCGTTATTAATACCTTTTTAATGTTAGCCTACTGTTAAGCGTTTCCCTCGCCTTTACAACGAGGAAACATTACGCGTCTTACAGGCAGAAGAACGCTTACGGTGCCGGAGTCTGTTTTGGCAGGATACTGCCATCTAGTGGTAGCAGGTTTTCTTAGACAGCTGTGTGTGTGGATCGTGCAACGCCAAACCGGCGAAATGAAAGTCTCAAAATCCAAATGAATCAAATAGAATCTCACAAACGAGTCAATGAATTCATGCGCGTCACCGGATCCACAAATGCACATCTTACTCGTTGCACGCACAAATTCTGACCAACATTAATATAAAATCTAATTTTTGTATTCACAATTATGTCTCTATTTGTACAAAATGCTGCACATTCATGTAAATCTGGATTTTGCACACACAAGTTGTAAAGTATTAGTTTAAATGTAGAAATGCACATTTGGTATTTGTGCATACATTAATAATTAGCACCAGGCGTATTCACTGGTAGTTGTTTGTGTGTGGGTTGTGCAATGCTTGAAAACGCGAAAAGAAAGTCTCAAAATCCAAATGAATCAAATGAGATCGACGCAGAAAAGACGTCAATAAATGCACGCGTGTCACATGATCCACAAATGCACATCTTCTTTGTTGCATGCTCAAATTATGATACACTAATGCAAAATAATTTATATTCACAAAAATGTCTCTATTTGTACAAAATTTTGCACACACAAGTTGAAAGGCATTTGTTCGTGGATAGTTAAACATATCTGCAACATTTATCAAGTTCATGGATAATTGTGCGTGCATTTATTAATCATTTTGATACTAAAATCATCCCATACATTTTCTATTGTTGTTGTTGAAGCTGATTCAATCTAGGTTTGGGTCAGTACTTTAAACCCGATCATCTTGGATAACTTCCATTGCAATTTATATTTTAAAAGTGCCCCTATTATGTTATTTTAAAGGTTTCTAATTTTGCTTTGGAGGTCTCCTACAATAGGTTTACATGCATCCAAAAGTCAAAAACACTTTCATTTTCTCATAATTTACATTGCAGCATTACCGCTTTTCTCTAAACGGTTTGATAAATAATTCAGTCTCTCTAAACCCTTCCTTTTCAAAAGCCTACTCTGCTCTGATTGGTCAGATGGCCCAGTCTGTTGTGATTGGTCTACCAATTACAGCACATGTAGGAAACTAAAACGTCCGTTTCCTTATCTGAATTTCAACTCCGGATGCTTCCTCAGCACTTTTATACACAGTGATACGAGCAGTAATGATGGCGTCGGTCCAATACCGTATCATTTTGAGCTTTTCGACATGTCAACAACACAAACCAAACTCTTCCAGGCTTCAGCTACAACTGCAGTGTTTGAGGGTGGGCCAAAGTAGACGTTGTTCGCAGGCAGCCAATGAAGACCATAGGCTGGCATTATGCAAGTTTGTTACAAACCTACGTAGATTGACTGATGACTCGTTTCCGGCAGCTCAGAATCGGTTTGTTCTTTTGGGAGACAATAACTACATTTATTGCACACTTTGATCTTCAAAACTTTGCAGACCTTTTACATTCACAAACAGCTATATAACACACTACTTGAAAGGTAATACCCAAAAAAGCATAATAGGAAAAACAACCCTTACAAACTTTCATGTCGTGAAAAAAATGTACACTACGTTTGATACTAATTTTAAGCGGGAAAAATATAAAAGATAACTGCGAGCAGTGATTATCGGGGTTCAAGCGCTTTAAGGCCTTTAAGCATACACGTAAAAAGGTATTATGTTTTATTTAGCAAGCATGTAATCACTTAGATCATAGATAGAAAAGATCATTTACAGCCACCACAGGCAGTTTACTAAGGAATACATGGTGCACAAAGCTTTTTTCACCTTTATAATAGTTAAAGCGCCAGTTGAGTTTCCATGTTTCTTTAGAATCATGAAAAGAATAATTGATAATTATTGACAATCAGACTCCAGAGAATCTTGCTGCACTGGTTTGGTTCTGATCGGGCCAAAAACCTAGGACTAGTTGGCAAAAGTAGGTTTTTCAAAAAATTTCGCCAGGATGATGATCGTAACCGTCTATTCCAACGATATAAGACACTTGAGCATACGCCTAACGGTTTAGGAGTTATAAGCGATTTCGTACTTTTCACCGCTGTAGTGCCCCCGTCTGGTCGATCGGGACGAGCCTTGGTGACGTTGTAGACAGTATGAGTACTAACAGCCCTCAAAGTTTCAAGTCTCTACTACTTACGGTTTGGTCTGCCCGATCACTTTAAGGGGAGAATGCTGATCCTTGGAAATTTTAACAATTACAATAGGGTTTCAGCGCTACACGCTTGAACCCCTAAATATCAGAGCTAACCAAGCAACATATGTCTCTAAATATAATTTTACCCTTTTGGTCTCCATATATTAAAAAGTGACAAAAAGCCTACCTGGTCCCAGTCTATGCTTCTGAAGAAAGTATGAGCCTTGATGTCTGTGAATCCGGTCTGAACTTGGCATCCCAGCCTCTCTTTCGGGTCCTGAACAGAACACACACCCAATTAATAACACATCTAACAAAAGCCAGATCTGGTGTAGAGAACTTCAAAAACATAAAACTTCATTTCATGTACTCTTTATTTCAGGAGAGTAGAGTTTAACCCAAAACACATTCACTAGTGCATACGTTATCTTGTGCTCTCAGATGTTAGATGAGGATTCAGGGGTCTTGGAACGACTCTTTGCACTGATCTACGCTCATTTAATCCCAATGAATCAGGCAGTGGCTAAGAGGGCTGATAACACTGATTACAGGCTGCTTCTGAGTTTGAGGAACCCCAGAGCTTCAATAAACGCAATTTGTCTCGACGACTCGTATACATAGATTTAATCAACTGACACGCACACAGGCACACGAAAAGAAGTGTGCACACCCTCAAGAGATCAGTTTCATCTGGAGGACGATGACCCTCCTAATTATAGCACATATATTTGTTCAATCAGAGGCAAACTGTGTGCATGTTTGTGTAGAGTTAAGACCATCGCTTATAAACCTCAGTGTGCAATGTTCATGAATTATGCCATTTTTCTTCACTAACAGCCTGTTTGTTTCTCATCTATCTTTTCTTGTGTAATGGAGCATAACAGTGACACGTTTTCAGCAGAAAAAGAAGAAACTACTCATTACGTAAAGAAATTAAGATGAAATTAAATCAGTCTGGCTTTGCTTATTACAAAATACCAGTACTGTCTTTTGTAGTTTTTATTATAAATTATTTATATCATTTAATAATATACAAATATAATAAATTATAACAATAAAAAATATATTACATCCATACAATTCTATACAGTCTATGATTGGATCATTATTGCAGTGATTATTATGTTTCATGTTGAATGTTTGGCAACAGTTCTTCTAATCCTAATTGATGGCGTGTGTAGCTTTTCATTTCTTAAACATGTAGGATCTTAAAAATGTAGGAAGACACATCACGGCCATATTCCAGGATGACAATGTCAGGATTCATCAGGCTCAAACTGTGAAAGAATGGTTGAGAGGGAGAATGAAGAATCATTTTCACACATTAATTGGCTCCTCTGAGTCCAGACCTCAAATAAATTGAAAGTATTTGGGATGTGCTGGAGTAGACTTTATAGAGTGCTTGACTCTTACATTGTCAATACAAGATCTTGATACAAGATAACACCACAACATTTATTTCCATCAAACGTACCACTGACCTAACTGACAGAATTTTTGCTAAAAATATTAAGTGAAATATTTAAACAAAATATATTACAGTACTTCAAATATCGATTTATTTCTGTTGATGCTATAGCTAATGTTATTAAGTTGTTGTCATTGAAGTTTTCAATGAAAAACTTTTTAAATGAAGTTGAAATCACACTGACTTATAATATGGCTTCGATAGAAGCATGGCCTTGGAGTTCATGAAATGTTGAAATGTTTTTACAGAATACTTTTATCACAGCAACAGTACATTCAAGGTATTGGGAAACCCTTAACCTTGGTGTTGCTACATGCACTACTAGTTTATTCAATAACACCAATAATATCATTTTACTGAATGGGCTTTTTACTTCATTACTCTCAGTCTCATTTTTTTTTTCTGTATAACCTCTTTTTCTCATCTCCTTGTGTTTTACAAAAACATGACAGCTGTATTGCACTCTGCAGTGTTCGTTCACGTACCAAGTACATTCTGTTCTCACCTTGTTCAGAAAACCTTTCAGCACACTCGCAGCCTTAACAGACAATGACCTGGGAATCCGTATCGGCTTCTCCAAAATTACTGAAAGAGAGAGGGGAAAAAGAAAGACAGGAGATAAAAGAGTATGAGTCATTCTTGCAGAGTATGCCCGTCGTGTTGTGCGGCAGTGTTAGAGAGAGACAGGCTTTAACCCACACACACAAAATCTCTCGCTCATACACCCACACACTACAGACGCCTGAATAAGCCCTACGATATTCAATCAAAGACTCAAAAGATTCCTCCCCGCTCCGTGTTTATTTCTGTAAATTCATAAAATTCTGCCGCGGTGTTAAGTGGATTTAAAACACCCCACAAAAAGTAAAAAATGTCTTTTTAATACGTCTCATCCCTGCATTTTTGGATTTCTTTTACAGTTGCATATCTTGGGCAACAGTCCAGAAGTAAAGCCTGTTAAATTTCATCTCTCTCTCAAAGACGGAGTGCAGACGAGCGTTTATCTTTCCCCTCTCTGAATGCCACATCCCCTGTTTGTTTTCTTTTCCGAATGAAAAGCTAAAGGGATTTACGTCTTGCTGGGGCTCTGCCCTGCTGCTGTGACGCGGTTTGGACGGCGGCCCGAAAGCGGCTAAAGTGTTGGCTCGGCGGTGGCAGCATCTGCCCTGCTCCTGGGTGGGCGGCGGAGCGCCGGCAGGGGAGGCCGTGTAGGGCCGGGGAGAGGTTGGACTGGGACGACGCTGCAGCATATGGACGAACTGAGGTTTGGATGGGGGGAACGGAGTTCCGGTTGTGGACAGAGATCCAGGTTCATGTTGTGTGTGTCTGTATGAACGAGAGTGATCCAGGAGCACGCTGCCCTCACGGCTGGAGCACTAGAGAACAGACAGGGAAGCAGATGACCACACACTCTCTGCTCTGGAGATGGAAAGGGGGGATGAAAGAATGTCTCATAAAGGAATGGCACAAATGCTAGGAAGGGCGCAGAAATATATATGAACATATCATCGCTGTCGGGCGGAAACCTTGTATCTCCAAAAACACTACTTTTCAGGAAATAGAACAAAACACTATTTTTTTAAAAACAATTAAACACTGCCTTGTCACAGTTGATATGGTGGCTTTATATATGGTCAGACACTTGCATCTGACATTATATTATTAACATTTAGGGGTGTAACGATACCCTCATGTCACGATACGATATTATTGCGATACTCCAAGACATATGGTAAAAAGTTAACAAAAAATGTACTGTTCATTAAAATGCTAAATTTGGTATCACATTGGCGGTGGAAATGAATAGGCTTGGACTTGGTGCTGGTAACACAATGCACAGGACAATGGTGACACCAGAATAAAAATATTCATGATTCTGAGGCTGAAAATACATAATTATTTTAGACGAATATGCTTGCACTCTGTCACTGACTAGATATATTTAAAATAATGTAGGCCACTTTTTACTGGTTACATAAGACATTTGGCATTATCAAATATTCCAAATATTTCACAAATATTCCCCCATTGCATTATTATACATTATATTCAACATTATATATAGTAGTTTAATGTAGTACAGACACTAAAACTCACACAGAAATGTCCATTTTGGGTGAACTATACACAATACAGATTGTCACTATCCACGATACATGTTGCATTTTTGTATTGTGACATATTGTTACACCCCTACATTTTACCAAAATCAAGCTCAAATGGAGTTTTTGACCAGCAAATTTTAGAGAATTTCGTAAATATGTTTTTTGTCCGTCATTAGAACGGCCACATCTGAGCCAGTAAGTATATCGCATTGTGTTTTAATCAACTGACATGTTAAATTTACTGTAGCTATGTGGGTGCTTAGTTTTTTTTCTGTCAATTGACCAAAATCTCATGTTATTACAAATGAAGTGCTACATACAGACTGTTTAAGACTATTGGCTATGACTCGATGGCAAATACTAGACTAAGACACTTTTTTCCGCTCTTCAAATACATAAAACATTAGCCTTTTTATATATATATATATATATATATAAAATGTATTAACTAACACAAACTAACAATGAGCAATATATTTGTTACAGTATTTGTTAATCTTTCTTAACAATAGTTAATAAAAATACACTCGTTCATTGTTAGTTCATGTTAGTTCACAGTGCATTAACTAAGATTAACAAATACAACTTTTGATTTTAATAATGTATTAGTAAATGTTGAAATTAACTTTAACTAAGATTAATAAATGCTTTAGAAGTATTGTTAATTCTTAGTTCATGTTAACTAAACTAATGTTAACTAATGAAATCTTATTGTAAAGTGTTACCCAAAAAATATATTTCAAATAAATGCTGTTCTTTTCAACTTTCTATTCATCAAAAATAAATGCAGCCTTGGCAAGCATAAGAGACTTATTCCAAAAATATTTAAAAATCTTACCAACCCCAAACTTTTGAATGATGGTGTAATTCCCATGTTTTGGTATATGAAACGTGTGCGGAAAGTAACTGGACCATTACCAGACTAGATCATAAAATCTAATTTCATACAACATGCCAAGAGTGTTACACCCACAGTAAATCATTTTAACTCACTGTGTCTCAAATAAGAGAACATATCCAAGTAACAAATGTCACTGCTTTAATACTTTACATTGATTCATTTTTATTAATTGTTTTAGCTGTAATGAATAATTTTAATATAAAGGAAACGTCAAAGAGGGTTTTAATTCATTTTAAACACTTGTAATGCAGGTACATTCTAATTATTTAAAAATGAATTATATGCTTTTATGTAAATATGAATATTAACGAATATTAATCTTTAACTAGAAATCCTAATGAAATCATGATCATTACATACTCAGTCTTTCAGTCCAGTAATTCAAGTTTTAATTAAACCAAACTTTATTGACTGAACAGAAAGATTGATAGCAAATGTCATTCATGTTTTTCACTTTTAACCAACAAATTAAACGTGGAAAAAAGTTAATCTTTTTCTCATGCAGAGAGAGACTGAGCATGTGCTCAATAAGTGTCATCACTCTAGCTTGTGATTTGTGGAGAAATTTAGGGAAGAAATATGAAGAAATGCCATAGAGGGGGTTGGAAAATGGTCATGTAAAACAAGAAGAATGGTCATGTTACTACAAAGGCTATTACAAAGTAAAATGGACTAGAATACGTTTGATGAAAATCAATATGACTAAAACAAACAAAAATAAATAAATAAATAAAATGCTTCAAAAGTGTGTCCTTTTCACTCATCTACCACAACTGAACATAGCATCTAAAATTTGGAAAAAAGATTAAGGGTGTTCACACTTGTAGTTCGGTTCTCTTGGTTCTTTTAGTTCGGACCAAAAAAAGAAAACAATGCATTTAGTCCTGGTTCGCTTAGCATTCACACTGTCATTTTTACCACCGAACCTAAGGATACACACAGAAAAAAGACTTTTATGACGTAAATTTTGCGGTGAAACTTGTCGAACATCCACAAGTTCTGGGCTAAATGTGCTCGCTGTATGTGCATATGATGGTATATGATGGGGCTGACAACTCGTGAAGAGCTTATGTAAAGGAGTCAAAACAGCGGCAGAAATCTTGTAACATCATGTCCTGTTTTTGGTTCGTTTACATGTCTTTGGTCCATTTTGCATTTATATTTCATTCGAACCGCACCAGAGTTTGTTGGGAAGCGGGCCGAGATCGATTTTTTAACGGTCTTGGTCCACTTGTTCGGCGCGCACCAGGGTTCGGATGGTAGTGTTCACACTTATTCAACTGAACCGCACTAACAGAGCAATCGCACCAGGATCAATTTAATCTAACCAAAGATGCCACATTTGGTGTTACATTATACACTTAAGTAACTACATGTACTTACTATAGGGTTAGTGTTAGGATTAGGGTTAGTTGCATGTAATTATGCATAATTTATAGTTATTACTATAGTAACCACATGTTACTATGTAGATGTACACATGTAAAATAAAGTGTTACCAGAGACTGATATCGCTGCATCACTGTAAAAACTCTGACTAGGTCCAAAATTAACAATGACAAGCGTCAAATGCAAGTAAAAATTGGCTTTGGCGAGTGAGTAAAACTTCCATAATACATGGTTTACACTGAACTATTGAATTGAACTAAACGTTGAATTCACGAGTACTCACCCTGGAAGAGATATTCCTCTGTATTCATATCAGGATTGTCAGTGATGATGTCGAAGGGAGATCGGCCTGCCATCATTTCAAACATGAGCACACCCAGGGCCCACCAGTCTACACTAAACCCTGAGAAGAGTGAGTTCAATCTTTATCATTATGATTCACATACCAGTAAATACAAACCCGATTCCAAAAAAGTTGGGACACTGTACAAATTGTGAATAAAAAAGGAATGCAATAATTTACAAATCTCATAAACTTATATTTTATTCACAATAGAATATAGATAACATATCAAATGTTGAAAGTGAGACATTTTGAAATGTCATGCCAAATATTGGCTCATTTTGGATTTCATGAGAGCTACACATTCCAAAAAAGTTGGGACAGGTAGCAATAAGAGGCCGGAAAAGTTAAATGTACATATAAGGAACAGCTGGAGGACCAATTTGCAACTTATTAGGTCAACTGGCAACATGATTGGGTATAAAAAGAGCCTCTCAGAGTGGCAGTGTCTCTCAGAAGTCAAGATGGGCAGAGGATCACCAATTCCCCCAATACTGCGGCGAAAAATAGTGTAGCAATATCAGAAAGGAGTTTCTCAGAGAAAAATTTCAAAGAGTTTAAAGTTATCATCACCTACAGTGCATAATATCATCCAAAGATTCAGAGAATCTGGAACAATCTCTGTGCGTAAGGGTCAAGGCCGGAAAACCATACTGGATGCCCGTGATCTTCGGGCCCTTAGACGGCACTGCATCACATACAGGAATGCTACTGTAACGGAAATCACAACATGGGCTCAGGAATACTTCCAGAAAACATTGTCGGTGAACACAATCCACCGTGCCATTCGCCGTTGCCGGCTAAAACTCTATAGGTCAAAAAAGAAGCCATATCTAAACATGATCCAGAAGCGCAGGCGTTTTCTCTGGGCCAAGGCTCATTTAAAATGGACTGTGGCAAAGTGGAAAACTGTTCTGTGGTCAGACGAATCAAAATTTGAAGTTCTTTTTGGAAAACTGGGACCCCATGTCATCCGGACTAAAGAGGACAAGGACAACCCAAGTTGTCATCAGCGCTCAGTTCAAAAGCCTGCATCTCTGATGGTATGGGGTTGCATGAGTGCGTGTGGCATGGGCAGCTTACACATCTGGAAAGGCACATCAATGCTAAAAGGTATATCCAAGTTCTAGAACAACATATGCTCCCATCCAGACGTCGTCTCTTTCAGGGAAGACCTTGCATTTTCCTACATGACAATGCCAGACCACATACTGCATCAATTACAACATCATGGCTGTGTAGAAGAAGGATCCGGGTACTGAAATGGCCAGCCTGCAGTCCAGATCTTTCACCCATAGAAAACATTTGGCGCATCATAAAGAGGAAGATGCGACAAAGAAGACCTAAGACAGTTGAGCAACTAGAAGCCTGTATTAGACAAGAATGGGACAACATTCCTATTCCTAAACTTGAGCAACTTGTCTCCTCAGTCCCCAGACGTTTGCAGACTGTTATAAAAAGAAGAGGGGATGCCACACAGTGGTAAACATGGCCTTGTCCCCACTTTTTTGAGATGTGTTGATGCCATGAAATTTAAAATCAACTTATTTTTCCCTTAAAATGATACATTTTCTCAGTTTAAACATTTGATATGTCATCTATGTTGTATTCTGAATAAAATATTGAAATTTGAAACTTCCACATCATTGCATTCTGTTTTTATTCACAATTTGTACAGTGTCCCAACTTTTTTGGAATCGGGTTTGTATATACTATGTTATTTATGATTGTGTAGTATTGATAGCGAGGAGGTGTATGGATTCATACGATAGGATGTAGTCACACCTACCATAATCCTCTCCCCTCAGGATCTCTGGGGCGATGTAGTTGGGCGTCCCACAGAATGTGCTGGTGGTGTCACCTGGTCTGATCCCCTCCTGAAACAATTTTTTTTTACTTAGTCAGAGATACAACTATTGCTACTTCTTTTGTGATTAGCATTAGGTTCTACCTTGCACATGCCATAGTCTGTAAGTTTGATATGGCCATCCTGGTCCAATAGTACATTGTCCAGTTTTAAATCCCGGTAAATAATACCCTTCTCATGCAGAAAATTAAGAGCGATGCAAATTTCAGCAGCATAAAATCTGTAGGAAACAGGAAAAAAGAAGTCATTGGTAAGACTTGTCATTTTTAAAACATACAGATGAGGAATAATTAAAGATGAATTGTTGATTTCCACATTTAACTCACAAACTGTACACAACCGTTCAAAAGTTTAGGGTCGGTAAGATTTGTTAATTATCAAGACTGCATTTATTTGATTAAAAATATAGTAAAAACATTACAATTGTGAAACATTAGTACATAAAAGAACAGTTTTCTATTTGAATATATATTTAAAATGTAATTTATTCCTGTGATGGCAAAGCTGAATTTTCAGCATCATTACTTCAGTCTTCAGTGTCACATGATCCTTCAGAAATCATTCTAATATCCTGATTTGTGCTCAACAAAATATTTATTATTGTTACCAATATTAACAGTTGGGCTGCTTAATATTTTGTGGTAACTGTGATATATTTTTTTCATGATTCTTTAATGAATATAATGATCAAAAGAACAGCATTTATTTAAAATAGATTTTTTTTTGTAAGACTATAATTGTCTTTACTGTCACTTTTGATCCATTTAACACATCCTTGCTGAATAAAAGTATAAAGTTTTGTAAAAAAACAAACAAAAAAAAAACCTTTGGAGAGTAGTGTTTTTTAATTTTTTATTTGTTTCAATGATTCTGTTTCATGTTTTCATTAAATTAAAATATTTTCTTACACTTCATAAATTAAATTCATGTTGCTACTACTGTGTGCAAGTTCTATGTCTTGTCTTTGCTGTCACCTTTGATCAATTTAATGCTTTGATAATTTAATGTCCTTGCTGAATAAAAGTAATAATTTCTTAAAATATAATAAAATCTTACTGACCCCAAACTTTTGAATAGTAGTGTACAAGGCTTTATCTTAATACACTTGACACCATGTGTCAACCAATCAGAATCAAGCATTCAACAATGCTGAGGTACTGTTTAATAATCTGTCCTTTAGCGTCCTTTACCTGTCTGACTATTAGCGATGTGACAAGCGTCCACTGACAAACAATCTGTTGAAATTAGCATTGCATACTAGCAAAAAAACTAGTGTTTTTTAGTGTTCAGTTAAGTGGATTGGGATTGTTGACCAAAGAAATTTCACAGTTGGCTACCCAGCACAATGTTGCAAACAAGGGAAAAAGCAACTGTCAATATAATGTAAAGTCAATATATATATACACTCACCTAAAGGATTATTAGGAACACCTGTTCAATTTCTCATTAATGCAATTATCTAATCAACCAATCACATGGCAGTTGCTTCAATGCATTTAGGGGTGTGGTCCTGGTCAAGACAATCTCCTGAACTCCAAACTGAATGTCAGAATGGGAAAGAAAGGTGATTTAAGCAATTTTGAGCGTGGCATGGTTGTTGGTGCCAGACGGGCCGGTCTGAGTATTTCACAATCTGCTCAGTTACTGGGATTTTCACGCACAACCATTTCTAGAGTTTACAAAGAATGGTGTGAAAAGGGAAAAACATCCAGTATGCGGCAGTCCTGTGGGCGAAAATGCCTTGTTGATGCTAGAGGTCAGAGGAGAATGGGCCGACTGATTCAAGCTGATAGAAGAGCAACTTTGACTGAAATAACCACTCGTTACAACCGAGGTATGCAGCAAAGCATTTGTGAAGCCACAACACGCACAACCTTGAGGCGGATGGGCTACAACAGCAGAAGACCCCACCGGGTACCACTCATCTCCACTACAAATAGGAATAAGAGGCTACAATTTGCACGAGCTCACCAAAATTGGACAGTTGAAGACTGGAAAAATGTTGCCTGGTCTGATGAGTCTCGATTTCTGTTGAGACATTCAGATGGTAGAGTCAGAATTTGGCGTAAACAGAATGAGAACATGGATCCATCATGCCTTGTTACCACTGTGCAGGCTGGTGGTGGTGGTGTAATGGTGTGGGGGATGTTTTCTTGGCACACTTTAGGCCCCTTAGTACCAATTGGGCATCGTTTAAATGCCACAGCCTACCTGAGCATTGTTTCTGACCATGTCCATCCCTTTATGACCACCATGTACCCATCCTCTGATGGCTACTTCCAGCAGGATAATGCACCATGTCACAAAGCTCGAATCATTTCAAATTGGTTTCTTGAACATGACAATGAGTTCACTGTACTAAAATGGCCCCCACAGTCACCAGATCTCAACCCAATAGAGCATCTTTGGGATGTGGTGGAACGGGAGCTTCGTGCCCTGGAGGTGCATCCCACAAATCTCCATCAACTGCAAGATGCTATCCTATCAGTATGGGCCAACATTTCTAAAGAATGGTTTCAGCACCTTGTTGAATCAATGCCACGTAGAATTAAGGCAGTTCTGAAGGCGAAAGGGGGTCAAACACAGTATTAGTATGGTGTTCCTAATAATCCTTTAGGTGAGTGTATATATATACAGTGGGGAGAACAAGTATTTGATACACTGCCGATTTTGCAGGTTTTCCTACTTACAAAGCATGTAGAGGTCTGATTTTTAAATAATTAATTTGCATTTTATTGCATGACATAAGTATTTGATCACCTACCAACCAGTAAGAATTCCGGCTCTCACAGACCTGTTAGTTTTTCTTTAAGAAGCCCTCCTGTTCTCCACTCATTACCTGTATTAACTGCACCTGTTTGAACTTGTTACCTGTATAAAAGACACCTGTCCACACACTCAGTCAAACAGACTCCAACCTCTCCACAATGGCCAAGACCAGAGAGCTGTGTAAGGACATCAGGGATAAAATTGTAGACCTGCACAAGGCTGGGATGGGCTACAGGACAATAGGCAAGCAGCTTGGTGAGAAGGCAACAACTGTTGGCGCAATTATTAGAAAATGGAAGAAGTTCAAGATGACAGTCAATCTCCCTTGGTCTGGGGCACCATGCAAGATCTCACCTCGTGGGGCATCAATGATCATGAGGAAGGTGAGGGATCAGCCCAGAACTACACGGCAGGACCTGGTCAATGACCTGAAGAGAGCTGGGACCACAGTCTCAAAGAAAACCATTAGTAACACACTACGCCGTCATGGATTAAAATCCTGCAGCGCACGCAACGTCCCCCTGCTCAAGCCAGCGCATGTCCAGGCCTGTCTGAAGTTTGCCAATGACCATCTGGATGATCCAGAGGAGGAATGGGAGAAGGTCATGTGGTCTGATGAGACAAAAATAGAGCTTTTTGGTCTAAACTCCACTCGCCGTGTTTGGAGGAAGAAGAAGGATGAGTACAACCCCAAGAACACCATCCCAACCGTGAAGCATGGAGGTGGAAACATCATTCTTTGGGGATGCTTTTCTGCAAAGGGGACAGGACGACTGCACCGTATTGAGGGGAGGATGGATGGGGCCATGTATCGTGAGATCTTGGCCAACAACCTCCTTCCCTCAGTAAGAGCATTGAAGATGGGTCGTGGCTGGGTCTTCCAGCATGACAACGACCCGAAACACACAGCCAGGGCAACTAAGGAGTGGCTCCGTAAGAAGCATCTCAAGGTCCTGGAGTGGCCTAGCCAGTCTCCAGACCTGAACCCAATAGAAAATCTTTGGAGGGAGCTGAAAGTCCGTATTGCCCAGCGACAGCCCCGAAACCTGAAGGATCTGTATGGAGGAGTGGGCCAAAATCCCTGCTGCAGTGTGTGCAAACCTGGTCAAGAACTACAGGAAACGTATGATCTCTGTAATTGCAAACAAAGGTTTCTGTACCAAATATTAATTTTTGCTTTTCTGATGTATCAAATACTTATGTCATGCAATAAAATGCAAATTAATTATTTAAAAATCATACAATGTGATTTTCTGAATTTTTGTTTTAGATTCCGTCACTCACAGTTGAAGAGTACCTATGATAAAAATTACAGACTTCTACATGCTTTGTAAGTAGGAAAACCTGCAAAATCGGCAGTGTATCAAATACTTGTTCTCCCCACTGTATATATATATGTAAAATTGACACAGAACTTTATATAAAACTATTTTTATATTTTCCCAAGCGGGAGCTGTGCTTCTAACCATCTCAGCATTTGCCTGTCTACAGTTAGAAAAAAACTAAAATAAAAAGAAAGGTGTTCAAAGTACAAAAAATGAGCGATGACAATTCCGATCAGGTCTGATGTCTGGCACTCTGCATCGTTTGCTTCATGTCGGCGCGCAGCAAGGGCTCATGAGACCTTTAGGAGCAACTCATGAATATTTAGGCTCATTACCCGTAATTAGCATGTGGATTTGCATATGTGTGGTGTGCAGGACGCATATTGATAGGACCGGTCGGGGTGAGCTTGACTCGACTAATTAGCCCGTGTTTGATCTCAGTTTATCAGACGTGTGAAAGGGGGCATTACAACAGCGCTCTGATCAGTCGCTGTAACATGATTCACTGAGGAGGAATCATCATCTAACAGAGTAATATAGCCTAACAGAAGTGTATGAGATCTGCATTTAAACCAAGGGTGTGGCTTTAGTTTAAACATTAGGTTGGACAATTTTAAGTTAACAAAACTACACAGATGAATCATGTTTTTGAAGTCTGAGATGCCTTTTAAAAAAAACGCTCACATTTTTATTTGTGTGAAGCTGGGCGCACATTGTACGATTTATAATAGTCCTTTATGACTGTTGCTTGTCAGACTGTACGAACATAGTTTCAGCCTCTGAACTGGAAACACTTCAGGATTTTAGAAGTCGACATCTGATGAATTCTACAGGATGTCCGGGAGAAGTGTGTGTCGCATTCTTTAACGGTCCGCCTGAAAACAAAGATGCCGTGAAGCCAAACCCCCTCATGGAAGAAGAACGCCGTCGTGTTTACAACTGTGACAATGAGCGCTGGATTTTCAAAAGTATGTGAAGTATGTAAAGTTCACGTCATAGACTCTTTAAAATATGTCCAAGAGTTTTACACACCGGTCTGTTATTGTAGGGACATCGACGTTACATTTTCACGCTCCTAAACATGACGTGGAACAAAACAAACTGTGATTGGTTTATTTACATGTCAGTCAGATGGCCTTTGGGCGGTCCTTGACCAATGAAAGCTGCTATAGAGTCCAGACCTTCTGCCGTCAGTCTGAAGGTCTGGCTATGCAAGACTAGTATGAGCATGATCCCCGCTGTAAGCCATGTCCCATCTCAGTTGTCATTCATGTCAGACTGTATGGCAGTCAAGAGGTGTTAGAACCGGACACATGCAAGAAGACTTGTCCGGAGTTTTACATCCTCAATCCGTGACACGTTCGGTGACTGTGAGCTGCATTACATGCGGGATTGAAATGGTGGATAGCAAACAAAAACAATCTCTGGTGTTAAATTTGATCATGGCTTGTCTTGAAAAAAACAAACAAATGCGATGTGTGTGAAGCAAGTGGTGGTTTGATGCTGTCTCACTAATTGCGTCATCAGGTTCAGCACTTGTTTTGTTTTTTGATTTGATGGTTGTCGTAAGAGAAGCCACACTGTGCATCAAATCTTCTGACGCTATCAGAATTTCATCAGAGGTCAAATCTGATCGCAAAAGTCATTAATCGGCTGTCAGTGAACACGTCAAACTAGCCATCAAAGACTTCAGATTTTGGCCTAGGATCAGGATTCTCAACAGTGGTCTCAGACGGCCAAAATCGCAGAGTGTGAACCCGGCTTAAAAATATTGTCATGAAACAGAATCATACGAAACAAATAAAAATATTTTCACTGTATTTTTGAACAAATAAGGCAGCCTTGATAAGAGACTAAAACATCAGATTTCAACTGTTTTACATTACATTTCAAATACAATAAAACAATTATATACCAACTCCAAACATTTGAACAGTAGTGTCCATATAGTCCATTTATTTTGCTATCATATCTATATACTATATGGTTAGTTGCATTGTATTTATTTATTTATTTATAGTTGCTGCTGTCTGTAACCCAATCAGAACAGACCTACAACACATTGTTTGGCTAGCAACCCACCGGTTGAGAATTTTTCATCTAGTGAACAACTTCATCTGAACTCTTTGTTCCTTTTCTCCTTCATCCATCCATCCATCCATCCATCCATCCATCCATCCATCCATCCATCCATCCATCCATCCATCCATCCATCCATCCATCCATCCAACAATCCAGCCACCCATTACTCTATCCTATCCCACATAAAATTAGGCCTAACCTAAATGGCCTACTGTATTGAAAATATCAAATCAATCTATTTTTTAATTGCACATACCTGGCATGTTCTTCTGGAAGCTTCCGCTGCCTCTGCATATGGAACATAAGATCTCCTCCATTCACATACTCAATCACTAGAAACAGCCTGAATGGAGAGCAGGAGATATTCATCATTTCTTTTTAGTTTTGTTTCATATGTGCTGTATGTGAGAGATATACTGGCTGTACGTTCACACTACGTTTGGTCATGAAAGAGATTGACAACCTTGTTCCATAATTCAAAGAGACTCCCTTAAATTCCCCGTAGGCGAGCTACACAACTAGTTGTCTGTTGCGAGTTATTTTTCCACTATTGTTAGTACTGTCAGCCTCTCAAGTAAATGGTGATATTGTACAGATGAACAGCTAGAAAAAAACTCCTGTTAGGAGTTTCGGTGGAAGAAAGAAAAGAGATTCTGACTGCATTTCAGAGAGAATGAAAACAGCAGGATTGTTCCAAAATGCCCAAAATAGCTCAGAGTAAAAGACACAATATTTACTATCATTATCTGTTGCTATGGTTACAAGCTGTAAACATGGCTATCGCCATTGACTTTGGTTTCCTGTTATACAGACATTATTTGATCCGCTCATACCTGCAGTTTTATGTGCAATTTGAAGATTAAATCTGTGAAAAAACATGGTTGTCAATCTCAAACGGTGATTTTATGAATGTAGCCATAGAAAAAAAAAGTCCATTGTGATTCATTGTTTTCATTGACTTTTATGGTTGTTTTCTTGCGGCAAGTGTGCTATTACAAAAAGCTTTGCTGAATGAAATCCATTCTCCACTCACCGGCTTTCTGTCTGAAAGCAAGAGTGAAGTCCCACTAAGAATGGATTGGTCGATGCTTGTTCAAACACATGTTTCTCTGTCTGGACCCAGTCAATGTCCTAAACCAGAAAAAAAAGAGAGAGACATTTGCCTTATCATGAATAATGAACTGCAAATGATCATGACAGGAATCTGTTTCACTGCTTTCTAAGAACTAGAGGAGAGGACATGATGTTTCACCACCTCTACTGGGGGACTATTGCAGGATAAAGAAAAAAACAAGCCTGTGTTTTCTGAGAAAAACCTCATCTATTGATAAACGGATAAACGGAAAACACTTGACACTATTGCATGCTGTCACTTTGGGGAGTCAAATCTCAGATTTAAAAGAAGAAAAGCACCTTTCTCTTCTTCTTTAAAAAGTGCAGAAAGGAAAGACAACAGAGAAAAGAGAAACAGACATGTAAATAAATCAGATCAGTCAATAAAGGAATATGTTGTACAGTATCTTTCAAATGTACGCCCAACACTCACTTTTTCATGAGTGTCAGAAGCAAGCTTACACTTTCATTTTCACAGAACCGTCCAGACAGGATGTTACAAAACATCTGCAATGAGAATGTCTCTGGGTGTGAAGACACGGCTCAGTGATGTGTTGATAAAGTCAAGTATTTTTGTTCTGTCAACACTTTAACATTAGGCAACTCAAAGAACTCAAAAGAACGTCTGTTACTCAGCAACTAAAGTTGAAAAATGACAATGAACATCTTTAGAGAGGCAAAGGGTGAAATGAGAGATCTTAGCCCAAACAAGCACTTTGTTTTTCTATCATGTCTGGACATTTTTATTGGCGAATATTGTTTTTAAACTAAGCTAATGATGTTTTCTATTCTTTGACCTTATGCTTATCACTAACAGAAACTTGCATGGATTTTTAGATTTTAATTAGCATGTTTATTAAGTCGTTTTCCTCATGGGACTTTCGGCCTCACGATGTAGGCAAAACTTGATCCACACACACACAGTCTGATTTCCAAAACCAGAGCAATTTAATTTCCTGGACGAGTGGAAAGCAGATTAAGCAGTCTCAGCATAAAGACATGAAGAGAAACAGATTATATATATATATATATATATATATATATATGGTATATTCATTTTATCTATTCCTGCATTTTTCTCTGTCTTTCTTTGTTTCCTTGTCCTCCTCCCCCCAATGAAATAGGCAATCGTTCTGCTATCAGCCTATTGAGAACATTAATATTTGTCTTGTCAAATATTTCCAGTATTTGTAATGATAGAGAATGCATTATTTTATTATCATTAAGATACTATACATTTTTTATTAGAATTATTATTTTTATATTTTCCAGTTTCATTTCATTTTAGAATATGTTTTTTATGTTTTTGTCATTTTTATAATTGTTTTTAATGTTTTCAATAGTTTTTATCATTATTTATTTCACTTTTAGTTTGAGTTATTTTACTACATGAGTTAAGCTAAACAAAAATAAGAAATGTTGCATTAACAACTAGCTGAAATAAAATATGTTTCAGTTTTTTATACTTATACATGTTAATTTTTATTTCAGTTAACGTTTATTTTAATAACATGGGTATTAATTAATTCATTAATGTTTTTCCATCATCAGGATTTTAAGCTCAAATTAATATGAATCTATTATAGGGAAGTGTATTTTAGGTACTTTGACTAGTCAGCATTTTTATAAGTTTTTTAGCATTTTTAATTTTTAACCACTTTTAATAGTCTGCAGTTTATTCATGCACAAATCTCTCTCTCAATTCATATGAGGTCCATAAATGCATATATGATATGATAATCAGACAAGAATTTGAAAAATGTTGTCTAAAATCATTTTAGATGAAATAAAATGGATAGATCCAGTCCTGGATGCTGAGGGGTCAATACAGCATTCCAGCCGAGCTAAAATAAACACGAGAGTATAGCAGTTATGATTCAAAGCATGTTGACCAATATGGTGTATATCACTGTGCAGTATCCAGAGAGAAAAACTATTATCCTTAGATTACATGTAATATTTTATTTTGTTGTAACCATTTTATAGAAGCAATAATCAAAGCAGAGGCATGCGATTTTAAAGTTAAGACTTTAAATATAAGACCTTTTTAAGACCTGCACAAATAAAATTAATACTTTATTTCCATACAGAATAAACACATACAATCTCAAAATAAATCATATATACCAGATTCTTTTTCTTAACATTCATCAAGAATTTAATATTAGCAAAACAGGGTAACTGCAAGTTCAATGTATACTTATGCACAGAATTTGGTATACGTATGTACTAATATATCAATACATACGAATTAGATATTGACCGACATTGGATTATGCTGATATGATAATAATGTGTTTAAAGAAAGGCAATAAAAAGGTTATTGTGCTGCAGCAGCACCACATTTTGACTTTAAACATGCAGCGCTCACATTTATTTAATTCCATCATAACTTTTTGAAAGCTAATAATGCGATTAATGACCTCTTTAGACATCTTAAAATGATAAGTAAGACTTCTGTTAAACGATTCAAGACTTTTTATGACCTTAAAGGTGCACTGTGTAAATTTTAGCGGCATCTAGCGGTGAGTTTGCGAATTGCAACAGCCCACCACTCACCCCCCCTTTCGAAGCACATAGAGAAGCTACGGTGGCCGACACAGGACAAAGATGTCGTCGTCTGAGACAGCAGAGAGTAGCTAGCTAGTCCTGGAGGGCCACGGTCCTGCAGAGTTTAGCTCCAACCCTGATCAAACTCACCTGCCTGTAGCCTTCTAGTAATCCTGAAGACATTGATCAGCTGGTTCAGGTGTGTTTGATTAGGGTTGGAGCTAAACTCTGCAGGACAGTGGCCCTCCAGGACTGGAATTGCCCATCCCTGGTTTACGGCTACTGTAGAAACATGATGGCGCAAAATGGTGACTTCACTGTAAGGGGACCCGCGGTGTATGTAGATAGAAATGGCTCACTCTAAGGTAATAAAAAAATAACGGTTCATTATGTAAGGTCTTTATACACCACTGAAAACATAGTTATGTATATTATATTGCATTTCTGTCAATAGATCCTCATAAATATTACACACTGTACCTTTAAGTTTGATCAAACTGAACATTTTAGGACTCTTTTTAGAACCTGCAGGGATCCATGTTGTGAATGTAGTCAAAGTGTAAGGGTTTGAACAACACTTTATGTGACTATATTCACAATATAGCATGTATCTTATTGCTTAAGTACAGCATGTCAAACTGCAATTTGTTGTATAAAATCCCAAACTGGATGCATCATTAATTTGCCTCATTAAACCTTAATAAGTGTGAATGGTGACTGCACAACATACATACACAGAACACACATGTACAGTATAATATAGTATAAGAAATGGAGAACACATTCCTTGAAGGAACGCCTGCCTTCCAGGAAGCCATTATATTGTTTGTGCATATTCAGAGTTCAACTGCATGTCTCTGTCATTCTGGAAGGACCTCTGCTATTCGTGAACTTCATTCATGTGCGTTAGCTGAGAGCCATGTGGCTTTATGTTCCTGAGCGAGCCAAGTTTACAAAGACACAATAGATTTGACTGTACAGAGTTTACATTGTGATGAATAGCAGTAGAGTTCAGTTTGTCTTTCTATTTGATGCCTGTTCACACATATCAGGTTTCATTACAGGGAGAGAAAGAAAGAGATATCGCCAACGCTATAGTGCACAGTTTCTCTCTGATTTTACAACCAAAGAATAATAATGTCTCTCAATGTTGTATTTGTGTTTTTTTTAGCACAAATTTAAATCCCACTGCATTCAAAAGCTATATTCATTAAATAAATACAATAATATTCAAAAGTTTGGGGTCTGTAAGATTTTTTTAAAATGTTTTTGAAAGAAGTATCTTATGTTCACTATGGCTGTAAAACAGTACTCTGTGAAATATTATTGCAATTTAAAACAACTCTTTTCTGTTTTAATATATTTTAAAATGTAATTTATTCCTGTGATGGCAAAACTGAATTTTCAGCATCATTACTCCAGTCTTCAGTGTCACATGATCCTTCAGAAATCATTCTAATATTCAGATTTGCTGCCTAAGAAACGTTTCTTATTATCAATGTTGAATGAAAACAGTTGTGCTGCTTAATATTTTTGTTGAAACTGTGATACATTTTTTTCAGGATTCTTTGATGAATAGAAAGTTAACAGTTTTTATTTTAAAACAGTCTTTAAAAAAGTCATACTGACCCCAAACTTTTAAACGATAGTGTAAATAAATAAATAAAATGACATTTCTTATTACATTACAATAAAAACTATATAAATTCTATATATACCCAACTATATAAAAAGTTTATTATATGATAGAAATTCTATTTTTTTTCTCAGGTCAAATAAATTAGCAAGAACCTAAATACACAAAAAAGCTGTATATTTCTCTGAAAATTGAATGTGGGCGTAAACAGGCTGCTTTTAAAACAGAATGACGCATAAAATTATGTTGTGACAAAGTCAGTAATCCAATTTAATCTCTCATGACTATTTTAAAAATGGTATAAATTCCATCTATCAGTTAGCTATATTTCCAAAATAGTAATAAATCATGTATTTCTATTATTATTTGCAGAAGTTTCTCTTTTATATTTTATTGTATTGTATTTATTTATTTATTTATTTTAATGCCATGCTCAGTTATGAGCTTCATTTGGCTCGTAAAAATATATAATGCACAGGAAAACAGTCTGATAAACAGTAAGAACAAAGTGCCTTTATCTTTAGTAAGAATGAACTTATGAAAACCCTGAAGATGAACTGCAAGCTAGTAATGGAGGAGTCAGCCATTTAAAATGAGCACAATCCCACTGCACCACCTACTGGTGTTAATTACAATCACACGTCCAAACTATAGAGAACTTCCTGCATTTTCACAGATGTGTGATGTGCAACAAAGACACTGAGACACCATGATAAAACTGAAGCAGCTCCGCCCTGCCTGTTACCTCATCATCATGGACCAGCTCTTTCTTCACCACCTTCATGGCGTAAATCTGTTCGTTCTTCTTGAGTCGGACCAGTAGCACTTTAGCGTAACTGCCCCTCCCGATGACCCGGATCAGGTCAAAGTCCCCCAGGCCGAGACACTGAGAGATCTGAATCCCCTCGATCCCGTCCACCACCGCCTTCAGATCCTGTGTGCACACACAGCGGAAACTTTTTGTGCCAAATTATTATGCTAAAATGCTGCAGAAATACAGTGAGGTTTCATGTTACATGCATTCCTGATTTCCTGTACAAACTATATAGATATGAAGAATGAGAGTAAGAGCATATGTATATGATTATTGGTAATGAGACCTTGTGGAAATTTGGGATAATCAATTATGATCTTCGTCTTACCTCTGAGTCATCTTCAGCTTTCTCCACTTTCCGGTTGTGTGCTAAGAAAGGGACTGGAACTGAGAGACAGAGAAAGAGAGCCTTTCTTATTATTATTTTCTTGTCCTTTCCCTTTACATTTTTGTTCTGTAGTGTTATTCATTTTATCTTTCTTTTTCAAATATTCTATATATATTTTGTCTTTCAAACGTATGTCTGCCGTTTTGTTTTTACACTATTTCCTTTGAATGCAGCAAAGCTGCAAATGCTTGAGCAATACAAATATACAATTATTTGTCATGCCAATGAAGCACTTTAAATTGAAACTGAAACTGAGAGATATATTATGAATATATTAATCTATATATTTCGAGAGAGGATAGTTGAAAGTTCACAGCAGTTTTTGCAAGTCTGATTCACTATAATGAATTGGTTAATTCAGATGAAAAAAAAATTATTACTTTGCAGCATCACTCAGAAATAAGAATAAAATAAGAATAATTATCAGCAATAATTATAACAACAACAATAATAATAATTAGTATTATTATTAAATTATATATTAAGAGAGGATAGGATAAAGTATTTTAACATTGCAAAAAAACATTATTTTTTTCACAGCAATTGGATATTAAGAGAGGACAGGATAAAGTATTTTAAAATTGAAAATAATGACAATTTTCCCTTTACATTTCACAGGAATTGTGTTGGGAAGTCTACTCAATCTCATTATAGTGAATTAGTCCATGCAGACAGTTCGTTTTATTGCAAAAGGTAAAAAATAAATAAATAAATAAATAAAAGATTCATCAATTAGTTTGATTCATCACTCAAAATGTTCTCAAAAGTCATTTTACACTCAAATAAATTGTATGTTTTCAATTAGATTAAATAAATCAAATGTTTTGTTTTTTGTTCTAAAATGTCCCCTACTGTACCTCAGTTTAACCCCCAAACAAGGTTCTCCCTTACAGTCGAATGACTTCCAAAAGTTTTGAAATTGATTTAAAATTAGTTTAAAGTGCCCCTATTATGCTTTTTTGAATATTACCTCTCATGTAGTATGTAATATAGTAGCTGCTTGTGAATGTAAAATGTGCACATCAAAGTGCACAGCATATAAAGTTATTGTCCCCTAAAACCGAAACGAGTCGTCAGCAATTCCCGTCATACTTCCTGTTACATACCTATGTAACAATGTAACAAATTTGTAAAATGCCAGCTGGTCTTCATTGACTATACGCGAATGGCGCGTACTTTGAGCCGCCCTCAAACACTGTAGATGTAGACTGTAGAAGCCTGGAAGAGTTTGGTTCGTGTTGACAACATGTCAAGAAGACGCTGTTTTCTGCGCTGTGAATCCACTTTGCATGCACTTCAAAAGGATGAGGATTCGCGCTGGAATTGATATGGAAAAATGGACGCCATCCTTCCTCTTTATATCCCTGTGTATCAATCACTGAGGAAGCCTCTGGTGACTGGGCCATTTGACCAATCAGAGCAGAGTTGGCTCTCGGAAAGGAGGGGTTTAGAGAGAAAGAATCTTTGAATGAACCATTTTCAGACTCATTGAGAAATGAGGAGATGTGCAATGTATATTATGAGAAAATGAAAGTGCTTTTTGATGAATGTAAACCTATTGTAGAGGACCTCCAAAACAAAATTAGGAATCTTTAAAAAAGCATAATAGGGAAACTTTAAATGAATCAAATTCAATTCAAAAGAACAATTTCCTTTCACAAATCACTAAGAGACGTTTCATGCGCAACGCTATAACATTCCAGCAGGGGGAGCCACAGACTGGACTGTCTCAAAGGGATAAGCATGTCTCTCTCTCTCTCTCTCTCTCAACTGGGTCAATGTGACATTACTCACACCTGATGTACTACAGTATCCTACCACAGTCAGCAGTGCCCTCTGACAGACAGAGGACAGAATGACCCCAAAAAAACCCACACAAAAACAGCATTTACACATGCACATAGCGGAGATGGAGACCTACTTGTGTCTGTTTCTTCAGGGTCCTCAGGGGGGAGCTCCACTTCCTCTCCACTTTTATCATCATCTACCAACGGCTCCTGTGATGGCATGACTGGATCCTGCAGAGAAAAACATGATGATACAGGCAAGGTATTTTTCAAATGTCATTTTTCCCTCTCCTCTCAGAGGCTCCAAATCAGAATCTCACTTATCCTAACATGAAATCAAAACCTATTTACTTTCTTAATAAAGGTCCCTTGTGCAAGATTAATTTTTCTCTATATTATATTATATATATTCATAATCTTTTATAAAAAAATCTAATAACTTTCTCTACATTTGAAATGAATTTTCCTATCTGTTGACATAACTAAAAAATGTATGCTCTTCACAATCCAATTAAAACTCATGGGTAAAATTATTCCATGTTCTACATTATTTCCCACTGAATACTCTGTTTCACAAAATGGCATATTTTGAAATGTTTCTGAACCTATTTAAACTTTCTTGACCACAAAAAGAAATGAAATCAAGCAGGCAATTATTATTATTATCATATTATTAATATAATAATAATAATAATAATAAAGCAAAGATTCCAATTCTATGACAAAGGAAATTCTCAAACTTTGCAGATAGATAGATAGATAGAATAAATCAACTACTATGGAAAATAATTTTAGTTTTATATATTTTAGTTATGTCTTAGTTATATTATGTTATATTAATAGGTCTGATGCCTTCTGTCATATAAATAATTCAGAAGTACATTGTTGAATTTCATACTGAATTTCTGACAAATGAAACAACTGCAGAAACAGTTTCTTGCAGGTAGTGTTGTGAAGATGTTTAATGTTACAGTTTTCAGTCTATGATTTCAACATTCTGTCTGAGCACAGAATCAGGTCAATTCAATACTGACAAGACAGTGTTATCATCTGACAAATTACACAATGGCTATCTTTGAAACACTGTTTAAAAATCCAACAACACTCTTGAGAAATGAGAGGCAAACTGTTTCAAAAGGTCAAAAAACATACAATGAAACAGTAATGAGATTTTCAACAGCCGAGGGTGTGCTTATTTGAATGAAATGACAAATACAAGAAAACAAGAAAAGTCCAATTTTCACTTTTTATGCTTTCAATCTGACTTCATTTGAATTAAGATGATGAATATATTTAGAGCTGACTAAGACTCACCATATGCCTTTGACAGGTCAGTGAGACGAGCTTGTGACAGCGTTTATGGACCAGTAGCTTGCAGTTGATACACTTGTAGCCCTGACGCCCCAGTCCCCATATCCTCTCGCTGCAGTGGCCACAGTACGCTTTCTGAGAGAGACACAGACAGATATGACTACTGAAGTTAGACTATCGTTATCTATGATCAGTTTAGCAAGTCGAAACACTTCATGAATGAGTTCAGCTGTTTACAACAAACAAGTAAACTATGAAAGAAAAAAGGGATGTCTTACAGATATCACATGAACACACATGAGCTGAGTAATGAATTCTGATTTTAAATTAAGTATAAAAGTAGAAATGACAAAGCATGAATACACTACTGTTCAAGAGTTTGGGGTTGGTAAGATTTTTTTTTTTTTAATTAATTAAAACATTTTTTATTCAGCAAGGATGCATTAATGTTTTTTTACTTTCTACTCATCAAAGAATTCTGATAAAAGTTGTAACATTGTTTCCGACAAAAATATTAAGCAGCACAAGACATGTTTCTTGAGCACAAATCAGCATATTAGAATGATTCCTGAAGGATCATGTGACTGAAGGCTGGAGTAATGATGCTGAAAATTCAGCTTTGCCATCACAGTAATAAATTACGTTTTCAAATATATTAAAATAGAAAACAGTTATCCTAAATTGCAATAATATTTCACAATATTACTATTTTTATTGTATTTTTGATCAAATAAATGCAGCTTTGGTGAGCATAAGCATTGGAACTGTATGTAAAGTAAATATCAACAATTTCTGACAGGACATTGGTCAGATAAATATCATGCATCATACTTGTATTAAGGTATTATTTACATTGTATGTATTGCTAAAATGGCAAGCTACTAGTGTGCAGCTAACACATGCTCGGCATCTGTACATACTTAAAGCCTAGCTAATGATTTCAACAGATTTTGTTTAAAATCCAAGCAGAGGACTCTGCTGACAGTGCTGTAACCAACATTAAGGTTTCAAACAAACACACACCTGCTCACACACACGCCCTGTGAGTCATAAATAAATGAAAATATCTTTAGCTCAGTTTGTTATGAGGCTCCCCATCTGTCTGCTGGTGAGAGAGAATGAGCAAGAGGCTTGAGAGGGACACAATGCTTCAGTAAAAAGTGCTATATAAAAGCGTGATAGAAATAATACTGGTCAAAACTGTGGAATGATTAGCAAAACAAATACAGCAAAGGATGACATGGGCAAGACCAAGACAGATGCTAGGCAAAAGTCTTCTGTCCATGTGATCTGCAAACCGTCCTCCAGGGGGCTCTAACAGCAGGACTTCAGTGCTCCATGTAGCATAATCCTATTAAAATATGCTAATCTTTCATTAACGGTCATGCTCTTCCTCTGACAGTTCCCCCTCTCTGCCATAGCAGATAACTGAGCATCATCTGTTTAACGGACCTTCAACAAACCCTCAGAGTAGGACTCTGTGGATACAAGATGCTCTTCTTGTCAGTGCTTGACATTTCCTCCGTGTTCCTCGACTCTATTTCACAGCTCTTTGAGCATGTCATGATCCCTGTGCTGCTGCTGGTGAGGTTTTAGACAACGCTTTCTCGCCATCTAAGGAGATGTTCACCTGCTGCAGTGATTTCTCTGTATCTTTGAAGCCTCCAGCCCTGATGAATGACCTACATTTTCTTGGTGCTTTCTGTCAGGTGCTCAGTTTATGTAACTGGGGTTAAACGTTCGGAAATCAGGGCTTGAAAGGAGCACACACATCATCTAAAGCTTGAAGCTGGCATCAGGAAATAAACATGTTCTTTGTGATTAAGGATGGGAATAGTAAAGAATTTAACCATTCTGGTTCATTAATGATTCCATTAACAATTCTTTTAGTTCATGAAAGGAATAAATATTTGCGGGGGGAAAAAAGAAATTCCATTACCGATTTTGTTTGTTTTTACAGACTTTTTAAATGACTTATCAATGTGTTTTTAATAATACTTGCAAAATGTATAATGTGTGTATAATGTTAACTAAACCTTGTCAAAGGAACAAGTCAGTCACATTGATTTACAGTCTCACGGTTAGTTGTAAGCTAAACGTTTGAATCACTAAAAAGAACCAGCTCATTCATTCTCTAATTGGACTACACTGGTTGCCATATATGTCTGATTCACTAAAAAGAAGAGACTCATAAGAATCAGTCATTCTCTAACCAGACCACACTGGATGTCCTGTACAATATGTGTTTGATTCAGTAAAAAGAACAGACTCCTAGGAGTCAGTAATTCTCTAACCAGATCACACTGGTTGACCTGTATGTGTTTGATTCACTCAAAAGATCCTGATTATAAGAGTCATTTGTTTGGGAATCACATTGATAAAGATGATTCTGTGGTGAAGTAAATACTACAGAAAAAACATGTAATTTCTATATGAAAAAGTTAATTCAGGCAAGAATTAAAAAAAAAAAAAAAAAAAAAAAAAAAAAAAAATATATATATATATATATATATATATATATATATATATATATTTTAAATTAGTACTCAATTCAAGCTTGTAGAAATTAAACCTTAAATATCAACGTTATAAAATGAAGTAAAACCTATTCAACTTTTCTGATACTAGTGTTCCCCACATGGGCATAAATAATTAATAATGTTGCATTTTCACTGTTTTATCATTGCTTTTGTTGTTAGGTTTAGCAACTTGCCATTTTGTGACATCTGGAGTTCATACACATTCATACTCAAAAACGATCCATTGAATGTTACCATCATTGTGTATTGTGTACCAAGTATTGAGGTCTCTGTGTTCAGGTGGGTACTGCGTTACGTCTATTATGTAGATATGGTGTCTACACAATATCTATTGCATTATTTATTTAGATGTTTCTAAGTAGAGCACACACTTTAACACTAGAACCGCCAGGGGTCGCTGTATAGGCCTACCTAAAACCGCCAGCGTTTAACATTTACCCATGCACATGACTACTGTTTTAATATGGCTAAAAATGTATTATGTCACTGTATTATGCCACTGTCTTCAAAAAGTAATGTCTACAGTCATGAAATGATTATTTTTAGTCATCAACTATGTTTTTGTCCTGTTGTTTTATGTTCAAGGCTATACTAATCACTGAATATAGGCTAAACCAGCCTGCAATGACGATGAAAATTAGAAGGAAATAAATACATATTTAGGTGGTGTAATATTATCCACTGTGATTGAAACTGATTACTGTTATATCAGTGGGTGAAAGGCGTTGCCTAGTAACATAGAACATTAAAACATAAGAGGTGTGAAAATGACACCATAATCTGGTTTTACCTAAACAATTTTTAACAACAGGGGATTGTAAATAACACAATTTTAGTAAATGTCAATGACTGGGAGACTTGGATATTTTATTGAAAATCTGTTATGTACATTTGAAAAACAGCCATGGGTAAATTTTACCCCGTGGCGGTTTTAGTGTTAAAAGCATGTTCAGTGTAAAATTGTTTGAGTAAAAAGTATTGCAACGTAAACTTCAACTAAGAAGAAATTACTCAACAAACTTTTACTGGCCAAGTTAAAGTTACTTATTTTCTGTGTTAATTTTAAGTAACTTAGTTAAGTAGAGTTTTCTTAATTCCAAATGAAATTTACTTAAAAAGAAAAATTAGAAAATTAGAAAAAATTAATTTTACTTTTTGTTTTTTCAGTGCAGAGTACACTGGTTGCACTGCATGTGTTTGATTCATTAAAAAGAACCAGCTCACAAGAGTCATTCGTTATGAAATCAAACTTCACTGGTCACGTTGTGTCTGATTCACTAAAAAGGACCAGCTCATTAAAATAGTAAGGCCTATTCATTCTATAATTTGGTCTGTTTTGTGCTGTAGATGCAGTAGAAGTGTTGCGGTGCCGGTAAATAGTAGTGTAGGAAACACTGTCAGAGTACTTTAGTACGCTGTTCTGTCCACAGAAGAATGTACCAACAAAAAATGTTAACAAAACAGAAATTCTACCTAATTAGTCAGTTTGTGGAGCGTATCAACACCTAATCTTTTGCTGTTTGTTGAACTAGCACAACAAACTTCCTGTGTTTTGACAGGGAATGAAAAACTGAGAAAAGAAGTATTACATTTCCCAACATGTCTCTTTTATTTCTGACCAAAATCTCAGGATCTTCCTCAAGGACGACTAGAAGGCAGCATTGGATCACCAATCAGCAGGAAATGATCAAAGAAGAACATCATGAATCCACCTGAAGCTATATGCACTGACTCTGTGCCGTTATTCTAAGAAACATGTGCAATCTTTCATATAAACATCTCTTTCTTCTTCTCTCCCCCTCTCGCATCTGAATCCTAGCACAGCTTCCACCCCATGGACTTTTTTAATATATCGAGGCAGCGCTGCTAAGCAAACGCAGTGCCAGAGAAGCAATGTGTATCTGCACCCATTTAAAACACATCAAGTCTGCACATATCGGGCTTCCATTCAGGACAGTGGATTAAACTTTAAACCCAACCAATTGTCCCCAACAAAAAGCAAACATTTAGCACAGCTGAGTGAATGCGGCCTTCAGGGCCGAGCGTGTGCACCACGTATCCCAGATACAGCAGGAATATCATGGGAATGTAAGGCAAGACCTTCTACTATCTAAAGACTTGAAACTACTGCCACTGTTGTCTGAATGCAGCAAGTGAAATGTCTAGATAAGCCTTTGTTTGTGTTGTAGTGATTAAGGGAGAAAAATTAGGAAATTAGCAAAAACGTGTCATTCAGAATTCAGCATGATTTATATGATCAGCATATTTATACATATCAACCTTATATGGTAATGAGTGTTGTAGTGTGGGTGTTGTTAATCTTTAATCGCTTCAATATGTGAAGACGTTAGCCAATCACAAAAGAAGTAATTTACATAAAAATGTATACAACTCTTAATGTTAGAGAAAGGGTGGAAAATAGTCTTTCAAAAATAATCACGCCTGTTCTTGGTGCATCCCCCCTTGACTAAAATTATAATTGGACTTTAAAAAAGAAAAGAGGATTGATATGAATTTGGCCTCTTAAAATCTGAAGTATAAGTGGGTGGGACAGAGTAATATAACAAATCCAGACAAGAGAACAGCTTATTTCTAGCCTTTTTCAATTTCACTTTCAAAATTAAAGCTGTTTTTGAATTAAGTTTGTCAATCGAATAAAATGTCTAAATTAATTAATTAATTATATAATATAATATGCAGACAAAAACACATATCAATATTTGCAAATAGATAAAGATAATTTAAAGAAAGTGGTACAATATTTTTTGCCATATTAATGAATTAACTATACTAAATTCAATTGTCCCAAATGAAGACAAGAGAACAGCACATGCCTGTATCCTATATCCTTTTTTAATTTCACTTCCAATAAAGCTGTTTTTAAAATAAGGTTATCAATCGATTATTGAAAATAATATTATTGAACTTTTAAGATTATTGAATAATTCGATAGAAAATTATTTAATTACATAATATGCAGATTAATTAAGTGAATACATCGCAATTAAGCAGAAATCAAAAAAAAAATTTTTTTTAAATAAATGGGGAAAAAAAAAAAAAAATCAATAAATAAAACAAAAACAAAAATCTAGCAATAAATAAATAAATTCCAAAAAAGAAGATAATTCAAAGACAATTATTACGGCAGATCAATAAAGTATAAATAAGCAAATAGACAAAAAGTGCATGGTCAATATATTGTTTCCATATTAATTAATGAATCATACTAAATTAACACATGAATTTGACAGCTCTAATCTGAATCATTTATAAGTACGTCATGTAGAGCAGGAGATGGAAAAGCAACGGTTGAAAATGACCAGAGACACGACTTAAAAAATTAATGCAAACTTTTAACCCAGCAGAAGAATATCTGTCTCCTTTTTGCAGCTCACTATTTTTTTATGAGGAGCAAGAAAAAGCACCAAGAGAGGATCAAACGTTTATGTCAGACTTTTTCACATGCCCCACCCCACCCCCACACCCCCACAGCCCTCCTCGCCTGCCTCTGTATTTTTCACTTCCTCTGCTCCTAATCCTCCCTCTCTGTCTCTTTTGTAAAGAGGGAATAAAACATGTCTAATTCAAAGCCATCCATGTCATTCAGCAGTTTCTAAAACACACACACTCCAGAGCCATAAGTGGGACACTGACGATAATTACAAGGACCTGAGGCTCTTCAAAATGTGACATAATCTGTGAATCGTCCGCATCAGAGTGCTGTCCCGCAGCCTGATCAGCCCAAAAACGCCCACGTAGATGGCACACACACTCTGATCACACACACACTAATCACAATCTTATATATGCTCAGATCTCAAAACAAACGGACTGAGGCTCATCAACCTGAGTTCAAGTTTGAAAGGAATGCAAAGCATGCTTGGCAGAATTAGCACAGAACAAGGAAAAATCCTGAGAAAGACATTTTCATTGAAAAGCAGTGACAGAAAACAAACACGCGCAAGTAAAAATAGTCTTTTTGCTCACATAGGAGAACACTATGTAACTGCTTCACCAGGAAAAAAAAAACTGATGGATGAGAAAAAGCATGGGAGAAAGACACAGAGTGTGATTTCATCCTGTTCCCTCACGACTTGGCAAACGCTCCACGGCATCCTTACAGCACTGCAGAGCTGGATCACACTCATCATGAGGATTCACCCGATATGCCTTACAAATGACACAACCGGGATGGATTTCTGAGTGCTGGATGAAATAGATTTACGCTGGGCTCCATGAAGTTAATTTGATAGGGATTTTGGCCACGATCCCTTAAACGACAACACACAGAATGCAATGGAGGCAAAAAGTACAATTTGTCCAATGAAACAGAACATGCCTTAAACTAATGAAAGGACTGAACACTGAAGTTGATGGTATATTTGACAGTTAGGTCCTAAATATTTAGACACACATACACTATATTGCCAAAAGTATTGGGACACCCCTCCAAATAACTGAATTCAGGTGTTCCAATCACTTCCATGGCCACAGGTGTATAAAATCAAGCACCTAGACATGCAGACTGCTTCTAAAAACATTTGTGAAAGTATGGGTCGCTCTCAGGAACTCAGTGAATTCAAGCGTGGTACCGTGATAGGTTGCCACCTGTGCAATAAATCCATTCGTGAAATTTCTCCACTACTAAATATTCCACGGTCAACTGTTAGTGGTATTATAACAAAGTGGAAGCAATTGGGAACAACAGCAATTCAGCCACGAAGTGGTAGGCCAAGTAAAATCACAGAGCGGGGTCAGCGCATGCTGAGGTGCACAGTGCGCAGAAGTCGCCAACTTTCTGCAGAGTCAATAGCTACAGACCTCCAAACTTCGTGTGGCCTTCAGATTAGCTCAAGAACAGTGCGTAGAGAGCTTCATGGAATGGGTTTCCATGGCCAAGCAGTTGCATCCAAGCCTTACATCACCAAGTGCAATGCAAAGCGTGGGATGCGGTGGTGTAAAGCACGCCGCCACTGGACTTTAGAGCAGTGGAGATGTGTTCTCTGGAGTGATGAATCACGCTTCTCTGTCTGGCAATCCGATGGACGAGTCTGGGTTTGGCAGTTGCCAGGAGAACGGTACTTGCCTGACTGCATTGTGCCAAGTGTAAAGTTTGGAGGAGGGGGGATTATGGTGTGGGGTTGTTTTTCAGGGGTTGGGCTTGGCCCCTTAGTTCCAGTGAAAGGAACTCTTAATGCTTCAGCATACCAAGACATTTTTGACAATTTCATGCTCCCAACTTTGTGGGAACAGTTTGGGGATGGCCCCTTCCTGTTCCAACATGACTGCGCACCAGTGCACAAAGTAAGGTCCATAAAGACATTGATGAGCGAGTTTGGAGGAACTCGATTGGCCTGCACAGAGTCCTGACCTCAACCTGATAGAACACCTTTGGGATGAATTAGAGCAGAGACTGCGAGCCAGGCCTTCTCGTCCAACATCAGTGCCTGACCTCACAAATGCGCTTCTAGAAGAGTGGTCAAAAATTCCCATAAACACACTCCTAAACCTTGTGACACTCCTAAAGCTTTCCCAGAAGAGTTGAAGCTGTTACAGCTGCAAAGGGTGGGCCAACTCCATATTAAATGTCATTAAAGTCAGTACATGTAAAGGCAGGCATCCCAATGCTTTGGCAATATAGTGTATGTACCACAAACACCACACCTGCCACCACCATCGCAACGGCAACAGATGCCACTTTCAATGCGCTTTTTCATAATCTCTATGAATACGGACTCAAATGTGAAGAAAATCTGCTTCTCTTACGACCCCTTTAAATTGTTATCATTGGTGTCTGAAGGTGAAGGTTAAGCGTTAAGTGTCTCTGCCAATGGTGTTGAAAATACAGGTCAGTCGGCTAAGAGATGAGAGAAACCCAGGCTTGTTTTTATCGACCCTGCCCTCAGAAGAGCAAAGATGAGTGAAGTGCCTGGAAATGATCTCAGCGCATTACCACACACACACACACATACATACATACACACACACACACACACACTATTAAAACACTTGCCATTAAAACAGTGCTATGACTGTCTAGAGTTTGTGCATGTCAATATCCATCACTTAATGCAAGTCATTTGAGATTGCCACTTTGTTTTCTTACCTGTTAAGGAAGGACATACTAACAGCAGAGTTCTGACAAGGTCAGTCCTTCGTAGTATAAATAAATCTTTTAAACATCCGTCAATTAATATCCACACAGAAAAGAAACCCTTCAGATCAAGGCCTCTGACATTCTCCCTTAAAAAAACCATAAGAAGATTAAAAATCACCACAAAAACACTGTAGATGTGAAGAATTACAACCATCCCTAGAAAATATCTATGTAACCGCTCAATTGCAGTTTGCTTAGTTTTGGTTGTTTCTTTTAATACAAGTACCTGATGTTTAATTACACTCTGAAGCTCCAGTGGTCTGTCTGATACACCACAGACGCCACACCTGCCACCTCCATTGCCAAGGAAACAGATGCCAATTTCCTTATTTATGACATCATAAATTAATCTCTGTGAACTACAGACTCAAATGTGAGGGAAATCTCCACCTCTTATCATTTCAGACGCGATCAAAGAGCCAAAACAACATGGACAAGCGGAAATAATCTCAGCAAACTACACAAGTCTTGTGTCTTTCTGCCACATTACAGGAAAATAAACTTCTAGAAACATCTGTATTGTTTGTGGGAAGGATGTGACTTGATTATTCTGCTCTTAACAGAGCAGAAAGGATGTCACACATATGATAGATGAAAAGCACATGAAAACAGTAGGGGAAAAAAAGTGATGGGTAAAACTGAATCTGTTATATAGCCTTTAAATTGATTTGTTACAGATTCTACATGTCCTGTCTGTCCAAAGAGGGCTGAGAACACAGACAGAGATAGATCCAGAGGTGCTGATGGGAGGGAGGGAACGAGTCAGATCCTTAAAAGAAGGACAGAGAGAGGAAAAAAACATGACCTACTTCTGTTCTATCCCTTGTTTCTATGGAGAATGAGAGGAGAGAGAAGTGGAAAAGTAGCAGGAGGGCAGAATGTGTTCTCAGAGAGAGATGCGGCCACAGGAAGTTACTCTGATGTTGAATAGACTCCGACTACAAGCTGACTACTTATTATTGAATACTATTTTAAAAAAATATAGTGAAGTAGGTATTATGCAATGTTAAATGTATTAAATTTGAATATGCTACATTACTGTCAAAAGACTTCACATTGCATGTGGTTGGCATCTAGTTATCATCTTATGAATAAATATGAATAATTTTAATATAATTATTATATTTAAATATGTAAATATGTATTAAACATTATCATATATAATATTTAAATATTAAAAAAGAAAAAAATATAACACTAACATTATATAAATAAACTTGTGCTGTCAAATCGAGTAATCGCGAATCACGATTAATCACATCTAAAATAAAAGTTTTTGTTTACATAATATATATATTTTACTTACACATATATATACATATATATATATATATATATATATACACACACACATATATATATATATATATATATATACAGTGGGGAGAACAAGTATTTGATACACTGCCGATTTTGCAGGTTTGCCCACTTACAAAGCATGTAGAAGTCTGTCTTATCATAGGTACTCTTCAACTGTGAGAGACGGAATCTAAAACAAAAATCCAGAAAATCACATTGCATGATTTTTAAGTAATTAATTTGCATTTTATTGCATGACATAAGTATTTGATACATCAGAAAAGCAGAACTTAATATTTGGTACAGAAACCTTTGTTTGCAATTACAGAGATCATACGTTTCCTGTAGTTCTTGACCAGGTTTACACACACTGCAGCAGGGATTTTGGCCCACTCCTCCATACAGACCTTCTCCAGATCCTTCAGGTTTCGGGGCTGTCGCTGGGCAATACGGACTTTCAGCTCCCTTCAAAGATTTTCTATTGGGTTCAGGTCTGGAGACTGGCTAGGCCACTCCAGGACCTTGAGATGCTTCTTACGGAGCCACTCCTTAGTTGCCCTGGCTGTGTGTTTTGGCTCGTTGTCATGCTGGAAGACCCAGCCACGACCCATCTTCAATGCTTTTACTGAGGGAAGGAGGTTGTTGGCCAAGATCTCGCGATACATGGCCCCATCCATCCTCCCCTCAATACGGTGCAGTCATCCTGTCCCCTTTGCAGAAAAGCATCCCCAAAGAATGATGTTTCCACCTCCATGCTTCACGGTTGGGATGGTGTTCTTGGGGTTGTACTCATCCTTCTTCTTCCTCCAAACACGGCGAGTGGAGTTTAGACCAAAAAGCTCGATTTTTGTCTCATCAGACCACATGACCTTTTCCCATTCCTCCTCTGGATCATCCAGATGGTCACTGGCAAACTTCAGACGGGCCTGGACATGCGCTGGTTTGAGCAGGGGGACCTTGCGTGCACTGCAGGATTTTAATCCATGACGGCGTAGTGTGTTACTAATGGTTTTCTTTGAGACTGTGGTCCCAGCTCTCTTCAGGTCATTGACCAGGTCCTGCCGTGTAGTTCTGGGCTGATCCCTCACCTTCCTCATGATCGTTGATGCCCCGCGAGGTGAGATCTTGCATGGTGCCCCAGACCGAGGGAGATTGACCGTCATCTTGAACTTCTTCCATTTTCTAATAATTGCGCCAACAGTTGTTGCCTAATCACCAAGCTGCTTGCCTATTGTCCTGTAGCCCATCCCAGCCTTGTGGAGGTCTACAATTTTATCCCTGTTGTCCTTACACAGCTCTCTGGTCTTGGCCATTGTGGAGAGGTTGGAGTCTGTTTGATTGAGTGTGTGGACAGGTGTCTTTTATACAGGTAACGAGTTCAAACAGGTGCAGTTAATACAGGTAATGAGTGGAGAACAGGAGGGCTTCTTAAAGAAAAACGAACAGGTCTGTGAGAGCCGGAATTCTTACTGGTTGGTAGGTGATCAAATACTTATGTCATGCAATAAAATGCAAATTAATTATTAAAAAATCATACAATGTGATTTTCTGGATTTTTGTTCCCCCCACTGTATATATATAATGTCTGTGTGTGTGTGTGTATACTGTATATGCACATGCACACATATATGTGTGTGTTTGTGTATGTGTGTGTACATGAATATATACGCAGACATGCGCACACACACACACACACACACACATATAATATATATATATATACACACACACAAATGTTATGTAAACAAAAACTTTTATGTTAGATGTTATTAATCGTGATTAATTTATTTGAAAGCACTAAAATAAACATATAAAATATAAAATTTAAATAAAATAAGATAATTTGATCAAATAATGATAAAAAGAGATATTAACCATAGGAAATGGAAGGTCAAACCACATTGCATTGTGGGATACAGTATTCCATGCAATTTCAATATAACATGCGCTTTGGCAAATTTTAAATGTATTATAATTTTATATAATTATAATTATATTTTTTGTATGTAAACATCACATATAATTCAAATTTGAAAAATAATTAAAACAATCAGAACAATGTATTTTTAAAATGTTATAAAAATAATAAAAAATAAAATAAATAAAATAATTTGATCAATTCATGATTTAAATCTTCCATATATTCCATTCATACAGAACATTTGCATAGCATGCACACTGCACAGTATACATGAAGGATGATGCGCTGAACAATATTTTTGTAATTCCGTTTGGTGCCACTAGTAGCGCAGAAATTATACACTGTCTGCATCTTTAAACAGCCACCATTAGCTTGGTCAAAAGTGGTTTACACTCATGGACTCAAATGGATGTCTGCGGTTTTTGCCCTGTCAGCAGTCTGACAGAGCTTTTCAGGAAATCTGAACAATTAGACTCTCTAGACATGATTTGTAATGATTTTGGAGACTGCTTATCTTGATGATGTCATCCTCCAGTTCTGCCATATTGTTCATAATGTGGTCAAACATCGATTACCTTATTAAGGAGAAACGAGAAGAGTAATTTACGTACATTAACATGACATGAGTGGGAGTTTTCTGAGGGCACTGTGCTCATCATGTGTCTCTCTAAGCCTCTCTCTCTGTTTTCTTCGTATCCTCTATCTCTGCTGAGGGGCACTGAAACATCTCCAAGAAAAGGGACATTTCAGTGTTCGCAAAAATAGCACAGGCGAAAAAGAACAATGTCCCTTCCAGTCTCTCCCCTGTCTTTGTTCCTCCCTCCCTCTCTTTTCAATCACTCCCCTTTGTGTTGTTTTGGTGTTCTTCTTTGTTTGGCACATGTTCTGCTCAGTAGAAGAGTATGAAGTATGAAGACTACTGCAGGAATAGGTCTGCATTAACATAACAAACCCTCAAGGGATGATATCTGATTAAAGGCAGGGCATCGCTGCATAAGAGAGACATCGCACTCAAGAGCCTCCCTTGCATTCCTATTGGCTTTCTATCAGTCAGTATGATAAATGTTGCACTCAAGCACTAGATTGGGTTGGAATGGGAGAACTGGGGCTAAAACCAAACACAAACAGACCACTACACCAGCACCACCAAAATAAACCAGTCAATACTACAGTTTAATATGCTAACAGTTGCTGCTAGTCATATCAATAGTCACTAGTAAATCTACAGATTTGTAACAGCTGTAGATATTCATCTTAACAGTCATGAGCTACAGGCAAAACAAGTGAAAAATGTACATTTTGGTCAAATTTGAGGTTTTCACAAAAATTAGTTCATTAAGCCCTCGTCTAGCGATCCCAATGCTCCAAATAGTCATTAAACATCTGAAATTATCTTTATTTGTATGTTTTCTGAGAGGTGTACCTTCCTATCTTTCCTTTGTTTTAATAATCAATAAAACATTGCCGTTTTTCTCTGCTCGCTTCTTGACAACTGCTGCTTCCCCTCAGCACAAGTTTGGTATCGTTGTAAAGCGCAGGATTCCAACTTTGTGAATATTCATAGCGAATTCTCGATGGCATGAGTCTGAACCAATGAAATGTGATTTTCAAACTCATGCTGATGCTGACACATCCGACGCGTGCGCACAAAGACGCCTCTCAGACAGAAAGCAAGCCCGATATACGCTACTCATATACACAGAATTACAATTTCAAAATATCTGCTTTGAGAAGTATTCACGCAAACATGATCTGTTATGTCTTAAGTGTTATGCCTTTTCCTATTTAGCACCTAAACTGTGAAACATTCTTCCTAGCACTGTTCGGGAAGCAGACACACTCTGTCAGTTTAAATCTAGACTAAAAACACATCTCTTTACTATGGCATACATATAGAACATTATCAATTTATATTATTCAAATCAGTTAAATGATTGTTTTAGGCTGCATTAACTAGGTCAGCCGGAACCGGGAACACTTCCCATAACACCTAATGTACTCATTACATCATAAGAAGAATGGCATCTACGCTAATGTTAGTCTCTCTGTTTATCCCGAGGTTTACTGCAGTCAGCCGGATCCGGGCCGTATCCAGACCAGATGGTAGACCTGCGCCTAGACACGACCAACGCATCCCTGAAATGTCTGCAGAGACCGTGTCATCTAGACTCTCCTCTGTGACGGCCTTATCGACAAGACATCCAGTGGCACTGATCCTCCACAAACCTGTCTCCTGCGTGATGACTCCGATCTTCAACCAGATGGAACTGGACATATATTCTGAATTTTCCAATCTAATATGACTTCTAACTTGTAATGTTACCTGATTCATAATCATACACTGTTTGTTTGTTGGCCAGAGGAGAACTGGCAACCCGACTGAGCCTAGTTTTTCCCAAGGTTTGACTTTTTCCCAAGTCCGCAGAGACCGTGTCAACTAGACTCTCCCCTGTGACGGCCTCATCGACAAGACATCCAGTGGCACTGATCCTCAACAAACCTGTCTCCTGCGTGATGACTCTGATCTTCAACCAGATGGAACTGGACAAATATTCTGAATTTTCCAATCTAATATGACTTCTAACTTGTAATGTTACCTGAATCATAATCATACACTGTCTGTTTGTTGGCCAGAGGAGAACTGGCACCCCGACTGAGCCTAGTTTTTCCCAAGGTTTTTTTCTCCATTCTGTCACCTGATGGAGTTTTGGTTCCTTGCCACCGTCGCCTCTGTTGCCTTGGCTTTTGGCTTGCTCAGTTGGGGACACTAAATATTCAACTATATTACTGATCTGCCCACATTGAACTGAGCTGGATGACATCACTGTTTTCTCCAGAGCAGCTGTACAGCCGAATCAAATTCTGTTGCATTACTTTCCTGTTAACACTGTGAAGCTACTTTAAAAACAATCGGCATTGTAAAAAAGCGCTATATAAATAAAGGTGACTTGACTTGACTTAAGTGAACGTTTGGTTAACTGTTGGGGAAAAACATCTGATGTGTAACATTATATTAGATTTGTGCGGTACAGTAGGTCTTAATATATAGGCTGTCTGTCTCATTAAATGTTAATCAAACAAGTGTGGTATCATGAAAAAAAAGTGAATATGCATTTTCCCTATAGATATAGGTTTTGACTTTGTGTGTGCCAAATTTGGTGTTATTACCAGTGATTTAATGTATGGCTGCTTAGTTGGAACCTTCAGAAAACTTTAACTAGATTTTTCTCAAAATTGACTGCTGACTCTATTGACTTCAAATAGGTGTAGCTTAGTAATTTTTTGTCTGATTCCAACAAATCATACATCATTTTGAAAATAACAATAACTCATTTTTGAAAATTTCCCCAGTACGGGTCACATACTGTATATTCAATTATTAAAAACACACTACCATTCAAAAGTGGTAAAGTTTCCTCTTTAATATATTTTGAAAATGTAATTTGTTTCTGTGACGACAAAGCTGAATTCAGTGTCACATGATCCTTCAGGAATTATTCCAATATGCTGATTTGGTGCTCACATAACATTCCTTATTATTATCAATGTTGAAAACAGTTGCGCTGCTTAATATTTTTTCCGGATTCTTTGATTAAAAGTTTAAAAGAACAGCATATATTTGAAATAGAAATCTTTTGTAACATAATAAATGTCTTTACTGTCACATTTAATCAATTTAATTCATCTATGCTGAATAAAAGTATTAATTCAAAAAATTGTATTTATTTATTATAATTAAAAAATAACTTCACAGATATAAACTTCACAGTACTTCACAGTATTTAAAAACTCATCTGCAGTTGTTGCTTAACTTTTTCCCCGCTAGCATTTTTAAAAAAAAGTTGCCAGCCACCGCCAGTGTTTTTGACCATTTTCACAAAAAAATTCATAATCAGTTTTATTCTAGCTTCATGCATTCTTTTTTATCAGCACTTTTTAAAAAAGCAACATTTTGAGCAAAAAGCTGAGAAAATCATGTTTTTGTCAAAGACTACATCCAGATAGGATTCAGAATGATGATCAAAACATAGATGGAGTAGACTGAGTCCATCAACACCCCTAAGGTTGCACAGTCCTATAGCTCGTCCTGGGTCGACATTTCATTCACTACCATTAGGCAGTTTTGATTTATATGCTGTTTAAAGTTGGTGATCGCGTTATTTTACATATGCATATGATTATGATATCGCTTGTTTCTGCATCTACTTCGCATGTATTTTGATCAGGAGATTCTGTACTCTTTCAGAAGATGTGTAATAGCGCCCCCTACCGTATAACAGTGAAAACACGGAAAAACAGAAAATTCCGTCAATGGCGGGGAAGCGTTCTCACAAATAACAGATTTTTTTGTCAATGGCAGGGAAAGAGTTAATACAGCTACAGATACTTATCGCAACAGTCTACTACTGTTTTGCCCATTTTCAAGTGTACGACATCCACAACTTTAGATTTATTTATGCAGCTCAAACATAAACAACTCTGACAATAGTGTTGTATTCAAGACCACCTAAACCGAGACCAAGACCAGAGTGTGTTGAGACCAAGACAAGACCAAGACTTTGAGGGGTTGAGACCAAGACAAGACCAAGACCAAGACCAGGCCAGCACTCCTCAAATTCATCTAAAAGATCCATATTTACTGTCTGAGAAATATCTTAGATTTAATCAATAAATACAATTAGAATAATAAGACACTATAGAGCTGTTACCAATCAATCACTAAAAATAATGCTGAGATTTTTGCAATCATATCTTGAATTTTGTGCATTTATGTACATTTTATTGTGCATTTATAATTTTTGGCATTTATATTCATTTTGGGCATTTGTGTGCATTTTATTGTGCATTTAAAATTTTTGCCATTTATATTAATTTCCTGCATTGATTTTGAACCCGGCACCACAGTAACAAAAGAAATCCCATTAGAAATAAGTTATTGATTGCATTCAAATCACATTAATGATGTTAACAAATAAATCAGACAATGCACTGGCAATTTAGTGATATCCTCCCAGTTGTGGTCTTGAGATAAAGTCCTGAGTCCTCTTAATCTGAGACCGAGACAAGACCAAGTACAAATGCAGTCGAGACCAAGGCAAGACCTTCAAAAAATGGTTTTAAGACCGGTCTCGAGACCAAGAACACTGTGTGACACCTCAAAAATTAGCTCGCTATTTGCCATAAACAAGATCTATCATAAAATACAATCATCTCACAAACAGACCATACATCTGAACAAAGTGGGTTTAACACATAAAGTATCCAATCAGATGTCATTATTGAAGCTGGAGAGGATTAAAGGACTTTAACTCACCCTGTTAAAGCGCTTGGCCTGGAAGAGGTGTCCGTTCACCCGGTACAGCTTCCTCCATCGTCTAGCTCCACGGCGATAGATCGATTCTAGGAGAGAGAGGAAACGGTTGTATAGGAGCAACATGGAGACTCGAGTAAAGAAAAACAAATCAATCCCAACACGGAATGAGGGAAGAGGATTCAAAGACAAGAGACAGAAGAAGGGAGATGGACAGAGGTGTGGCTGGTCTTGACCCTGAGTGAATGTGGACGAATTTCAACTGCGACTAGATGAAAACATGCCCCACTCAAAAGCAACGGGAAAAAGCTATCCCTCCCTCTCTCTTGCTCTCTTTCGTTGCTTCAGTGTCTCCATCTGACCCACCCTCCTCTTCTCACTCTCTCATTTCTTTTTTCTTGTCGATCTGTTATTCCCTGCAGCATCACTTTGGTCACATGTTAACTGTCTGATGTAAAAGTGACAAGATTCTTGACCTAAATTGATTCAACCACAATAAGACTTTGATCTACTGCATCTCTGGGTTTTTGTCTTTATGTCTCACCACCTTGACAACATGAACGATGACCTTTTTGGGGGGTTTTTGGGCACACACAGACCAAAATATTGGCTGCATCTGAATTCACCTACTATAAACCTTAAACAGTATGCAAAATTAGGATTCATGTGTCCAAAATAGTGAGCTGAAATAGTATGCCAAAACACAAAACAAATGTTCTTATCCATACAATCAATGAAAGTCAATGGGGTCCAAAAATACCATGAGACATTTTCAATATTTCTCTCTTCCATGGAAGAAAAAATTACAGAATTGTAATTTTTGGGTGAACTATCCCTTTAAGTATCACCTTTTGCAGATGAATTGCTTATTATAAATGAAAACAATGTGGACAGAACCACATTTTATAATGGCATTTATCACTAAAGATGATATTGTTTAAATTATGGTGCGTGTTTTTCAAAGAGTTTAAATACCATTTTGTCTCTCTCTCTGTCCGTACAATGAAATGAAAGTCAATAAGGTCCAAACCAACACTGGACACTATTGACTTTCACTGTATGGACCATAAACAAACAAAAACATGTTCAATCTTTTACTGTTCCACAGAAGAAAGAAAGTCATACAGGTTTAGAACGACATGAGGGTGAGCAGCTGTTATTGTCTGTAAACTATCCTTTTAAGTATCACCTTTAGTGGCTGAATTGCTTATTATAATAACAATGATGAGGACAGAACTAAACTATCAATGGAATTCATCACTGAGGATACAATGATATTGCATAAATAATGGTATTTAAACTCTTTGAAAGAAAAGCACCATATTGTCCTTGCTAGTGACCCACAGGTCAGATACCCCAATCTCTCTATGGCATTATGCTCTTATCTAAAGTTCCAGTTAAGTTGGCGGAACTTCATCATTTTCAAGCATAAGTGACAGGCTGAGAATTGTGCTCGAGCCCTGGAGATTTGCTGTGTCTGCTGCCTTTTCATGTTTCTGCCCTCAACTGCAGCTCAGTTACGTAAAACCGATAAATATTGAAATATTGTCGAAACTTTTAAGTGTCAGCCACTAATGAGCACCGGAGGAGATTCAAAGGCCTGGCCTTGTGTGTATGAGAGAGAGAGATCTAAGCAAAATGAGACAATGAAAGTCTGTGTTAAGCCTTCAGAAACTAATGTGTGGCATAAAGCAGTGCTCGAATATTAAAACATAACACCAAAAACAACTTGTATTCAGCTTCGGAGTGTACTAAACCTAAAATGTCAGCGTAAAATTAACACTCATCACATATAAACACACCACACGCATTCAGACATTCAAAGTGTCGCTTGCATTAAAACCACACAACATGAATCATTTATTAATAGAACATGATAAAGCTGAAACTAACACAGTCTTCCAGAGGAATAACTGATGCCCCAACAGAGCAGTTAGACATGAGGAGAGGAGCAAATTCTTAAACTTTAACATTAAACCCCCATGAGGCCAGACAACAAGCTGTATCTTTTTCTTGCGTGGATTACATAAAGAGAATCGTGTTCAATTATATGATTAATTGAAATATAATTCAGAATTAACTACTTCTTACTGAATATATCATGGAACACATTAAAACGATGTTAAAAAATTAGAATCTTGCTCCTAAAGAACCATGTTCTCATCATTGGTCAGAAATACATGATGGCCCCGCCCCAAACTCACACCATTGGTTAAGCCAAAGTTGCTGTTGTCAGGCTAGTCAAACAAACAGAGCAATATTTTGAAGGTGCCACAGTGTTTACACTTGTTTGGGTAATTCAACCTATAATTAATGGCTTAATTATAGTTTTGTCTGCATATTAAGCTGAGCTAGGACAAAAAAAGATACATTTTACCATTTTGAAGTGACATGCCTGTTTAAAAGGTACAATAAAATACTCAATTTAGCACTCATATTTAAATGTCAATTAATATTCAGCATCTGATGACAGTTTTCACATGCCAAAAGTTTAATTAATCATTCATTGTTCAAACGTTTGGGATCGGTAAGATTTTTGAAAGAAGTCTCTTATGCTCACCAAGAATGCATTTATTTGAAATACAAGTAAAAGCTATTATCAGTGGTGAAAACAGTTTTGCTGCTTTAAATTCTTGTAGAAACCATGATACATGTCAGGATATTGTAATGAATAGAAAGTTCAAAAGAACAGCATTTATTCGAAATAGAAATCTTTTGTAACATTATAAATGTCTTATTTAAATGTGACATTTAAATAAAAAAAAAAAAAGTCTTACTCACCCCAAACCTTTGAACGATAGTATATCTTAAAGGTATAGTAGCAAAAATACCCTGTCAACCCTGTTAACTATGGCTGTGTCCATCGCCCCCTATAACCTTAAATAGAGCACTATTTGAGGGGACAGCCATTTGTAGTGGTGTCGAAAACCATAGTGGACATTATTAAGTGCACTCATTCAATCCCACAATGCACCAAAATAGCGAGTGTACAACCGATGTATGCTCAACGGCTAGAGAATACCCATAATGCACCGTGAGAGTCGCACGCCTAATAAATTCCTGCGTCTGACCAGAAGATGGCGCACACAGCTGAATCATCCATTTTCTAAAACTCTGGTCCAATGTGGCTACAGCGTAGTATCATACAGGTATAATTTGCTTTTTAATTGATTATTACATTGTTTAATTACGGTTTATTCTATATAGTATATTATATAGTTCAAGATAAATCTTTTCATTACTACTAACCTGCCAGTTTGCTAAGTTTTAAAAATGATTAAACAGCAAACACAAACTATGCAGAAGTGGCAGTCCTTCCGGCACACTCAGTGTCCGAACTAGTTTTCATTCACTTCTTCAAGTGGGAATGGGGTGGGAATCTTCGAGGGTATATGGGGTGATTTCAGACACAGCACATGACAATGGACTTCAGGTGAAAAACAAAATGCTACAGAAGTATAAAACATGGCACTCTTAAATGAATATATTTCTTAGCTAAAGATTTCCTCCAAATGTTTAAAACCCCAGACAAGTGCAAGTTATTATACTCTACCTTCTTCCAGCAAACAAAATAATTCACAATGTTCCTCTCCTTCAACAAACCAGTGACAGCCTTCAACAGAATTACAAACGATCATCAGAGAACAATAACCGCTGCTCAGGAAACAGCTACGTGTTTGCGATCATAATCATCCAGATGGGCACCAAAACACCTATTCTTTGACCTGTTAGGCAGCATGTAGGTCTGAAGTCCTGCCTGACATCTTGGCTCAAGAATTGACCACATAACAGTACTTCATTTCTCAATGTCGAAGACAAAATCATGTGTTTTATTATGAACTACCTCATTGAAGTCTCCCTTCTTAATCCCACGATCCTGTCGCAGTCATAAATGGTCTTATAAGGTCCCATAAACCAAAGCAACTGTAAATGTAAACATGACTCTGACTTGCACTGGAAAACTTAGCAGGGTGGTTGGCTGCCACATCTTCCATGACATGTAAGTGATTTTGAGTCACAATGATGCATTCATGTGATTCACTGATGAAGGAGCTGCTTTTAAACGCTCTTTCCTGCTTGACAGAGCTCTTTTAGTGGAGCTGATACCAATCGCCTGGAAACGGCCTGGTTGAGGGTGCGGCAGGCACAAATTCAATTTTTCCATCATCGCCATGGCAACACACACTCTCTCCTGTGCCATACGTGCCAGATGCCAGCAGCTCTGTGGACGAGAGATCCGGGCGTGAGAGCCGACTCAAGCAAACACACCACATGCAATATTACACTGAACATCCAGCATCGGCTACAACATCCAGCATCGGCTACAACAAAAACACCAAACGGTTTGCCAAATGTTGTGCAACAAAATGCATCACTGACAACACTGTGAAGTGCAAAAGCAGGCATCAAAGGAGGAACATCAAAAATAAGAACTAGAAGCTCTACTTTTAAAACTAGAAGCTCCTCTGAGCTCCATTAAATCAGAGCAGTGTCTCTCTCTGTTATATAATCGGGTTGGTTTGTAGATATTTGCATCATAAGCACACATTTTTTAATTCCCTGTAGCTCAACTGAAAGAGCATGCTGTTAATAAAGCCAAGGTCAACGTTCGATTTACAGGGAACACGTAAATTGACTAGGTTTACCTTGAAAGTCGTTTGGAATAAAAGCATCTACCAGATGCACAAATAATTTCTCTGAAAATTAAACACAAAAGTACAATTGAGCTTTCTCTCTTCTCATTCTGTTTAAAAGGGGCTGGATCTACGCATGTCTCCTCAAATCTGAATGTTTTTGATCTTGCAAAACACTCGCAGGCCTCAGACAGCATCAAATGATCAAAAACAAATGCTAGATGACTCTTCTGAACAGACTGCATTAAGGCCGACCGAACACAGTACAGTACCAAACAAAAATGTCCTAAAATATATTTATTTATTTTTTGATGAACTGCTTTTTTAATATGCTAAATTATTGATATGACAAAACTGACCATTTTATAAATGCAAAAATAATACCAGCATAACACTGAACAAACACTAAGTGACAGATGAATTTACAGCAAAATACATTATAAACTGGTTATTTCCCCATAGCATTATTTTTGCATTAAATTTAAATTTTAGATTTTGAACTTAGTATACACAGAGATATGGAAAACAAGAAAATAAACAGCTTCCTTTTTCCACTGATTTAAAGATGTGAGAATGTTCATTAGCCTTTAATTCTAAATTTGCCTAAACATGGATTTATTTCATGAGTAATGAAACTATAAATTGATTTTCTCACTTTCTGGAGAGCTGTTGTTTTTTCCATTCTTTTTTGCCAGGATTGAAGAATACCAGATGATGCTAATGTCACAACATACAATTACTCCTTAGCTTTGTGTCTGTGTGTCTCTGTCTGTCTGTCTCTCTGTCTGTGTCTGTGTGTGTGTGTGTGTGTGTGTGTGTGTGTGTGTGTGTGTGGGTGGGGGGGGGGACGACAGAGCCGAGGTCTTTAGCGCTGTCATCGCTGAGATCTATCTCTAATCTTATTAACTTCACCCCAACAGGGAGAGACCTAGAGAAACTGTGCTGTTGCCATAGTTACCCAGCACTATTTTTTTTTGTCATTATTTCTAACATTTGACCACAGAAAGACAGAGAAAGAGTACTCCATGTCCACAACCAACATCTCTCAAGCTGGATGTCATGTGACCATATCATCTGCATATTTACCGGTTCTTCCTGGGTTAAAAAGAACACTAACATAAAACAGCCATGAAAACAAATATTTCACAAATGTTTCAGTTTCTCAAGCTATTGTATGGCTTCTGACAACTTAAATATAGAGCACTAGTTATATGGACATGTTTATGTATGTGGGAAAACTTTTTTTGTGAAAAATATTTTTGTGTACTACACTCTTAAAGGGGTCATGAACTGAGAAATCAAATTTTCCTTGAGCTTTTGACATATAAGAGGTCATCATACTATAAGAATATCCTGTAAGTTTGTGACGTAGATAGGTGAAAGACCGCATCTGCAGAAGATCATCAACGCCTACTTCATCATTGCAACTTTGGCCCCGCCCACTGGTGTGTTAGTGAGATGACGAGGAGAGGAAAACAGGATCACTGCACCAAATATAACATTACCTTCCAAAGGATCCTAATGATAGGAATGTGGTTATTTATATTCAACAATGTTAATGTCTCAGTTGAGCATTATTTACATATTTGTATTCGGTACATTTCACTGTGGATTCTTTGGTAAATCAGTCGCAATTCTGGCGCAGACTTTGCAATCGGACTTTTACGATATGGACTCAACAGTAATGCAACAACATGTAAGTAACTGTGTTAATTCTAATGCCTGATCTGTGACCAGTGATTTCTGATAAGTAATGATTCATGTTCAGTCAGATGTTCTTTGTCTATGTGTCAGTAAACCAAACCAGTGACTAAACTTCACATTGTTTCTCTTGGTAGGATGAAAATAATCAGTTATTTAAACTGTGATTAAATTACATAAAGTGATCAAAGAACACTCTCTTTACAATCGCTGGAGCTGTCAATCAAACAGCACAAGTTTATCAGTGACTGAGTTCTGGACTCAGAATGCTGTGCAAAAATCGCGTCTCGTCTCGTTCTTGTAAACCCAATGTCGTGTCTTGTCTTGTCTTGTCTTGTCTCGTGAGCTAAGTGTCTCGTCACACCCCTATAATCAATTATATTTACATTTTGTTTGCACTGTTAGTTATGATGAAAGCATAGTGTGCAGAAATCGAATTGCAATGACGAAATTACTGCATTCATGCGCTCAACGTCTGTGATTGGCTACAATGCTCATCAGTGCAACCTTTCATGCCACGATCTAAATATAATGCTATAGATCTAAATATAATGCTATAATCAACACTTTTCAAGATTAGTTAACTTTGAGAGCTGTAATAGTAAAAATGTTCTAAAAGTTTTCGAGAGAGTTCCATGTGTAATACTTAGCTATTTCATATACAAAGATGTTAGCCAATCACAGCAGTGGGTGTTTACACAGAAAGTCTCACAGCAGAGAAAAATGCCTTTTACTTCTAAATTGACAATTTTTGATGTAAAAAATAAAAATATACTAACATTATAAGTGCACCCCAGGAAACATTATAAAACAATAAAACAATGCTGTTCATGACCCCTTTAAAAATTATGGTTCCAAAACAAGGTTTTCACAGCAATGCCATAGATGAACTACTTTTGGTTCCCTAAAGAATTTTCAGTAAACAGTTCTTGAAAAAAAAACACATTTAAAAAAACTAAAGAACCTTTTTTAACACTATAAAGAACCTTTTGTGCAATGGAAAGGTTCCATTGATGTTAAAGGTTCTTCATTGATGCCAATAAAGAACCTTTATTTAAAGAGTGCACAGAAAAAAAATAACAGCATAGTTTTGAAAAGATATGAAGTTGACTAAAGAATGACTGAATTTTCATTCACACATGATCTATTCTTTTAGCAGTCCAATGTGCAAAACGGTGTCCAACAACAATAGTGAACACGTTCCTGAGATGTTACTATGAAACATTACGAGAATACCAACCTTATAGTTCATGTATCAGAAAATTCCTTTGAAATTTAATAACTTTCTCCACCTCTGAAATTACTTTCCTTTCCTTAAGACGAATTCTAGGTCACATTGGCATGGACATTAATATTAACCAATAACATCATAGCCTACTTTTTATGATCCAATCAAACCCTGATGGATAAAACTAAGAAAATCTTATTTCCCATTCATTTTCTGTTTCACCTGGAAATACATCACACTACGGAAGTTAATGCTGTATCATGTATTTAACCAGGAAAAATCATCACAGTGGACACATTGATCAAAGACATTAGCACTTACTATACATACAATATGACGGTTTAATAAGTCAAATAACGGTAATCTTTCGCGCTTCTGATTGACTCTAATCATAACTGTGCTCTCATTCTCCATCCCTGCTGTCCTTAATTGCCCTGTCCTCTTTAACGGCTGCACTTAACCGGTGACACAACTGCTCAGTCAGAGCACGCTCATGAACTTACACCCATCATTATAAATCTGCCCTTGCTCCAGTGGATGGAGGGCGACGCCGCACCCGAGGGTATAAGCAAGACTGGAATAGAGTCGATGCTGGCATTCTCCACACCAAACTGAATTAGCACAGCAGAGATGTGACCACACAACGCTACTTAGTCAAGTCAGAAGTTATCAGTCATCATCGTGACCGCACACACATGTGGTGCACTTAACATATTCATTTGACCTTGTTAATTAGATCTGGAATCATGCCAGATCGTCCTTCATACAATCACACACAGTCATCTGTTATCTGTGATGTCAGAAGACAGATGACAGGTGTCATGTTTATGATGATGCTGTTATGCTGTTTATGATGACTATGACAGGTGTTACCAGCAACATGGTCATTTATGTGCGTATATGTGTGTGCGTGTGTGTGTGTGTGTGTGTGTGTGTGTGTGTGTGTGTGTGTGTGTGGTCCAGGTAAACCCTATGTTATGAGGACAAAATGACCCCACAAACATGGCAATATCCAAAATCCTTGGGACATTTTTTGGTCCCCATGAGGAAAATAGCTTATAAATCAGACTAAATTATGTTTTTTGAAAATGTAAAAAAATGCAGAAAGTTTTCTGTGATGGGTCAGTTTAGGGAAAAGAATATACAGTTTGTACAGTATAAAAATCATTATGTCTATGGAAAGTCCCCATAAAACACAATATGTGTGTGTAAAAATGTATGTATATAAACTCTTTAAAGGTGCACTGTGTAAATTTTAGAGGCATCTAGCGGTGAGGTTGTGAATCGCAACCGCCCACCACTCACCCCTCCCTTTCGAAGCACATAGAGAAGCTACGGTGGCCGACACAGGACAAAGGTGTCGTCGTCTGAGACAGCAGAGAGTAGCTAGCGCTCTGTAGAGCAGTTTGTTCGTTTAGGGCGACTAGAAACATGATGGCGCAAAATGGTGGATTCACTGTAAGGGGACCCGCGGTGTATGTAGATAGAAATGGCTCATTCTAAGGTAATAAAAGGTCTTTATACACTACTGAAAACATAGTTATGTATATTATATTGCATTTTTGTCAATTGATCCTCATAAATATTACACACTGTACCTTTAAGAAGTCTTTTTAGTGTATACATAGTGCAAACATATTACATAATTTGCATCATAACTGACAACATACATCTATGCTTATAAGCATCAGAAATCTCAGAATAAAGTCTAAGACCACCGTTGTATTGGCCAATTAAACAAACTAAACCAAACATTTACTTGATACATCTTTAACACTAATGCCAATAATGCATTAGAGAACATTCCAGCACACTTGTGAAGATTTCACTTGATGAAATACGAGACAAATGCACCATTAATGGCAGGCTAAGTTAAAAAGAATTGATGCAGCTCCAACGAGACTGCAGGTATCATGGCAGTGATCCAAATCTCTGACCTTAAATTGAACAATGGCTTTGGAGCCGGAAAGTCTACACTGAATTGCATTGAATATCTGCTACTGGCTATGAAAAGAGAGTAAGAACTGGAGTAATGGAATAATCAAACTTCATCTACACATCCCACATCCGTATATACTGTAAATACATGAATGCATGAAAAGAAGACAGGATTAAATTTCATTTGTAGCTAAATATATTAACTAAATCTAGTAGACTGTTTTATCTACTTTAGCTAAAACCCATACATTGGCATTCCTCTGTTGCAAAGGCTGTTCCTAATGCAAGCAATTTATGTCATGCATTGCTAAAATTAATAGATAAACTCACTGTTTTAGCATAAAATTGGGTGTGCTATGTATACACTAAAACATCCTTAAAACTCCTTAAAAAAAGTAGAAATAAGTTGAAAACAAGTGAAAAATACACTCATATTAAAGGCACATTATCTGCAAACAAATTTTAACTTATGCAGCATTGCTTCTCAAGTCAATTTATCTTGTTTCAAGAATTTTAGGATATTTTAACTGGAAATAAGACAAAAAAACAGCAGATTATTTTGCGGTGTTGTTCAGCTTATTAGAGTATCGCATCATCTCCCATGCGGTTTGCTTGCCTATGTAGAGTATCAAATCATTTCAAATAAATCTCTTTTGAGGTTTAATTTCAGTTAGGCAGCTAAGCAGTTCACTAAGTTTACTAAATTTCCAAAAACAGTAATTTAAATTAATTTCCATTTCGTGTCCCTCTCCCCACCGCTCAGATAAAGGCTGTGGATACCTCCTGCGACAGTCGGAGAGCAGACCAGTATTGCGTCACCCCACATTCTTCCTCCACCTCCTCCTCCGGTCAGAGGAACTACGACGAGGGAACACAGCGGCACGAGAGTTAGAGTTGCACCTTGCAAGTTCTGGATCGACAAGGAGAAGCCCGCCATGGCGTGCCACGCTGACCCCAGAAAGCTCCAGCCAGGGCTGAACGTCCTCTGTGAGGGTCTTTGTCTAGTGAGCGTGTAAAGTCCGGGGGCTCAGAGAGCAGGACCAGTTAAAATGGGTTTGACTCACTTCCACGCATTGTTGGTTGGGCTGGCAGGAAGATGATAAAGGGGGCTTTCCTTTGCTGTGCTGAGGGTGTGTAGGATCAAAGCAGGCAGTGGGATTTGAGCTGAATGAACAGCCGGGACTGAAGCGCACAGCTGGAATGCAGCAGGAGCAGAACATTTTAGCACTCTCTGTATAAGAGCCCTTATATTCGGCCACTGAGACCTGAACTTGAACACTGAAACACTAACTTCTCTGTTTTTGCCACTTTTTGCCACTTCTCTGGCCATTTCAGACTCACTCTTCTCAGAGAGGCGTTACTGCAAAAATCTTTTTATTAATCAGTATTTCGACTTGTTTTCACTAAAATAAATGTATTATAAATATATAAATAAATAATAATTATAATATAAATTAATTGCAAATTAATTATATTAATTTATTTTCATATAGAATATATATTTTATTTTAATTTAATTTAGTTTATTTTTCCTACCCCTTTGGCCAATGGTTTCTTGTTATATATACACTGAACAAAATTATAAACGCAACACTTTTGTTTTTGCCCCCATTTTTCATGAGCTGAACTCAAAGATCTAAGACTTTTTTGTACACATATATGTACACAAAAGGCCTATTTCTCTCAAATATTGTTCACAAATCTGTCTAAATCTGTGTTAGTGAGCACTTCTCCTTTGCAGAGATAATCCATCCACCTCACAGGTGTGGCATATCAAGATGCTGATTAGACAGCATGATTATTGCACAGGTGTGCCTTAGGCTGGCCACAATAAAAGGCCACTCTAAAATGTGCAGTTTTACTGCATTGGGGGGGTCCGAAAACCAGTCAGTATCTGGTGTGACCACCATTTGCGTGATATATATATATATATATATATAGATATAGATATATATTATATAGATTTAGATATATATATAGCTTTAGCTCTAGTAATTTATCATGATACTGATTTACCATGATTTTAGGTGATACATGAAGTTTGTATTAAAAATATATATAGTAAAATACTTTTATTGCAGTGATAAGAACATTAACAAACAGCAACAAAAAAATAATTGTACTTATTTTACCAAAAACTAGTTGTTTTCAACTCTTGAAGTCTCTGTATAAACATTCCACTGACAAATAAATCCGGAAACAAACTTTAAATCACTAACAATGACGTAAAGTCAGTTATTAACAAAATCTGGCAACAGTTACACCCACCACTTAGAACTTCCTGAAGAAGATCAGGACCTAAGATGACCTTTACTTGACTTGTGTCAATTTAGAAACAATCTAAATGGGTCATATCATGGAAAACAGGATTTTCCTTGATCTTTAGAAGACAAACACAGTTGCATGGCACATTTCTGGCCAAATTGGCTGTTATCGGGGAGGACAAGATAACTGCAAATAAGAGTTGTTAGAAAAAAATTTGCAAAAACTGTACCTTTAGGGGTAAAACAGCTTGTCACAGTGGCAAACCCTTAACAGGGGTTTGCCTGACAAAACAGCTTGTCACCCTTAAAAGGACAACTTTGTATCTTATCAACCCCTAAAAGGTGCATTTTAGTACCTTAAATTAGTAATATGTACCCTGAACTTGTACTATGAACTTTGATGGGTGAATAAGGTACAAAGACGTCCCTTTAAGGGTCTGCCCCAGCTACAAGCTTTTATGCAAATTTTTTCTGAGAGTGTACTCATTGCACAGGCAAATGTTCGGCCAATCATGCATAGCATTTTTGCTACTGTATCTTCTGTAAATCTGTAAGAAAGATTGGAAAAAGAAGACGTAAAACTGCCAGATACCTCGACTAAACATTATAAGTGGGATTCAGGACAAAAACAAGGCTATAAAAGTGTAGGATAACCCTTAAAAATAATGGGACAATACCAGCTGAGAAAATGACAATGAGCGTGTTAGCGGCAGCCCACTGAGAGGAGATGCTAATTTCAGCAGCAGACATTAACGTAATGTGTTAATTGACAGGGAGGAGCTTCATAAACCACTGCAAGGCAAATAACATTACTGTGAATAGGCTGCTTTGAAGTTTGTACTTAATTTAAAAGGAAGTTAATTTATCAGCCGTGTCCTAATCTAAAAGATTAGACAAAATGTTTTTACTTTGGGAGTTAGTGTGCGGCACAAGACTACCCATTCACACACACAGACGCCTCTGATTCCTGTACAGTGCTCTATGTATGCAATCGTATTGTTTTAACGTCGTTTTGAAGTCTCCCATAATGTCAGAGCAATCAGATCACAACACATTTTCACTCATGCTCTCCTTGACTGCAGCCACATTTCACTGTGATGTAACCCCTCTGATCTGCTTTCGCGTGGGATGGGAGTGTATCTGTACATTTCACACAGAGTGTGTGGGATTCTCTGGACCAAAGCCAACACACACACACATACACTGCTTCACTGTATACAATCAGTGATTCAAGCCTTAAAATACATTGTGACAACTGGCACCTACACAACATATTTGCATAAACATAATACAGCATTTTTTACTGTGAGCAACCAGCACATATAAATACAGAAAAAAAAAATAATGAGATGACTTAAACAAACTCAGCAAAGAGGTCTATCAAACACTTAAAACAATTCACAACGCAGACTAGTTAAATCCTACTTCCTACAATCGATTTCAAAATGCCCTTAATTGTTTTTAAACGTATGTGGGTCCACCATACCTTAGCAATATGACTATGAGATATACTCCAGCTACATCTCAAGGTGATGATACACAAGGCAACTTTTTGAGAAATGTTGTTGAGCAATGTTGCCGTCAACAGGCACCAGATGAGACACAGTGCCCATGACCGATCTAAAGTATCCAGATAGAAATTTGTTGCCCATTCTCAATGGGAAAGTGCCCAAGCAACATTGTCTGGTAACATTGCTTAATAAAGTTGCCCTGTGTATCATCACCTTCAGATTAACCAACTGTAACTTGCTGTTTGTACCTATAAAACAGTTGAAAACTGGCAAATCAGCCTGTGATATTTGGTCCAAAACTCAGTCTTTCAGACAACCTTCCTCAGGAAACTTAATTCTTATCTCTACTTACTTAACATTTTTATTCTTTTAACATCTATGTCACTCTGTACTACACTGTCAATTTTATGTTGTAATGTTATAAACATTCACTTACAATCAGACAGCTTATTATCTTCTCTCCTTACTTAGCATTTTTACATCTATGTAGAAATCAAAGTCAGAGGCACCTCGTAAAAGATGATGATAAACAAAAAGAAAGGAAAAACCCCCATTTATGAGATGAATACTCCAGAACATAGGAAATAAGCTTATGATTGTGTATTTTGACTTTTTTTTTTTTTTTACCCTTACGCTGTGTTGAAAGTAACACCTTTGGTGATCCTGGACAAAAATTGGGCCTACAATCTGTCAGTTCCAAAAATAAATTCAAAATCTGTCCTAATTGAAAGAAAACTAATTGACAAAAGATTGAATCCAATATTTTGTGATAATATAGCATAACGAGAGATTTGTAAGTTATTTTTTTGTAGGCCAGTCATTTTTGACCGGGAACACCACTAGTGTGACTTTGTTCCATTTTGTACAAGATAAAAGCATTTCAGAACAAACTTTCTGGTTAAACATTCAAGCACTCTAGTGTGATAAACAGTGCCATTTTTTCATATTTTATTGAATATTGACAAAATTATCCACAACTACTGTTTTTTTTTTTCACTCAAAAACTGAGGTTTACAAGCTATTTTTTGTAGACTGGTCTTTTTTGACCAGGAACACCACAAGTGTAACAAGGTGGGAAAAAAAATCCAAATGTACATAAATTATCCCCAAAATTTTGGGAACTAGTTATACCCTGTGTGAGCGAAGTCAGTAAGTTTTAGTCCTATGCAGTAACATTAACTAACATTCTTGGGGAAAAGAAAATCCTCTTCGGGTCAAAATGACCCGAACACAAAATAAGGGTTAGTTTTTATATGCTAGTGTACTCCCAAGCAAAAAATAAAGTAAGAAATAAAATAAAATAGCAACCACCCTAGAAACCACCTAGCAACCATCCAGAACACTATAGCAACACCATAGCAACAGTCCAAAACAGAAAACACCCTAGCAAACGCTTAGCTACACCATAGAAACCAAAATAAAATAAAATAAAAAGTAATAAAAATAAATTTAAAACGTTACTAGCTGACAAGTCCGATATATCCTTCCCAAACTTCCTGTTTCAACAGGAAATGTCAACACAGGAAAGAAAACTGTGCCCATAAAGCGATTTCATGTGTCTTTTAGTCTCAGGCTGATGCTTGTACTGAATCATACAGTGGAAATAAACCACTGCTTCTCCACAGCAGAGAATGAGTTCTGAGATATTTAAGGTCACAATGTGTCTGAAAAGCCTCAAGCAAACACACACACATTGATAGTTATATCCTTCATATCACCTTTCATCTGTCATCCTTTTCTTTCTCTGAAACTTCTTTGAACTTTTGTGATGCATTATGAAATGCTGTAAAAGTTACATAGACAGTTGTCTTGTGTCTGTGTGTCATACCAACTGTGAGTCCGAGATATTCAGGACTTCGGCAACAGTCTTCATAACCGCCCGGTTAATATTTCACCTTATGGGGGTAAAATTCTCTTAGGCGACACTTTTTGTGGCTCCTGAACTCTTGCGCTGATAGAAAAGCCTAAAATAAAATTTACATCAGAGTGGCAGCCTTTACTTCAAGCTCACCAGAGTTATCCCGGATGAAACGGCAGAGCTCCCGGGCAACTCTTTGATTTTAGGCGTCTCGTTTTTTAGCTTCGCCTTTACTGGCCTGCCAAACTCTTTCTTATTCCCTTACGCATGAACTGAACACATATTCTTCATCAATAATGAGCTTTAGGCTGATCGGGATGTTTTTAAAACTTTAAAACACCCCGTTCAGAGCTTCAAAGGTTTATAATGTCACTGTGAGTCTCTCGTGTCGTCACTGTTGAGATGATCCTGAGACAAGAAACGTGCCTAGGGCCCTGTGTGTGCACTATATGTACAAGTCTAGTATTACATAAGTATAAGTGTGAGCTTCACAGAATTAGGCAGTTTTAGGTAATTAGGAGTGGAGCAAACAAAAAAGCTTGGAGGAACAACACTCCCATGAGACACCACTGCCGAGTGTACATGCGTGATAAAGTCTTTGAAATGTTAAGCATACACTCAGGAAAAAAATAAAACACACATGTACAAATATGATACCAATTCCTCATCCTAGAATATTTATGTACTGTATCACATGACCAGGGCTTTTCATACAACGCTTTAGAAAAAAACACTTATTATTTGAACCCTTGACTCTAAGTGTTGAGCTTTATGGCATGACTTTTCCTGTACCGTTTGTGCTACAAATGGAAATGATATCTCAAAATCAAGTGGCTTGTTGAGAAGAGGTGTGCTATTAGTACTTTCTAAGCGGTAATACTTACGATTTGTAAATAAAGCCTTTTACTAAATTATTTTTTCAAATAAATGCTGTTTTTTAGAACTTTCTACTAAAAGGATCACATTTTCTACAAAAAATTAAGCAGCACAATTGTTTTTCACATTGATAATAATAAGACATATTTCTTGAGCACAAAATCAGCATATTAGAATGATTTCTGAAGGATCATGTGACACTGAAGACTGGAGTAATGATGCTGAAAATTCAGCTTTGCCGTCATAAATTACATTTTAAAATATATTCAAATAGGAAATATTTCACATTATTTCTGTTTTTGCTGTATTTTTGATCAAATAAATGCAGCATTGGTGAGCATAAGAGAATTCTTAAAGGGGTCATCGGATGAAAGATTCACTTTTATATGGGGTTTGCATATAAATGTGTCTTTGCAGTGTGTGGACACAACCACACTACAATGATAATAATAGGCTGAGCAATTCCAATAGGGTCCTCACACCATCGGTGCTCGGGCCCTAAAAATCCATTCACTCCTTTTTTTTAATCCTCAAAAAGCCTAAACACTCTCTATAATCAATCCTTAAAAAGCTAAAGGATGTACTGGAACGGGAGATTTGTACAATGTTGAAAAACATTAGTTGTGAAGTTTTAAATAAAAATGTTCATAATTAAAAACAGTTATTTTTTGGGAATAAAAATGATTATTATTAGGCCTATTATTATTATTATAGCTAAATAACACCCATCACCACCCAGATGGATTACACATCGTTTTATTAATATAACTGATGCATTACAACAATCAGAATGGTAAAAAGAGAGAAAAAAAAATATAACCATACTGATATAGCAAACAATAATCTTGGTGTAACGAGGACTCAGGCAGATTGGGATCCATGTGCAGTTTATTAAAATAACACAAATTCACAGTACAAGCAGGCGTGGGTCAGTAAACCAGGGTGAACAGCAATATCAGAGGCAGTGCATCAATCATGGTCATAACAGGCAATAAGTCCTGGCAGGCAGCAAACAAACGAGAATCAAAGTCCAGGCAAACAAAGATCAAGGGCAGGCAGAACAGGGTCGTAAACGGTAGTCCAAGGCAGAGTCAAACACAGGCAGGATAATCACAGGGAGTAACGCTCAGAAATGCAGCCGGGGCAAACAAGACTTCGCATTGAATAAGTGTGAGAGCAGAGTTTATATAGGCAAGGTGATGAGGAACAGGTGTGCAGTAATCAGTCCAGGAGTGAGGGTGTATGGGAAATGAAGTCCGAAATGGAGGTTAGTACTCTGGTGAGTTCGACCTCTGGTGGCCGACGGTGGAATTGTCACCGGCTTTTCCCACGTCATAATTCGTGGTCATGGTTTCCCACGTCATAATTCTGCTCGGTGGTTGAGAGTTTTCTGGAGAAGTAAGCACATGGGAACAGTTTAGGTGGGTTACCTTGTCACTGGGAGAGAATGGCACCGATTCTACCACAAACGGCAAGTGCGGGTCAGGATGGTGTAGGATGGGAGCGGTAGTGAAACGACTCTTTAATTTGTTGAATGCCTGGAGAGCATCTGTAGACCACCTGCAGTTTGTTGTTTCCTCCACTTGTCATGGCCGTGAGTGGTGCGGCGACTGAACTGAAGTTCCTGATGAATCTCCTGTAGAAGTTAGCAAACCCCAGGAATCTTTGAAGCTCCTTCAGTGTAGCAGGTTGAGGCCAACTCAGGACTGCCCAAACTTTCTTTTCGTCCATCGCCACTCCTTCGGGGCTGATGATTTACCCAAGAAACGATACTGATGACTGGTGGAACTCACACTTTTCGGCCTTGGCATAGAGCTGACGATCAATCAGACGTTGCAGCACCGTGCGGACCTGTTGGACGTGTTCCTCCATGGTGTTTGAGTAGATCAGTATGTCGATGTACACCACCAAGCACTGATTGAGCATGTCTCTGAAGATGTCGTTGATGAAGGATTGGAACACCGAAGGGATATTGAACAGCCCGAAGGGCATGACGAGATATTCATAGTGCCCGTTGCTTGTGGAGAAGGCTGTTTTCCAATCGTCCCCCTCCCGGATGCGAATGAGATTGTAGGCGGAGCGGAGATCGAGCTTGGTGAAGAACCGGGCAGTTCTCAACTGTTCTAGAGCTAGTTAGAGGAATACCATATTGCCGTGCCAGCTCTTCGTCAATGAAATTGCCTGCGGCCCCAGAATCGACTAATGCTTTGGCGTGTATAATCTTAGTCTCATATGTCAAGGTAATGGGTAGGTTAAAACAGTTGTTCTGAGAGATGGCAGAAATCAGTAAACTCACCCTGCGGGCTTGTGTCTGTGGAGGTCGGCTCGGACAGTCGCCTTTCAGGTGTCTAGCGAGACCACAATACAGGCAGAGGTGATTCTTGACGCGGCGATCCCGCTCCTCCGTGGATAGGTAAGTACGTCCGACCTGCATGGGTTCCTCGTTGCTGTTTGATGGAACATTAGGTTGGGGAATTCCTAGGCGTCGGCTGTTTCGGCGTGAACAGATGAGATTGTCGATGCGGATAGCCAGTTCGATGAACTGGTCTAGGGTTTTATCTTCGTCTCGGCAGGGGAGTTCTGACTGTAGTTCATCATTGAGGCCCTGGCGAAACATGGTTTTTAACGTGTCCTCCAACCATGTGCTGCCAGTGTGCGGAAGGTGAGAGCGAATTCCACGGCCGTGCTGTTCCCTTGACGCAATGCAAGCAGTTGTTCCCCCGCGCTCCGTCCTCCTTCAGAATGCTCGAAAACAGTGCGTAAGCGTTGAATGAAGTGTGTGTATGTGACTCGTTCTAAGGCTTGATTATCCCAGACCGCCGTTGCCCACTCGAGCGCCTTGCCCGTGAGAAGGGAACACACCAGTGAAATCTTGCCAGCATCAGTCGAGTAAAGAGAGGGTTGTTGGGCCAGAAACATTGAACCTTGCATGAGGAAGCCTTTACATTTAGATGGAGTGCCGTCGAACTTCTCGGGAAACGCCAGGCGAGGATTACTTGTTATCGTGTTAACAGGTGTTGGTGGTACTACCTGACTTGGCTGCAGCACTGGAGCGTTGGAGACCGCTGGCGTTTGATGAAGGTTCTGGACCGCCTTTACCAGTTCCTCCGTCATGTTGGCCAAACGACTAAGTTGCTGTTGGTGGGCCACGAGTTGATTTGCTTGTGCTGTTAACTCATTGGAGAAGTGCATGAGAACCGCTGGATCGCTAGTAGGCGAAGTCTTCTGTAACGAGGATCCATGTGCAGTTTATTAAAATAACACAAATTCACAGTACAAGCAGGCGTGGGTCGGTAAACCAGGGTGAACAGCAATATCAGAGGCAGTGCATCAATCATGGTCATAACAGGCAATAGGTCAGGGCAGGCAGCAAACAAACGAGAATCAAAGTCCAGGCAAACAAAGATCAAGGGCAGGCAGAACAGGGTCGTAAACGGTAGTCCAAGGCAGAGTCAAACACAGGCAGGATAATCACAGGGAATAATGCTCAGAAATGCAGCCGGGGCAAACAAGACTTCGCATTGAATAAGTGTGAGAGCAGAGTTTATATAGGCAAGGTGATGAGGAACAGGTGTGCAGTAATCAGTCCAGGAGTGAGGGTGTATGGGAAATGAAGTCCGAAATGAAGGTTAGTACTCTGGTGAGTTCGACCTCTGGTGGCCGACGGTGGAATCTTCATCGGCGTTTGTGACACTTGGACAGCTTGTGTAAGATTATTTGAGAGTAAAATAACCTGTTGTAAACCGCCGCTCACTTCAGCACTTCAGCAGACACGCGACCGTGCTCATGTTAAGGTGCACGAGCGCCAGGCGCGTTCTCTGCGAGACGTTCTAACCATAAATATCTATGGTTCTAATAACGTACTGGTCTAACAGAACAGTCACTGACAGACGCGCGTAATCATTTCTCTGTTCTTGCTCCACTTCATCTGCCAGTAAATGCCTTGCTCTAATAGCTCTGCTGCCGCCATGTTTCCAACACCTGGCCCCGCCTTGATGCAGTGATTGTCAGGGCGGGGCAGAGACTTGATCGGCTTGGATTGCATTTTCAATTCCACATTGAATTTTGCTACATTCATTGCGGGACATATAATGAAAATGCAATCGCAAGTATCTTAACTGTGAGTGTAAATCCAATTAAGAAAAATAACATTGCTGTGAACAGAGCTGTTTTTGAGGAGGTAAAAATGGTGTTGTTTTACACAAACATTGAGGAATTTTAACCAAAGTATGTTACAGACTTTACATGAAGACCCTAAAGAATCATACCAACTTGTGGAAAATGGGCATCCGATGACCCCTTTAAGCAACAACTCCCTAGTAACCATAATAACTGACAGGGTCACTCACTTTAACCAAATGTTCATCTACCCCATTTTTTGGGAAATAGGCTAATCATTATATTTGAAAAGCTTTGTTTTGCTAGTCCATGGTGTGAAGAACAAAACTGCAGCCAGACATGTAAAACAACAGCTTTTATGACCAAGCAGAAGCCTCAGCCACCTGGCTGCATCAACTGAACTGAACACCTACTTTTCAGATTGTTCTTATACAGTACCCTTTGTACATAGCAACTAAACACACACCAAAACCACTAACACTTGAACGCCTTAGCAACCACACAGCAAAACTCTGACAACCACCCTAGCATTGCAGCGTAACCTTTTGCAAGGGCAAGAAAGCTGGGTTGCCATATTCAAGGGTACGATATGACGGATTATGTTTTTTTAATTACTAACCCTGAGCTTTAACCACTACAACACACCACCCTTAGCAATCTTTGCTAAACACAATGCACTAAGCTTCCAGCACAAAACAAACAAACTGTCAACATCATTTTGCTTTGAAACAAAAGTGGACAGCGCACAGAGCCCTGAGGAACTATTATTGAGCTATGCACTAAAAATAGACACATAATCCATAAATAGATATTTTAATGCGAAGCAACTCACTTTTGAATGGTGCAAACGGGGAGACATATGAGTCACTACACGTCAATACAGCATTCAAATTACATAGACTTTGGTGATAAATAAAGGTGGTTTCAACTGGAAAGTCCTACTGAACTCTCATTGAGTGAAGAAAAGCAAAATGTTTAATACATTAAATAAATTAAAACATTACAAAGACGTGATATTGCAGTCATGTAGAAAGCATGTAGCTTTTAAAGAGTCTGAGCTAATTGAAAACTCTCAGCATAGAGGACAGTTACATAAAGGACAAGATAGAGACACAGAAAGAGGACTGAGAGGGCACAAAAGCAAAAATAGATTGAAAGAACACTTTCATCAAAATACACAACCATTACTGGAACATTAAAGGGATAGTTCACCTAAAAATGGCATTTCTGTCATTACTTACTCACCCTCATATTGTTCCAAACCTGAAATCGTTTATTTAGTTGAACGTCAGTAAAATAACTAGTAACAGTCATGGACACCATTCACTTTCTTTGGAGGAAAAGGAGCAGCTTGAACATTATGCTAAACATCTCCTTTTGTGTTCCACGCAAGGAAGCACATCAAACAGGTTTGAAATAACATAAGGTTAAAATTTTTTGGGATGCACTATCCCTTTAAGGAACAAAATCCATCAAATAAAACATACATTCTGTCTTCTTCATCTTCATCTTTTCATCCCATCTATCTATCTATCTATCTATCTATCTATCTATCTATCTATCTATCTATCTATCTATCTATCTATCTATCTATCTATCTATCTATCTCTGTGCACGGCATACAATGGTACCTTTCACTCGCAGATAGAACAGCAGTGTTAGCAGCATCCCTATATGGGCTGGTGGTGCCTGGATCCACTTCACTGTCCCTCTTCCATCCTTCCTGCCATGCCACTGGAGCTCAGCCCGTGTCTCTGGTCCCCACTGACTTGTTCCCTCTCCTGCTCAGTAGCAAACCATCACACACCCCTCTGTCTCCTTCTGCCTGCTTGCACACACATATCTGAAAAGCACTGTGGCACTGAGCATGCTCAGTTGCTCTCTACTGGATGTTTAAAGAGGTTTTTTTATTGGGTTGTTCCACTTCTCTTTTCTCTCTCTTCCTGTTTTACGAGGACCCCTGCAGGTTGATGCCATCACTTGTAGACACTTGTTATAACATGCATCTGCCACAAGAGGGCAAAGCTGACTTTTTAGACTGTACTGGCCTGGTTCTCTGACTCTGTTGGGACTTGGTGCTATTATTAAACCTTGTGCAGCAAGGAGAGTCAGGAAAGGAATATCTTGCAGGTGAAGTCATATTTTTGGATTCAGAGACTGACATATAGGAGAGTTAAGCATTTATTCATTTGTGAGATGAAGGGAAGGGTGTGATTGCCAAGAAATTGAAGCTTTAACAGTGAATATATTATGCAATATTTAAAGAGGATATATATATATATATATATATATATAGACTATTAAAAAAAATGGGTTTTTTTTTTTTTAAAGAAATAAATTTTATTAAGCAAGGATGCATTCAAATGATCAAAAGTGACAGTAAATACATTCATAATATTTCTATTTCAAATAAATGCTGTTCTTTTGAAAAAATTCTATTACGGTTTCGACAAAAACTGTTTTCAACATTGATAACAATGTTTATCTGCATATCAGAATGATTTCTGAAAGATCATGAGACCTAAAACTGGAGCAATGATGCTGAAAATTCAGCTTTGCCATCACAGGAATAAATTACATTTTAAAATGTAATAAATTAGAAAACATCTATGTTAAATTGTAATATTTTTTCTCAATATTACTGTTTTACTGTATATTCTTTCATAAAATAAATGCAACCTTGATGAGAGACTTCTTTTAAAAACATGAAAAATTTGTATCAACCCCAAGTTTGCATTCCTGCTGTTTCTGGTGCAAGAAACTAATATCAGGGTAAAAAATAAATAATAATAATAATAAAATGGCAGAAAAAAATTTGGAAAATGTCACATACATACATTACTGTACATAATAATGCACACACACACGCATAGGAGAGATCAGAGTTCAACATACTTTCTCCACGGATGAAAACTTTGGAACCATAAATTATGAATACCTGACTTCTATATACCGCTTAGCCTCTTTTTCTCCTGTTCTCTTTTTTCTACCTCAATTTCTCTCCTCAACTAGCTGATGTTGCAATACTTTGGAGGTTGTGAAAGCATTTTCTGAATAGCACAATAATGAGAATATCTCTCTCTCCTCAGGATGGGCGGCTTTATCAGAGTCCAGCCCCGCTCAGGAAACTCGTCTCATCTGAGGACTTCTACCTCCAGCTCCAGTTCATACGGCCTACTTCAGCTTCAACACACGTCCACTTTCTTTCAGTCGTTATTTTATTGTCAGCTCAATGAAGCAATTATTGCATTCCACAGTATCTATAAAAGGAGGACGCGACCTTCAGTCTGAGTCAGACATTTATTGTGACAAATAGAAATGGCAAGAGTTTGACGCAGATTTAAAAATGATGCCAGGAATTTCTACAATGAGAAAGAGCACATTATGTCCAGTGCTGCCAACAGTGCTTCCTGTGCTGGAGCCGATGCGTTTCAGTGTTGCTATCTTACAGCAAAATGATTTGCCATCCTAAAAGGATTTAGAAAAAAACTCTCTAGAACTGAACACTGTAAAACTAGCTAAAGGCAAACTCAATACACAGCCATTAGGCCTTAATTCAGTTCTGTTTATGTGCCTCACTACATGGAATGAACCTCTCTGGTCTGTCTGGTTTTGTTTAGCAGTGTATGCTGAGTGAGCGTGCATGTTTTCATGTAAATAAAGGGGTTAATGGAAGGACTGGTACATAGACAGACAACAGCTAAAGGTTTGTGCAACGCTAATGGTTTTCCATTATGGCCTAGTGGTGTATCACTGAAATTAAATTGTATGTGTGTGGATCAGTCATTGAGCAGATGTGCTCAAACATCATCCTGTGGTTAAAACAAACATACATTTTAGCAATTCAAACAGTTTTTCCACTCATTTAAAATGGCCATGGAACCAATACAGTGCAAACATGAGGCCTAATGAATAAATTATTACACATCAACTAAATTAGCACATCACTCCTGCACCAGTTCAAGCAATATCTATTCTGTAATGGTGCTTAATAATTAAATATACATTACACACACACACACACACACACACATACACACACACATACATACATACATACATACATACATACATACATACATATATTGGTTATTTTTGAGTATGGAAGACCAATCCCAACACAATATCCAAAATAGGCATAAGAAAGAAAACTGCAATTCAGTATGCAAATATTATAATTAATTGCTGTTGGTTTCATTCTGAATGTTGAACAATCTGTCAAAGTCTTAATGGAGATTATGTACATTATTCTTTATTTTAAAAAGAAATATAAAAATAAAACACACACACACACACACACAAATACCTAAGGCTGAAATTATCTACAAAGAAGTTTGAATGGAAGCCTTTACATTGAGCATTTATAGCTAAATAAACATAGAAGATGTTGAATACAGGTTTAGAGCAAACCTGAGTATGTTTGAGGAATGTCAATAATATCAATGATCAATAACAATTTAAATCAGTTTTTAAATCAACACTCCACAAGATGATGATGATGATGATGTCATCATATTCCATGTCTTATCTCTCACAGTCACACTTCCTGTCTGAGTCCGACCACACACTGAATCCTGATACCACAATCATTCTGAGCAGCCTGTCAGATGTATTTATCAAACACATGTGTCTGCATAATCGAATCGTGCCGCTTGACAAATGTTTCATGCTGGTAAAAACGAAGCGAATTGGACAGAGTTGGCATTGAAGAAAATATGAAGCAAAAAGCCATGTACACTTTGACTGACAGGATGACATCACTCACAAGAACAGCCGGACACTACTTGGAGAAAACATTAAAGACTCCATCAAATAGGGGTTCTGTGATTTTTAATCATTGGCTATTATTTTTTTGAGGTCATATTGGCAAATCATGACTCTTGCCTACTGGCTTTTTGGGACAAGCCCATCAGTATGACCTGCTCAAACCAGTTTCACTAGGAAATACATCAACACAAGAAAGAAAACTGTACAAACCATAAGAACCAGAGACATGAGAACTTTGTTTCTTTGTAGCTTTTCAGATAATCAAGCTCTGAAGATGTCAAATGAGTTGGTACATTTATAGTGTTGTGCGATTTTTAGTCTAACATTAATATTCATCAGGGATATCAGGAAAACATTACAGTGTGTCTTCAATATGTTTGATGCAGATGAGCAGATGGTGTCTAGAAACTGTAGATTCATAAACACACACATACACATATGATGGCAGAAATATTCTCCTTTTATCCTGGGCACTCCTCCAAATTAAACAGTTTGAAGAGGGGGGAGGAGGTGGTCACTTTAAAAGCTTTTGCACAGACATCCATCCTCAGACAACAAGCCAATTAGCCTAACAACCACTCAGAAGGAAGGAAATCCACAGTGTGTTATTTTACACAACTGACTGAGGTCATTTAGGTTAATACAAACCGAGGTCTGTCACGAAACACATCAGATGACAAGACCTTCAGCCTGATTCAACAAGAGAGCACAAGGAAGGAAAGGTCAAAGGCCAGCATCATGTATGTAGTATCTTGTGTTAAGGTGGGCAAAGACTTTACAATACATTAAAGAATGGATGAAAATGTCTTAAAAAGCTTATAATACAAATAGGTTAGATACTGGTCTGGATTTAGGCCTAAAGGGGTCTAATCCAGGTCTTTTCTGGTCTTAGAAGGTCTGGTACTAGTCAGCATCTGAGTCCTAGGGGTTCTATTCTTCATCTGAGTCTGGGTCTGTGTAGCAATGATCATTCTCATATTTCATGCTTTAAATGTAACACATGTAGAGTCATTCAGATAAAACGTTTTCCAGCTGTAGAGTGTCAGAAGGTCACACAAACACATTAACCGAGATCAGGTCAGCTGTGCCATCTGTGGATCAATGGTTACGTAAGTGAGCGTAAGCTCGGAGAAACAGAGGAAAAAGGAGGAATGGAATGATGCGATGACGTCACGGAACATGGAAGAGCATGACTTTACCGGATTTTAAACACTGCCATTATGACATCATCATATAGGGAGTACAATGAGATTCAATGGGATTTTAACAGAAAAGAGTGGCAGAGAGAGAAAGATGGCACACTTTTTAAGAGATTGTTTTAACGAGAGGGGTTGGATCTGCAGAGGAAGGGTGGCGGAAGAGTTTGTGTCAGTGCTTTTAAAAAAAGAGGATTAACTGCGGGGCAACACCCACCAGAGACTGTATAAAATACAGAGTAATGCATTATGGGAGATTATGAGCACACTCACTTAAATTTCACTTGCGACTTCAACACAGAAAAAAAGTTCAGAAAGCTGATGTCAGCCATTCAGGCGTAGTAATCCTACAGAGATTATGGATCCCCTTGAAATCTTTAAATATCCAACTGCGGACATTAATCCTGAGGTCCAATTCTCTGACATAAAAGAAAAACTGACATGCTGATCTTTAAAGAGCATTATGCAATCACAAATATGATTATTGATCTATTTTGTTTTAATAAATCTCAAACACTCTGTCAAATCCCATATTTAAACAAACAGAACACTTATCTGGGGTATGTGGTAATATCTACTGTAAATACTTTATTTGTAATCTGACTAGAGATCTGCATTGTCCTGTGAATAAACAATGGCTTCTATCATCATTCTAGCATCATTTCATCGTGACACACTGGGCCAAATCACTTCCTGTCCTGAAAAAAGGCCTTTTTGTCTCTCTGTGGATGCTGCTGTATCAGAAATTGCTGATTTTTGTGAAGAAAAAAAATGCATTAAACAAAAATATGATATTCAGTTAACAGAAATTAGAAAATAAAATAAAAATATACAGTGAAATGAATCATTTTTATAATTTTAAAATTAAAAAAAAAGTTTTTTGAAGGGTTAGGGCAAAGTGAAATGCTGTACTTCAAAACATATTTTTTAACTGCTGTAATTTGATTTTTTTTTATATTATACACAGTAGGGTGTACGGTAGTACATAGTAAAGCGCTATATAAATGCCTCACAAAAAACAATACTAATCCTACAGCACACAGTATTGTCATATCAAAATCCAATTTCTCAAACAAGATGAGTGCTTGAAAATCCAAAATAAACATGACTCCTCTCTAGTGTACATGTTGGCATAAGTAAACCTGCTTGCACAAAGTGATACTAAATAATACAGCGATGGAGGCCGGGGACATCGGTAAATAACCCAACCAGTATTCAAACTCCGTCTCAGACCACATTCATTACCCCTGAAACCACATCTATTCTATTCTATTCTATTCTATTCTAAATTCATTATTAATTGCTAATATAGACTATATTGCCAAAAGTTTTGGGACGCCTGCCTTTACATGCACATGAACTTTAATGACATCCCATTCTTAATTCGTAGGGTTTAATATGGAGTTGGCCCACCCTTTGCAGCTATAACAGCTTTAACTCTTCTGGGAAGGCTTTCCCCAAGGTTTAGGGGTGTGTTTATGGGAATTTTTGACCACTCTTCTAGAAGTGCATTTGTGAGGTCAGGCACTGATGTTGGAAAAAGAAGGCCTGGCTCGCAGTCTCCGCTCTAATTCATCCCAAAGGTGTTCTATCGGGTTGAGGTCAGGACTCTGTGCAGGCCAGTTAACACCAAACAGTTAACACAGTCCTCCACACCAAACTTGTCCAAAATGTCTTGGTATATAATGTATAATATGCTGAAGCATTAAGAGTTCCTTTCACTGGAACTAAGGGGCCAAGCCCAACCCCTGAAAAACAACCCCACACCATAATCCCCCCTCCTCCAAACAGGAACCAGGAACACTGCAGTTCTCCTGGCAACCGCCAAATCCAGACTCGTCCATCGGATTGCCAGACAGAGGCCTTTGATTTGTCACTAACACGTCTCCACTGCTCTAGAGTCCAGTGGCTGCGTGCTTTACACCACTGCATCCGACGCTTTGCATTGCACTTGGTGAGGTAAGGCTTGAATGCAGCTGCTCGGCCATGGAAACCCATTCCATGAAGCTCTCTAGCTCTCTCTTTGTTATAATACCACTAACAGTTGACTGTGGAATATTTAGTAGTGAGGAAATTTCATGAATGGACTTATTGCACAGATGGCAACCTATCACGGTACCATGCTTGAATTCACTGAGCTCCTGAGAGCGACCCATTCTTTCACAAATGTTTGTAGAAGCAGTCTGCATGCCTAGGTGCTTGATTTTATACACCTGCAAACATCTGAACTACTGACCCAAGTGATTTTCCTTGTTTGTTTGTTGCTTTGGATAAAAGCGTCTACTAATTGATTAAATGTAAATTTATCCTATTCTATTCATACCTTTCTCATAGGGGGTCAAATATTGCTTTGATTGCTCATCAGTCTTTTCTGTTTATTTGTGCATTTCCATTGAGAGCTACTGAATATGGATTGGAGAGATCATGGTGGCGTGTGGTTCTGAGCGGTGATGAACGCACGGTCTGCTCTTCAGGCGAACGCTCCGTATTTACACACGACAATGACAACATAATAACTGAGGCTCAAATCTTCACTGAGGAGCTCCTCTGCACTCTTACCAAACATCTCTCATCTTTCTGCTTCTGCCTCATATTTACCCTACTTTCTCTTTTCTTCTCTCTGCTCTCATGCCAATTCATCAATTCATCGTCCTTCTCAAACTCCCTACCTTCTTCCCTCATTTTTATCCAAAACCAAATTGGGTTGTCCAGCTTTCTGATTACAGCATTGTCTTCCAGTTACATTACAATATATCCTGCCATGTATCATTTCAGAGAGCAACTGCTCAGGACATCAGTGGGATGTGGTGGACTTCAAGAACGAGGAGGAAAAGGAACAAATATAAATTCATGCTTTACCAGGTTAAAGTGTTATATAAATAATTCACTGTAATATATATATATATATATATATATATATATTATATATTATAGACATATATAAGTATATAAATTATAAGTATAGGCAAGTCTTTTACAATTTTTTATTATATTTATTATATTATTATATATGCAAGAAGAAAATATTATTAAATTATATTTCATCTCATATTCATTCTAAAATTAAATATAAGGATATTTAATATATTGTTTAATAAAATAATAATTGACAATACATAAAACAAATATTTTCTTATCCAAATTTTTTGAGGAAACATTGCCTCCCTTACTGCTTCGGTCACTGCGGTTAACGCCTTTGCCAGGCCTCCCTTTCCACCCATCAACGCCGCCATCCTCTGAGCGTCAGAGATTTCATGACAACGACAGCTGGTTCCTTCATGCATGATGACAAGCAGCTCAGTGGAGACAGCCAATCAGAGCCTTAGATCCAATCACACAAACACATATATACAAATACCCTTCCTCCATTTTCTCTACTTTGACCCAGAGAACACAGAGCCTCTTATTTTTCTCTTTTAAGCCCCTTGGGGACAACTCACCAACACAGAGCTTTGTCAGAAAATCCTTACAGCCTCTAAACATGAAAATCCGATGTGTGTGTGCTTGCTGTAGAATATAAGACATAGTGTAGTCAAGGTCAGCATGCAGTGTACAGGGATGGAGGACTAATAGATTCATTTACAGAACCAATCCCGAGACAGCAATGTCAATATGAATGCAAAAATGAATCAATGGCAAATAATCAGAAGTCCGGTATAGCGTCACCCCATAGGAAATCATCTCTACAGTGGAAAGCAATGATCATTGCAGGCAGATCAAACCAGATAATGTTTAGTTCATGAACATGAAGGGACATAAAGAGCAGGCCTGCAGGCTCTGCATTTACCATAATCTTTACTACTTCCAGCAGCAAGTAAATATATCAATAAAAGACTTAAGGGACAGTCACACCAGACTTGACACCAGAATTTGAAGCATGCCAAATGAACAACTGTGATACATAATAATAATTTATTGTAGTCATTTATTTACAAGATGCATGATTCATTCTGGGTGTGCAATTAGCATAACTGAAAGTAAAACCATCTGAGCTTTAGCTCTGATCCTGATGACCTTATCCACACCATGCAAACACATGGTAAACACAGATGCTATAAATCAGAAACATACAGTACATATTGCACACATACAGAAAATGCTGCACTCATTAGCGATGACCCACACTGCCATGACAGAGACCATTCTAAAGAAGATCACACATCTCATTTATTAACACGTTAAGCATAAACAAGGCCTTTCTTAAGCATAAACAAGGTCTTTCTTAAGCATAAACAAGGTTTGCATGGTTAATTGTACCTGGTATACTTAATCTTTTGTAATAGCTGTTAATGAATTATAAATGGTAGATCCATTTCATGCGAAACTATACTGTCTTACAAATTATTGTAGTTAAAATCATCTAGCAGTACACTATCTGAGCAAAATTATCCCACCAATCCAATTTATAGGCTCAAGATTTGGATTATAATCCAATAAACTCTCCAACAAAGGTCAACAGACAGCCAATACGGTATGAAATAATAATGCATCCTCTAAAAAGGAGGTCAGTAGGACTTTCTGGACAGATTCGTGTTAAATAATAAATGAATAAAAGGATGAATAAAAGCTTTCACATTAGGCTGAGCTGATGAGCTCAAGAATCTTATTGGCTGTGAGGTGCTACAGGGAGAAACATCATTGGCTGTAGTGCTATGATGTGTGTTACCAGTGGTTGGAGGACAAAGCTGACTTTATTATACTGAACAAATCATAGGTTCACACTTGGGGTGGAAACAAAGACAGACTAATGTATAGGCCTTTTACTGAAAGCCATGGTGAGACATTGCCTTGGAAGTGAATCACAAATCCTAACCATTATGCCAAAAACATAAAATCTTTCTAAAAGGACAAAGTTATTGCCATCAGGTTCATGGTAGATTGCACATGCCCACCATCATTTCTTCAACGTCTCTTAGCTGCTACGCTGCACAAACACGTCTAAAAGATTCTGGATAAATAATGATTTGATCTGGATTCTCTACCATTTTAAACCCAGAATACATTAACAGTAAGTGCTAAGCTGTGTCTGAAGAGAATAAGCTGACAGTCCCTGGTGAATTAGTTTGGGTGTAACACTCATGAGACTGCAGCTGAAAAATCCCTGAGTCATCATAATCATAGCATACGCTAATTACAAAACAAAATGAAGATCACTGCAAACATCAAATCATCATGCAAAGCAAATTGCTCTTGAGCAAACATCCTTTTTACAGACTTTTACAAAAAGACTGTTTGTGTGGAAACCAACAAAATATCTGTTTTCTATTGTTTTTTATTGCTGTTAAATCGATTAATCGTGATTAATTGCATCTAACATATAAGTTTTTGATTACATAATATATGTGTGTGTGTATATATATATATATATATATGTCTGTCTGTGTATACTGTATATATACACACACATATATATCTATGTATAATGTATATATATATATATATATATATGTGTGTGTGTATATAAGTATACATACATAGACATGCACACACACAAATATATAATGTATATAAATATAATATAATATAATATAATATAATATAATATAATATAATATAATATAATATAATATAATATAATATAATATAATATATATACACACATATATCATGTAAACAAAAACTTTTATGTTAGATGCGATTAATCGCGATTAATCAATTTCACAGCACTAGTTTCCATATAAAATCTGTATGAAAAAAATGACTTGCAAGGCAGCAAAACAGTGTTAAAGTTCTGGGTAAATACACTGCAAAAAATAAATGTTTTAAAAATGTAAATAAATAAATCATACTCTTAATTAGTATCTTTGTCTAGTTTTCTGGGACAAACATAAACATTAGAACAAAATAATTTTAAAAGCAAAATTGCCACATTTTCTATCTTGATGAACTCTTTTAAAGAAATCTTACGAGGCACTTTATGCCTTGTTGCAACCCTTACTAAATTAATTCTGTATTTTTTAAAAACCTGAAAAATTGAAAACCCACAAGTAGACAGATGGACAGACGTAGAGCTAGTGAGAGAGAGAAAGATTGAGACTCATCACTTTTTGAAAGAGACCAATCACAATTCAGTATGCAAATTTTACATTGACATCACTGGCAGTTTAGTCTCAGCCTCAGATGTCACGCCCATGGACCGTTGGCTGAATGTCTGATGCATATGGCACACTTTTCTGGAAACACTTCAGGAGTTTCGAAGTCGTCATCTGATTGATTGAATTCTACAGGATGTCCGCGAGACGAGTGTGTTGCGTTCTTTAACGGTCTGCCTAGAAACAAATGCAGTGACGCTAAACTCCCTCGTGGAAGAAGAACACCGTTGTGTTTACAACCATAACAATGAGCGCTTACCAGGATCAACTAAACGCTGGATTTTCAAAAGTATGTGAAGTTCACGGCTCCATTGTTGCAGTAAACTTGCACAACGTTCTTGAATGAATAATATAATAGATGCACATCAGTCTGTTATTGCAGGGACATCGACTTTACATGTTCACGCCCCTAAACATGACGTGGAACAAAACGAACTGTGATTGGTTGCGTTACATGTCAGTCAAACATCCTCTTGGGCGGTCCTCGACCAATGAAAGCTGCGATAGAGTCCAGATCTTCTGATGTCAGTCTGAAGGTCTGGCTACGCGAGACTACTGGCAGTTAGATATTGAATGCCTTTCTGTTAGTCAATGAGAGATTTCACTACTTTAATCTAAAATTTCTTAACTATAGAGTATATAAAAAAATACCTTGCAAGAAGTATAATTACCCAAATTAATTACTAATACAAGATATAAACAGGCTAATGAAATGAGTGTTGGGTTGAGAAGAGCCCCAGGCATTTAACTGAACACGTATGAGTAAAGATGCATGTTAACAAACCTCACAGCTGAGCACCACTGAGAGTGTGATGTGGGTGGAAAAGTGAAGTCACCTTTCTCTCCTTTCTCTCTGGTGGGCGAAGGAAGGAAAAAAGTGGCAAAACACGTTTATTTTTCAAGCATTGTCACAAGACAGACAGTTTGAGAACATCCAAAATTCAGATCCCTAACGTACCTCTATACCTCTGCCAGTTGCCCACAAAGTCAACACTCTAGGAGTCATTCAAAGACAGCTCCTTGAGCCGCTCCTTGAGCCTTGGTTTAGAAATGTTTCAGGAAAGAAGTGATAAGCAGTTTTTGGTAACATTTTATTTTACTTGGAAAGTTTCACAACTCTTCAAACTTCTATTTGAGTCCAAATCCTCCTACACAATAAGCCTCCAGTATTTCTGAAACTAACCCTAAAGTTATCCAGTATCTATTTAGGGCATATTATATCATAATCGCCCACATGTACAGCACTGGAATGACAGCGCAGCTCTCAGCTTTTGCTTAGCCAACACAAGAGTGCTCTGAAGGAATTGTGCCGTCCCTTTAAAACCGAATCAAAAAAGCTGCCACAGAGGGCCATTTAGACTTATAGATCCTCCAAAGGATGTATGTGGGGTTTGGTAAATAACATTTTGGTAAATAATATCATAAAACAAATGTGCAATGATGACTCATCTGATCCAGGATAATACAGCAGTGTTATTGCCAAAGATTCATTTTTTCTTCCTCTTTCATGCACACACATATTGCTGCACTGAACTCAAACTACAAAGAATCTTATATTGGTGGTTTACGAAATAAGGAATCTCCCCCAACAATAAACATAAAAGTTTTACTAAATAAGACATATAATCCGCAACACAGTTCTTTGTACAGGTTAAACTTATCTCAAGTTGCTTTTAGCAAAACAGAAGCTAACAAAGTCTGCACATATACATACACACACACAGTACCTGTCAAAAGTTTGGAAACGTTACAATTTATGCTCACCAAGGCTGCATTTATTTATTCAAAAATCCAGTAAAAACAGTAATATTGCAAAACATTATTACAAATTAAAATAACTGTTTTCTATTTGAATACATTTTAAAATGTAATTTATTCCTGTGCTCTAATGCGAATTTTCAGCATCATTACGCCAGTCTTCAGTGTCTGATCCTTCATAATCCATCATTCTAATATGCTGATTTGGTGCTCAGGTAACATTTCTTATTATTATTATCATCCATGTTGAAAACAGTGTGCTGCTTAACATTTTTGTGGAAATGGTGATACTTTTTTCAGGATTCTTTGATGAATAGACAGTTCAATGAATAGCATTTATTTGCATTTATTCCATTTATTTATTCAATTTATTAAAACACGTATTAAATAGAAATCTTTATTAACATTATAAACTTCTTTACAGTCACTTTTGATCAATTTAATGCACCCTCACTAAATAAAAGTATTACTTTCTTTAGAAAGAAATCTTACTGACCCCAAGTATTTGAACACTAGTATATACTGTATGTATCTGCTAAACATGAATTTGATCAACATTTAGTAGTGCATACAGAAGGCTTCAAAACTAGACGAACTAAAAGCCACGGAAGTCAAATGTTGGTCAAATGCTTCAGTTTTGCCTTAAAGTTTTTAGTTTATGCCATATACATATATAAAACCATAGCACAAACAAATAGCTCCAAAATAAGTTGTCTGGGGCACTTTTTATGGTGCTTCTGCATCCTTTTTTACCTCGAAAGCCTTGGGGCCGTTCACACAGAACGTGTTTTTCCATTCCAATGTGCTACTTTTCCATTGTTCTTCAATGTAAACACATGCTAGATGGACGTGTATGACCGTTGCGCTCGCGTCTTGCGTCTTTTGCAACATCCTGCACTTGAGCACCTCTCATCAATGTCAGTTCCAAAACAGTGGACCAATCAGAAGACCACAGAGCCAGTGGTCTGTGGCAAGCGTTGCGAGCTTTTGTTTACAGTAGCAAGTTGGTATGGCAACTGTTTTATTTGGATAGGGTGAACCCAAACAGATCCAAAGTCACTGTCCTGTCGTTCTCTGAGCAGCGACACAGTTTTTAATCGAGGTAAAATGCCATAGTCAATGCAATTTTTTTCTTAGCCATCTATTCTGCTGTTTGGCTATTTCTGTTATTGCATCACGTCTCAAAAGAGCGTCTCGAGACCATCGTGTTCTGCGCTGCGCTTTTTTTAAAACCATTCCTGAGCGATGCGTCTCGCGTTTTTAGACACAAAGACGCGTTCTGTGTGAATGGCCCCTTAGTCATTGGAATTTAATCGAAAAAAGTATGGATTATAGACAAATTGTCAGAAAACACAGATTTTCTCAAATTTCCTAAGTACATGGTGACAGAATATACATTTTTGAATATTTTCCACCTCTCCAAAAAGATGGCATTATTCATATTAAAACTAAATAAAAGTTTGATTATGATTACCCTTTTGCACAGATTGATCTTAACAGGTACATGGTTGTTCTAGAGAGAGATCGAGAGAGCGCGCATGTCAACACCTGGTGTCTCTCACTCTGACAGTCATGCTCAGGCTGTGAAACAGGAAGGGAGGGGTAAGACAGAAAAAGAAGGCAAAGTGAGGAAAGAGAGGACGTGAGAAAAAAGATCATTCTGAGACAGAATGATACTTATTGCTCACAGCCGAATAATCTTACCACTATCCTCATCTAATTTCTTTATAATGGAAGGCCTTAAATCAAACTGAGACAGGCACAATGGTATATTTAACTCAAAACTAAAGAATGGAAAATATTTTTATGGGGAATTTATGGGGAAATAATGGTCATATACTTTGAATTTTGGCTGCAACATGAAAAAAACTTGTAACTGCTAGTCTAAACAGGAGAAAAATGAAGCCTCTGACCAACATTGTACTGTGGCTTTTAGTTCACACAAAAATATTAAGCAGCACAACTGTTTTCAACATTGATAATAATAAGAAACGGTTCTTGAGCACCAAATCAGCATATTAGAATGATCATATGACACTGAATACTGTACAATAAAGTATGATCAACTTGGATGTTTAAGTCATTTCAACTTAAATAACATTATACTAACTTAAAAAATTATATGAATCTTGAATAACTTTATTTTTTTTTAAATTGCTTAACTTATTTTGATGAGTCAAAGCAATGTAAAAACATGTTATCATAACTTATTTTTTTTCTACAGTGTATTGTACATTAAAATGTGCAGTCTTTCGAGAAACAAATTAAAAATATTGATGACTCATCCTGCACTACACAGATTTCTGTCTAATCAAATGCTTTAGAATGAGAATGTTCCTGTCCCTTATCACTTTGAAATGACCAGTAAGAAGCAAATCACAGTCCATGCGATATTTAAAAAAGTGTCTTTTCAATATGTCCCATCCAAACTTCAATAAGAAATAGGCTAAATCAAAACAGGAAATAAAACTACACTCATCAAGTAATTTCAATGGGGTCCATAAGCATTACCGAACTTAAAACCATCTCAAAATAGCAGATCATAGTATATTCTGATCAGCACAATACTGGAAGGAAGCACAGAAATGACATGCTAATGAGAGCACAACCTCAGCATAGGATAATTCATCTTATTTGAGTAATTAATTGGCATCCTCTCACCCTGGATCAGACTGAGATTTTGTTGCTGTATAATAAAAGGGTTCAGGATAAATAACAGCACCAAACTGTGCTCATCAAACTCTTCAGGAGGTTCTGATTAGGTTTTGGTCTGTGAAAGTAAAACTTGTGGTTTGTTAATGGACCTGAAGGAAGCAAAGCTTGATAGACTGTTTAGGGAAGAGAAAATCACATTGATTAAGAGAACTATATGCAAATAATATCTGACTGATTACTCCGCTACAAAACCACTCAGACCTAATCATTACGGAGTGATTTCATTTGCCATCTGGACAGATATACTCATCAGAAAGACACCAAGACACCATTTTACCATAAAAGTGCAAATATTGTCTATTTATTTATTTGTGGAGCTTCTCTTATCTCATCACCAGCAAAACAAGTAAAATGCAGGACATACATACTGAAGTGCATTAACACTGCATAAATTTGTTTTTGGGGGGTTATTTTCTTGTTTTAAGCATAAACCTCACTACATTTTGTTAGATTTATGCTTAAAAAAAAATGTAATTTAAGACATATTCTCGGACATATATCACAATATATTACAAAGTTTTGCGTTCTTTTAAGGATGGTTAGAAATAATATAATTAAAGGTGTCATGAACTGGCTTTTTTTATTTTTTTATACTGTTGTCTGAGGTCAACTTACTAGGTTTGCGTGGTTTTTACATTCAAAAACATCATAATGAATAAGTAATAGGCTATTCTCTACCCTGGTTTTGAGCCTCTCTCCTGGAACGCTCGGTTTTTATGGGCGTGCCGCATTGAAGACTTGGAAGTAAACGCCCACTGCTATGATTGGATAACAGTTTTGCATATTATAATTAGTTTCGACTCCCCCGTCAGTACACGTGGGGAATTGTTTTGAAAACGTCCAATGTGGAAAAATGGCAACCGGAATGATTCGCCCATACATGTTTGACCCAGAGTCTGATCCCGAATCGCAGGACAATGAACCAAGAACACCTCAAATACAAAGGATATTACAGCCTGTGACAGCTTGGTAAGTTATCCTTAATTAGGTTTATTTCCAATGTATCTTTTAGGTTTTTCTAATCTTTTAACTGTCTGTTTGACAAGCTACATCCTTCATAGTTGGACCCTTCTGTGACTGATTAGACACGTACACATAATCAGTAGATATCAAACGATCTGTAACAATGCAATACTATCACATATAAAAAACATGTTTTACTCACATAAGTGTGTTGCACCATTCCTGTCGGATCCAATATAGAAGGCACAGCACTGTGTTTTAATCTCAATATGTCTGCAAATCTAGTCTCCACCTGTGTCTTGTTTACAAACGATTCCACGGTGAAATGAAGCGAACAAACGTGCAATGTCTTACGCACCTGAGCTGGAACTTCATTAAAAATAAAGTTCAACCACACATTCCTAATATTAGAATCCGAAGGAAGCTTATGTAGCGACTGTGTTCTTCCACAACCAGGCACAGCGCAATATCTTGCTATCTTCGGCATGTTTATTGCTCAGTAGCGCGATCCGTTTTGCTCCACGAGTCGGTGGGCGGGGCTACAGAATCAGGCGTACTTATTCTTACGTTGAGGCGGCGTTTAACCACACGATGACGTCAAGGGTTGGCATATTCTGAGATCGAGCGTTTGCTGGGCATGGTGTCAATAAAAGCTTTTCTTTGACTAACAAGGAAGTTTTCAGCTCCGAAACTTACAGGATATTCTTATATCACAATGAACTTTTATATATCAAAGGCTGAATGAAAAGTTGATTTCTCAATTCATGACCCCTTTAATATAATATAATATAATATAATATAATATAATGTACTGTATGTTTATATATATATATATATATATATACACACACAGTGAACATTTGCAATTATGTGCACCCTTTTAGTGTTTACAACCAGGGGTGTAGCAACCATTATAAAAGTAGAAAACATCATGATTCCTGATGATGGTCTCCCATGATTTTATACATTTCTGTTCACCCTCATTTTTTGAGAAATAACCATTATATTTTTACATTTTTCCTTTTGCTGGCCCTGTAAAATGACAACATTAAAGGGACCCAAAAATGAAAAATTCTGTCATCATTTACTCACCCTCAAGTTGTTCCTGTATGAATTTCTGTCTTCTGCTGTACACAAAAGAAGATATTTTGAATAATATGGGTAACCAAACAGTTGATGGACACCATTGACTTCTATAGTATGGAAAAAAATCGACCCATCAACTGTTTGGTTACGGACATTCTTCAAAATATCTTATCTTGTGTTCAGCAGAAGAAAGAAATTCATACAGGAACAGCTTGAGGGTGAGTAAATGATGACAGAAATTTCATTTTTGGGTGAACTATCCCTTTAAGACCGAGCAGAAGCATCTGCCGCCCCTTCTTTCAAGAGGTAAACAATAGGTGAATGTTTAGCCAAACAGAGATTATTTAGCTTAGCTTAGAGTTTACTCTGTTTAGCCTAAACAGAGATTGATTTACTGTGTGAAAATGGCTCATAATGATTGTCAACATGCAAAACAGGGTTTATAAAGGATGACATCTATTTCTAGAAAGCTGTAAAACACAAAACAAACCAGAGAAGGCAAATCATTATAGCCACAGGGAAAAACCTCCAAACAAGCCATTTAGTAAATCGAGAGAAAACAAGTCCATTTCAGTGTAGTGTTAACACAAGTATTCCCTGGTAATAGCTATTTATTTGCAAGTCTGACAAACTGTTCAAATGTGATGAATTTATATACAATTGCATATGTTCAATACATATATTAGGCAACATAATTCATGATTCAAATTCATCCTTGTGATGTAAGTTACTTAAGTATAATGGTTCAAGGGGAATGTTTGAATGTTCTTAAAGAAACACTACAGCATCATAATATGGCATCAAACTGGAAGTACATCAGAGAGAAATGAAGTCCTTGGCCTCTCTGACTGTAGATAAGAGGTCTGGGCCGGTCATTGTGTGAATAGAACACTAAGCACTGGCACCCACTTAAGACTCCAGCAAACATTGTTCTGGACCACAAAAGAGGGAGAGAGGAGAGAAAGAGGCAGAGGACAGGAGGATACGGGGAGAGAAGTACTAAGAGGATGAATGCATGTCTATTTTAAGATGGGTGTCTGAGTAGCTAGGCTCAGGGCTCGGGGCACTGCTGGTGCCTGATCCACATTTCAGTCCTTCATTGTGTGAGCAGAATCACATGAAGGAGACAGAAGTGGGGGATTGGACTCAAATAAAACTGCTTTCTTATCGTGGCTGCTTCTTGTGGTGATTTCACATGTAGATCTGTGGGATTTCACTTATCTGCCTTACAATGATCTTTAAAGTATGTTTTATCTTTAAAATAGAAGGAATATCCTCATTTTAGCACATTTACACCACACAAATTAAAAAATCATGTATAAACCAGGCTAACGGCTTGAGAACTACTGACACTGTTTGTTAAAACAAACTGAATTTATAAAGTGTATATAAGGGTTTCTTCAAATATGGGAACCGTTTTCCAAGGGGTTGATTTTTATTTAAAAACATTTTCTTCTTTTTTTTATTAAAATATTACAATAAGAAAACAATCAGCAAAACAAAAACAACTATTAAAAATAACAATGAACATTTTCTACTTTTTTCTTTTTATCATATAATAAAAATATCATATATAAATTTAAATGCCTTTTATGTACAGAGAGATTATTTTACACTGTCCTAGACCTAGACATTTAATCTTAAATTATGAAAATCCAACAACAAAAAAGTATTATTAATTACATTTTAAAACTAAAATAACCTAAACAAAAAGTGAAGTAAACAAATCATTTTAATATTTATTTTGTGAAAAGTATATACATTTTAACGGTCCGCCAGTTCCACCGCGTCATTTCCAGAACAACCAACAATTTGACCCCTAATAAAGTTGTTAAAAAGTTCATTTCTAATCAAGCTATAATTCAAATTATGCAAAGAAAATAAAATATTATTTAATTTTGTGAATTTAAGAAACATAAATGCTAGCTATGAAAATAGCCAAAACAAGATTGTTTAAAATGTCATTTCCACCACCGTCATTTCCACAATGACGTTTAGTAAAATAAAATAAAATAAAATAAAATAAAATAAAATAAAATAAAATAAAATAAAATAAAATAAAATAAAATAAAATAAAATAAAATAAAATAAAATAAAATAAAATAAAATAAAATAAAATAAAATAGATATCCACTTTTGGACATTATTAGTTGACAAATGAAATAAACTAGAAATTTAAAAAATTGTTTAAAGTGAATTTTTTTATATAAAAGAACCCATAATTGAAGAAAAACCCATTCAGAACACCCTCTTAAAATTTGTAAGACGAGTTACAAGAAATGACTAACCGCTAAATAATGAACACCCAGCATACGCTTCCAGCGTGGATGTTTTAGTACGGAAGGTTTCTCGCTGCGGAGGACATCTGATGAAATCTAACCTGGCTGCTGGAGGAGTGGAAAGGAGGAGGAAAGAACATCAGCACAGATAATGAACAGAAGAGAGTGACCAGCGTGGGAGAGAGAGAGAGCGATAACAGTGGAGGAAGAGAAGAGCAAAAATACAGAAATATTCTGAGCGGAGGAGAAGAGGAGAGGAAGATGGGTAGTCAAACGCAGTGGAATAAGCTGAGTTGGTAAGATGGTTAGAGAGGGCTGATGGATAGATATCGAGGGAGAGAAAAGAAAGAACAGCACAGAGGAGGGTGAAGTCAGAAAGTCAGTTAATGAGCAGGAAAGAATGACGAGTGTGGGAGAGAAATAATGAGGAGGGGGGTCTTCAACACTTCATTACATTCTCCATTTTACAGCAATCTGCATTCCTGAGAAGATCCACCATATTTATTACCTCATAACAGCCATTACCATGACAATAAACCTTACCCGGCAACAGCTAACATAACAAGCTAGCACCTTCTTACACCTACTTCCTAAAATAGCCACAAAACATGAGGGCAACAGAGCAGAATGAAAAGAGAAACATCCAATGCAATTGCCCTCCATTAAATCCTGAAGAAAAGGTTAAACTGAGAACTACAGATTTGTCATTGACAAGTGGTGATACATCACATGCAATGACAGGAAACAAACCAGACATTTGGATTCATGCTTTCATTGCTTGTTATATGAGCAAGAAACCGTTCTACGTCAGCTCTGAAGGTCACTGTACTGTTGGTCACTAGTAGGCGGATTAAGTTGTGGGCTGCCTAGCTGGCAGACACAAATGAGTATTGCTAGTAAAAATTAAAATGCAATTTTATTAGGAATCAGCTTGTTGCTCCTAAAAATTATCATTTTGCAAGGGAAAATGTGTGAATATACATTGCAGTAGTGCATAATGCATTATATGAGCAAGATCAATGCATGAATCAAACTCACTTCAGAATGCCCACGCGGTTTTCCACGCATCCTTTTTTATTTATTGCTATGTGGGTTGAGACAAAACATTAAGGACTGGGAAATCACTCACAGTAACATGAACTTCTTCCTCTGTTTTACCTACAATTGACTACAGTGTCTCAAAGGAGTCAGATCACATGAGATCAGCTGTCTTTGTTCCTATTGGTTGTTGGCCTGTTGCTTCTCATTTGAATAAAATTAAACTTTTCTGGTCTTCGCTGGGTCGCTGGACACGCCCACATCCTGGAGAATCCACCAACAATGTAGAAATTGATTGACTTTCTTTCATGATCTCCAGAGTGACTCTACAATATCTCCACTGGTGGAGAAGCAAATAAATCTGGGAAGCATGCATCATCTTGCTAACAAAACCAGCTTAGACCAGCATGAATTCCAAGACTGGCTTCTGGTGGTTAGTGCTGGCTTGCTGCTGATCTAGCTCGTGGATTAGTGCTGCTAAAACTGCTTATTGACTGAAGTTCTTCCTTGTGAAGTTTGGTTAATCTAGTGAAAAAAATCTGAAGGGGTTGAAGGGGACTTATGTTGATGTGTTTAAAGGGTTAGTTCACCCAAAAATGAAATTTCTGCCATTTCTCACCCTTTTGTCGTTCCAAACCCGCAAGAACTTCGTTCATCTTCGGAACACAAATTAGGATATTTTTGATTAAATCCGAGAGCTTTCTGACCCAGAAAGGTAGTAAAGACATATTTAAAATAGTCCATGTGACTATGGTGCAACCTTAATGTTATGAAGCGACGAGAATACTTTGAGCGCACAAAATAATGACTTTATTCAACAATCTCTTTACTTCTGTGTCAGTCTCTGACGCTGTTCACGTTGTAAACACTGTGCAGTGCTTCCGGGTTCTATGTCAGAATGCCGGCTCAGTATTGGTCGGCTCCTGCATCAGCACCACACGCATGCTCACGTGACATGGAAGAGAAGAAATTGTTGAAAAAAGACATTGTTTTTGTTTTGTTTTTTGCACACAAAAAGTATTCTAGTCGCTTCATAAAATTAAGGTTGAACCACTGTAGTCACATGGACTATTTTAACAATGTCTTTACTACCTTTCTGGGCCTTGAAAGTGGTAATAACGTTGCAGTCTATGGGGAGGTCAGAAAGCTCTCAGACTTCATCAAAAATATCTTCATTTGTGTTCCAAACATGAATGAAGGTCTTACGTGTTTGGAACGACATGAGGGTATTTAATGAGTAATTAATGACAGAAATTTCATTATTGGGTGAACTAACCCTTTAAGGGGGCACTGGTTCAAATCTGGCTTACCCCCTTATACAATCCCATCCCATCATGTTTCCCTGCATTTTCCTGTCCATCAGTGGTTCATAACCTTTTTGACTCCAAGGCCACCCATTGTCCACAACAATAGTCAAAGGCCCTACTTTTCCAGTTGTTCATGATTTACTGGATAATGGTTAAGGATAGGGGTGTAACGATACACTCATGTCACGATTCGATACAAATCGCGATGCTAAACTCACGATACGATACTTATCGCGGTATTTTAAGCCAAAATAAAGTTATTTTTTTTATTAATATTTAAATAATATTGTTGTTATTATATTATTATCAGGACACACAAATATTCCCCGATTGCATTACTATACATTATATTCAACATTATATATAGTAGTTTAATGTAGTAATGTCACTGAAACTCCATAAACTTTTTTTTTTCATTTTTTTCTCATGCAGTACTCACGCTGCGCGCACACAGACAGATCTCGCTATGCTCGCTATGTTCCACGCTATGTTCCTTTCCCCCCGCTATTAACGCACTATACATATAAGAATAAACCATCTAAAATGCTTTGAATAATCATACTACTAAAACTAAATGTGATATGGTGATTCAAGTGATTTTTGCGCTTTTTTTCTACAGTATGTGTGTCGTTGTAAATCTGTTCATCATATAAAGCCATCGTGTCTCTTCAGAAGACTTGGATTTGGATTAGAGTTAGACCACTCGATTGATTATTTTTACGATGCCTTTATGAAATTTTTAATAATCTTTTATGTTTGAGAGGAATGGACTTTAAATGGAGCCTTGGATAAAACTACCTCTGTATCGCAAATCATATCGTTTACATCAACGATACATATCGTCACATTTTTATAACGTGATATCTCGAACACCCCTAGTTAAGGATAAGAATTTATTTTACTATTTTAGAGCTTGGCTTAACTACAAAAATGTATATTCATAAAATGTATAAAATGACAAAGATTAATTTATATGGCTTTTCCAGGTCTAGAAATCCCACTTTATAATTCTTCAAAAACAAATAAATAAATTAAAAAAAAAAAAAATATATATATATATATATATATAAAAATATAAATATATATATATATATATATATATATAAATTGTTTAGGGTGAGAATTAAAGTAAGAAATATCTTGATTTTTTGTTGTAGTTTTAGCTTATTTTAAAGCTTGTTTGTCTTTATTTTAAATAATTTTAACTCATCCTGAGGCCCCCTGGTTGAGAACCACTGCTCCATACTGTCCTATAGATTAAAAGGCGAAATTTAGCTTAGATTAAAAAACATGACATATCATGGAAATTAGCTATTAAGACTGAAAATTTTGAGTGTGCAGTGTGAAAGAGTCAATCTGTATTCAAAGAACAAATCATCATGCATTTATGTTTTTTTATGCATAATAATTAGCCAAATATCTTTAAGACACATGCGTCACATCTGTATTAGCTGGCTACTGCATAAATGTTAATATCCATTGAACTGAACCATCATCTACAAAGTTATGAATCACCAAACTCATCAATAACCCTTCGACGATTTGTTAGAAGACATTTACATCACATCATCAGGGTTCTCCCAAGCAGGCGCTGTTGTGCTGCAGTGGCCATATTTAGATTTATTGCCAATCAATACTGGAACAGGTGGATTATATGACATCCCAACACAGACACTGCAGCTAAAAACAGCAACACCAAACAGCGTTCAACACACAAACGACTCTAAAACTACTGCTTTCAGCAACTTTATTGGCCTCCTTAGTCTGAAACATCAAGAACAGTGACTAAGTGTACCATGAAATCAAACCAAACAGAAATCAATGAACCAAAGATCCCAAACGGACACACCATGCATCTGATAGCAGGGTCAATCCAAATCCCGCTGTATCTGCAAGTACTTGTGGTAGAAAATCAACTGAATGAATGGTAGTATGAATCTAACATCATACAGTATCAGGGTCTTGCCGTTCCAGCAGAGCACAATTCTCCTTTGTTATTTCCCCAAGAACGTCAAAAACAAACTAATGTGAATGTGACTCCTTGTGTGTTTAGTCATGAGAAGGATGCAGAGCCTCGTGTTTGGGTGCATCGTGGCCAAAAGGATGGTGGATAACTGACATCTCGCTAATTATGTCAGTCAGACTTAAATAATGCATGAGCATCTATTTTAGCCACCCTCTTTGGAGAGCGAGGGGTAGGATGAAGCCACTCATAATGACATAAATACCTCCGTTTTGAGTCGACAGTCAAAACTGCACATTTCCTTTCATTAGTGGCCACAAACACAAACCCCACAGCCTTTCTCGTGACACATCTGAAAAGAAAATATGCACACAATAACCCGAAGCAAGACCTTAAGACGATACAATACCGTTCACATACCGTCAGCCTTCTTAGGATGCATTGGGTCTCCAGTACCAAGAGAGAGACCGAGGTAGGGAGTGTGTGTCTTCCTTTGTGTGTGAAAGCTAAATGAAAGGATGCTAGCTGCTCTCTGGAACTCTCACTAAAGCATGCCAGGTAGGAAATCGCACACACATACACCCGCACACAACGCTGCCGCACTAGCCAAACGGGTTTAAACCCAAGTATGGCAAGTAAGACGGGCCATCAAATCACTGCAGGTGAGATGAAAATAAAGAGAATGCATCAAACACACATGCATGCACACAGACTGGACACACAGCGGATTCGGTCACGCTAACTCAATGTCAATCACATCCGTACACAAAGACAGCGGCAAAATGATGGAGTGGACAAATGGAAGAGATCTCAACAGTGCGGTGCTCACCGGTATTTTCCTGTTTTCTGCTCGTTTCAGCACATTTCCCCTGGCAGCCTCCAAAGATGCACCGGCTACATCCCCTCCTCCCTCGCCGTCTCCTCTGTTCGCTCAATCTCTCCTCTTCCTTGTGACTTATTTAATTATTTCTCCCCCTCCCTGCCGTTCTGTCGCTCCCTGCATGCAGTCGTTACAGCTGGCTGTCCTTGTATAGGCTGCGTCCTCGATGGATGGACGGATGGATGAAGGGATGTTTCTATCAGGACCGGGCGGCTCTGCTGGAAGCCTTAATTGAGATGGGCGGCACAGACAAAAGGAGGGAGTTCCTGCAACACAGACGGATATTTTGCTACGGTGCCTGGCTCTGCTCTGTACTCTTTGCTTCTTCTCTCTATTATTTCACTCTCTCACTCTTTTCTCTCTCCCTCTCTCCCTCTCTCTCTCTCTCATCCTTTCGCCAGGGTGTAGCTGGGTCCCCAGAGAGCCGGTGGCAAACAGCTGAGGGACTTTGTGGAAAACGCGGCGTGGAGCGGGAGGGTGACTGGAACGGAGCATCAGGGTGGATGGTGAAAGAGCTTAGTGTGCGGTGGAAGAGGAGAACGGGGGATGAAGTGTCTGATAATGGCAGGGACTGTTTGCTAATTAGTGGCAATTTGAACAAACCCTAACTCAAAGTATTACATTTCTCCACTTACCGTTTGTGGAACGGACACCTTAAATAATGCAGATTGTTGAGGAAAGCCACACTAGCACTTTTTTAAGTCGCTTGTGTGGTGGACGATAAAATAGGTGAAAATACTTCACAGATTAACAGTGAAAAAAAATCTGAACAACAGCATATTATATAGAGACTTGGAGGAGGGCTCTCTTCACTTGGGTCTGTGAGCAACCACCTAGCAATCATCCAGAACACCATACCAACCACCTAGCTACGCCCTAGCAACCATACATAACATCTACATCTACATAACATACTAGCAACCACCCAGAACATCTCTGCAACTGCATAGTCATGCACTAAAACACTTTAACAACACTTTAGCACTTCACAGTCACACCACTAACACTTCCTTGAGAAAATGGTAAATTATATATTAATTTAGAGAGATCTCACAACAAATCTGTTGTGTCCCTTCATAGACAGCTACGCAACTACCACTTTGTCGCTTCAAAAAGTTCATAAAGAGATCGTAAAACTAATCCATATGATTTGAGTGGTTTAGACCAAATTTTGATCGCTTTATATGATGAACAGATTTAATTTAGGCTTTTATTTACATATAAACATTGATCAGCGAACATAAACAGAAGCTCAAGCGAACCGGCTTGACACGCGAGAACAAACCTCATTGGTTCTTGTGGAAGCTTAAACGTGCTGCGTAACACGAGAATGAACCTCACTGGTTCTCGCACGTCAAACAAACATGCTTGAGCTTCTGTTTACCACAACTGATGATATGTGAGTTGATGAATGTTTATGTGAATAGAAACCTAAATTCAATCTGTTCATCATATAAAGCGATCGTGTCTCTTCAGAAAATTTTGATTAAACCGATCAATTCATATGGATTCGTTTAACGATCTCTTTATCAACTTTTTGAAGTGTCAAATTTGTAGTTGCGTAGGCTGTCAATGGAGGGACAGAAATCTCTCAAATTTTATTCAAAAATATCTTAATTTGTGTTTTGAAGATGAATTCAGTCTTACGGGTTTGGAACGGCATGAGGGTGATTTTTTCATTTTTGGTGAACTATCGCTTTACCTGCAGCTGGAGAAGGCACTTCCTATGAATTATGAGTAAACTGACAAATTTTCATTTCACATGGTAATTTTCATTTGATCTAGGTTAATCTAGGTTGGATTCATATTCTATATTGGCCAAATCCTAAAACAAATGATAAGTATAACCAAAGCTGCCTCACATATCCTCAATTAAAATCATGTGCTAAAAAATTTGAATATATGAATGTAGTTATCTAAATAAATATAAAAATAAAACATTAAAAATTTAAATCTACAAGTAATTTTAAGGAATCACAACATTTTAAAGTGCAGTAGGAAAAAGTGATATTAATTTTTGACATTGGCTATTAAATGTAATTAAGCATTACATTTAATCCATCCAAAATTTGCCAATACAATATCGAGAGATGTGGATAAATTGACAAAATAGTCGATAATGATATAGTACCAATATATCATGAAAATGTTATGTATTCAGTAATTTCCATCGCCCTGATGAACTGAGGCTAGCCAATCATAAGTGACCATTTGCATATAAAATGGATGAAAAAATATAAAATGTTACAAAAGTGAATATATGCCCTTTTAAATAATGAACTAGTTATATTATTCATGGCCATATGTATTCATTTTGATTAATATATTTATTCAATTAATAAATGTGAAAAAAGTGCAGTCATTTGTAGATTAGTCAAAGTGCAGTGTGACTAACTTTCTGAAAAATATATAGCTTTTGATGTTAAACAAACAGTGAGTCTTCACAACCACTGATAGAATCAAAGGATTTGAGACAGCAGCGAAAACCCTGAAGACTTTGAGATCAGTGATTACACTGACAGGGACCCCTCCTACACACCTCAGCTGAGTCCTGTAGGAATGGGAGAGGCTGAGCACTATTATTTCAAGATACTGTATGTCTTCCTATCAGTGACTCTCAAGAGTGTCAAGAACCACCATCACACAAGGAAGCACTATTGCAGTCTGTTCCATGCAAAAAATTATTATATGGCTTCAAAAGACTGTGGAAGTCATATTGACCGCTTTTATGGTGCTTTTATGTTATTTAGATGTCTAGTCACTAGAGCTGCACGATTCTGGATAACATCACAATCACAATTTTTTGGTTTAAAACAGAGATCACAATTTTCCTCACGATTCTGAATAGACAACTAAACAAAATAACATGAATTTACTAGAGGTCTATTTAAATATATATATACATTTGTATAAATATATTTTTTTTAAATGGATCGAATGAATGATTCAATGACTCCCTCGTAAAGACTTCACTTGTTTCATTACTGGATGAATCAACATTTTTGAATGAATCTCTTGAATGAATGATTCAATGACAAATACATTTTTAACAGTCACTTGTCGCCATCTACTGGTGTAATGAAATTATGTTGATACTGTATCTTTATTTGAAGTGTCAAGTTACTTTCAAACGCTGATTTACTCGATTTTGCTCACTACTGTAGACATCTGTGTTTATATCCGAACTAAATTTTTATCCCAGTACTTCTGTGATAATTTGAATTACTGTAAAGCAGAAATAATGATACTGTATGGATGAAAAGACTGTTCATACCTATAGCCTACATGACAACCGCCCTCTCGGGCTCAGTGGCAGCGCCAACGCAGATTTGAATGTTTGATGTGATCGTACTTGTCAAAGGTTTAATAGACAAAGCTGAATCGTTGTCATTATTTAAGAATAAGATCTCGTAGGTTTTTGAATCGAGACTGCGATCTTTTAACGATTAATTGTGCAGCTCTACTAGTCACAATCCCATAAAAGGCTTTAACAGGATTCTGGCCAAAAGTCTGGGGAAAAAGCAGCCATGATCAGTCAAGCAGATTATTCCTGAATAAAGGTTACAATTCTTTGTCCCTACAACACTGTATCAGAGCCGCTCGAAGTTACTGAGCTTTCATGCACGACATGAATAACTAACCTTGCACAGTAATAAGCCCAGACCAATTCCACACAACAGTAAGCAGCTGAACCTGAGGTCTTTACACTGTCAAATCACACAGTCACTTTGATTCCTGTGTTCAGCACTGCTGCATCACACATCAGTGTCCGGCTGGACTTCTGAAATGAGAGGGCAAAGTCCTTTCAAGGTTTTTTAGTCTAATAAATTCATGTTCCATTCTGGTTAAACACCTTGTATCATCAACAAACACCCAATTCGAAAACATTTGTATGTATAAATTAGCATACAATTTATTTAAACCAAGTCACATCATCAAAGTAAAGAATCAATAAGTTTATGCATTTTTTTATTGCTTCAAAAAATAATAACTACAGAAATACAATAAAATAGTTTTTTTTTTGTAACTTTGATCTGTTATTATGTTATATATGTGATAAAATAAAAGGCTACAGGTTAGCTGCGCTTGTTTGTAGGCCAATTATTTTGTGATATCAAAATTACTTTATTATTATTATTATTAAATACTCAATTTATTTTAGTGAAATATTACAATAACAACATTTATTATTTTTAATAATAATAATAATAATAATAATAATAATAATTCTATTAATAATAATTATTATTTGTCCCTAGATAATAATTATTATTTTTTTAATTATTATTATTATTAAATAAAATGTATGAAATATTAGTATCGTAAAATAGAGAATTTAAAAAAAAACAAATAATAAAAATAAATGATAATAGAAAAATGTAAACTAAATTAAAACTGTAAAATTACAATACTAATATTTATGCCTTATGTTAATGTTAATCAACTAAGCTTTTATTTTGGTGGAAAACTGTGATACTTTTCTCTTTTGTTGACAACACAAACTTATATATTATAAGTTTGTGAAGATGGTTGGCGCATGTTGCATTCGCAAAATGCATGTTATAAGCGACCCTCAAGCCATCCTAGGTGTATATGACACTCTTCTTTCAGACGAATACAATCTGAGTTATATTTAAAAATGTCCTGGCTCTTCCAAGCTTTATAATGGCGGTGAATGACAGCCCAAAATTTGAAGCCCAAAAAAGTGTATCCATCCATTATAAAAGTAATCCATACGGCTCCGGGGGGTTAATAAAGGCCTTCTGAAGCGAATCGATGGGTTTTTGTATGGAAAATATCCATATTTAACACATTATAAAGTAAAATATCTAGCTTCTGGTGGACCGCCTTCCGTATTCAACGGAAAAAGCGTAACTGGTGCGACGATGACGTCGGACGTAGCGTAAGCATTTTGAACTGCGAGAGGCGTTACACTTTCTTCGTAAGTTGAATACGGAAGGCGGTCCGCCGGAAGCTAGATAGGTATATACACCTAGGATGGCTTGAGAGTGAGTAAATTATGGGATAATTTTCATTTTTTATATATTTATGTATTTATTTAAAGTTGGCATGAAACAGAAGTTGCGTCTTTTCTTCCCTATTGTGATGTATAGCCGAGTGAAACGGCATCTCGAACAGGAATTAACTGGATCGTTTGATCGTTGTGGTTTGCTATCGCTGTGATATGAGTGATATGTGAGTTTTGATTTCATGGTGACCTTAATTAAATCACAGCCTTGGAGATTTCATAATCGCACTGAGCCAAAACGAGATTTTGGATCTATCTAATCTTCAATATAAACAATTAGTACGTTAAACTATATTTGAACTCATAATATTTGTTTTATTTATACTGTAAATTATTTTCTCATCCATTTTTTACAAGGAAGCACTGCTTCTTTTACCTCCTCTGAGAAAACACCTCACACAAATACAGCACAAATTGCTGACAAGGAGAAAAAAACTGGGCCAGAACAAAAGCGAACATAGACAGAAGTTAACAGCCTGTCACAAGTCATTATGTACCGACAGAACGGCAATTACAGGGGGTCAGACAAACACCTTTCATGTACAAAGCAAGATCACATCCACAGTGAACTGAAGACATCGTTCAGACAAAGAACAGAAACACAAGGCATTTTCATCTGTATGTAATGCAAAGCAAAAGAAGCTCCAAAACACACAAACACACTCATAACGCATATTAGGAGCATTCCTTATAGGCACATGCAAGATGCACCAGGGAACCTTTAATAAAATTTAGCACTACCTCTATGACAGGGCAGCACACAATTCTCTCTCACACAAACAGCACGGACGGCATCTTTCACGCCAGCGCCATAGGCAAGGATGATGGTGAATTCATAAGGCTTTCAGAAAGAGGCAGCCGTTCTCTGTACAAGGCACTGACTCAGCAGTTCAGCCCCGTCTGGCCTTCAGGGCAGTAAACGTGCACATTAACACAGGATTACTGTGCAGTTACCAATGTGGTATACGGCCCCACTGAGAGATGCCATTTTTCCACCATAAAATCTTACCTTAAAGACACTAAAACTGAATCTATTACCCTTTTACAAGACCTTAAAGGAATAGTTCACGTAAAAATAAAAATCTACTCTTTATTTCTCATTTACTCTTATTTACTCTTCCTCATGTCATTCCAAATGTGTTTTTGTTTTCTCTATTCTTTCATAACTCTGTGCATTTGACTACTCATTGCCTTATTGCTATTTGTTAATATTATTTATCTTTTCATTATTTTTCTTACATTCTTAAATAAGCCTTTTTTAAGATTTACGCATTTCAATTAAAGGTGCAGAGCATAATATTTATGAGGATCTATTAACAGAAATGCAATATAATATACTAGTGCTGGGCAATCGATTATTCGCGATTAATCGCACCCAAAATAAAAGTTTGTGTTTACATAATATATGTGTGTGTACTGTGTATAATTATTATGTATATATAAATACACACACATCCATGTATATATTTAAGAAAAATATGTTATATTTATATATAAAATATTTATATATAAGATCAATTATATAAATATATATACAGTATATACATGCAAATATTTATTGAATATATATACACATGAAGGAGTGTGTATTTAGATAAACATAATAATTATACATAGTACACACACATACTGTATATTATGTAAACAAAAACTTTTATTTTGGATGTGATTAATCGCGATTAATCGATTGCCCAGCACTATAATATACATAACTATGTTTTCAGTGGTGTATAAAGACCTTACATAATGAACCGTTATGCTTTTATTACCTTAGAATTTCTATCTACATACACCGCGGGTCCCCTTACAGTGAATCCAACATTTTGCGGCGACATGTTTCTATAGTAGCCGTAAACGGACAAACTACTCTAGAGAGCGCTAGCTACTCTCTGCTGTCTCAGACGACGACATCTTTGTCCTGTGTCGGCCACCGTAGACTCTCTATGAGTTTCGAAAGGGAGGGGTGAGCGGTAGACGGTTGCAATTCACAACCTCACCGCTAGATGCCGCTAAAATTTACACAGTGCACCTTTAATAGAAAAATTCTATCAAATTAAATGGAATAATCATTATTATTCAATGTATTATATTATATTTTTTAGAAAATGACTGATCGTTTAGCTAGATAAGACCCTTATTCCTCGTTTGGGATTGTGTAGAGCCCTTTGAAGCTGCATTGAAATTGTAATTTGGACCTTCAAACCAATTGAAGTCCACTATATGGAGAAAAATCCTGGAAAGTTTTCTTTAAAAACCTTAATTTCTTTTCGACTGAAGAAAGAAAGACATGGACATCTTGGATGAGATGGGGGTGAGTAAATTATCAGGAAATTTTAATTCTGAAGAGAACTACTCCTTTAACTTTTTTGCTCACCAGCCACTGTGGCTAGTGGGTTTCCAAAGTTTTCCAAAGTTATACCCCACAGCATTTTCACTAGCCACAATTTTCATATTGATACCATGGGGGAAAAATGCCATATAGATATTTTTAATATTATCTCATAATTTGGCAGCAGGTATATTAGGCAGATCCATTATACTGCTACACATGCGTTTTCTTTCTCAACTGTTTACGTTCACTTAAAACATAACTGAATGTGTTCACGAGAATACTCACTAAGACCGGCATTTTGACATTATTTTGTGTGTATTTGACTGTTTAAGCACAATAAGCAGCAAAAACAAACTCAATTTAGTACTGAGAGGCGGCTTTATGTGCGCGCACTTTGGGATCTGGAATCTGCGGGAATGATTAAAATTAATGAGCAATCCCACTCCGAAATTCAGTGAGGGGAGGCGGGTGCGTGTGTCAAATCGCTGTCAGAGAGTTGAGAGAGCGAGAAAGCGCAGCTGGTATTGTGTATCTATTGAAAAATGTATATATTATATATAAAATTCAACCTGCCAAAGTGGCTAGTAGCAGTGACTGCGTTACACGCCACTGCTGAAATACACCCGGATTTGGCGGGTGTTAATGTCAAGCACTTTTGATTTTGGAGCTTGATTACATAGACATATAGAGTGACAAGTTTAATTATTTTTTTTAATTCTCTTTTGTGTTCCATGTAAGAAAAAAGCCATACGGATTTGGAATGACATGAGAGTGAGTAAATGATTCAGATGAACTATTCCATTAACAACACAAAGCCATAAATTAATAGAGGTTTGGACCATCAATGCGTTCAGTGAGCTGTTAAACAAAGCAATGGGGAAAATAAGAAATGCACAGACTGAAACTATTCCTAGGTCAGAGAGATCATTTTAAGTCTGTTTTCTGTATTGAGTGACTGTAACTGACAGAATGACCTCTTTAAACCTGATCAGCACTGAAGAGCACATGAAAAAGGCTGAAAGTGGCAGGAAGACTTTTGACTCACTGTCCTCTCCTGGGCACGGCATACCAGGTTTTTCAGGAATGCTTGGGAATACTAGATAGAGAAAGAAAGACAGAGAGAAATGAGTGTGACTCAGTCCAGTGGTTTTATCTATTTATAGATGTGGGGTCAGCAAATACGCTAAATTGCAAATACGCAATTTGCTAAAGCAAATAAACTTATCAAGTGCTTTAGCTGTTCAGTGTACACATTATATTTTGAGTGGTTTGGCGGATTTCTGCTGTGTGTAAGTTTTTTATAAATAGATGAACACAGAAAGAGTAATTCTACTACTGAAGTAATTGAAAATTGAAAAAAACAAGGGGAAAATAGATTCATTTCAGGTGTTTTGAGTGAATGAGTACCATGCAAAAGGAGTCCTGAGCACCGGTTCCGGTTGTAGATCCGGAATGCTTCCTCTAGCTCCATCTGCGATGAGATGGTACACGGGTCCCCTTAAAAACATGACAACAAGGAAAATGACAATGTAAACAAACATTACAACAGGACAATAGGTGATATTTTGCTTTTGTTAAAGTAAATCTTTAAAAGTTTTCATCTCTAAACATTTGTTTTTACAAATATACTCAATATTTATATTTAGCTCAGGGAAGAGGTTTTTTTGTATTATTTATATACTTCTATATAATATAGCTTATATTTTATATTTTCAGTTTTCATTTTAATTTTATCTTAAGTTTTAGTAAAAAAAAATTAAATAATTTTATTATAAAATTTAATTTATTTTAGTTTACTTTTAGATATTTTTGTACCTCTTAAACTTATTTTATTTCAGTTAATTGCCAAGGCAACATTTATATGCTTGCTGTAAGTTTTTTTTAAGTTTAAGTTTTTTCGTGTAATATTTATTTAAATTAATTTTATTTTATTTCTTATTTATTTTAATTGAAAAATGATTTTAATAGTTTTAGTTTTAGTTAATAACAAGACACCCAGATTCAGAGAAAAATTGTAAAAATGTAAAATATAAATCATATTTATGAAATATTTTTGTATAAATGTAAAATAATATAAATATCAATATAAATGGGGAATTATCATATTTAGGGGCCCCTGACATCAAAACATTTGAAAACACCTGATTTAGCTGATGTTTATATCCAAAGCGACTTAAATACTTACACTTATTATAGGCACAACCCCAGGGCTTAAAGTCAACATGAAATCAAAATTTATCCCATTTGCTTTCTTAATGATTATTCCTGGTCTTATTGTGAATGATTAATTGGTATGTTATTCCAAACAAAGAAACGGTTTGTCTTCTTTAATCAAAATATACTAACTTTCTCTACTTCTGAAACAACTTTCCTTTTCTGCTGATGTCACTTAGGCCAAAGTTCAAAGGTTATACATACCTTCATCGTCAATCCACTTGAGTGTTATTGGCATCTCTCTGCGGACACCACACATCTTTCTCACCTCCTCGCACACCTCAGTGTATGTCATGGTCAAATCCAAGTCAGAGATTAGCATGTCCCTATAAAAAAATTAAAAAAAAATAAATAAATAAATAACAGAAGGCACCTTCATACAGATCTGAGAACAGTTAAAATCCTCTTCCGTATAATGGGATAAATGGTACAAGACGAGTTATTTCACAGTATAAAAGACGCAACCTAAAGTTGGACTTCTGCATTTAAACACTAGCTGTTATATAACAATACTTGATGCAAGTAATGGGTCCCGATAGCTGACTAGTCAACAACTTGTCCAGCATCTGACTAGTCATTTAGTGAAGTCAGCTAGTTTTAGATTATTATTTTTATTCGTTTTTAGCGGCAGTGCTTTAATTAGCATCCGCAAAGCTAATGTTTAAACTACAACTACAGCCATACACAAGTACAGTAGTTAGAAAGTCAACAGGTTAGTCAACTATGTAAACCCTAACGCTCAAAATACTTAGTTGGTTTAAGTAGGACAAGCTTAAATTAAACTAATTAGTTCAGTTAAATTAACTGTTATGAGTATTTAGAACTTTCTTTTTCTTTTGAGTTCACAGCACTGACATATTTCAAGTTCTGAACGGTTTCATTGTTTTGAGTTGTATGAACTCATGTACATTCATTTAGATTAACTTAAGTTTAACTGAAACTGGGCTGGGATTTTTTATTTCCCAGCATGCTTTGCCCATGGCACTTAATAGGTAATAGAGTAAATGCTAAAATTAAGTGTTATATTGTGTTTTTTTGTGCGAGATTAATGGTAAGGGAGATTTAATATAGTGATTAATGTTTTGTTATCCTAATTTAGAAGAGTTTCTGTTAATGTGGGTTTAAAAGCAAGTAAGTTACATGTTTTAAGTTGTTGTACTCATTCAGTAAGTGCTATACCATGCTATTGTTAACATGTTAGCAAATTAGCATTTTCTGAATTAGTTTGTTATAACTAGCAAAATATTTATGTTGGAATAAACTGATCATTTTAAGTTAAATGTATGAATCTTAAACTGAGTTTTTTTTAACTCAAAAGAAAATTCTCATTCAACTTTTTTGAGTTCTGACAACTTATTAGGGTTTACAGTGAAGTAAATAATTTGATTTGCAAGAACTCAAAATAAAAAGTTTACTAAATCTTTTTATTAACTAAATCTTTTATGTTAATTGGTATCAAAATATATGAGTTAGCTAACTCAGTACTTCAAGTTAAGAGCAATTAACATGCATGAGTACTACAAACGCAAAGCTTGATAGTTCTGCTTACTTAAAACTGGGAACATCATAACTAAAAAATGTTGATGTAACTGATTACCTCAATTTTTTTGAGTTAGCCCAACTTATTCGGATTTACTAAAACTAAAACAGAAAAAGAAAATATGAAAAAATAAATCAAAATAAAATTATTTAAAAAATAATTAATAATAAAATTGACAAACATAACATTTCTAAAATGTAAACTAAAACTAAATTAATAAAAAACTTAAAAAAACTAATTCAATATATTAAATTAATACTATAATAGTATATAAATTATACTAAAATAATTGTTTTGTAGATATCAGTTACTGCTAATGCTAACTTGTAATGTCTGTCCTTTGTCAACAAATCAAATTTCTTGTAGCAATAACAATAAAACTAGCTCTGATATTCTATTCTAATATAAAATTAGTAAAACACAAAAGAGCAGATTTTGCTCCGTTTACGTAATCTGACAGGTTTATCACCGTATCCATTAGCATACATGGCTAGGCTACTATAATAGTGTCTAAACTGCCCAGAATCACATCAGAAATCATGCATCTTTAAATGTTCTCTGTAGCTTTAATTTGCAACACTGGACTGAAACTGTCCATCCACAGCCAAACAAGCCACATCTGTTTGGATACACAAGAGACTTTTCTTTCAAACCTCTAGTACACAGCTGCCTAGTCTGGTCCCTGCCCCACTTTCACACTGCATAGTGGAAAGAGCTGCCTCGGGGAGAGCCAAGTACAAGAAAACATGATTTGGTGCTGTGTTCAGAATCACTTCAGCTAGAGAGGGTGGTTCAGGGTACACAATTGCAAACATATTATTACTAATGATTAAATCATCGCTGACCTCAAAGAGTCTTCTTGAGCATCAGGACTAATGTGTCTGTGTGGATTCAACAATCTCATATCTTTCTTTGGGGCTTAATGGCTGTTTTCTCAAGTAATTCTAAGTATACTACCTCAATCCTAGAATCACTCAATACCATATGAAATTATTATCATGGTATTTCCGTCACAGCATTTAAAATAGAATATATGGGACAATATATCAAGGTGTTCACACTTTATTTGGTTCGCTTGGTTCGTTTGGTCTGGACCAAAAAAAAAAACATTTAGTCCTGCATGGTCCGCTTAGCGTTCACATTGGCATTTTAACACTGAACCTAAAGATAACGAACCTAAAGGCGGGATATGTTCACAACCTAATTGGTCGGCTTTTACTATAACAGAACTTACCAAACATCCAAAACAACGCTGTGTGCTGGGCTAAATGCGCTTGTTGTATGTGTGTATTGGTATTTTGACCAGCTGAGAACTCGTGAAGAGCTTGTGAAGAGCAATATCTTACCTGCATACTTAAATGATATTCTTTATTACTATTACTATTTTTTAGATCCTTAGTTAATGCTGAAATATTACTGTGACAACAAATTTTTATCATTAAATATAATTTATTATCTTAAATTATATTTCTTTATTTAATTATATAAAGAGTTCAATTGCAGTTTCTTTTGCAACCTTTTTTTATTAAAAGCTAAAGAAAATTATATTATAAATATAGAATATATTTATAAATTATACTTATATTTATAAAATATATATATATAAAGTATTATATACTTTTATATATATATATATATATATATATTATAAATTATACTTATATTTATAAGAATATAAATTATGTTTTATTTTTACTATTATTCTTAATCCTTAGTCAATGCTAAATGTGACAAACATATTTTTATCATAAATTATATAAATGATCATTTATCATCAATTATTATTATTATATTTATTATATTTGTCTAATCATACAAAGAGCTTGGTTAAATTACAATGTTTCTTTTGGCCTTTTTATATTTATAAGAAGCTAAAAACATTTAGAAATGTTGAATACTAAGACAATTTATACAATAGACAATTAATATTATTATTTCAGATCCTTACTTACTAAAATATTAATGTTACAATAAAAAGATTTATGATAAAATAATTTATAAATATAAATATAATTTATCTTCAATTAGTATACATTTCATCTAATCATACAATGAGCTTTGCTCAATTGCAATATTTCTTTTTACTTTACTTTTTCCTTTTTTATAAAAAGCTAAAGAAAAAAATACCTTCATTTAGAAATATTGAGTATTTAGCACATTTAGACATTTACATTTTTTTTTTTTTACATTTGTAAAGACATTTATATGTTTTACAAATCAATCTACAGACCGCCCACAGTTTCTTTGTGGATGGATGACAAGTCAGATACTGTGTGTGTGTGTGTGTGTGTGTGTGTGTGTGTGTGTGTGTGTGTGTGTGTGTGTGTGTGTGTGTGTGTGTGTTTCTGCTGAGATGAGCTCTATAGCAGCTTGCCCCTCAGCGGGGAAACCTTCATCATGAGTTCATCATCTGCCACTCTGCCCTTATGGCTCCATCCGTCCCCCACCATCCTCAGCCCCCGAGCGACTGGCCGGCACTGAAGATGTGGGTGAAAGGATCTCCTACTGCATGACTCTCTAAGGCCTGATCAACTGATAAATGTTAGGACTCCCTTGAGCAGCTGCCGTTTGGACGGTGCTTCGCTCGGCTCTGACGCAACTGAAGAGGCTGGGAGGGAAATTAAATTCCAGAGCAACCCATGTGAAAGATTTCTGATTAACATTAATAAGTGCTAACCATCCCTGAAGATGCCAACAGTTAAATTAGTAATTTCAGAGGTGTTAATTTCTCACTCCATATTAAAACAGAGAATGGTGGTTCTGAAATAGAGTCATAAGAGAATCATAAGAGTGGCAATAATGTTATTTGCACTGAATAGAAGAAGGACAGAGGTGATAAAATGTTTCTGGTTCAATCCTGAACTCTTGATTTGTTAATGATCACACAGGCATTTGGCATTTTGACAAAAGTGTGACTCTAGCAGCTATCACAACCTCAAGAAATAAACTCCTCTAAGGAAAACACAGAGATTCAGCAGAGATTTATCAAGACGCCACACCTCTCTTGAAAAATTTTATAACCAATTTAAAAAACAGTAGCTAATTAGCCAAGAGCTAAACCTCTTTTTATGATTCATAATTGGACAGTGTGAATTAGCGCCCTACAGAGTGAGTTATGTGAAAATGATCTGACAGCCATTTAACAAGAAAAAAACATACGAAATAAGAAACAATAACATCATGGTGTTTTGGATAGAAATGGACGATGGTCAAAAAGTTGGCTGTTGTTTGACAAGTTGACCCATCCCTATCCAAAACACCATCCATAAAAAGTGCCATAAGACCCCCGCAATCAGCTGTTTCAGCTGATCGCCTTATAAACAGATTGAATTTAGGCTTTTATTCACATATAAACATTGATCAGCAAATATAAACAGAAGCTCAACTGAACCTTCTTGACGTGTAAGAACAAACCTCATTGGTTCTTGTGGAAGCTCAAACGTGCTGCGTAACACGAGAATGAACCTCACTGGTTCTCGCATGTCAAGCGAACATGCTTGAGCTTCAGTTTACCACAACTGATGATGTGTGAGTTGATGAATATTTATATGTGAATAAAAGCCTAAATTCAATCTGTTCATCATATAAAGCGATCGTGTCTCTTCAGAAAATTTTGGACTAAAATGCTAAATTCATATGGATTAGTTTTACGATCTCTTTATGAACTTTTTGAAGCGTCAAAGTGTCAGTTGTGTAGCTGTCTATGGAGGGACAGAAAACTCTTTTTTTTTTTTGAAGAAATATCTTCATTTGTGTTCTGGAGATGAACGAAAGTCTTACGGGTTTTGAACGACATGAGGGTGAATAAATAATTAAAGAATTTTCATTTTTGGGTGAACTATCTCCTAATCCTGAAAAAATGTATCACGGTTTCCACAAAATATTAGCTATATTTCTTGAGCAGTAAATTAGCATATTAGAATGATTTCTGAAAGCTCATGTGACATTAAAGACTGGCGTAATGATGCTGAAAATTCAGCCATCACGTTTTAAAATATATTAAAATAGAAAAAAAAATAATCGTAATAATATTTCACTGTTTTACTGTATTTTTGATTAAATAAATGCAGCCTTGATGAGACTTATTTCCCAAAACATTTTAAAATATTTTTATAGACCCCAAACTTTTGAACAGTAGCGTACTTAAAGGTGCAGTGTGTATTTATGAGGATCAATTGACAGAAATGCAATATAATATACATAACTATGTTTTCAGTGGTGTATAAAGACCTTACATAATGAACCGTTATGTTTTTATTACCTTAGAATTAGTGGTCGACCGATATTGGTTTTTTGATGGCCGATGCCGATATAAAGCCCATATATAATATACATAATTTATATTTATTTTAATTCATATTTAATCAATTAGAAATAGGAAATAAAAAAATCTTTAAAATAAACATGCTTATACTTTAGATGGCAACTTCTTGATTCTGCAATCATATTACAGCATTTTTCACAAATAAAGTAATTGTTTAAAAATATATGAATAAAAAGGAAGTAACCACTGTAGGCTAACAGGGCACTCAGTAATCTGATAAGTTTGTGCGCACTGGTAACATATTTGTTTCAAATACAGACAAGGTAGCTCTAATTTTACATACAGCACTGTGTAAATGACATTAATATGACATCGTGGTCAACTGAATATAGCGCAGCATATTTTAAAATCAAGGATTTAAAGTTTGTCGCGTCTCCAGTGAAGCGGAACTCTCCTGTCCGCATTCACTTCACACGGAGCGACCGTCACGCACAAAAACACATTAATGCAGGCTACAAATGCGCACTTCAGAAGATCTCAAGGCTGGATTCGATTAAACCTGAAAGGATTGTAAAATTAAATGTTTATTGGATATTCAGAGATTTGTTTTAACGATATAGATGCGTATTAGCTGAATGTTGACGGTAAATGAGAAAGTATTATAGCCTATTGTTTGCCTTTCCGTTGCTAATAATATAAAAGCAAACGCTATACTTTTTCGCAAACCTTTTACTTTCTTTGTTTAACAGGTCTATATAATAACGTATTAGATATGACTGTTTAACAGAGGACGTAAACTAATGAAGACAGAGAAGAATGTGAGCACTGTGTGATCAGGCACTGCTGTTCTCAGGCACTGGCGTTTTCAGTGGCGTTTCACCCATCAAAATAAAAGTCTGGCACGCCATCAAAATAAAAATCCCGCTTCTAACACATTGGCCAATCAGAAAAACTTATCGGCCGATGCCGATATTTTAAAAATGCCAAATATCGGCCGATATATCGCCTTGGCAATATATCGGTCAACCACTACTAAGAATGAGCCATTTCTATCTACATACACCACGGGTCCCCTTACAGTGAAGTCACCATTTTGCCCAGGTGTTGGGTCAAATAATGCTACCTATCAGATTGTGCTACCAGCCCTTTTTTTGCATTGTTTTAAGGGTAGGTTTAGGTTAGGGGAAGGTATGGATGTTAATAAAGCTTCAAACCACATGAATATGATGCTGGTAGCACAATCTGATAGGTAGCATTTTTTGCTATGGAATTGTGCTACCTACAGTTTTAATGGGAGGTAGCAAGATCTGAGCGGGTAGCACAAATCGTCAGAACACCGGCATGTTTCTACAGTAGCCCTAAACGGACAAACTGCTCTAGAGAGCGCTAGCTACTCTCTGCTGTCTCAGGCGACGACATCTTTGTCCTGTGTCGGCCACCGTAGCTTCTCTATGTGCTTCGAAAGGGAGGGGTGAGCGGTGGGTGGTTGCAATTCACAACCTCACTGCTAGATGCCGCTAAAATTTACACAGTGCACCTTTAAAAAATAAATTCTATATAATTGATTTTCAAATTCTTAGTTAATTCTAAAATGTTAATGTAAAAAGAACCAAGCCAAAGGTGTAATTTTTATATCATGCAGAGAAGATTTTATCACACAGTCATCCAGACTTTGCTAGTACAGAGTTCTAGAATAGTAATTTCAAACACACATAATAACTAAACAGAGGATCCAGACCTGTGGTGAATTCAGAAACTCTTTGGCTCCATAGTAAATAACTACAGTACATGTGTGGCCTGCCTCTTTTGTTGTAAAGAAACAATCCTCAAACCCTTGGATGAGCTGTCCAGTTTAGTGCAGTTTTGGGTAACAGCTGTACTTCATATGCACAGGCTGAATCATCAAGAACACACCCTGCTCGTTGAGTTGCCAGACTGAACTATAAAACCAACCTGAAATGGTGCAACTAGCCAATGGGAAAGCCCACACAAGAGAAGAAGCTCAGTGAATTTAAACAATGTCGTGTCTCTATGGAGAATAGTGTCATCAGGTTCAGTACTGGATATATATTCAAATTTCGATTCCGAGTAGATTTGCATGACGGAAAAGGTTTAGGATGCTTTAGTCTTTGTTATGATGTCACTGTGTTCTAAACTTAGCACTGAAACTTTAGGATTAAAGGGGAATTTAAGGCCTATTTATTCACTGATTCTAAATGTTTTGTTCCCAGCAAGTTCAAACTACATTTCTGAGGTGCATTCAGAAGTCTCAATGCATTTTTTTTTTTTAAATGAAAAAAAAACAACAAAAAAAACACATAATAGTCCCTAAAGTTTGACATGTGGTTTCACCTTATGGTAGTGATTTACGGGCGGTGAGCATTATCTACAGTCCTGTCTGTGTGGTTGCTATAGCAAATACAATCTCTCTGAACCTCATGAGTCCTGGACTAAAGTCCAGCACTGGAAATGGAAATGAGAAATACCTGCCAAGTTAAACTCTCTGCTGGCAGCGCAGGCTGCCGATGGTTGAGTGAAGTTAAACTTATAAGTGTGATTACACACTTCTTTTTTTGCCATTGGTCAAAGGTTAACATGTTAGTGTTAATTCAGTGTATTGCCAAGAGATTAAACTGAAGGTTTGTTTATGGTTAATTATGTAAAAGAACCATTATAATTTAGAAAAATTCATAATGTAATAAAATTATTTCTTGAGCAGCAAATCAGCATATTAGAATGATTTCTGATAGATCATGTGACACTGAAGACTGGAGTAAAATTCAGCTTTGACATCACAGAAATAAATTAAATTTTAAAAAATGTTCAAATATAGAAAACAGTTTATACAGTAAAATTCTATATTTTAACATACACCGATCAGACATAACATTATGACCAGGTAAGGTATGTTCCCCAGGTAAGCGACGCACATGCACCCGGCCATCCACGTGATGTAAAAGAAAACGTGATTCATCAGACCAGGCCCCTTCTTCCATTGCTCCGTGGTCAAGTTCTGATGCTCACGTGCCCACTGTTGGTGCTTTCGGCGGTGGACAGGCGTCAGCATGGGCACCCTTACTGGTCTACGGCTATGCACTGCAGCCCCATACGCAACAAACTGCAATGCACTTTGTATTCTGATACCTTTCTATCAGAACCAGCATTAACTTCTTGAGCAATTTGAGCTACAGTAGCTTGTCTGTTTGATCGGACCACGTGGGCCAGCCTTCGCTCCCCACGTGCATCAGTGAGCCAGTTTAGCCATGACCCTGTCGCCGGTTCACCACTGTTCTTTCCTTGGACCACTTTTGCTAGATATTGACCACTGCAGATCAGGAACACCCCACAAGAGCTGCAGTTTGGAGATGCTCTGACCCAGACGTCTAGCCATCACAATTTGGCCCTTGTCAAACTCACTCAAATCCTTACGTTTGCCCATTTTTCCTGCTTTCTAACATATCAACTTTGAGGACAAAATGTTCACTTGCTCCCTAATATATCCCACCTACTAACAGGTGCCATGGTGAAGAGATAATCAGTGTAATTCACTTCACCTGGTCATAATGTTATGCCTGATCGGTGTATATACACAGACGTCGTTTTTTAATTAAATTTCAGTCTAATCTTTTTTCGTCAACAATATTGCATGTTGATATAGTCCCAGTTATCATTTAATGACCTTGGTGTCGTCTCGTCTTAAGGCTGGAATACACTACACAACTTTTGCCCAGATTTTTGCCCCGATTTACAGTCTGAACAAGTTGACTCTAGTTGCCGAAAGTCAGAGCCAGTCTGCAGATTTGAGTTGACAGATTTCACAGAAAATCGTGTATGATGGTCACGATGGTCACATTCCATCTAGTCGGAGGATATCAAACATGTTTGATATTTTTAGCCGATTTTAGAACACATATTGTTTTCATTTGTCACGCGTCTACTAGCAATGTGTCTCTGCGTGAGTTTGTTCTGTTCGTAATGACTTGAAAGTCTGGTAGTGTGTGATCCTGTCGTTTAGTGTATGATGCCCAGTTTTTCCTCTATAACTATTTACCAAGTCGGCAAGTGTATAATGCCTAGTGTTTTAAAATCTCTTCACATTTTAAAAGTTGTGTAGTGTATTCCAGACTTTAGTCATGGGAAAAAAGCTTGTTGATGAACATTTTTTGTCATAGTTTTCATTAACAAAATTAACACTAAATGGTTGTGTATATTTTTTTCTAAAAACCTAAAGTCTTATCCATTGAAAAATACAGTCTGTTAGTTCATGTGAGAAAACATTACATGCTTTAAGCAACAACAAAGTTGTTTTGCTAACTTAGCCACTGAAATCAGCCCCCAACACTTCAACCACAAACCGCGCCCTTAAAGGGTTAGTTCACCCAAAAATGAAAATTCTTTCATTAATTACTCTACCACATGTCGTTCCAAACCTAAATGAGGATCTTTTCGATAAAATCTGAGAGCTTTCTGTCCCTCCATAGACAGTACGCAACTGACACTTTGACGCTTCAAAAAGTTCATGAAGAGATCGAAAAAAAATCTGTATGAATTGAGCAATTTAGTCCAAAATCTTCTGAAGAGACACGATCGCTTTATATGATGTACAGATTAAATTTAGTCTTTTATTTACATATAAACATTCATCAACTCGCACATCAGTTGTGGTAAACTGAAGCTCAAGCATGTTTGCTTGACGTGTGAGAACCAATGAGGTTCATTCTCGTGTGTTACACAGCACATTTGAGCTTCCTCAAGAACCAATGAGGTTAATTCTCCTGTGTTACACCGTGTCCTAACTAGACGCGATGCGATAAGATTCCAGCATCAAGCAATTTGTCTGTCCACACCAGACGCGACATGACTACAAGACGCGACAAAATCAATCAAAAACCACAGCCAATCAGAACAGCGTGTGGGTGGGCTCTCGCGGCAAGTGTAGGCTATGGCACCAGAGATTAATCTTGATGGCACTCGCAAAGAAATGGATAAGTACATAATCAAATTCACAAATATTACACCATTTAAACATTACTAAAAATACATACTGAGTTACCAAAACAATCTTTGTCATAGAATATACTTGTTTGTTCACAGTTTGAACGTTCTTGTTTCCATTTGTTTAATTTCAAGATCTGAGGTGAATTATCCATTGTTGCTTTTAGTACGACTACGTTACAAAGCTGGGAGCACTAAATGATATTCAAAGTCACATTACACACTTTTAACATTAAATAAAGCACATTACCTGAGATTATCATTGCCATGTTTTGTGCTGTTGTTCCAGCCGCGACGTCGCAGAAATAGAAACTGTTTCTAAAATAGAATCATCGCGTGTCGGCATTGCGGCTGGTTAGGACAAAAACTCTAATTAACATGGAAAATATACATTTTATCGCGTGTCACGTCACATGTAGTTAGGACATGGTGTTACACAGCACATTTGAGCTTCCGCAAGAGGTTTGTTCTCGCGCGTCAAGCAGGTTCGGTTGAGCATCTGTTTATGTTCGCTGATCAATGTTTATATGTGAATAAAAGCCTAAATTAAATCCGTTCATCATATAAAGCTATCGTGTCTCTTCAGAAAATTTTGGACTAAAATTCATATGGATTAGTTTTACGATCTCTTTATGAACTTTTTGAAGCGTCAAAGTGGTAGTTGCATCTATGGAGGGACAGAAAACTCTCAGATTTCATCAAAAAGATCTTCATTTGTGTTCCAAAGATGAACGAAAGTCTTTGAAACAACATGAGGGTGAGTAATTAATGACAGAATATTCATTTTTGGGTGAACTATCCCCTTAAGCATGTCAGTGAACCCAAACTTGCAAAGTGATAGACAAGTAGAAAGCATTTCTGATTGGCACATTTTAGCTGTTTGCATAGCCTATAGGGCTGTCACTGAGATTCAAGGCATAATGCAATATCAGTATCTGTCAACTAATAGGGACATTTTATGTATGGCAAAATAGCTTACAGCACTTTTTACCAGCATGACAAACAACTTCTGTCTATTACAAATGTTCAAAGCTAAACGTGACACTTCAGGTGACTCACAGGGTCAACAACGTTGAGTATCCAGCAATTTCCCCTAAGAGATGTGCTATTTAAAAACGTGTAATCTCTCTCTTGATTGCTCAACAATGAAATGTTTTGGTCTGAAACCTAGAGGCCTGTGCTTGAATAAACAGTGCCTGGAATCTGTGAAAAAGAGTCATTATTGAGGCTTATAACTTGTTGCTAGGCAACTGTCTGGCTCAGGTTGTCAGTTCTGTCCCGCCTGGTGCTAACTTTCTCCAAAATATTTTTAGAAGTGGGAATCACCAAGGCTTACAAAATGCACTGAAAAGGCTGACCCAAATTCAGATAGCTAATTTACACACTCATGTAAAAGTGAATTCACACTTCCACAGACAGTGAGGAACTAGATTCACTCTTTACTTCCTATACCAAGGTCACTGGCATGCCATCAGGTATTGTGGTTGATTCAAAGGTTTTTCCCCACCCACTAAGCCAGCAGGACATAATGTTGCATAAATATTTAAAGCATGCAGTCCAACAATGATTTATGGTGCATTATCTCATGCTTTTCTATATGGAATGCTGGAATACAATATGCATATTTTTCAAACAACCTTTTTTTTTAAGTGAACAATCCATGTTCCTCATTATTTGAAATACCCAAATAAGTGAAGTTAAATACTACATTTGAAACAGAAGAGTAAAATACAAATCAAAGCTGATTTATTTTTTTACCACATAAAACAGCATAAATACTACATGAAAAGCCAAAGAAGTCAGAAAGATTGAACTTTACATTTTTCAAAACTGTATTTATACAAAATTAACTATTTTGGAGTGTTACCTTCACCTCTAATTCAAGGTGTGAAAATGAATATTACTATAGTTGTCACCAAGTGCTAAAGATATAGTTCACCACAAAATTTAGTCTGTCATCATTTATTCACCCTTGAGTAAATGATGACAACATTTTCATAAATTAATTTTCATTTTTGTGCAAACTATTCTGACATTGAGGGGGACAAGTCCCCTCCATAATTAGAAATGGCCAAATTGTCCCCCCCCCCAATATTTTATATTCTTGATGTTGCTCTGCTGCACTCTATTACACACTGCTCCGTTTGTTGTCAGGATGACAGAAAGTTTTAAAAGTTACATTTTTAGGCTGGTCTGCCTCAGCGGTCTAACCGAGCTCATCAATGTCGAAATGATTGAGATGGCCAATCAAATCAAAGCAGGCGGGCCTTACTGTTCACAGAAGATGAGTGTGAATTCCAACGGGACACTTTAGATTTAATGGTAAAAGAGTGTGTGGTAAGATGTAAGTAGCAAAACATTTATTTGACAACAGTTTTATGACAGAAATGTTTAACGACCGACAGGCCTAATATCCAGTGATGCAAACTTTTGAATTGCCCTTTTGAATTGAATATATATCGTTTAACCTACACGATTCATGTAAATCATAACTGAATGTGACGTTTGCGTTTTCAAGATATTAGACATATGAATAAGAGTGAATGTGGGCATATTTTAAAATAAAATATCATTTGAAAATAGTTTTAATTGATTACTTCATAACTACAATTAGAGCAAGAACTTTAAGCATTTTTATTTATTTTTCTTTATTCGCTTAAATCCCTTTTAATCCTTATTTAAAGGGATAGTTCACCCAAAAACAAAAATGATCCCATAATTTACTCACCCTCAAGCCATCCACTCTTCCACCGGAACTAGACTTGCGTATAGCCGTTACCGGAAGCCAGTGATTGTAGTTTATAAAGTTATAAATATGGATGTTTTTCTTACAAAAACGCATTGCTTCCCTTTCTGAAAGCCTTTATTAACCCCCTGGAGCCGTATGGATTACCTTTATGATGGATGGATGCGCTTTTTGGAGCTTCAAAAACTTCACTCATATTATTAAGCTTGGAAGAGCCAGGATATTTTTTAATATAACTCCGATTGAGTTCGGCTGAAAGAAGGAAATCATATACTAGGATGGCTTGAAGGCGAGTAAATTATGGGATATTTTCATTTTTGGGTGAACTAACCCTTAAATTCCTTTAAATAAAAAGACCAAAAGACCCCCGACCTAGAAAAAAAGAAGGTACATATATATTCAAGACATGGTGGTTACGGCCTTGTGTAAGAATGCTATACGACTAGACATTGAAGTTTCGAAAATGAATCTAAATCATTCACATTGTTGACTAAAAGCTTGGTGATATCACCCGATGTGCACTGAAGCTGTTGAGTGATGATGTGATTAATAACAATGATTCACAATGATGTATGTAGACAGTGCGTGTTTGTGTTATCTCACTCTCTCCTGACCGCTTACATCATGGCACTTTTAGCCAAAAATATTGAAACAAAATATAAAGCCTGAGGAGAATAATAACAAGTTGGAAACAGTAAACAATTCTCTATTGTTTAATGACAGAAGCCACAGCAGGGGTTAGAACCAATGCAGCCAATTCAAGTCATGTGTGGCATCAGCCACTTATATTTATTCAGTTCAAGCTAAGCTGGTGGAATGACACTGATCTGACTTAAAGGGATAGTTCACCCAAAAATTAAAATTTTGTCATTAATTACTCACCCTCATGTTGTTCCAAAGACTTTCGTTCATCTTCAGAACACAAATGAAGATCTTTTTGATGAAATCTGAGAGCTTTCTGTCCCTCCATTGACAGCTACGCAACTACCACCTACAAAGTTCATAAACTGATCGTAAAACTAATCCATATGAATTGAGCAGTTTAGTCCAAAATATTCTAAAGAGACATGATCACTTTATATGATGAACAGATTTAATTTAGGCTTTTATTCACATATAAACATTCATCAACTCACACATCATCAGTTGTGGTAAACTGAAGCTCAAGCATGTTCGCTTGACTTGCGAGAACCAATGAGATTCAATCTTGTGTGTTACGCAGCACGTTTGAGCTTCTGTTTATGTTCGCTGATGAATGTGTGAATAAAAGCCTAAATTCGATCTGTTCATCATATAAAGTGATCTAGTCTAGTCTAATTTGGACTAAACCGCTTAATTCATATGGATTAGTTTTACGATCTCTTTATGAACTTTAAGCGTCTTTTAAACTTTAAGTGGTGGTTGCGTGGCTGTCTATGGAGGGACAGAAAGCTCTCAGATTTCATCAAAAATATCTTAATTTGTGTTCCAAAGATGAAAAAGTCTTACAGGTTCGAAATGACATGAGGGTGAGTAATTAATGACAGAATTTTCATTTTTGGGTGAACTATCCCTTTAACGTCTTCAACAGATCTCTCAAGCAACCAGCAGAATCAAAAAAGATGATTGAATTGTCAGCACTAAAACTTGTCTTTTATAATAATAATTAAAACCCTAATGAAAAATGTATGCAACAGCATACTATATATAACAGTAGAGGTGTTTTGAGCAACAAGTGGCAATAAGAGCACAACCTTCAGCCCAATAATAACAATAACTTGGTCAATTGCATGGCATAGCTGGGTCATGTGATTTCAATATGGTGGCACCCATGAGATGGCAACCTGCTTCAAGTATATTTTTTTCAAATATATTGTTCATTTCTTTATATGTAATACCTTTTAATTAGCAGAACTGAGTGCACCTTTAGAAATCATTTGAAACATTTCATACGTAAGAGTTTAATAATAGTATTTGCTATTTTCTTACTATTGGATGTTTTCTGGCATGTCTGATATTGTGAACTGCACTAAACTGTCACAGCAGAGACAACGCCTCCAAAATAACTAAAAATACATCTGTTGAAAGTCAATCAAATGGATCTTACGTTGAATAAAATATCAAAACATTGATATGTCAAAGTTTTCCAGGTGTGGGGGTGAAGTGCAAACATGTTCTGCTTACATTAAACTGCCAAAAGCCGGACATATTCCGATCTTTAAGCCACAGCACAGCAGGCCGACTTTAAAACATTAACCTGTGAAAGTTTACAACACTCACCCTCCGTAATGCGCCTTTATTTTCACATATTCCGAGGGCAAATCCATCACCGATCCGTTACTGACAGGCATTATAACTCCAAAAGTCTACAAACACTCTCTTGGGACAAAAATACACAGCCTCTGCCTATTACAAGACGATATCAGATGAAAAGTGACATAATTCCGAATGAACCGTGTCTGTGGTCAATCTTGTCCTTTACGCTCCCAATGTCACGTCACCGTTGAAACCTGGTTGAAACGATCCATATCGCGAGCGCGTTATTCAGCTTCTTTCCAGTACGCTGGATTTTACGGTGTCTATGGTTACTCATAGGGGCGGAGAGACACAGAAGTATGGCTACTTCCAGGGCTGGCTTGGCCTCGGAATCCACCTGTTGTTCACTTGTGCTTCCGTGGGACATTCCGTGTCGCGCGGAAATATTCCAAAGTGCACTTCATAACATCATAACAGAACAACTGCGTGTTTCGCGCGGCGATTGTTCCATTATTCCATCCGGCGTGACGTCAGCGAGGAATGTGCAGATTCCGTGAACGCATTATTTGCAGGTGGATAACGGTTTGTGGGTCCAGCTGGACTCGCTCTCTTTCTCTCTCTCTTTCTCGGTAGAGTCTGAATGCTTATCCGATTAAACAGAAGTAGGTCGGTGAGAGAAGAAACGGTTGTGCTCTGAATGATGCACGTGAATGGGCTGAAAACTACTCCTGAACTCTCGAGAAAGATAATATAGTATAACAATTTGGCTATAAATAATAGAATAAACATGTTTGGTCAATATTAATGAGGCACCGATTTTTTTCCCCTTTCTTTCTTATTTATTTATTTATTTTACAAGAAATTAAAGTGACAGCCTGCAGGTAAGGGTGGGGTCACCCACACACACACAATATCTGCCATTGTGGTCCCATGATTTGATTAGCGACTTGTGGATTTCATTAAAAAAGTGCAAACAAATAGGCTAATAAACAAGAAACAAGCTTATCTGAGCCGTTGAACTCATGTTTTAAAAGTTTAAAAGTGTCTAAAGTGGTATCTGAAGTCAAACGTTTTTTACAAACTTATTTGTTATCATGACAACAAATGTGATTCATCATCCTACACACTCTGAAGTCTTGTTTGACTCCCACCTTGAGGTTGAAATTGGTTAAGACAACCTAAGGAAATTAAATCAGTAACCCTTGTTTTTCAGTAATGATTTATTTTTATTTTTTTATAAATATGTTTTATTTGAAATAAAACTTTCTGCTTTAGTTTTCTGTAACATGGTATTGTAGTCTATGTAACATTGAGTGTCTTGATATCAGGTGCATAACACTTTACAATAAGATTCCATTTGTAAACATTGTTAGTTAACATGAACTAACAATGAAAAATACATTAAAAACATTTATTAATCTTAGTTCATGTTAATTTCAAGCATATATTAATACATTATTAAATCAGAAAGTTGTATTATTTAATGGACCTGAGATAACATGAACTAACAATGACTGAGCAGTTGTATTTTTTATTAACTAACCTTAGCAATTATTAATAAATACTGTAATGTATTGCTCATTGTTGGTTAAGGGTACCCGCGACCCGGATAAGCGGTATGGATGGATGTATGGATGGGTGGATGGATGGATGGATGGATGGATGGATGGATGGATTGTGTTGTAATGCTAATTTTATCCACTTGGTGTCGCCACAAGCTCCTTCACAAATGCTTTCATGTACAATATTAGATCAAAAATTTCAGCACCGTTTTGTAAGTAATGGCCCTGATGGTCCGGCTAAAGCTACTTGATGATATTTGTCAACAGAACTATAAAAACGGAAAATAAATATTATAACACTTAAATATGAACAGGAAAGAAGAATGACTAAATATGGTTGAAAAACAACATTGCATAAAGAGAATATTTTACACTCCGAAATTAGATTAACAAAAAAAAAAAATGCTAAACTGAACAAGTTGTGGATACATAAAATGATAGTACTGTAGGTCTCATATGGTGTCATTAAATGGTGTCTCTGAATGTGTTATTTTTCCACGTCTAAACCTAAAATTGTTTTAAGCCCTGAGGCAAATCAGCGTGGTCGAACGTTTTTGTGCACATACCTTGTGCAACGTCGTAGAACAGTAAAAAAAAAAAAAGAAAAGAAAAAAAAAACACTACTCTCTCCTCGTCTTAATTACTGATGGTACGTCTGAATCGTTTCCGCGAATCGGTTCATATGAACGATTCATTTAAAAAGAATCCGTTAAAAAGACGATTCAGTGATTCTTGTGCATCAGACGTATACGTCATCACGTAGTCCTGACATCCTGGCGTTGTTACATCAAAATATATATAAAACGTTCCAATAATTGTTGTTTATTACGTTTATTAATACGGTTGTTTAATGTAATTTAATGAGTCTAGAAACTTGTATTTACATTAACTTTCAATTACATATCTGGTCTGAAAAGTTTTGATATTTAAATTATGGATGTAATTTAATAATTCAATTATTTACAAAAAAAAAAAAAAACTCTGTTTCGTTTGTGTATATTGGTGGAAATCAATCAAAACCCTCGCTTCACTGCAAATGTTCTTCTGAGTTGTTTGGTTCTGTTGATTCAGTCTGTTCGGAACGTTTCGGACAAAAGATCGGACTCAAAAAAGCAATTAATTCACTAATCGGACGGCGCCAGTCTACTCTGCATTATGACGCTGTTCGTGGGAATACCGTACGCGCGAAGAACACCAGCTCACGAAGCGTCACTGAACACAGATTTACGCGGTTATTACTTGTAATACATCAGTGTTTCTTTAGCATCTCGCTCTACGAATAATTCTTTACTTTAGGGCAACGTTAGCATATTAGCCGTCCAGTCCCACAGGTAGCTTCTGTGTCTCTGAATTGTTGTGTGCTGTTTGCTATTATCGAGTATTGTGTTTTGAACCCTGGGTTATGATGGATAATGTAACTGTATCAATCGCATGGTGGTGAACAGAAACAGTTTAGGCATTCAGAAGTGCTAGTTAGCCAGCTAACGTTAGCTGAGTAGACTGAAGTGCTATGCATCAACTTGCTCCTGGTGCTCCTCACACCGGAATCGTCAGCTTTTGGGTTGCTGACATTGACAGAGATATTTAGTTTGTAAATGAGCCCTGGCAGTTGTGTTACATGGGAAATATAAAATGTCGAGGATTCTCCTGGGTCTGGTAATGCTTGGTTAGTAAAATAAAATATTTTGGTTTTAAAATAAATAATTAAAGGAAACCTGAACATTGGCAGCAGCTGCAAACATTCTGATTCATGCATACAGAGTCTAAAATGAATATGTCAATATTATAACGTACTTTTGTGTTCTTTAACAGGATGCAATGTTGCTGTTGAAGATGTCCATGCCTTTGGTGAGTTATTGGCTTTATGATGTTGTCTACAGAAGGCATTTTCAAACTATTATATATCAACTCCCAAATTTTTTTCTTCTTCTCACATTTTCTGTAAATGCCAGTTTGAAAGCCACTGATCAGTAGTCTTAAAATATGGATTCAATTAATTCACATTCATACTATCGTATCTATTCATATTTTGAATGAGCTTTTATTTTACATTTTTCAGTTTTCTTTTTTTATTTTGGTTTGTTTTAATCATTTTTATGTACTTTTGTAATTTTACACTTATTATTATTATTATTATTTATTTTTATTTTTTTCAAATTTTCTATGTAGTTTTCATTATTATTTCAGTTTTTGTAATTTTAGTACTTCAACTTAAATTTATTAATTTCATTTCGATGCCACGGCAACTTTGTTAAAGTTTTTTTAAGTTTAGGTTTTTCATCTAATATTTGTATTTTATTTAATTTCAGCTTTATTTCAATTACCAGAGACGATTAAGAATGGTTTTAGTTTCAGTTACCAATAAGAACACTGGTTCATTCTCATTATTTCCACAGACGACCCGATCACCAGACTTGTGAATGACAGATCGAATGAACAATGTTCGGGGAGAGTGGAGGTGCGTCATGGGCATCAGTGGGGCACCGTGTGCCAGCACGGTTGGGATCTGGAGGATGCTGCAGTGGTTTGCAGAGAGCTCAACTGCGGCTTTGTGTTGGACATCCCAAGTGGAGCTCGTTTTGGACGGGCCGGCGGAGAGGTGCTGTGGAGGAATGTGAAATGCTCGGGTGACGAGTTTGCCCTGGATCTCTGTGAACGTACCCTCAATGATGATGTGTGTATGCACAGTGAGGATGCTGGAGTGGAGTGTACAGGTGCAAGATTGTTTGAAAGATTTATTATATTGAGGCTGTGTTTGTTCGTATTTGTTCATATTTCTTTCTCTAACTAGGAAAAATTCCAGCACCCACCTTGTCAATTCAGTCACGCTTCTATGCCTATTCGACCGGAGAGGCCGTTCACTTCAAATGCACTGCCCCATACTGGCAGTCTGTCATTGACTTCCATCTGTACAAAAGAGGTGTGGACACACCACTAGTGACCCAGCGAGCTGATCCCAGACAAACGACGATGGATCTGACCCTGTCAGACCTGGAAATCTCCCACCAGGGCAGCTACAGCTGTCTGTACAGGATACACAGCAAACTGGGAAACTCTCCCTCAGGAAATTCTCCACACAGCAACTTCATCAACATCACAGTCTGTAAGTCGCATCTGCTGCTAAAGTTGTAATTGACAGCTAAAAGTCTCAGACTAACTTTTATTTTTTCTTCGCAGTGGAGATTCACACTCCCCAAATCTGGTACAACACATCTCCCGAGGCCCGGCCAGGTTGGGTCACCCTGGGCCACAGTTTTAATGTCACCTGCTCCACCCAGCATCAGTATCCAGGAGGCTCCTTTCAGCTGCGGCTCATCAGGCCCAACGGGACCGTCCGGCACTCTCTGCCAGCCCTCGCTCCCTCTGTCACCTTCACCTTCTCCAATGCCCAGTCCAATAATGAGGGCTACTACTGCTGTCTCTACAAGGTCCAGACTGGAGAGCGCACATTTATCTCGAGGGAGAGTCAGCCTTTACCCATCTCTATTCGAGGTGAGTTGTGTGGTTCCAGCCCAGGTGGACTTGGAATGCACTTGGATGTACATCACAATTCTAAAGAAAAAATCTGCCGCTACTTGCATTTCATTGTGACTTTTAGGACATTTATGCATCTCATCTTAATTTGGTTTGCTGTTCTATTAAAATCTCAGAAGTTGATCCGGTAATGAGCCCGGTGGTCATCAGTTTGCTGGTATCCGGTCTGACGTTTGTGGTGGCAACATGTGCCATTCTGATTGTTGCCAAAGTGTACTGCAAGAGAGTGAGGAAACCCACTGAACTGGAGCGAGAGAGCAGGACCTGTGAGTAACTGTGATTTCAAAGAATATTCAATCATTTGTGTTTCTTTTATATTTTTATATGTTTATATTTTTATTACAGGTGTTGACAACACATACATTGCCTTGACAATCAAGTAATGGGAGTTTAAAATGAAGGTAATGTGAGTTGATTTTTGTTTTATTTTTTGTGAAAAAGTTTTGTCCTAATCAGGCATAACACAAGGTGATGAAAATCTTTGTGCCAAAAAGCCCTAAGCACTAAGGACTTGAATTACTGAACACTGGGCACATGGCACGTCACATGGTTAGGACGTGTTATTAGGAACTTCTGCACTGGAGGAACCTTTTCATAGTTCCTAGAACTATTGGTAGAAGTACCCACATTTTGGCGTGTTCAAACCGCAGTAACTGGGAACAAATTTAGTTCTAGAAACGCATTTTGGGGGAACTAAATTAGCTTCTATTTCAGAGTAGGGTCTAACCTAGCACAATAGGAACTAGTGATTGGTCGAACATATGCCATATGAAACAGCACCCGACATTTTTAAAAAGCTGTGTAAACGCAGTTTTCTCCACGAACATGGAGAAACATATAAAAAGCTAATGTTAACGGAATTTACCTGTCACCTTTGTCTGTGGCGTTGTGTTCTTTTCTCAGCCTTGATGATATGTAGCACTGCAAGTTGTAGGAGATTTAGTCTCTTAACCCTTCCTACGTATACATTCAATCTCAGTTATTACGAAGCACGTGACACACAACAAAAACACAGCTCCGATCACGGCGTCCACCATTCTGCAGTTGTTGACCGCTCCACGGTTCGGACCCATATAATAACCCAGCGGGGGTGCAATCAAATCCGGGCTCGGACCATTCAATCAAACCAAGTGTGAAAACACCCTAGTTTTATGAACAGATCTCATTTTTAGTTGCCCAATTTCACTGTACTGATTTTTGTGTCTCTTTTTTGTTGTTTCAGCCACTAGAGGCTTCTCTATACTGGTCACTTGGTCCATCTGAGGTTGGTGTTTGAGTGTCCAAACCAAAGGGAAGATCCAAGTTTCAAGAACCACCATTTCTTACTATCTGCCATTCTCTGTCAGTTACAGAGAAACACATTTCAGTTGTCATTGGTTGTAGGTTTTTTCTTTCGGTGTTACTGGAGTAAATAAGTAAATGCTGAGATCACTAGACTTGAAGAGGTGAAATTACAACACAAGCTGTTGCACTAACAAGGTTAAAAAGGGCTCTTTAGTTTTTAGAGGTACTATGTCTGACTCGTCCTGAGGTCTTCCCATATTGCAGGTAAAGACTGTAAAACTGTGAAATGTTTTGGGGATTTTTTTTTTTTTCTTTCGTTTCTTTGTATTCTCTGAGGGGCTTTATAATTTAAAATAATGTATTTATTGTTTTTTTTCTACTACAGTTGTTTTTAAAGATCTTATGTTTAATGTTTGGTGAATCACAGGTGGGAACAGGGACAGACAGCCCTAAGACTAACCTCTATCGCATTAGGTCACTACATGAATGTGAAAGTATTATTTCACTGTATTTTGCCTGGGTTGTTCATGTTCTCTTTGAAATGAAAGTGAGCTTTCGGAACTCATTATTCTCTAGCTCTGATGTAATGTTTGAGCAGACAAAAGAACAAATCCTCAGACAAATTTCTATCGGTACAGCACGATATAATGTCTGTATTTACAAATATTATGGAACAATAATTAATAATGGTAATAAATGTTTTAGTGTGGATTATAGGCATACAGTTAACATTAATCAGCACTACTAATGTCTAGTAAAGCCAAAAAACCAGTAGCAAACACTACAGTAGTTTATACACTCCATTTGTAACCAGGAAAAACTAAATGTCACAAGTAGAGGCTGACAGATTTGAAATGAACAAGTTTAGTTTAAAACATTTATACATGTTTTGTACCCTTTAAAACAATAGTATAGCAAAATAATAATAAAAAAAGGTGTGTGACAAAACACTACGGTCACTTCCTGTTACATTCATGTCTTGCAGTGTGGAGAACTAATGGTTCTTCTGTTGTAGTTTTTGGTACATGTAATAAAATTTTTACTTTTATTTTGCCATTAAAAACAAAAATCACAATTTTGACATGCATGTAGTTTTTACTGTAAAAAAAAAAAACCTTGTTAAATAATGACATTTTCATATGCATCTAAAATGTTCCTTTTAATAAAACCTGTTTTTAAATACCAGAACATCAGCAACCATTGATTCTGACATTCATATAATGTGGCTCCAGGGTATTCAAATACATACAAACGCAAGTGTGATACTTCCAGACAAATATTGCAATGGAAAAAGAGCTTGTTGCTTTTGTAAAACAATGAACACCAAATCCAGTAACTGTAATCTGTAAAATTTGTAATTCATACAAGAAGTCTTTAAAGTTTTCTAGTAGCAGTCAAGTAGTAATATACCAAAATGTTAAAAGCCCCAAGAAATGACTAAAAATACAGTACTGTAAAATGCATTCCAGCACTACAATGGACAATTATTGCATCTTGTAACAAAAAACATTTTAAAAATAATTCTTCAACAGGTGCATCCTGTTAACACCCACTTCCTTCATATTCTCAAAAGACTAATAGTATTGGGCTACTACTTTGATAAAACATCACACAAAATAACCAACAACATTTATGAAGTTAAAATCACACCTACCTACTGTGTTGAATAAACATCAGTTTGATAAGATCACTAAAGGAAAGGCTACGTCAGTCTTTTGACAGGCTCTGCTGGTTCCATATTAATAAAAACAATGTACAAAAGACCAGAAATGATCAGAAACACTAATATCTGTAGCCAAACTGGGACCAAGCGCGTTGAGCTCTTCTCTGGTGTTTTCTGGATTTCAGGCTCCGGTGAAACGTTTCTTGTTTGTGACGTGTTGCGGTAAGAAGCTTGAGTCCTATACACAGCAGGCCTTCAAAAGGAAGAATGAATGCATTTAGATTGATTCATAAAAATGATGTTTCCTCTGACAGTGACACACTTTCAGTATAATTCTGTACAAAAAAAAGCCATCTTACTCATCTATGTAGTCCATCCCTCTATAATCGGACCACGTTCTAATAAACAAAAGGGTTTTTGTTAGTTTCACAATTTTACCATAACATGACAACCTGCTGTACATTTCAGAATGCCTTACCTGTCGCTCACATCACCATATTGTTGCTAAATGAATAAAAATGCAACATAAGTCAGTGTGTCAACACAAGTTGAACTAGTTTTAATAAGTGTTGCTGGTACTCACAGGCCTGCGATGTACGTAGGTGACTTCCTCTGAAAAAGAAAAGGTGTAACCAGTTAAAATCAGTGGTGTGATGTGACATTACAACTATAGATGCTCATGTTTTGTGTTGATTGTCATGTAAGCATTACCCTCCTCCTCCTCCCTGTAATATGTCCTATTGGATTGAGGTTGGGGTTTTCGGTGTTTAACCATGGCTTCTCTCAGCTTCTTCTCATAAAGGGCTCTGGTGGAATCTGTTAAAGACAATAAAAAGGCATGAAGATAGAAAAGAAACAATCCAGGGTTGTTGTTATAGTTAACTATTTTTCTTACTAGAAATAAAATAAACATTAACACGTCAGCTAGTTGCCAAATCAAAATTTCTTATTTTCATTTAGTATAATAAATTTGATGTAGGCTACTAAAATAACTATAAAAGACATTTAAAAAAGCATAAAAAAAGCAAAAATAACAGAACAAAATAACTAAAATTAAAATATAAAAACTAATTCAAAATATTACAAAAAAAAAAAAAAACTATAATAGCATCTCAATGTCGCTTCAACAATCCCATTCAAAACTATTTTAAATACACGTAAAATTGATCTTACCGACCACAGGACCATGTTTTATTCCATAATCATCCAGCATCCATCTGATCTCCTCGTTAGATTTGCTGCTCAACATTGTCATAACTTACACTGAATAACAGTAACTAGGTCTCGATATAAAATACTTCTTTTTTTTTTCTGTGAAACCGAAAATGAAATATTCGTTATTTCATGTTACTTAACAAAACCTTGATATGTTAGTTGGTTTACCTCGACTGACTGGGGGATTTGTGAGTGTGTATCATAATTTTGATACTATATTTGCATTTTATGCAAACAATATTATGTATTTAATGCCCATGAAGTTTTAGGTATTGTATCTATTAGTATTGTACTGTAAATACCTCAAGTCTGTGGTATTTTACATTTGTTTAGAAATTCAGTGGCAACTAAAGACTTTAACTATTAAAAATTAACCAACACAATGTTATTTTCAAATCATACATAAAAAAAGGACTTCATTTTGTAATGAATGTCCTATTCCATATATAGCATCTCCTGGAGAGGGTAGATGTATTGGCTTGACTCGTGACTTTCTGTGCAGTGACGCGAAATCTAAAGTTATGAATAGCACACTAACCTTGTTCGCAATGGTCAGACTCGCTTTGAATATGTAACAAACTAATATAATACTTGAGCAGATAAAATAAACATTGTGGTCGCCGTCGCCGTCACCCTGAAGAATCTGTGGTTATGCGGTCGCGTCCGCCTACTACTACATATAAGCCAGATCCTTTAGAGTTGTAAACAATGTGACGCACTTCCGCAACGTAACTTACACTGCCTTCACGTGCTATCGGAAATTTCCTACTTCCTACTTGGAAAGTCGTCATTACGAGCTCATCGCATTCATATTTCGATTTGAGAGCACGTTCATGTCCAATTTTTAACTAGGAAACTAGATTTACGATAATTCCGATAGCACGTGAAGGCAGCAATATATTTGTGATTAATCTCATTGGATGACAAGGATTGATGGATGGACGGATTTATTTATGATATGCATATTATTTATGCATAATTCAACTAGTTAAACATTTATAAACATTGCTGTCGTGTATGTTAGTATGCATATAATGAAAATAGTTAATAATTAACCTCATAGGTAATCAGTTTCTCATGATCATGAACGCAACCCCTCTGTAATATTGAAAAGATTTAAAAAAAATAATAATAATAATAATAAAATAAAATAAACAATTAAATAAATTATTTAATAGATTTTTATTTTCTCATAAAGATGATTTAAATAAATAATACATTATTTTTTTAAAAATTAAGGGAGACTGAACCACAAATAAAAAAAAGTTACTGATGGAGCAGCAAAAGATGTGATATTTAAATAAATGAGTGGCGTGTACATATAAAATGATTACAGTCAATAAGATTTATAGCAGCAATGGTGCTACTGTAAGTTACACTGCAACCCTGAACAGACAAGCACTAGGTTACAAGAATTTAATTGAGGAAAGTGATCATTAATATAGTGGAATATGTACTAACACTACCACTAGATGGCAGTACTGACCATGAGTCAATTTATCAATCTAATTACTTTGACTATATCCAAAATCGCATACTTCCCTACTATATAGTAGGCCAAAAACAGTGTGACAAACGAAGTATGTCCGAATTTACAGTACTCATAAAAGAGTAGCCAAAATGTACCCGGATGACCTACTACTTTCTGAAGTGTGCATCTTAAGTATGATGGACACTTTACTATCCCATGAGGCCATGGGAGAGAAATTATGGGCAATGAAAAGATGTAACTGACGCTGGTAGGTCACATGATAATGACAACATGGCGAATGTAGTACGTCTAGATTACATTCATATTATATAGAACATACTTTTTAGCATACATTTTATTCAAAATTAGTACCTACTCAAGAGAGTATGTGATTTCAGACACAACCTTATTGTTTATGTTTAGAGAATGAGGTTAAATGATAAACGGGTTTAATTATTAACGGCAATGTTTTGTTAAGCATTCTACAACATACTTTAGATAGAGATATTGTGTGAAACTGAACATTTTTCTAACTAACAACTTAGAAAACTCACCCACCTTCAACACAACCCTCTCCAATCAGAGACATTTGCAAGAAACAGAAAATGTAAGACACGAGGGTCCAAACCAAATTGAACAGTCAATCACACCATACGCTTATTTTATTCAGGCCTCCTTCCTGATCCAAGGTCATCCGTAATCACGGTGTTGCCTTGGGTGACTGATTACAGGAGCAGCCAGCAGAGCTGAATCAAAGGCCAGCCTCATTTACAGACTCCTGCGTCCTTTAAAGCCCTTCAATTTCCCTAGACTTCCTGAGGGACAGTCGTTGTTGTGCTAGGCACATTCGCCGGTCACTGTGAATAAGCAGAACTCATAGCATGATATCCTATTAGACCAGAGCAGTTCCCATAAGCCTGAGCAAGAACACAGAATGTCACACTATTAGCATTCCATATTGGGCCCCAACCTCCAGCTGTAGGAGGCAAAATGAAAAATGTTGCAGGCAGCAACAGCAAGTCAATACGCTCTCACAAAACCTTTATAATGGTAACTGAGGGAAGACAGCTCTCTCTCACTCTAAAGGTCATGCTGTCATGGTCAGAGTTGGCGGGGTCGGTTCAGTCTTGTGGGAAGAACAGGAAAGACCACATGGGTTAATATGAGGGAATGTTTTAGCATTTGTGCCAGAGTGCAAAGATGATGTAAAATATGTCTGTGGGAAACTCCAATATAAATGTTTAATGTGACAAAATTCAACAAAGAACTGTCCTTATCAAGAACCATATTTTGACATACTTGGTTCTTGAGGATTTTATGACAATTTGAAAGTTCTTGATGTTACATTTAAGCTCTGCAAGGATACATTATAGCACTGGTTATAGGTAACATTTGTTAACAGAGAAGTGAAGGCCTCCTTGGTTCTTTGAAGCAAGGGTACATAGATGGTTTTCTAAAGAAGCACAGACTCAAAATGTCAATACAAAGCCCCTAAACTCTGGCCCTCGAGATCCCTCCAACCCTAATCAAACAAGCTAAAGATCTTCTGGATTACTAGAAAGCTACAGGCAGTTGAGTCAGTTTGATCGGGGTTTGAGCTAAATTCAAAATATGAAATTGGAGGAAATATTATATTTCAATGCTTTAGTGTTCCCCCGAGAAACTTTGCATTTGCTCACAAAATGTTTTCCGTTGTCCTTTTAGGGGCTCCATACATCTATGACATCACTGGACCTTCAAAAGATTTTCCTATGGCATCACTGAAACTTACAGTCTTTGCAAAAGTTTTCAAACTGAAGAAATAAGTGGGTCGCACATAGTCTAAGAATGGTGGTGCGTTCATGCAAGGTCATAAATATGAAAAATGCAAGTTCTCTAATTTAAAGCTGCAGTCCATAAGTTTTGCCTCTTTGTCGCCATCTCTGTTTGAAACCGGCAATTGCAGTTATTTGCGGAATTATCTTTACGTGGGTTGCGTATCGAATTAATCTAATGTTTTGAGGAGTATGTGTAGCTGTCATTCATTCACCGCACCGGTGTGGATACTGTACTTTGGAATCACAGATTCTACGTCTTGAAAGTATGACCAAAATAAGAATTTTCACCAGAAAATGTCATCTGAACAAGCAAGTAACATATCTGCCAATTTTGTTTTGACCAACTGAGATTGTTTTGTCACTGATGATTGTCATTTGGACCTTTCTGGATTACAATCCACCATCAAAATGATAAATTTAATTATTCCAGCTGCTGTGAGAAAAGGCTGTAAATGATCCGCCACCTGCAGCATCCTCACATGCGCTATAGCTTACTAGCCAGACTCCTTCTTTATGTATACAGACGTGACGTAATGACATAAAGTTACGGACTGCAGTTTTAATTAACAAGTTCGTTAGTAGCCATAACTTGTATTTGGTTCATAGTTCAAAAGACTAGCAAACTCAGGTGTTATCGGTTTGAATAAGAATGACAAATCTTTTGACAAACCCTTCACAGAATCCATCAGAGCTGCTACTGAAACAACAACATACTATATGACCAACCCAATCTCACAAGAACAAATAACTACGTGGTGGCGATTTCGTATAAATTTGTACGATGTGAATTGTTCGAAAATGTACGATTTTTAGAAAAAAGCAAGCATGAAGGTCTGCCCGAACCCTGCCCCTAAACCTAACCACCAATGCGGCTTAAAGCAGATCATACGAGAATTCATATGAATACGAAACAAATTAATATGAATTAGCCATCAAACGTAAAATAGTAAAATAGAATTGCCATGAGACTCACTTAAGCTAGTTCCATGCCAATGCGTCAAGACAGCATAAAACATGAAATATATGTAACTATATGACAAGGGAAAGAAAAAAAGAAAAAAGAAAAGGTCTCGAAATTGATTACTTAGGTAGGGTCCTAGAGGAAAGACTAGAACATCACAGTATCAGCATAAATCTATATTTACAGCTTAATCTAAGAGATAAACATATTTTTCACATGTACAAAAACTAATTAAGACAAATCTAATGAGGCCCTATGAAAAAAAGACTAATTTGGAAAATGCACAAATTGCAAATGGTTCCCTTTAGATGACAGAGAGAAGTAAACTTGTAACATGCTTGACACTCTAAAAGCGGCAAAAATTAGTGAGGATCTATGTATAATTTAAATGAAATTACACCAGGAAAACAATATGGCCTGGATATCAAACTAGTAATTGCTGGAAACAGAAAATGTGATATAATTATACAGTAACCCAGTTTTCTGAATTATGAACCAATGTGGATCATAAGGTATAGGGTACAACAGGGCTAAAGGCACACCCTAAGAAAAATATTCTTTTCACTACTCCCACAGTGTATGATTGCAGAAAAAATATATATGTTTTTATTTAACTTGCTGGAGCAACAGATTTTGTGTGAAAATAAATCATAAAAGTGGTTTGTTTGTTTAAAAATCGAACAACTAATAAATAATGTGAATAATATACTGTATGTTCTTGTCACATTTAACATAATCTTAACATTTTCATTCAGCAAAATGTTCATCAAAAAAGTCTATGTCCAACATGTGCTTCGTATAAAGCTGTTCTTGCTATTTCAATCCTTTAGAAAGAACATCATTCATAATGTGTTCAAGTTAAAATGTTTAAGTTAAAACATTCATTTGTCCTCAAAAGGACACACTCCTAAAAGCATCCCAAAGTTCGAACCTCAGGAGTCTGTGCTGTTCTTTGTGACAGGCGCCGGTCTCCAGTCAGGTTGATAGAAGTGTATGTTGAACATGCGTGCCCAGTTGGCAAAGACATGTTTCTCTGTGATGAAACGATGGTGACTGCCGTGCCGCCCCTGCTCGTGGGAAAGATACATGGTGCATTCATCCGGCCCCGCAGGCTCGTAGTAGTGATACGGCACTGAGGGCTTGGGAGACCTGAGAAAAAAAGTCACATGCATAACTGAATCTGACAATGCAATGAAGTTTGAATGAAATCATGGTAAACCCAAGAGTGATCCAACAGAAATTATAGCGAATATCGAAAAAGAAAGTCTCACTTGCAGAACTCAGGAGGAATCATGCCATAGACGTCGATTCTGTCACAAACCTCCATAGCGATTGCCATGGTGAACCAACCCGTGCTGAGCCATGAATTGGACCTTTTCCTGAATAAAACAAACGAGAAAGAGGACATCTATGTAGCTGTGAAATATATATATATATATATATATATATATATAATATATCAGGCATAACATTATGACGGTGAAGTGAATAACACTGATTATCTCCTCATCACGGCACCTGTTACTGGGTGGGATATATTAGGCAGCAAGTGAACATTTTGTCCTCAAAGTTGATGTGTTAGATGCAGGAAAAATGGCCAAGCAGAAGGTTTTAAGCTAGTTTGACAAAGGCCAAATTGTGACGGCTAGACGACTGGGTCAGAGAATCTCCAAAACTGCAGCTCTTGTGGGGTGTTCCCAGTCTGCAGTGGTCAGTATCTATCAAAAGTGGTCCAAGGAAGGAACAGTGGTGAACCCAGCGACAGGGTCATGGGCGGCCAAAGCTCATTGATGCACGTGGGAGCGAAGGCTGGTCCGTGTGGTCCGATCAAACAGACGAGCTACTGTAGCTCAGATTCCTCAAGAAGTTAATGCTGGTTCTGATAGAAAGGTGTCAGAATACACAGTGCATAGCATTTTGTTGCGTACGGGGCTGCATAGCTGCAGACCAGTTTGAGGTGTTGACTTGGCCTCCAAATTCCCCAGATCTCAATCCAATCGAGCATCTGTGGGATGTGCTGAACAAACAAGTCCGATCCATGGAACCTCACAACTTACAGGACTTAAAGGATCTGCTGCTAACATCTTGGTGCCAGATACCACAGCACATCTTCAGGGGTCTAGTGGAGTCCATGCCTCAACGGGTCAGGGCTGTTTTTGTCACGGTTCATGGATTCACTGACTCTTTCTGTCTGTGTGTGTGTGTGTGTGTGTGTGTGTGTGTGTGTTGTGTGGGTGGGGGTGTGGCCACTGATTACCACTGATCAGATTGTCACCAGCTGCAACTGATCAGCCTTGTCTATTTATACTCATGTCTTTCGTCTTGCGGTTGTCAGATCGTTGTTTGGATAACCTGACATTGTGTCTTGTCTACTGACTTCTGAGTTGCCATGTCCTCGTGTTGGATTGGAAGTTTCCTGCGTCTTCTGCCATTTCTGCCTTGGATGTTATTCATCTGGAGATCTGTGGTTCGTGCCTGGGTCCGTGTGGATTCTGTTCTCTGCTACTTCCACGACGGGTCGGGTTGCCCATTGAATGTCCCTGTGCCACCCAGATTGACTGTTGCCTGCACTATACTGTTCGGACCTGCTTATCTCACTTGGTGGTTAATAAACCTATTTGTTACTCGCAATTGTATCCTCTGCTTATTTGTTTGTGACAGTTTCGGCAGCAAAAGAGGGACCAACACAATATTAGTCATAATGTTGTTATTATATATATATATATAATGCATGCGCTCTGGAAAAAATTAAGAGAGCACTTAACATTGATTTTCTCAATGTTAAGTGGTCTCTAATTTTTTCCAGAGCTGTATATAGGCACAGAAATAAAATGCATGCTGTCTCCTTGGAAACATGTTTAGATATTTTGAGGAAAACTATTTTCAGCATCATGTTTACAATGTTTTAGTTCCATTGAATGACTCACAATTGGAGATGGATTGAGATAAGAGCAACATAATCAGATAAAAGAGATAAAAGACCCACAAACTGACAGAAAAAAACCCAAGAGTTCAAGAACATGTAAGTGTTTTGCCCTGAGCAGTTTGTGTCTGATTGGGTACATCCCAGCTGGCAGCTGTCTCCAGCTGGCACTGATCTTGTACTAACCCTTAATCTGCACTGATGCCAAGCCATGTGCCCTGTGGCTGTGGGCCAGCGATCTCAACCCTCCAGCAGCCTTTGGTGGTCTGCACATTAGTCAACAAACCCTCCCACAGTGAATTAGTATTCACACTTCCAGCTCTCTTTAAAATATGCTCCTCCAGTTTTTTTTTTTTAATTGGTTAATTGTCATGTGTTTAATCTTTTGAGAATAAAGGTGCTGTATGTAATTTTTTTGACTGTACTAAAGCATAAAAATACCATAATATGATATTTAGGAAGCATGCTAAATTCACATAATTAACAGAATAAGTCCATGTTATTCTACTTTGAAATGTGTGTTCTGTGTCGGAATGTCTGTTTTTGTTTTGGTCTGTGTGATTCCACACACTGCCAATTTACCCAACACACCAAGTTGTCTCTGGGGCAGTACCCTTTCAAAAGGTACACCTTTGTGCCTAAAGAGTCCATATAAGTACCTCAAAGGTACATATTGGTACCAAAAGTGTACATATTAGTACATAAATGGTACATATTAGAACCTTTTTAAAGGGTACCATCCCAGATTCCCAGTGATAGCTTTTATATCTTTCTTTCAGAGAGTGAATAGTATTTTGACACCCCCGGTTGCCAGTTGGAGGAAAACAGCGTATTACAGCCATGGAAGCCAGCAAACGAACTGGGTCAGAGATCGCAGATTCTACCCGACCTAAAAAAGCCTCTGCATTCATCTAAAAAGCTCTACAACCAGAGGCATATTAAAACGCGGACACATTAGCTGATCAACTCAGGCTAGTTGCTTTCTATCTTGCTATCTATCTATTCTAGCTAGTTGATAAAAAAATGTTATTGAGCTATTTTGATTTAACAAATATAATAATATAGTTGATTCAATATTTTGCTGTGATGACGTGATGTACTTACACACAGAAATAAATTCTTATAACACACGTTATACGGTATATATACAGTATTTTTCAGCAAATGGCACAAAATCAAGAAACATGATAACATTTTTATTCATTCATTCTTTCATTCATTTTAGTCATTTACATTTTTTTACAAATATAATAATATCCTAGTTGATTTTGCTGAGATAAATAAGGAATTCTAAAATAAATTATATAGTTTTAACAGTGTTCTGCAGCAAGTGGTACAAAATAAATATAATAGAGATATAATCAAACTTTTCCTGCTTTGATGGTGCTAATAATCCACTGTGCTTCAACTTACAAAACAAAGAAATATTTCCATCCTTACCTGTCTTTTCCCGTTTCCTTCTTAAAAAGCTCATCAAAATGCAACATCTTCAACCGTGAGATGACATACACCTGTAGTTTAGGCATCACCTGCTTCATCAGGCGTAGGTTGTTGTAGACAAGGCCTTTACCATCTCGTCGCATGTAGTTTCCAGGCCCCCAGAAGATAAAGAAGGTGTCCTGGCTGGAGTTGAGTAGCTCAAGGCAGTTTCGTAGCACACGTTGCATGCTGGAATGTGCGACCACACGCAGGCTCGTCCGCTGGCCCACATCCCTCTGGTAGCCTTTTGTTGGGGCGTCGTTCATACGGATGACGCACTCCTTGCGATCAATCTCTAAACCTCGATCACTTCCTGTCATGTGACCAGAGCTGGTCACCAAGGCACAACTTCTGCAATGCATCCTAAGAGGCTGAGGATGGAGACAATGAAAAGTTTGAGATGTCATGTACATAATATCATTTATTCAAGTTTCATACACTTTTGAATAACATTTACATTTTTTAAATAATTTCTACAAAAAAGTTTGATCTAATAACATTTCAAAATACTTCCCTTGCATCTTGAATCACGAGTGTACACAAATAAAATTATTTTGCAAATAATTCTTTAAAGTAAATATGTGACCCTGGACCACAAAACCAGCCATAAGTCGCATGGGTATATTTGTGGCAATAGCTAACAATACATTGTATGGGTCAAAATTCTCGATTTTTATTTTATGCCAAAAATCATTAGTAAAGATCATGTTCCATGAAGATATTTTGTAAATTTTCTCAATAATTTTTTGCACCTTCAGATTCCAGATTTTCAAATAGTTGTATTAGTTGTTTGCCAAATATTGAATATATTCAGGTGATGTATAAATCTCAATTTCAAAAAATTAACCCTTATGACTGGTTTTGTGGTCCAGGGTCACATACATACATATATATATATATATATATATATATATACACTCACCTAAAGGATTATTAGGAACACCTGTTCAATTTCTCATTAATGCAATTATCTAATCAACCAATCACATGGCAGTTGCTTCAATGCATTTAGGGGTGTGGTCCTGGTCAAGACAATCTCCTGAACTCCAAACTGAATGTCAGAATGGGAAAGAAAGGTGATTTAAGCAATTTTGAGCGTGGCATGGTTGTTGGTGCCAGACGGGCCGGTCTGAGTATTTCACAATCTGCTCAGTTACTGGGATTTTCACGCACAACCATTTCTAGAGTTTACAAAGAATGGCGTGAAAAGGGAAAAACATCCAGTATGCGGCAGTCCTGTGGGCGAAAATGCCTTGTTGATGCTAGAGGTCAGAGGAGAATGGGCCGACTGATTCAAGCTGATAGAAGAGCAACTTTGACTGAAATAACCACTCGTTACAACCGAGGTATGCAGCAAAGCATTTGTGAAGCCACAACACGCACAACCTTGAGGCGGATGGGCTACAACAGCAGAAGACCCCACCGGGTACCACTCATCTCCACTACAAATAGGAAAAAGAGGCTACAATTTGCACAAGCTCACCAAAATTGGACAGTTGAAGACTGGAAAAATGTTGCCTGGTCTGACGAGTCTCGATTTCTGTTGAGACATTCAGATGGTAGAGTCAGAATTTGGCGTAAACAGAATGAGAACATGGATCCATCATGCCTTGTTACCACTGTGCAGGCTGGTGGTGGTGGTGTAATGGTGTGGGGGATGTTTTCTTGGCACACTTTAGGTCCCTTAGTGCCAATTGGGCATCGTTTAAATGCCACGGCCTACCTGAGCATTGTTTCTGACCATGTCCATCCCTTTATGACCACCATGTACCCATCCTCTGACAGTATTAGTATGGTGTTCCTAATAATCCTTTAGGTGAGTGTATATACACACATACATTATTTTAATTTTCAAAATTAAAAATTAAAAAAGCAAAAATGTGTTTTTCAGCTATAAATATGTTTTCTGGGTCAAGTCATTTTCTTACGCCATTTCTTTAACAAAAACTGCATTTTCATAAAAAGGTCAAAATATTTATTTTCTTTCTTTTTTTTTAAATAATAAAAAAAAAAAAAAAAAATTTTTTTTAGGGGTCTAAAGGATTCCTTTCAATGTTTTTATGTTAAACAACGGCAAAATGGCATCCTGCAGGTTTGGAAAACATAATTTCTTATTTAATAATATTTTTAAAACAAAATTGCTTCACTGCTTATATTTTCAAAGAAATGACAATAAAAGATTTTGCCAAACTACATAGAACAACATTTATTTTCTTTTTTAAGACTTTCAGACTTCTAACTTTTTTTCTTTTTACCTCCAGACAGTTAAACTACCAAGTACCAAGATATTTTTGACTCTACTCCCCACCCTAAATATCCTAAATATCAAAATGACTTTAATTTAGAAATTGAAAACATGTTCATCATAGAAGAGATTTCTCTCAAGAGTACTCATTTATATGAAAATTTAAAAGCTACTATTATGAAAGGCTGCAATTATGATAGGAAGAAAAAAGACAAAAGGATAAACCTACAGTGAGTGAATGATTTGCATCCATCTGAATGAGATCACTGGCAAATGAATACATGGAAACACATTGAAAGGGCAGAACAGATCAAAGTCCCTGGTCCAACAAAGACTCTCTTTACCTTTATTGTTACCTTTAGCTCCATTATTGAATCCCTCCAGCATAATCAACACTAAGGCATTGAACCAACCCATGAGAAAAGATTCAAGGGAAAGCATTCTGAACCTTCATTTGAGAGAAAGATTTGCCTCAGTGTATGCAAAGTACTTAAAAACTAAAGTACAGCATACAGCTCAGAACATGTTCAATATGAATCCAGATCCTATTTAATTCACCAAAAATCAGGTGTTTTTAATCGCCTAATGTTCACCTAATTTACAAACATCTTCAAGCTAAATATAATTCACAGCACTTTATATTTATGCAAAATAAGCTTAATTAATTTTATAGTTGAGCTAAAATAACTAATTTAATTAATTTACACATGACCTCAAGACAAAAGGGCTGATTTATATGGGGCCAGTAATGTGACAGCAGTGGCCCCTGACAGACCTGTCACTATGTAAGACGATTCACGTGAAGCTGTACGCCCTCAGACAGTCCTTTCCCTATGCGGGTATCTCTGGCTCTTAGCTGTAGAGACTCTCTATTAGATTTCTTCTGCTGTGATAAACAGGGTTGTTTCCATGGAGATAACAGCCCAGTGGAGAGAACACAAAAAAAGGCCCAGTAAATAACCATCCACACTTATTATTCTCTCATTAACATCCTCATTCTTAAGCTCTCTCCAGTGGGACATGACCATAATTACTCTAACAGCAATCTCCCTCTCTCTTTCTGAGAACCTTTCTGATGGAAAAAAGGATGGATTTAGGCCATTATCCTTTATGGACAAACATATTGCCTATACAAAGGATCATTTGAATGAGGTTAACCTGTGTTTCAGAAAGTTTGCATTATTATTTCATTAGCTAGCATTAAAAAAAATGCTATAATAATAATTATTTAAGTTATGGCTGATAACTGATGGCCGATATTGAATTCTATACTATTTTGTCTATTAAAATGAAAGATAAAACTTAAATACAACAAGTTAATTTAGGCAACACAACATTGTAATGTAAAGTATGAAGAGTTTATATTAATTTTGAGATTTGCTGCAGATTGCATTCATCGTTATTAAATTATTTGTGTTTTAAATGATTACATTTAATGAAGCGTTAGCTGATAGCAAAGGTAATCTAAATGTAAAAATAAGTCATTATAATTTACATATTCATGGATCCACGTGTACTAAATCAGGGGTCTTCAAACTATGGATCACGACCCATTTTTGGGTCGCAGAGTGGGAAAAGGTGGGTCATGCAAAATCACCTGGTTGCAGCTAAATTTGCGTTTCAGTGAATGACACACACAAACAAACGCCAGATAGATAATGGTAATTGATTTGATTAGCCTTTGGCTAGACTGCGTTATCAAACAGCTAATAATGTGTTGGTAATGTTACAGAAACCATGTTGCCGTTCACCATCTCAGAGTCAGACAGCTGCCTTCTAAAAATCAGCATCCTTAGAAACGCTTTGAACATCATAGAAAGTCAGTGGAGAAAAGCCCCGTCCCGCATGTTGATGGGATTGGTTACATGTTTGTGACGGTAGGAAAACAGGCGGTTTCAAACCGCATTTCTGAGACTGTCTTTGGTACGCTGGAGTTTTAAGTAGAAAATACAATGGTTTGTCTTAAAACATATTAAAAACACCATATAGACATATAAACAACATAAAAAACTTAATTTTCATCATATCTTATGTTTAAAAGTTTAGGTAATTAGCTAAAATGCCAAAAAGTAGGTTGACATTGGATCAGAGCCATCACACCATTCAAAATGAGCTTTTCTTATCAGACAGATCCTCTGCATGTTTTCTGGCTACTCTTCAGGGTGAAATGAAATTGGGAAACCATTTCCTTCCACTGATAGTTAGAAAATGGATGCTTTTGATAAAGACTTGTTGGCCATGTTCATTTAGCTATCGTCTACGCTGGCTGTTCATTTACACTAATACGAGCAAATCTTCCGCTTCTGACTGTTACAAAATGACTTCCACACAGTATCCATTAAAATCTGTCTCTGAATCCTGGAGCTCTTATTAGCTAGGATAAGAGTGCTCTTCTGACTAATGACAACCAGTAGACTTTAGAGCTACATCTGTCAGTAAGAGTCAACATGCTTTGATGAGCACAGCTCAGGGTCAAATCTAAATGACAAAGATGTCAAAAATAAAAAAAAAAGTGTGCATAATGAGAACAACAGTTCTCTTACATGTTTTATATTAAGATGCTTTATATTTCATCCCACCCACATTAAAGGGATAGTCCACCCAAAAATTTAAGTTCTGTCACCCTCATGTCTTTCTAAACCATTGTGACTTTCTTTGTGGGTTATTTATGAATGTCTAAGCTGCTCTTTACCAGACAATGAAAGTGAACGGTGACTATGACTGTCGAGCAAGTATAGAGGGTATGAACATGACGTCACCGTTGGCGGAGTGACTGCGATTATGCCTACTGAGTGGCAAAAAGACTGAGTGGCAGCATTGGTTTTCAGCGTGAATGCCGCAAAAAATACACAAAACACATCTAAAACAGGAAAAAACTTTGAGATTGACTCTGAAAGAAATCTGAGATATATTTTTACAGACTGCTGAAAGCTACAGCAAAGAGAAGCAAATGGATCGCTGCAATTCACAGAAACAACTGGACACCAGGCAGCGAAACGTGGATTTGCAGTTATCATTTTGTATCAATATGTTTAATTTTGGGGTAAAATGATACCCTATATATTATATTGTTATATATCATATTGACAACTCATCAATTAAATATTTATCATCTTATATTCTGCATAATTGGATGTTTTTAAATAAACACTATATATATATATATATATATATATACACCGTGTGCACAATTATTAGGCAAGTTGTATTTTTGAGGATTCATTTTATTATTGAACAACTACAGTGCTTTTGGTCAATCTAAAATGTTAATAAACCTCAAACCTTAATATTTAAGGAAGTAAAAGTGAGGTTTTGGCTTTCTTAGAAGAATATCTGTGTGTACAATTATTGGGCAACTGTTAGTGTGCAGAATTATTATGCAACAAAATGAATCTGCTAAAGTGAGAATGATAAAACACATTTTAACACCCATAGAGAGTAAATAGCATTTCTAATAGTGATAGTGTTAAGCCAAATCCTCTGTGCCAGTATAGAGATGAGGGAGTGAGAGAGAGAGAGAGAGAGAGAGAGAGAGAGAGAGAGAGAGAGAGAGAGAGAGAGAGAGAGAGAGAGAGAGAGAGAGAGAACTGAGAGGCAGATTTACATTCTTGATAGTTGAGGTGATTACAATGCCTCAAGATGAGGCCAAAGCTTGACAACACCTGCTTGCAGCTTTCCACATTATCTGATCAGGAGTGAAGGACGAAATTATAGGATCACTGGATAGTGTAATTTAAAAGGCTTTAAAGGCCTGCACCTGATTTATCATGAAAAACTGCAGAGAGGCAGAAGAGCGAAAAAGATGACGGAAAGAAAGAAAAATGGTCAAGTCTTCTGAATATTATAGTGCACTGCATATCATATGATGCCAGTGCCAATATAATAATAATGCTTGTCTGTCTGAGGATATTATTTGACGACTAAGGAAAAATGCAACTGCGTCAAAACTGTTTGATTAAAAATAAAATGTTAGGGTGCTGCACATTGCCATTATTCTTTATTACTCTTAAGTTATCATCCAAATGTCGTTTCCAAAGATGATTTAATGGGTTTATACATTAGTGAGCAAATTTCAATTCTAGGAAGTAAAAGAAATGTTTTTTGCAAAGGTAAAGAACAGGCGACCACAGCCTGGATAAATAGTCTAAGAGATTAGATTATGGATTTAACGGTCAACATTTTCCATATGTTTGTGTAAGATTTACAAAAAAAATATAATATTCCATATAAAATTTAGGATATAGAAAAGAACAGACTGAGGTCACTCTATAGTCATTAAATGCAACATTCAAAGGAAGAAAATTACCTGTTAAAGCCCCAGTGAAAGGAATAACTTGCATTAAAATAGGTTTTAACATTTCAGCAATTAAAATCAATTCATTATAACTTACAAGTGGACTAATTTCACAGAGGATCTCACAAGACTGATGTGTTTAGTCAAAGAAATATATTTGTAAGATTTTCATCTTAATTAGTTTTTAGTTACTTTTTAAAATGCCATATTAATCATTTTAGTGCTTGATTGCATTTTACAGACCTAAAGAAAGTAAGTCACCTTATGATCAATGACGCTGCTGTAGCCTTCTAAGTGGGGTGTTTGCTGATTTAGAACGTTCATCTGATGTCCATCTGACTGCATCTGATCTTCTGGTGTGTTGGTAGAACTGCTGTTGTACAGGAATAATAAGCTTGTAAGCACGGTCACAAAACCAATCAATATGATCCCATGACGCTGAAACAAGAGGGACAAGAACAAAATTTGGTAACACTTTATTTTACAGTGTCCTTGTTACATTTGTTACATGTACTTACCATAGTAATAACAGTACATTATGCATAATTACATGCAACTAACCCTCAACTAAACCCTAATCCTACCCTAACCCTATAGTAAGTACATTTAGTTAATTAATATTACTCAGTACTTAAATATATAATTACACTGTAACAATGACACCTTAAAATAAATTTTTATCAAGCATGCTCAGATTATCCTCCATATGGTTCTGCTGACAGATGCATGCATCAGTAAATGAAAGGATCATTTTAAGGCATGAATGAGATGTTGTGTGAATATGAGTATTATATATCAAATAAAAACTCCCAGTATATGATCTATTCAGTGCCAAGACAACTGAAATGATTAGCCATAGGTTGTAGATTCAAATAAACTAAAAAAAAAATAAAAAAAAAAACATGACGGGTAATGGTGGGTTTTGTTTAAGGCTCAAAACAAGTACACTGCAAGACACATTATTAAAACAACTGCCAAAAAATGTATCACAAAAAAAGACTTGATACTTATAGCTTTACAATGAAATTAGTTCAATGGACTGAACAGCTGTGTTTAAAAAAAAAATAGCATGGAAAGCCTCAGGTTTTAGGGTTAAATTTTATCTTCAAGAAACAATATAATTGTGATTTTACAGTGTAGATTCGTTGCAAGAAGCTAAAATGAATGTTCTATCATTTTGAAAATATTTTTGAAAAATATGAAAGTAATGTAATTAACCAATATTATGACAAAAACTACCTCCTAAATAGGTTTTAATATTTAAATTACATTGCATTTATATACATATCAATTTTACCATACAAACGTGCTCACCAAACATTCATTTGACAACATAACCCTGACAAAAATTACTCCGTTTGATGAAGACTGGAATCACGATTACAATAATTTACCATTGCAGCCATAGTTTCCACCAAAATAGTATCAGGCTAACACTTAACTTGCTAATGATACAACTGATATAAAAAAAAAATAAACAAAAACAAAATAGCAGAAAGTTTCTGAAAGCCTGGAGTAGATCCCATATTCGGTGATTACGATTTTGTACTGTAGTAAATACTCCATTGAGGCGGAAACCATGTAGCATAATAAATGTTTTTAAGGCAGCATAAGTTACTTTAAATAATGTCAGAGAGAGTTTGCGCTACCGTTCGCGTCTTCATATTGTGAAGTAATTCGGTCCGTTTAGTCCAGGCGTGTTATTCAGCCTCACCGACAGCAGCTTTACACAGTTCTGCTCGCTCATACATCTTCACACACTGAAGCTCCACTGAAGTCTATCAGATCTATAGTCATCCGTCCGCGCACACACGGCTGTGCGCACGCGTGGTCTTAAAGAACGCCGAGACCCAACCCCTTACAAAACATTACCGAAGTTATTGACGGACAAAACAATATTAACTATTGCAAAATATTTAAAATGATTCAAAATTGATTAAAATAATTTTAAATAATTTAGGAATATTGGATTGTTAGTAACTAAGGCCATGAATCACAACTCCCCCACTTTAGGCTCCAGTATGTATATTGTCTATTGCTTACTGTATTATCTAATTGATATACAGTAGGCCTACATTGGATTGTCATTGTACTTTCGTTATAAAAATAAAAAAACACTGGGAACTAAGGGCCATGGATCACAACTATGCTATATCAGCACTGTAAAAAATTGTGCTGTAAAATAATGGTAATCTACTGGCAGCTGTGGTTGCCAGCAATGTATTGTTAATTTACAGCCCTCTACTGTTTATTTACAGCTCTCCTTTTTTACAGTATGTTACCATAATAATACAATGAAAGGTAACTCTTTTCATTTGAAAACTGATTGCTTCAAATCGTTCTCATTTTAAAACTAGTATTTATACGGTGTTTGTACTGTAAACTTATTTCATTTGAGTCCACTGAAAAGGAACATTTCTTAATATAAACTGCAAACACGTAATGTGTAGTAATGAAATAATTAAAAACATGACTTTAACTTCAATCTTTGCAGTTCATTGTTAGCAATAGCACACATGTACGTGATAAACTACTCAACAAACAGCTCATAACTGCATCAGCAAACACAGTCACTGCCTTTAAATAAAGCATCAGGCAGCATATCATCAGTGTTTCTCTGCTCATCCTGGACTGAAGCACAGGCTCTACTCTTCAGCACAATGGTGACCCACACAACAAATTAATTAAACTAAAAGATCTCTTCTATATCATCTTGTGCAACAACACATAAAAACAGTTTATTTTAATATTTACTTAACTTATCAGTTACTGACTTTGCACAACTTTTTTCTATTAACTTTCACTAATATTTCAGTGAAAATATCTTGTTTCATCTGGTAAATCTGACTGTTACGTTTTACAGTATATTACTGTTTTTTCCTTGATTTTACGGTAATCTAATTTACGGTAATCTAATTTACGGTAATATAATTCTTTATGTCATAATAATGAGAAACTTTCTCGTAATAATGACTTAACATCTCGTAATAATGAGAAACTTTCTCATAATAAGGACTTAACATCTCATAATAATGAGAAACTTTCTCGTAATAATGACTTAACATCTCATAATAATGAGAAACTTTCTCGTAATAATGACTTAACATCTCATAATAATGAGAAACTTTCTCGTAATAATGACTTAAGATCTCGTAATAATGAGAAACTTTCTCATAATAATGACTTAATATCTCGTAATAATGAGAAACTTTCTCGTAATAATGACTTAATATCTCGTAATAATGAGAAACTTTCTCGTAATAATGAGAAACTTTCTCGTAATTATGACTTAATCCACGCATGCGCAATTTGCACATGCGGGCAGCAACTTCCAGCACATCAAGCGAGGCGGGCAGCAAGCATTATATGTGCTATCTTATTAATTTATTTGTATACTTTATTTTTTATTTTACTATCTGTGTACTGTTGTCTCTGTGTACTGAAGCTTCTTCTGTCACCAAAACAAATTCCTTGTGTGTGCAAACATAGCCTACTTGGCAATAAAGCTCCTTTTGATTCTGATATTGATTAAATAGGCTACTCTGGTTGAATTTGTCACGTGCGCCATTTATTGAAACATACAATATCATTTTTACAGGAGTATAAGCTATATTTACTGTTGAGTGAAAACTGCTGCCCGATCACAACCTCAAACATATTGCAAAATATTTCTGTTGCAACTGTTCGGTAGCAGAACTCACTGTTTCCCTGTCGGTTACAACACCATCCAACCAACGTGTGTGTGTGTGTGTGTGTGTGTGTGTGTGTGTGTGTGTGTGTGTGTGTGTGTGTGTGTGTGTGTGTGTGTGTGTGTGTGTGTGTGTGTGTGTGCATCAATAATCATGACATTGGCCAGAGGTTTGAAGTTGTTCAATGAATGTTGGCACCTCATGCACCTCTGTTCTGTTCTTTCTGCGCCAAAGCTTGTTCTTGCTTAAAATCCTCTCAAGAGCGCGTTTGCTCAGAGATAGGCTATTCAATGCCATTCAGATAATAAGATAATAAGGCAATAATTTAATCATTAGTAGCTAAAAACACAGTTAAAATAGGCCTACTCCTTAATGTGTTCACAATTCATCCTGTGTCGGGTCGCGGCAGATCAATCAGCAAGTCATAATTTTGACTTAGTCATGTCATAATTTCGATTTAGTATGTCATAATTTCGGCTTCTTATGTGCTGGAAATGGGCTTCCATAGGAAATGGGCTTCCATACGGAGGCCCACTGTTTGCATGAATCAGCATCAGCAACACCGGCGCCTCAGTAGATAGTGTGGCGCAAACGCACAATGCGTCTGATCTCTTCTGCACCAGAGATCAGACACTCTCCGTGGTTCTGTCACGGAGGTTCGGGTTGTCCATTGGGTCCCTGCGCTACCTACATCATCGGCTTCCCTACACCATCGTCGGCTGACTTTTATGATCTACTCTCTGGTTTTCAATAAACGTATTGTTGCACTTGCATTTGAATCCTATGTATTTTTCCCGTCACAGAACGATCTGACCAACTATGGATTCAGCGAGTGCGCCAGAGTTGTCAGACTCTGTCTGAATCTGTCCAGGTGTGCTTCCCGTATGGATCAACAGGAGGAGCAGATGGCCATTACGGGCCGAGCGGTTCAATCCTTGGTAGCGCAGGTGTTCGGGCTCACCCAACAGCTCCAACTACTTTGTGTGCCCACTGCGCCAGCCACACCGCCTGTTCCTCCCACTCCGTCATCAGTGGAAAATCACTGCGAGCCACGTCTGCCGACTCCAGAGTCCTATTCCGGTGAGCCTAATTTGTCGACCATTTCTGAACAAGTGTTCACTGTTTTTCTCACTTCAGCCGATTACCTTCGCATCTGAAGCTTCAAGGGTGGCATTCGTATTGACCCTGTTGACTGGACGTGCAGCTCAGTGGGGGACGGCGGTGAGGGAGAACCACCTACCATGCTGCTCCTTGTTCCAGGCCCTGTCTGAGGAGATGCGGCGAGTGTTCGACCGGGCGGTAACCGGATGGGAGGCCGCCCGAGTGTTGGCAGATCTGCACCAAGGTAGCAGATCAGTGTCAGACTATTCCATCGAATTCCGAACGCTAGCGGCCAAATGCCAATGGAACGAGGAGGCGCAGTGGGACATGTTCCTGCATGGGTTGGCTGACCGTGTCCAGAAGGAGATCTACACGCTTGACCTGCCAAAGAGTTTAGAGGGACTCATTGACCTGGCTTTACGAGTGGATGCTCGTCTTCACCGGGTGGAGCAACGCGCTCATCAGTCCACGGTTCCAGTTCGACATGAGAGTCCGTTCGTCACCGGCAGCGACACGGTCAGTCCCGTTTTTCATCAAGAGCCCATGCAGGTGGGTGGAGCTCGGCTTTCCCGGGAGAAGAGACAACAATGGAGATCCCGGGGACTGTGTATGTACTGCGGTGGCTTAGGCCATTTTCTTAATGAGTGCCCGGTAAAGGATCGAGCCCGGTAGTAAGTGGGAGGCTACTATCGGGCAGGATCTCCATGAAGAAGTCCTCATCCTCGACTCTCCTTCCGGTAAGACTCCAATGGGCAACCCAATCTCACACCTGTCAGGCACTTCTGGACTCCGGGGCGGAAGGGAATTTCATGGACTCCAAGCTTGCTCACCAGCTCGACATACCCCTCACGTCACTCACTAATCGGATTTCCGTCAACGCACTCAATGCCCAGAGGCTGCCCAGTATCTCTCACCGCACGGAACCTTTGTCACTCACCGCCTCCGGTAATCACACTGAACTCATATCATTTCTTATCATGGACTCTCCTCAGGTTCCCGTTGTGTTGGGACATCCCTGGTTGGTCAAGCATGGCCCCTGGGTGGATTGGGGACACAGTGCTGTCCTGGCTTGGAGCAATGAGTTATGCGTCATGTCTTGTTTCTGCTTGTTCGTCTGTGTCTAGTTCTGTCTTACAGGAGGAGTCAGTGAATTGTCTAACTTGCCCGCGGAGTACCTCGACCTGAAGGAAGTGTTCAGTAAGTCCCGTGCTGCTTCTCTGCCTCTGCACCATCCCTACGACTGTGCTATAGATTTACAGCCAGTTACGTCTCCACCTAAGGGCAAGTTATACTCGCTCTCAGTTCCGGAGAGGGAGGCCATGGAGAAATACATTTCTGATTCTCTAGCAGCCGGGATCATTCGCCCTTCTCCAGCGGGGGCGGGGTTCTTTTTTGTGGGTAAGAAGGATGGTTCTCTGTGACCTTGTATTGACTACCGAGGGCTGAACAACATCACGGTAAAGAATACTTATCCTTTGCCGTTAATGTCTTCCGCCTTCGAGAGGTCCGGAGGAGAGAAGTTGGGTTCCTGCTAGGGACATTCTGGATCACTCCCTTATTGATGATTTCAATCAACGAGTAGGCTCTTCAGGGAACGCCAGGGGGCGCTCCTAGGGGAGGGGGTACTGTCACGGTGAATTTACTGACTCGTTTTGTTCTGCTTGTGTAGGTGTCTGTGTGGCCGCTGATTACCACTCAGCTGATTATCACTCAGCTGATTATCAGCTTCAGCTGCTACTTGTTACATGGGTCTACTTATACTGGTTGTGGTGCGTCTTGTGTTTGTCAGATCGTTGGGTTAGTTCGGTGTGTATGTTGTCAGTCTCCTGTAGGTTCCTGAGTTTACGTGTCTGCCAGTTCACGGAGGATCGCTCTGCCTAGTTCACGGAGGATCGCTCTGCCTAATTCACGGAGGATCGCTCTGCCTAATTCACGGAGGATCGGTTCAGTCCGTTCTGCCTGACCATCTCTGTTCTGGTGTGGAGTATCTCAGTCTGCCTGTCGTTCGGAGGACCGCTCTGCCTGGTTCACGGAGGATCGTTTCACTCATGGGTTCTGCACTTCACCAGAGATCAGACACTCTCCGTAGTTCTGTCACGGAGGTTCGGGTTGTCCATTGGGTCCCTGCGCTGCCTAAATCATCGGCTGACTTTTGATCTATTCTCTGGTTTTCAATAAATGTACTTGCATTTGAATCCTTTGTATTTTTCCCGTCACACATTATTATGAGATGTTAAGTCATTATTATGAGAGTTTCTCATTATGACTTAAAGAATTTATTTATTTATTTATTTTTTACTCAGTTGTGGTGGAAACGGGCTCCCATATTTAACCCCACAGCAAAATCTTCAGTTTTAAATGAACACTTGTGTGTCCACACTACAGAGTGTTAGAGTAATTGAAGCATTGAAGTTAATGAGATAATTAAGAGATTAAATAAGTGATAATTGAGAATTAGTGATAAGCACCTGCTGTTAACAAGCAGAACCACTGAAGGAAAGAGAAACACAAGAACTACAACTGACTTCAGCCACAGCCTTAGATGAAATCAACTGAAGATTTATTCCTCTAATGTCCACCTATATATATTGGTGGACAGAGGAATAAAGTATTGTTTTGTTTTTTTTAGAGTAAGGAATGATTTGTAGTGCTGTGATATTACTGTAATTCAGTTCTCCATTCTGTTCTATTAATAAAATGGTTTGATATATGATACATTAATGATCATCAGTATGCAGCAGATGATATTGGATCATGTTATATGTAGTCATTTGATATTTCTGTCTGGGTCTGGCTGACACATCATGAATGATTTTTAGTGTGACTCATAAATCATATGCAACATACAGTATTGAGTTCAGATGTGTATAATTTTGGTTAAAATAAAATACCATCTTACTCTTTGAAACTTTGGACATTGCTATTCAATAGAGTGTGTTATATATGGTCAGTGACACTGATCCTATGAAGATAAATAGAAGCATTCAAAAAAAAACATCATATAGGCAGGCAGTTTCATAAACTTATACAGCAGACAGTAAACCAGCATGTATGGTTTTTCATGGGTTTGCTTTTAAACTCAGCCTCAGCAATTTATTACAGTGCATTAATTGATGGGAAATTCTGGGTTGCAATATATCAAACTCACATTCAGTTCCCTTCGGTCTGCAGTGAGATGTCACTTAAGAAACCATCATAATCCATCTTCTTTTTTTTATGGGGGCACAGTGACTGACATATTAAACAATGCTTATGATTTCTAAGTCTCCCATGCCAAATGACAAATCAGAATCATTATTTTGGTAATCTAACTGTCAGCTATTAGTCTATCACATTCATTGTCAATATATGGCTCTTCATTTGATGTCACCGAGGTCACCAACACCATTAAATTCATGGTTAATGAGGGGCGGCGCAGGTGTCTTAGAATGAAAGGTTAGTAATGTGAACTGATTTCAGAAAGCACAGCCTACCAAACCGCCAGCGTACGGCCTGGATGTAAAAGATACCATCTTCTCTTCTAAAAATGGCATGCAATGTGGCAGAGCTTCTCACGGGAGCAGAGATTTGCTGGAAGCTGTAATTTCGTCTGGAACTGGGCAGAAATGGAAATATATCTTTTTTTTGTATTTCATATATACATCTTTCAAATCTCACATCCTTTCTCAATCCTTCACTTTTCAGATTTATAACTGCTCTCAACCCTTTGACTACGTGAAAATGAGACATACTGATTTATGATATATCGTTGCTGTGTGCTTCAGTTTCGTTTTTCAGTTACTTTTTGCAAAGAATTTAATTCCACATCTGTGTGCACATGACGATTGATACCTGGACTAAAGAAAAAGAATGCTATTTTACAATTTGCATGCTTTCTCATCAATAAATTAATTTGTTTAAACCAATACTTTGAAAAATTAGGTGTTCATTAAACTGTTAAAAAGAAAGGCAACCATTTATGTTTTTTAGAGTTGAATTAATTTACTTAATTATTTTAGGTAAATATCTTAAAATCTGCCATCATTGTAACAATTAGGCCTACCTTTATAGATAATGTAAGAAGTTTTCTTGAGTTGTTTTACGAGCTCTATGCAAATATTTTCCTTTATATTATTTACTGTTACTATTATTTAGCCTTTTTTCAAGATTTACGCATTTCAATGAATAGTAAAATTCAATAAAATTGAATTGAATAATCCTTACATATTATTCATATTATAAATTAAGAATTTTAAACGAGTAAAAAAATAGAGCTTAATAAAGCATTTTGTATAAATCTTAACCTTAAATTTAAACATATTTCATTTTAACTAAATGGTCCATTCCCTTGTTCAAATCAAATCAAATCAAATCACCTTTATTTATATAGCGCTTTTTACAATGGCAATTGTTTCAAAGCAGCTTCACAGTGGTAACAGGAAAATAATGCAACGGAATTTGATTCGGCTGTACAGCCGCTCTGGTGAAAACGGTGATGTCATCCAGCTCATTTCAATTATCATATAGTGTCAATGCGGGCAGATCAGTAATATAGTTGAAATTTAAGTGTCCCCAACTGAGCAAGCGAAAAGCCAAAGGCGATGGTGGCAAGGAACCAAAACTCCTTCAGGGCCAGAATGGAGAAAAAAACCTTGGGAGAAACCAGGCTCAGTCGGGGTGCCAGTTCTCCTCTGGTCGACGAACAAATAGTGTATGATTATGATTCTGGCAACATTACAGGTCAGAAGTCATATAAGATCAATAGATATTCGTAGAATTATTCGAAAGATTGGAGTCGTCACGCCGGGGACGGGTTTAATGAGGATGTCGTGTCGATGCGGCATTTACAGGGGGGAGTTTAATTGACACGGTCTCTACAGACACTTCAGGGATGCGCTCGTCATGTCCAGGCTAAGGTCTACCATCTGGTCCGGATACGGCCCGGATCCGGCCGACTGCAGTAAACCTCGGGATAAACAGAGAGACTAACATTAGCGTAGATGCCATTCTTCTTATGATGTAACGAGTACATCAGGTGTTATTGGAAGTGTTCCCGGTTCCGGCTGACCTAGTTAATGCAGCCTAAAACAATCATTTAACTGATTTGAATAATAGAAATTAAAAATGTTTTATGTGTATGCCATAGTAAAGAGATGTGTTTTTAGTCTAGATTTAAACTGACAGAGTGTGTCTGCTTCCCGAACAATGCTAGGAAGACTGTTCCAGAGTTTAGGTGCTAAATAGGAAAAGGATCGACCGCCTGCAGTTGATTTTGATATTCTAGGTATTATCAACTGGCCAGAATTTTGAGACCGCAATAGACGTGATGGAGTATAATCCGTTAAGAGCTCGCTCAAGTACTGGGGAGCTAAACCATTTAGTGCTTTGTAAGTAATCAGCAAGATTTTAAAATGTATACGATGTTTAATAGGGAGCCAATGCAGTGTTGCCAGAACCGGGCTAATATGGTCATACTTCCTGGTTCTAGTAAGAACTCGAGCTGCTGCGTTTTGAACCAGCTGCAGTTTATTTATTAAGCAAGCAGGGCTACCACCTAGTAGAGCATTACAATAATCTAGCCTTGAGGTCATGAACGCATGAACTAACTGTTCAGCATTTTGCATTGAAAGCATGTGCCGTAATTTAGATATATTTTTAAGATGGTAGAATGCAGTTTTACAGATGCTAGAAACGTGGCTTTCAAATGAGAGATTGGTATCAAAGAGCACACCCAGGTTCCTAACTGACGACGAGGACTTGACAGAGCAGCCATCAAGTGTTAGACAGTATTCTAGATTACTACTTGTGGAGTTTTTTTGTCCAATGATTAAAAATTCATTTTTTTCTGAATTAAGTTGCAAGAAATTACTAGTCATCCAATTTTTTATATCAGCTATGCATTCTGTTAATCTTGTGAATCGGTAAGTTTCGTCAGGGCGTGAAGAAATATAGAGCTGAGTATCGTCAGCATAACAATGAAAATTAATGCCATGCTTCCTAATAATATCTCCCAGTGGTAGCATGTACAGGGTGAAAAGCAACGGTCCTAGCACTGAGCACTGAGTTCCTTGTTCCATTACGATTTACACAAAATGTTTTATTAAACTCAATTTTTTTTCTCTATTTATTTATTATTCTTAATTCATAATATGAATAATATGTAAGGATTATTCAATTCAATTTGATGGAATTTTACTATTAATTGAATATATATATATATATATATACACTCACCTAAAGGATTATTAGGAACACCATACTAATACTGTGTTTGACCCCCTTTCGCCTTCAGAACTGCCTTAATTCTACGTGGCATTGATTCAACAAGGTGCTGAAAGCATTCTTTAGAAATGTTGGCCCATATTGATAGGATAGCATCTTGCAGTTGATGGAGATTTGTGGGATGCACATCCAGGGCACGAAGCTCCCGTTCCACCACATCCCAAAGATGCTCTATTGGGTTGAGATCTGGTGACTGTGGGGGCCATTTTAGTACAGTGAACTCATTGTCATGTTCAAGAAACCAATTTGAAATGATTCGAGCTTTGTGACATGGTGCATTATCCTGCTGGAAGTAGCCATCAGAGGATGGGTACATGGTGGTCATAAAGGAATGGACATGGTCAGAAACAATGCTCAGGTAGGCCGTGGCATTTAAACGATGCCCAATTGGCACTAAGGGGCCTAAAGTGTGCCAAGAAAACATCCCCCACACCATTACACCACCACCACCAGCCTGCACAGTGGTAACAAGGCATGATGGATCCATGTTCTCATTCTGTTTACGCCAAATTCTGACTCTACCATCTGAATGTCTCAACAGAAATCGAGACTCATCAGACCAGGCAACATTTTTCCAGTCTTCAACTGTCCAATTTTGGTGAGCTCGTGCAAATTGTAGCCTCTTTTTCCTATTTGTAGTGGAGATGAGTGGTACCCGGTGGGGTCTTCTGCTGTTGTAGCCCATCCGCCTCAAGGTTGTGCGTGTTGTGGCTTCACAAATGCTTTGCTGCATACCTCGGTTGTAACGAGTGGTTATTTCAGTCAAAGTTGCTCTTCTATCAGCTTGAATCAGTCGGCCCATTCTCTTCTGACCTCTAGCATCAACAAGGCATTTTCGCCCACAGGACTGCCGCATACTGGATGTTTTTACCTTTTCACACCATTCTTTGTAAACTCTAGAAATGGTTGTGCGTGAAAATCCCAGTAACTGAGCAGATTGTGAAATACTCAGACCGGCCCGTCTGGCACCAACAACCATGCCACGCTCAAAATTGCTTAAATCACCTTTCTTTCCCATTCTGACATTCAGTTTGGAGTTCAGGAGATTGTCTTGACCAGGACCACACCCCTAAATGCATTGAAGCAACTGCCATGTGATTGGTTGATTAGATAATTGCATTAATGAGAAATTGAACAGGTGTTCCTAATAATCCTTTAGGTGAGTGTATATATTTATATATATATTGAGTGTAGAAAGAGCAATATTAATTCAACTCAATCAAGTAAGTATTTGGTTATTCTTCAGCATTGTTTTCTTGACCCAAGAATCATTTTACAATGAATGCTCTGGCTTGTATGGTTGTTTGTGAAAACAAATTAATCAAAAGAAGCCAATGATCTGTACCCAGGATGAAACTTGTTAATTTCCTTCATTGAGCGTGGGTGAAAATTAGAAAAGGTAAAAGCATCTGATGAGGATTGATTCAGTGTTTGTTGTCATTGGAGACAAATGAGAATTAGATTTCACTTGCCTTTCTGTCTGCTTCATTAGTATATTTGATTAAATTACTCCTTGAGGCTGAGAATTGTGGCTGAGGCTGTGGTGACAGGAAGATAGTCGGTGATGTGTTAGGCATAAAATTAAAGCTTATCTGAATTTAATAGTCTTTCCTCTCTGATGAGGTCACAAACCGTTGATCTTCCAGTGGACGGACAGATACATTTTCAGAATGATCACATATTGGTGGTATTACTGCCTTGAAAAAGCAGCAATCAAATCTTCTGCCTCTCTGCCTTTATATCTCTCTCTAAGAAATGTAACACTAGGCCTATGTGTTTCAGAAGTTTATTTAATAATCTGAAATCCTAATCACTGCAGGCAAATAGACAGCAAGAAATTTTTAACAAATGTATTAAATATAAATATAGCAAGGAATGGAATTGGGAATTAGGAATGGAATTAGTTGAGGAATTAATCACAGCACTTTATTAAACAAACAAGAAGCCTTGTGGAAAAAACATGTTTCAAAAATAAGAGTCAAAACCAAAAGGGAACAGATGACTTGTGACATCGGTCAAAAGTTATTACAAGTAATAATTACGATTTCTTTTAAATGTTTTTGAAAGAAGTCTCTTATGCCCAGGTTGCTTTTATTTGATAAAAAAATACAGTAAAAACAGTAATATTGTGAAATAATATTGCAGTTTAAAATAACTGTTTTCTACAAACCCGATTCCAAAAAAGTTGGGACACTGTACAAATTGTGAATAAAAACAGAATGCAATGATGTGGAAGTTTCAAATTTCAATATTTTATTCAGAATACAACATAGATGACATATCAAATGTTTAAACTGAGAAAATGTATCATTTTAAGGGGAAAATAAGTTGATTTTAAATTTCATGGCATCAACACATCTCAAAAAAGTTGGGACAAGGCCATGTTTACCACTGTGTGGCATCCCCTCTTCTTTTTATAACAGTCTGCAAACGTCTGGGGACTGAGGAGACAAGTTGCTCAAGTTTAGGAATAGGAATGTTGTCCCATTCTTGTCTAATACAGGCTTCTAGTTGCTCAACTGTCTTAGGTCTTCTTTGTCGCATCTTCCTCTTTATGATGCGCCAAATGTTTTCTATGGGTGAAAGATCTGGACTGCAGGCTGGCCATTTCAGTACCCGGATCCTTCTTCTACGCAGCCATGATGTTGTAATTGATGCAGTATGTGGTCTGGCATTGTCATGTTGGAAAATGCAAGGTCTTCCCTGAAAGAGACGACGTCTGGATGGGAGCATATGTTGTTCTAGAACTTGGATATACCTTTCAGCATTGATGGTGCCTTTCCAGATGTGTAAGCTGCCCATGCCACACGCACTCATGCAACCCCATACCATCAGAGATGCAGGCTTCTGAACTGAGCGCTGATGACAACTTGGGTTGTCCTTGTCCTCTTTAGTCCGGATGACATGGCGTCCCAGTTTTCCAAAAAGAACTTCAAATTTTGATTCGTCTGACCACAGAACAGTTTTCCACTTTGCCACAGTCCATTTTAAATGAGCCTTGGCCCAGAGAAAACGCCTGCGCTTTTGGATCATGTTTAGATATGGCTTCTTTTTTGACCTATAGAGTTTTAGCCGGCAACGGCGAATGGCACGGTGGATTGTGTTCACCGACAATGTTTTCTGGAAGTATTCCTGAGCCCATGTTGTGATTTCTATTACAGTAGCATTCCTGTATGTGATGCAGTGCCGTCTAAGGGCCCGAAGATCACGGGCATCCAGTATGGTTTTCTGGCCTTGACCCTTACGCACAGAGATTGTTCCAGATTCTCTGAATCTTTGGATGATATTATGCACTGTAGATGATGATAACTTCAAACTCTTTGCAATTTTTCTCTGAGAAACTCCTTTCTGATATTGCTCCACTATTTTTCACCGCAGTATTGGGGGAATTGGTGATCCTCTGCCCATCTTGACTTCTGAGAGACACTGCCACTCTGAGAGGCTCTTTTTATACCCAATCATGTTGCCAATTGACCTAATAAGTTGCAAATTGGTCCTCCAGCTGTTCCTTATATGTACATTTAACTTTTCCGGCCTCTTATTGCTACCTGTCCCAACTTTTTTGGAATGTGTAGCTCTCATGAAATCCAAAATGAGCCAATATTTGGCATGACATTTCAAAATGTCTCACTTTCAACATTTGATATGTTATCTATATTCTATTGTGAATAAAATATACGTTTATGAGATTTGTAAATTATTGCATTCCTTTTTTATTCACAATTTGTACAGTGTCCCAACTTTTTTGGAATCGGGTTTGTATTTTAATATATTTTAAAATATAATTTATATTATTATATTATATATTTATATTCCGCCCTCTTCCATATGCATTTAAAGGGACACACACAAAAACGGGGCGTTTTTGCCACCCTCAAAAAGTGACCATTTTAACATGCTATAAAAAATGATCTGTGGGGTATTTTGAGCTGAGCTGAAAATTCACATACACACTCTGCAGAAATTCTGCAGCAGAGCGATGGCATCTCAGATCATTATCTAGTATTGTGTATACTTAATTTAGCAAAGGCTGCAAAGCCGTCCCCTCGTTTCAAATATGGCAGGACTATCACCACTGCCACTAAAGACTGCTTTGTAAATAATCTTCCTCATCAGTTTCATCTCCTCAGCATCCCAGATAGCCTAGAGGAACTCGATGTTGCAACAGAAACAACTGACTCTTTCTTTTCCAGCACTTTAGACACAGTTGCTCCTCTGCGCTTAAAGAAGATTAAAGAAAATAGTCCAACGCCGTGGTACAACGAGCACACTCGGGCCCTTAAAACAGCAGCCAGAAAAACGGAGCGCAGCTGGAAGAAAACAAAACTGGAGGTTTTTTGCATTTTGTGGACAGAGAGCATGATGGCGTACAGAAAGGCCTTAAAAACTGCTAGATCTGCTTATTTCTCGACTCTCTTAGACGAAAACAAACACAACCCTAGGTATTTATTTGATACAGTGACTAAATTAACAAGAAATAAAGCTTCAACTTCTGACGTCTGCAAACAACACAGCTGTAATGACTTTATGAACTTCTTTACGTGCAAGATTAATAATATTAGGAAAAAATGTATAACTATGCAACCATCTACTACAGTATCGCATCAGACAGTGCATCGTAGTGTCACTGAGGAAAAATTCCATTCATTCACGAGAGAGGAAGAATTGCCTAAACTCATTAAATCATCTAAATCAACAACATGTATGCTCGACCCTATACCGACTAAGCTACTAAAAGAGATGCTTCCAGAGGTCATAGATCCTCTTCTTAATATCATTAATTCATCCTTGTCATTAGGATATGTACCGAAAACTTTTAAGCTGGCTATTATTAAACCACTTATTAAAAAAACGCAACTTGATCCTACAGAATTAGTCAATTACAGGCCAATCTCAAATCTACCCTTTCTGTCAAAAATACTAGAAAAGGCAGTGTCCTCACAACTATGCTCCTTTTTAGAAAGAAATGGTATCTGTGAGGATTTCCAGTTAGGATTTAGACCGTATCATAGTACTGAGACTGCTCTCATCAGAGTTACAAATGATTTGCTCTTATCATCGTGGTTGTATCTCTCTATTAGTGTTACTCGATCTTAGCGCTGCATTCGATACTATCGACCACAACATTCTTTTGAATAGACTCGAAAATTATGTTGGCATTAGTGGAATTGCATTGGCATGGTTTAAATCATACTTATCTGACCGTTATCAGTTTGTAGTAGTAAATGAAGAGATGTCACACCGATCACAAGTTCAGTATGGAGTACCACAAGGCTCAGTGCTAGGACTGTGCTTTTCACCCTGTACATGCTACCGTTGGGAGATATCATTAGGAAGCATGGCATTAGTTTTCACTGTTATGCTGACGATACTCAGCTCTATATTTCTTCACGCCCTGACGAAACTTACCAATTCACAAGATTAACAGAATGCATAGCTGATATAAAAAAAATTGGATGACTAGTAATTTCCTGCAACTTAATTCAGAAAAAAATTCATTTTTAATTATCGGACAAAAAACCTCCACAAGTAGTAACCTAGAATACTGTCTAACACTTGATGGCTGCTCTGTCAAGTCCTCGTCGTCAGTTAGGAACCTGGGTGTGCTCTTTGATACCAATCTTTCATTTGAAAGCCACGTTTCTAGCATCTGTAAAACTGCATTCTACCATCTTAAAAATAAATATATCTAAATTACGGAACATGCTTTCAATGCAAAATGCTGAACAGTTAGTTCATGCGTTCATGACCTCAAGGCTAGATTATTGTAATGCTCTACTAGGTGGTTGCCCTGCTCGCTTAATAAATAAACTCCAGCTGGTCCAAAACGCAGCAGCTCGAGTTCTTACTAGAACCAGGAAGTATGACCATATTAGCCCAGTTCTGTCAACACTGCACTGGCTCCCTATTAAACATAGTATACACTTTTAAATCTTGCTAATTACTTACAAAGCACTAAATGGTTTAGCTCCCCAGTACTTGAGCGAGCTCTTAACGCATTATACTCCATCACGTCTATTGCAGTCTCAAAATTCTGGCCAGTTGATAATACCTAGAATTAGGGCTGGTCCGAATACCATTTTTTGAGCTTCGAAGCTTCGGTAGTAATCAACACCGAATATTCAAAGCTTCGGAGGGAGGGGGTTGAACATATTCTTCTCTCTAATAAAGGCAGGAATCTTGAGAGTCTCAGCAGCGCACCTCACGCGGGCAGGGCTTATATGCTCCGAGAACGGACACTGCACTAGTGATAAGCTCCTATATTTCATAGTAGATTCATTTAGATTGATAATAACGGGTAATATTAGGCTTGCTGCGATAGTCGGTGTTACAGGTGTTCAGGCATAACACCGGTTACATCACTTGCCCACCGCGGCACCGCCCCCACCGTCGTTTTGATATTTTATAGTAGTAAGAATTTTAGTTCAGTTAGAGAACAGATTAACTACAATTAAAAACTGAACGTGCAGCATGAGCCGAACGAGAGTTGCAGCACATCAGCAGCATCAGCTTCATTCATCACCAGAGTGAGAAGCTGAATGACAAGATGATCGCGGAAGATTTGGTTTCAAAGCGAAATGTAAAAGCGCCTATTTAAGGGAGTTTGTCATTGTACTGTTTTGTTGTTGTGTTTTTCATTAAGAATAATAGGCTAATGAACCCACCATTCAAGCAACCCGCCCCCGAATTGGCAAACCGAAAGTAAAATGCACGGTGCCGTCATTCGTTCACGGCCGCACAGTGCAATGTGTCGGTGAGGGAAAATTTGCTCACCGTCACATCCCTAACGGGGAAAAGGCTAATACATTTTGATTCTATTATTCTATTTTCCACAATGTCAAACGAACGCAGCCTTACCCAAAATGCAAGCTCAGGCATGCCATTCCATTTAAGCTCATGCAGTTGTACGCTCTAGACAGATAATACATACTTGGTTACTTAACGTAACCTCGGTTCCCTGAGATAAGGGAACGAGTACTGCGTCTTGTTAGACACTATTGGCTGGCCAATGGGAACTGCATGAACTAATGGCAGAACACCGTAACTGAGCGAACCATTGGGCACAAAGCCCGCGAAGCTGAGCACAAAAGCCCACCAAATGGGCGGGGCATCTGCCCATAAAGGATGCTGTAATGCCATAAACGTCAGGTTATATCGACTGAAGCGACGATCACCCGTTGTTAGCGCCATTGCACAGCTGTCTACGCAGTACTCGTTCCCTTATCTCAGGGAACCGAGGTTATGTTAAGTAACCGAGTACGTTCCCTTTCGAACGGTCAGTCGTACTGTGTCTTGCTAGACGCAATGGGAACCAGTTTAATCCCGCCATGCTATGATAAGCGCAATGACATGTACTCCCTCAGGTTGAACACTTATTAAAAAGGGCCCAAGACTAGAGTTATTGACATATCATGATATAAATATATATACATATATATATATCCTTATGCGTACTGGGCTCATAGAGGCCAGTAACTGTAAGGGAAAAACTTGTTTAAGCATTGAAGCGTATGAAGGCCCCAGATGCCACCTTATGAAGGAGACGGGCTTCAGAGAGGCCGCCTTATTACTCATTATACAGCGAGGATCTGTGCCTGCAGCGCAGGGACCTCCAAGCTGTAGAATCTGGTAAAAGTAGACGGTGAGGACCAGCCTGCCGATCTACAGATGTCACCAATAGATACTCTACTAGACCACGCCCAGGAGAAGGCCATGCCTCTGGTGGAGTGAGCTTTGACGCCTATGGAGGCGCATAGTATCATAGGCTAACGCTATCGCATCCACTAGCCATCTGGCTAGGGTTTGCTTGGTGACCGGAAGTCCCTTAGTGCGGCCACCAAAGCTTACAAAGAGCAGCCCGACTGTCTAAAGTGGGAGGACCGCTCAATATATGCTCTTAGCGCCTTAACTGGGCAGAGGAGGTGTAACTGTCTCTCATCATCAGAGGGGGGAAGAGCAGAGAGAGTGATTACCTGTGCTTTGAATGGTGTTGTACATAGCCATGTCTCGGTTTGAGGATGACTTTAGAATCACCTGGGCCAAATTCTAGACAGGACGTGTTCACAGAGAGCGCTTGAATGTCACCAACACGCTTAACTGATGCCAGTGCTAATAGCAGGGCAGTTTTCAGCGAAAGCGGTTTCAATTCGGCCGTCTGCAACGGTTCGAAGGGAGGTCCTTTTAGTGCTCGTAGGACCAACGAAAGGTCCCAAGATGGCACCGTAGGAGGGCGAGGAGGGTTAAGCCTCCTGGCTCCCTTTAAGAATTTTACGACCATGTCGTGTCTGCCTACTGATTGGCCAGCTATCGCCGCATGAGTTGCGGCTCCAGGAGGAAGGATTCTTGGCAACCAAACATCGCAGCACTCTCTCAAGATCTTGGTTAGCTCGCTCCGTCTGCCCATTGCTCTGGGGATGGAAACCCGAAGACAGACTGACCGTCGCCCCCAGCAATCTACAAAACTCTCGCCAGAATTTGGACACAAATTGGGGCCCCCTGTCGGAGACCACGTCCATCGGGAGGCCATGTAAGCGAAAGACGTGATCTACGACAGCCACCGCTGTCTCCTTGGCAGAAGGTAATTTGGGCAAGGGAATAAAATGAGTTGCCTTCGAGAACCGGTCCACGACGGTCAAAACGACCGTCTTGCCCTGGGAGGGCGGGAGGGCGGTAATAAAATCTAGCGCTATGTGGGACCAGGGTCTCGAAGGAACGGACAGCGGTTGGAGTAACCCATCTGGAGGACGATTGGAGGTCTTACCAGTGGCACAAACCGAGCAAGCCAAAACAAAACTTTGAATGTCACGAGCCATAGCTGGCCACCAGAATCGTTGCTTGACTAAAAAACTAGTACGGTTAACTCCTGGATGACATGCCACGTTGGAGCAATGACCCCATCGGATAACGTCAGACCGTAATCCCTCCGGCACAAACAACCGACTCGGTGGACCACCGGGCGGAGGCGTTACCCCTTCTAAGGCCTATTTGACCCTCGATTCGATCTCCCATGTGAGTGTGGAGACAATGATGTTCTCTGGTAAAATGCACTCGGGAGTAGACGGGCGTTCGGAGCAGTCAAAAACACGAGACAACGCGTCGGGTTTGATGTTCTTGGAACCCGGGCGGTAAGAGAGCGAAAAATCGAAGCGACCGAAAAACAGAGCCCACCGAGCCTGCCTGGAGTTAAGTCTTTTAGCGGATCTAATATATTCCAGGTTCTTATGATCGGTCCAGACGATAAAAGGTACCCCTGACCCCTCTAACCAATGACGCCACTCCTCCAATGCTAGTTTGACCGCCAACAACTCTCGGTTATCAATGTCATAGTTACGTTCGGCAGGCGATAGACGATGTGAAAGAAACACGCAAGGATGCATCTTGTCATCCGAGGAAGAGCGCTGGGATAGAACCACTCCTACCCCCACCTCTGACGCATCGACCTCCACCACGAACTGACGTGAAGGATCAGGGGTTATGAGAATGGGAGCGAAACAAAGCGGCTCTTGAGTTTGGAGAATGTAGCCTCGGCTACACCAGACCACCTGAACGTAGTCCTGGGGGAGGTCAAGGCTGTCAGAGGAGCGGCTAGTTGGCTGAAATTGCGAATAAAACGCCGGTAGAAATTGGCAAACCCCAGAAACCTCTGTAGGGCCTTACGGGAATCTGGACTTGGCCAATCTACCACAGCCTTAACCTTCTTGGGATCCATGCGCATTCCCTCGGACGAGATGATGTAACCTAAGAAGGGAACAGACTGTGCATGAAAAGCGCATTTCTCCGCCTTGACAAAAAGCCCATTCACTAGCAACCTCTGGAGCACTCGTCTGACGTGCTGAACATGTTCCTGGAGAGAAGAAGAAAATATCAGTATGTCATCCAGGTAGACATAAATGAACTGATCTACCATGTCTCTCAGCACATCATTGATAAGTGCTTGGAAAACCGCAGGGGAGTTGGACAGCCCGAAGGTCATGACCAAGTATTCAAAATGGCTCCTAGGGGTATTGAACGCTGTTTTCCACTCATCCCCCTCTCTTATGCGAACCAAATGATATGCATTACGTAAGTCCAATTTAGTGAAGAAAGATGCTCCCTGCAACCTCTCAAAGGCGGAAGACATTAACGGCAAGTATTCTTTACCGTGATGTTGTTCAGCCCTCGGTAGTCAATACAAGGTCGCAGAGAACCATCCTTCTTACCCACAAAAAAGAACCCCACCCCCGCTGGAGAAGAAGAAGGGCGAATGATCCCGGCTGCTAGAGAATCAGAAATGGCCTCCATGGCCTCCCTCTTCGGAACCGAGAGTGAGTATAACTTGCCCTTAGGCGGAGACATACCTGGCTGTAAATCTACAGCACAGTCGTAGGGACGGTGCGGAGGCAGAGAAGCTGCACGGGACTTACTGAACACTTCCTTCAGGTCGAGGTACTCCGCGGGCACGTTAGACAAATTCACTGACTCCTCCTGTAAGACAGAACTAGACACAGACGAACAAGCAGAAACAAGACATGACGCATAACACTCATTGCTCCAAGCCCTGTGTCCCCAATCCACCCGGGGGCCATGCTTGACCAACCAGGGATGTCCCAACACCACGGGAACCTGAGGAGAGTCCATGATTAGAAATGATATGAGTTCAGTGTGATTACCGGAGATGGTGAGTGACAAAGGTTCCGTGCGGTGAGAGATACTGGGCAGCCTCTGGCCATTGAGTGTGTTGACGAAAATCCGATTAGTGAGTGACGTGAGGGGTATGTCGAGCTGGTGAGCAAGCTTGGAGTCCATGAAATTCCCTTCCGCCCCGGAGTCCAGAAGTGCCTGACAGGTGTGAGATTGGGTTTCCCATTGGAGTCTTACCGGAAGGAGAGTCGAGGATGAGGACTTCTTCATGGAGATCCCGCCCGATAGTAGCCTCCCACTTACTACCGGGCTCGATCCTTTACCGGGCACTCATTAAGAAAATGGCCTGAGCCACCGCAGTACATACACAGTCCCCGGGATCTCCGTCGTTGTCTCTTCTCCCGGGAAAGCCGAGCTCCACCCACCTGCATGGGCTCTTGATGAAAAACAGGACTGACCGTGTCACTGCCGGTGACGAACGGACTCTCGTGTCGAACTGGAACCATGGACTGATGAGCGTGTTGCTCCACCCAGTGAAGACGAGCATCCACTCGTAAAGCCAGGTCAATGAGTCCCTCTAAACTCTTTGGCAGGTCAAGCGTGTAGATCTCCTTCTGGACACGGTCAGCCAACCCATGCAGGAACATGTCCCACTGCACCTCCTCGTTCCATTGGCATATGGCCGCTAGCGTTCGGAATTCGATGGAATAGTCTGACACTGATCTGCTACCTTGGTGCAGATCTGCCAACACTCGGGCGGCCTCCCGTCCGGTTACCGCCCAGTCGAACACTCGCCGCATCTCCTCAGACAGGGCCTGGAACAAGGAGCAGCATGGTAGGTGGTTCTCCCACACCGCCGTCCCCCACTGAGCCGCACGTCCAGTCAACAGGGTCAATACGAATGCCAACCTTGAAGCTTCAGACGCGAAGGTAATCGGCTGAAGTGAAAAAAACAGCGAACACTTGTTCAGAAATGGTCGACAAAAATTAGGCTCACCGGAATAGGACTCTGGAGTCGGCAGACGTGGCTCGCGGTGATTCTCCACTGATGACGAAGTGGGAGGAACAGGCGGTGTGGGTGGCGCAGTGGGCACACAAAGTAGTTGGAGCTGTTGGTTGAGCCCGGACACCTGCGCTACCAAGGCTTGAACCGCTCGAACGCGAATCTCATAAACAGTCTGTGACGGGGGATAATTTGGATATGAAAGTAAGCATCTTTCAGATCCACTGAGAAAAACCAATCCATCGGGCGGATTTGCGCGATGATCTGTTTTAATGTTAGCATTCTGAAAGGCCATTTGATAAGGGCCCTGTTCAGATGTCTGAGGTCTAAGATGGGCCTGAGGCCGCCATCTTTTTTGGGGACGAGGAAGTAGCGGCTGTAAAACCCTGACTCGCTCTGAGCTGGAGGCACCGCCTCTATAGCTCCTTTCATTAATAGGCTCTCTACTTCGGTTTTGAGGACGTGAGTTACGTTGCTCTCCACCGAAGTGTGTGTTATGCCCGCGAAGCGGGGTGGTTTGCAAACGAATCGGAGCGAGTAGCCTCGTTGTATTGTGTTTATAACCCACTGTGACACACTGGTGATGGCTTTCCAAGCCTCTGCCCAGTTGCACAGGGGTTTTATAGTGTCGAAAGGCGGCGCGCTGTGCAGGGCGCCGACTTTCGTGTGGTGCAGAAGAGAAAGAAAGCTCATTTGTTGAGTATTTATGTTTTTTATTGGGTTCGCTATTACAGCGGTAGAATGCAGGGGAGCACGCATTAGAGCGGGCTCGCTGTTTACACTCACAACACACATAACAACTTTTTCTCCCCGGCCGGAACTAAAACGGGCCGCTGGGAGAGAAATCTGAGCTTTTTGGGGGGCGGACCAGCCTGGGCGGGACTCAACCCTCCTCCCTTCCTGACCAGCCAATCAGGACTGCTTCCTGTGTTCAGGGACCAGCGTTATCTTAGGCCGGGGTCCCTGACGCTTAGGAGGGAAGCGCTTCGTCTGACTCTGACACTGATCGTGCGGTGGGCGGGCGCGGGCGCCGTCCTGTGCTGCTGCTGGTTCGGCGTTCTCGGGCGAACTGAGGAGGCAGAGCTGGATCGTTTCGGCAAGAAATTTTGCATTGCCTGGGACGCTTTCTGAGCGGGGCCGAATAGGCCGTTTGGAGCAATTGGAGCGTCGAGGAAGGCGGTCTTATCGCCTTCCTTGATCTCCGTGAGGTTTAACCACAGGTGGCGCTCCAACACTACAAGGCTGGCCATGGACCTGCCTATGGCCTGGGCGGAGGCTTTAGTGGCGCGAAGGGCCAGGTCTGTGGCGTTTCGGAGGTCACGGAAAACCTCTTGATCTGGACCAGTCTCATCCATAGCACGGAGGAGCTTGGCTTGAAACACTTGCAGGACCGCCATCGAGTGGAGGGCGGAGCCTGCTTGGCCGGTAGAAGCGTAAGCCCTATTCGCCAAAGCTGACGTTGTACGGCAGGTCTTGGAAGGGTGGCCGATCTTAGGCTTCCAGCCTATCGCGGAGGGCGAGCAGAGGTGCACTGCTACCGTTTCCTCGAGCGGAGGAAGCTTCTCGTTGCCCTTTTCGACAGCGCCGTCAATAATGGAGAGCGCGTGCGAAGTGGATGGGCGGAGACGAGCAGAGTAGGGCGCGCCATGACTTCGCCAACTCCTCGTGCACCTCGGGAAAGAACGGTGCAGCTCTCTGTCGAGGGGCCTGCTGGCGCCCCGGCAGATACCACTCATCGAGGCGGCTGAGTCCAGGCTTTTCAGGCGAGGCCCAGTCCAGGCCGAGCTCACCGACAGCTTTTGTGAGGACACGGATTAGCTCGGTGTCCGCACGAGCCCTTGAGTCGCTGCACTGCTGTGATGTTGAGGGGGTCGTCGATGGAGCAGGAGTTTTGCAGGAGGTCCGGGCTGGCTAGCTCGCTATTCTGCTGCAGGCTCGTCTTTTCTCGGTGAAGGTGGTGCAAGCTTCAAAAGTTATCAGCGAGGACCGAGATCATCGCTGAAGGAGATTAATCTGACGTTTATGGCATTACAGCGTCCTTTATGGGCAGATGCCCCGCCCATTTGGCGGGCTTTTGTGCTCAGCTCGATCCTCTTCCTATTTAGTACCTAAACTCTGGAACAGTCTTCCTAGCATTGTTCGGGAAGCAGACACACTCTGTCAGTTTAAATCTAGACTAAAAACACATCTCTTTACTATGGCATACACATAGAACATTATCAATTTATATTATTCAAATCAGTTAAATGATTGTTTTAGGCTGTATAACTGGGTCTGCCGGAACCGGGAACACTTCCCACAACATCTGATGTACTCGCTACATCATAAAAAGAATGGCATCTACGCTAATGTTAGTCTCTCTGTTTATCCCGAGGTTTACTGTAGTCAGCCGGATCCGGGCCGTATCCAGATCAGATGGTAGACCTGCGCCTAGACACGACCAACGCATCCCTGAAGTGTCTGCAGAGACCGTGTCAACTAGACTCTCCCCTGTGACGGCCTCATCGGCACGACATCCTCAACAAACCTGTCTCCGGCGTGATGACTCCGATCTCCAATCAGATGGAACTGGACAAATATTCTGAATATTCCGATCTAATATGACTTCTGACCTGTAATGTTGCCAGAATCATAATCATACACTGTTTGTTTGTTGGCCAGAGGAGAACTGGCACCCCGACTAAGCCTGGTTTCTCCCAAGGTTTTTTTCTCCATTCTGTCACCTGATGGAGTTTTGGTTCCTTACCACTGTCGCCTCTGTCGCCTTTGGCTTTTGGCTTGCTCAGTCGGGGACACTAAATATTAAACTATATTACTGATCTGCCCACTGTATGATAATTGAACTGAGCTGGATGACATCACTGTTTTCTCCAGAGAGGCTGTACAGCCGAATCAAATTCTGTTGCATTACTTTCCTGTTAACACAGTAAAGCTGCTTTAAAAACAATCGGCATTGTAAAAAGCGCTATATAAATAAAGGTGACTTGACTTGACACTCTGGGGACATCAGAGACTTATTTTAAATCTTATAAAAAGGGGCATATAGGACCCATTTAAACCTTTGACAAGTAGCCTAGGCTATACGATCACAGCGAACATTCAAATCTTAAAAAAAAGTTTATAGTTCCGACATAAACAGTGATGTCTAGAGTAAATCACCCTTTGAAGTAACTGGACGCGTCAAATAAAGATTGTATCAATTACAATTACATCGCTACACCAATAGGTGGCGACAAGTGACTGTTTATTGACTCATTAATTCAAAAGATTCGTTCAAAAACGTTGATTCATCCAGTAACAAAACAAGTTAAGTCTTTATGAGTGAGTAATTAATCCATTCATTTGAACCGTTTTAAAAAAAAAATACTAAATAGACATGAATATCCATGCGCAAGCTATTTTAAGATCCTGAAGCAGATGGAGCCAACCAAAACCCAACAAGTGTCTGGCCTTTTTACCTGGCAACCTGAACAGATGAGCTGTCTCCTTATGAGACAGTGGTGATCACACAGAGAAGCAGGGGACACACTTTGTGAATGTTAATATATTCATAGAAGTGAAGAAAGGCACTCACCCAGAGTCTCACACAGTGAGCAGTCCAAAAATTGTTTATCTAAGGGCACCTCAGAATAAACAGAGAATGGAGCAGGTGTCTGTCCTGCCTGAGGAAGCTTAGACAGTATCTGGTCTCAATTTATCCAAACCATTTAATTACTGCTATACAGCCAATAGCTTCAAGGGAAAAAAATACCTCAAATTTCAATCAGGCTCAGATCAAACTGAATAGAAGATATGTGAATATTCAAGATGGACCATTACTAAATTACTATTATGAAATTAGAGCAGCCATTTTATGTGACTCATTTGCCAACAGGTAGTACCTCTTTAGTGTTCAGTAGCTCACTGTTGTTCAAGAGGGATGAAAATACGAACTAGTCTGGTATATAATGAGACCATTCATAATGATCGTTTTGTCACAAAAAAAAAAACACCATAGAATATCACAACAAAAGGACTGAGGCTCACATTGAATGTAGCTGATACAAATGTTTTTATTTATACCATTCCAAAGTTTGGGCTCATTATGATTCTTTAAAATATATATATATATATATATACACTCACCTAAAGGATTATTAGGAACACCTGTTCAATTTCTCATTAATGCAATTATCTAATCAACCAATCACATGGCAGTTGCTTCAATGCATTTAGGGGTGTGGTCCTGGTCAAGACAATCTCCTGAACTCCAAACTGAATGTCAGAATGGGAAAAAAAGGTGATTTAAGCAATTTTGAGCGTGGCATGGTTGTTGGTGCCAGACGGGCCGGTCTGAGTATTTCACAATCTGCTCAGTTACTGGGATTTTCACGCACAACCATTTCTAGAGTTTACAAAGAATGGTGTGAAAAGGGAAAAACATCCAGTATGCGGCAGTCCTGTGGGCGAAGATGCCTTGTTGATGCTAGAGGTCAGAGGAGAATGGGCCGACTGATTCAAGCTGATAGAAGAGCAACTTTGACTGAAATAACCACTCGTTACAACCGAGGTATGCAGCAAAGCATTTGTGAAGCCACAACACGCACAACCTTGAGGCGGATGGGCTACAACAGCAGAAGACCCCACCGGGTACCACTCATCTCTACTACAAATAGGAAAAAGAGGCTACAATTTGCACGAGCTCACCAAAATTGGACAGTTGAAGACTGGAAAAATGTTGCCTGGTCTGATGAGTCTCGATTTCTGTTGAGACATTCAGATGGTAGAGTCAGAATTTGGCGTAAACAGAATGAGAACATGGATCCATCATGCCTTGTTACCACTGTGCAGGCTGGTGGTGGTGGTGTAATGGTGTGGGGGATGTTTTCTTGGCACACTTTAGGCCCCTTAGTGCCAATTGGGCATCGTTTAAATGCCACGGCCTACCTGAGCATTGTTTCTGACCATGTCCATCCCTTTATGACCACCATGTACCCATCCTCTGATGGCTACTTCCAGCAGGATAATGCACCATGTCACAAAGCTCGAATCATTTCAAATTGGTTTCTTGAACATGACAATGAGTTCACTGTACTAAAATGGCCCCCACAGTCACCAGATCTCAACCCAATAGAGCATCTTTGGGATGTGGTGGAACGGGAGCTTCGTGCCCTGGATGTGCATCCCACAAATCTCCATCAACTGCAAGATGCTATCCTATCAATATGGGCCAACATTTCTAAAGAATGCTTTCAGCACCTTGTTGAATCAATGCCACGTAGAATTAAGGCAGTTCTGAAGGCGAAAGGGGGTCAAACACAGTATTAGTATGGTGTTCCTAATAATCCTTTAGGTGAGTGTATATATATATATATATATATATATATATATATATATATATATATATATATATATATATATATATATATTTATAATGCTGAAAAAAAAATCAATTTCAAATAAATGTTCTTTTGACCTTTATATTCATCATAGATTCCTGAAAAAAAATATTGTTTCCACAAAAATATTAAGCTGTTTAACTGTTTTCAACATTGATAATAATAAGAAAGGTTTCTTGAATCAGCATTTTAGCATGATTTCTGAAGGATCATGAGACACTAAAGACTGGACTAATGGCTGCTGAAAAACACATGTATAAGTTACATTTTTAAATAGATTAAAATGCAAAACCATTGTTTTGAAATATAATATTATTTCACAATATTTGGCTACTGATTTTACTGTAGTTTTGATCAAATAAATGCAGCCTTGTTGAGCATAAGGGACTTCTTGCAAAAGCATTACAACATTTTCAACTTTTGAATGGTAGCCTAGCCTATATGGTTACACAGTCATTTCATTTCAAAAGCATTTTCAAACAACATTTCATTAAGTAGAAAGTGAGGTTATTTGGTGAGTGTCCGATAAATAGATTCTCGCAAACGCCTGTCACATTCACCTAAAGAGTAATCATATCAACATTAAAGGCCCGCTGAAATCTTTTAGTATGAATATGTTAGCCTTGAGGTTATGGTTAAGCTGGTGTTTTCCAAAACAATGACAAAATTCGCATTTAGGAGATATAAGCATTCAAAACTGCGGCTTTACCAAGCTTAAACGCTCTAGTCAAACTGTGATATAAGCAAAACACATCATAAGAGAATGTAACAAAAAATAATGATGTGCACGCATAAATAATTTATAATTATAATAAATACTGCAATATTCCATAAGAAACAAGAATTGTCAATTTGACTTTAAACATTACATCCCAGCTGAAAAGGAATTGTGATTTTTTTGGACATACTTAATATTTTTAAATTAACTATACTAAATGCATATTAAATGTATTATTTTGAAACAACTTGAAGTATATTAAGTGCATTTTAAGATATGCTTAAGATCAATTTTAAGCTATTTGCAATATTTTAATATATTAAATTGTGCTAAAATGGAACAACTTTAAGTATATTTAGTGCAATTTAAATGTATTTCTTTAAAATTCATTTAAAATATATTTTAATTATTAATTTTAATGTGCTTCAAGAACATTTCAATAGCATTTTAGTTCATTAGAAATGCATTAGTATTACACTACTAGTATATTATAAAGCTGTTTTTTTTTTCAGTATTCAGTGCAAAATCATTAAATATAAATGTTAAGACACGTACACACTTTGAAATACAGAAAACTTTAATGTACTATATCATTATATACATTACAAAATAAATTCCTTGAGTACATTAAACAGCACACAGCAGCATACATAATCTAGACAAATACATTATAATAAATGAAAGATCAGTGAAATGCTATGGCAGAGCTATTTTCATCCACTTGTAGAACATTTCAGTCATACCTGTATTACTGAAAAGCACACTATGAATATGACATCACTGGATAAAAGTTACTGGGAAACAAAGCCCGGGTGAAAAGGATGTACTATTAAATGTATTAAAAATGCACAAGAAATTCAAGTAGTATGTTTATATTATATTTGAATTGTACTAAAAACATACTCAAGTACATTTTTAATACATTTAATAGTATGTCTTTTTCACCTGGGAGTGAAGAAGTGAATAATGCATTTTTTCTTTACAAACCAGCCTGCAAAAGGCTGAATCAAACAAAGAAACAGAAGAGTTTAAATGTCACATCACCTTCAAGTGGACAGTCACTTCTTTGCGTACAACTTGCATTTTCTGCAACTGAGGGCTTGCAATTCAGACACTGTAATGTTTGAAGACTTCTTTATCACAGGATCTGTGAAAGGGAAAAAAAAAATTATATAAAAGGAACCAATGATTAACAGTTTTGCATCCAGGTTTGAATATACACTCACCTAAAGGATTATTAGGAACACCATACTAATACTGTGTTTGACCCCCTTTCGCCTTCAGAACTGCCTTAATTCTACGTGGCATTGATTCAACAAGGTGCTGAAAGCATTCTTTAGAAATGTTGGCCCATACTGATAGGATAGCATCTTGCAGTTGATGGAGATTTGTGGGATGCACATCCAGGGCACGAAGCTCCCGTTCCACCACATCCCAAAGATGCTCTATTGGGTTGAGATCTGGTGACTGTGGGGGCCATTTTAGTACAGTGAACTCATTGTCATGTTCAAGAAACCAATTTGAAATGATTCGAGCTTTGTGACATGGTGCATTATCCTGCTGGAAGTAGCCATCAGAGGATGGGTACATGGTGGTCATAAAGGGATGGACATGGTCAGAAACAATGCTCAGGTAGGCCGTAGCATTTAAACGATGCCCAGTTGGCACTAAGGGGCCTAAAGTGTGCCAAGAAAACATCCCCCACACCATTACACCACCACCACCAGCCTGCACAGTGGTAACAAGGCATGATGGATCCATGTTCTCATTCTGTTTACGCCAAATTCTGACTCTACCATCTGAATGTCTCAACAGAAATCGACTCATCAGACCAGGCAACATTTTTCCAGTCTTCAACTGTCCAATTTTGGTGAGCTCGTGCAAATTGTAGCCTTTTTTTCCTATTTGTAGTGGAGATGAGTGGTACCCAGTGGGGTCTTCTGCTGTTGTAGCCCATCCGCCTCAAGGTTGTGCGTGTTGTGGCTTCACAAATGCTTTGCTGCATACCTCGGTTGTAACGAGTGGTTATTTCAGTCAAAGTTGCTCTTCTATCAGCTTGAATCAGTCGGCCCATTCTCCTCTGACCTCTAGCATCAACAAGGCATTTTCGCCCACAGGACTGCCGCATACTGGATGTTTTTCCCTTTTCACACCATTCTTTGTAAACTCTAGAAATGGTTGTGCGTGAAAATCCCAGTAACTGAGCAGATTGTGAAATACTCAGACCGGCCCGTCTGGCACCAACAACCATGCCACGCTCAAAACTGCTTAAATCACCTTTCTTTCCCATTCTGACATTCAGTTTGGAGTTCAGGAGATTTTCTTGACCAGGACCACACCCCTAAATACATTGAAGCAACTGCCATGTGATTGGTTGATTAGATAATTGCATTAATGAGAAATTGAACAGGTGTTCCTAATAATCCTTTAGGTGAGTGTATGTATTATAATTTGCATAGATATGCATTACAATTCCGTTGACTTCTCAGTTTACCTTTCAAAGCTTTGACTATATCTTCATCAAGCTTGACATGTCCATTTTTATCCTCTTGTCTGTTGTCCATATACAGCACTCTATGAGTTACAATGAACATAAGATTAGAAGACCAACAACACCACTTATAGTGAGCAGAGATTAATCAGTCACTGATATTGTTATTTGAAGCAATAACGCAACCTGTGTATTTCAGGGTATGTTGTATGTCGATAATAGAGTGGTGCAGGTATGACATCACTTTGTAGGCCAAAACACGGAAGCCAGTTAGCATTTTGCACTTCCGGTTCCCTCGTCCCTAAGTCAATGGGTTTTTTGAATGGGATTTTGTTTAAATGGCTGAAATAAGTTATGTGGTGAACACAAGCTCAAGACACTTTCACGTTTTATTCTACGACATAAAAGACATCAGTATTATACCACTCATGATTTTTTGAAGCTGTTACGTGTCTTGAAAAAGGCGGTTGCTAACAAGTGGCTAAATGGGACTACAGAGGCTGTCGAGGAGATTAAATGTCATCACGCCAAACAGGTAAACTCAGTCCGCTTTTACAGCCTCATTATGCTCATAATTGAAACTCAAACGTTCTGGGAAAATGTTTAGAGATAAAAACTGAAAGAGTTGTCGGAAGCTTAGTGATGGAGACGTTGTATTCGCAGGGCCGTGGTGTAGTCCGTTTATAGCCTACCTTTAGCTTTCTACTTCAGACGACTGCATTTAGGCTTCAGAATTAATAAAAGTTGTGTTCATCTGATAAATATCTTGATGGACAAAACGTGTAAGTATCATAAACTTATGTTGATCACAGAGCTTGTTTTTTTTTTTTTTTGAGATAATCCAAAAGTCTATGGGAAAATCCTATTGGGTTTTTCTCGAGGGAACCAGTGCGATGCTAATTGCCGGTTGGCCTACAAAATTACGTCATACAAACCCGATTCCAAAAAAGTTGGGACACTGTACAAATTGTGAATAAAAAAGGAATGCAATAATTTACAAATCTCATAAACTTATATTTTATTCACAATAGAATAACATATCAAATGTTGAAAGTGAGACATTTTGAAATGTCATACCAAATATTGGCTCATTTTGGATTTCATGAGAGCTACACATTCCAAAAAAGTTGGGACAGGTAGCAATAAGAGGCCGGAAAAGTTAAATGTACATATAAAGAACAGCTGGAGGACCAATTTGCAACTTATTAGGTCAATTGGCAACATGATTGGGTATAAAAAGAGCCTCTCAGAGTGGCAGTGTCTCTCAGAAGTCAAGATGGGCAGAGGATCACCAATTCCCCCAATGCTGCGGCGAAAATAGTGGAGCAATATCAGAAAGGAGTTTCTCAGAGAAAAATTGCAAAGAGTTTGAAGTTATCATCATCTACAGTGCATAATATCATCCAAAGATTCAGAGAATCTGGAACAATCTCTGTGCGTAAGGGTCAAGGCCGGAAAACTATACTGAATGCCCGTGATCTTCGGGCCCTTAGACGGCACTGCATCACATACAGGAATGCTACTGTAATGGAAATCACAACATGGGCTCAGGAATACTTCCAGAAAACATTGTCGGTGAACACAATCCACCGTGCCATTCGCCGTTGCCGGCTAAAACTCTATAGGTCAAAAAAGAAGCCATATCTAAACATGATCCAGAAGCGCAGGCGTTTTCTCTGGGCCAAGGCTCATTTAAAATGGACTGTGGCAAAGTGGAAAACTGTTCTGTGGTCAGACGAATCAAAATTTGAAGTTCTTTTTGGAAAACTGGGACGCCATGTCATCCGGACTAAAGAGGACAAGGACAACCCAAGTTGTCATCAGCGCTCAGTTCAGAAGCCTGCATCTCTGATGGTATGGGGTTGCATGAGTGCGTGTGGCATGGGCAGCTTACACATCTGGAAAGGCACCATCAATGCTGAAAGGTATATCCAAGTTCTAGAACAACATATGCTCCCATCCCAGACCTTGCATTTTCCAACATGACAATGCCAGACCACATAATGCATCAATTACAACATCATGGCTGCGTAGAAGGATCCGGGTACTGAAATGGCCAGCCTGCAGTCCAGATCTTTCACCCATAGAAAACATTTGGCGCATCATAAAGAGGAAGATGCGACAAAGAAGACCTAAGACAGTTGAGCAACTAGAAGCCTGTATTAGACAAGAATGGGACAACATTCCTATTCCTAAACTTGAGCAACTTGTCTCCTCAGTCCCCAGACGTTTGCAGACTGTTATAAAAAGAAGAGGGGATGCCACACAGTGGTAAACATGGCCTTGTCCCAACTTTTTTGAGATGTGTTGATGCCATGAAATTTAAAATCAACTTATTTTTCTCTTAAAATGATACATTTTCTCAGTTTAAACATTTGATATGTCATCTATGTTGTATTCTGAATAAAATATTGAAATTTGAAACTTCCACATCATTGCAATCTGTTTTTATTCACAATCTGTACAGTGTCCCAACTTTTTTGGAATCGGGTTTGTACCTGCACCACTTTATTGTGGTTTATTTTAACCTATATTTCCCATGGATGTGTCTATTGTGGTCATGATAACATGCCCTCTTCACCTCTGTTGCAGATATTTAAGGAAATTCGAAGTGCAAAATGGCGCATACCAGGACGACTATGACAAAGTGACCTGCGGATTTACCAAAATACAAAAACAATTAAATACATGAATGACTCAAAGGAAGCACAGAAATTAGCCATTTGGAGCCAGTTGCTATCATTTTCCTACCAAGACTTAACGAATCACCCTCCATTAGGCATGATTCAAAATCTCCACAACCGAGGTTATATGAGATTAAATCATACTTACTACTCTCTTCTTTGCTTGTCTCTGCACTCTGTCTTCTAGAGCAGCTGATCTGAAAGGAAAAACAAATTAATTAATATTTCACAAAAAACAGGCAGACAAATAATGATGAATGATTTGTTTTCTTTTTAAGAATGACAGAATGCTGAGTACAATGTACCTGGTGGGTAATAAAATCAAAACCCTTCACAGCCTCAGCAGTTTCAGATGTACACTCTCTTATAAGCATCCCTTTTTACAATTTAATCTTTGTACTTATCTGTAATTAAAAATATATTTTAGAAAATAAACAAAAAGGCAGGTTGTCAAGCTTGAACAAATATAAACACCAATCAACAAACACTAACGTTGCCATAGTTGGCTGGTCAGCTCAGAATCATTTCAAAATTTTCAAAGATCATTTACCTCATTACAATGAAGCCAAATTTTTGGAAATCAGAAATAAATACACAACTACATTTAGCAAATAAAAAAAATGTTAATGTAATGTTGTACATGTTAAAATGACTAATTATGTTTTCTGCCGATGCATTGGACAATATGTTTTATAGTTGTTTTAAGACAGACAAATGTCACCACATCGATTTTAAACAGATTCATTAAAGTCTTTAGAAAAGGACTTTATATGACTACCCAGTGCTTAAGTTGCTAGATATCTAGCTGGTCACAGTATCATGTTAAAAATGCATAGCAGCCCTATCCACCTAGGAAAAAACTAAACAGTGAGCTATTTATTTATGCAAACAGCAACTAAAACTTACCAGTAACTTCTGCGGGCAGTATCTTCATCTCTTCGCGTCTGCTTCGATTTTATGTAGATTTGAAAAGCTTGGCTCTGATTGGTCAAATTTAATGTACGTTAGCTGAAAACGAAAAAGAAGTGCTGTTACACTTTGTGTCAAAAATACGACTGGCACAGAAAGTAACGTTAATTAAATGCAAATCTTACCTGGAGTCACAAAATAATGAGAGATTTATAACCCTCCGATGAAAGACAACTCACCAAAACTGTTCACGTTTCAAAAAGCTCATCGCAAAAACAACAACCAAAAAAACATCGCCAAAGTAATCCATATGAATCACATGGTTTCCTCCAAGTCCTCTGAAGAGACACGATCGCTCTATATAACTTAGTTTAAATTTAGATTTATAATCGCATTCAAGCAACATATGCACGTACAGTTTATCTGATAAACGGAATCTCTGAGGTACGAGTACGAGCTCATTATCATAAGAACCAATCAGAGCCGTTCATCTTGAATCAGGTTTAATCATGTGTGTCATGTGTTGTTTGAATTTAAACAAGTAAAAACAGGGATTATGATGCATTTCAAATAATATGATGTTGAAATCCTTGTGGGAATTTCAGTAGTAGCCTATTACAAACGTATCATGTAATGGACAACAGCCTTTTAAGAAGTAAAAGTGAACAACATATGAATAAGTATGCATATTGCAATGCTTAATAATAGTTGACAAATGTTTATAATACATTATAATTTGGTACATTTTAAATGTTAAATGTTTTTAAAAATATCTTACTTTTGAAAATATTAAAATGATAAATACATAAATATTTAATATACATTGCATTTTATATGTATTATATATTGCCTAAATATATAAATACACTAAAACTTCACTAAAAGTACGCTTGTGTTTAGCATATTTCTTAAAAGTGTAATTAAGCATATATTTATTAACAAAGTATTTCCATTAGCTGCCAGGGCCACCTCATCTGGCCTGCTAGCAACAGCACGAGACTGGGAGTTGAAAGTTGACCTGGGGAAGCAACTGAAATTCCCAGAAGCTGTCGCCACCTCAACACTGCGGCCTGACATGCTATTCATCTCAGAGACCTCCAAGCAGATCGTTCTCCTGGAACTCACCGTACCCTGGGAGGACTGTATTGAGGAGGCCAATGAGAGGAAGAGTGCAAAATACGCTGAGCTAGTGGAGGAGTGCCGGAACAATGGGTGGCGAGCACGGTGTGAGCCCATTGAGGTGGGATGCAGAGGGTTTGCTGGCCAGTCTCTCTGCAGGGCCTATAACATCCTGGGCATCATAGGGGCCAGTAAGCGAAGGGCCATCAAGGAGGTCACGGAGTCAGCAGAAGTTGCCTCAAGGTGGCTGTGGATAAGGAGAGGAGAACCATGGGTGGGGTAGGGCTACCTGGACACAAGCTGGGGCCTGATCAACCCCAGCTGGGTCGCCTGGGTGAGAGTGTATGATGCTTGAAAGACTCGAAACACTCCGTGACCCCAGATAACATCACTGATGATGTGTCCAGGTTGCATCGAGTTGATGTATGTTACAAGCTAGTATACTTTTTAGAAATATATTAAAAAGTACACTTGTGTTTAGCATATTTCTTAAAAGTGTAATTAAGCATATATTTATTACCAAAGTACTTATAGTATACTTTTTAGAAATATATTAAAAGTATGCTTGTGTTTAGCATATTTCTTAAAAGTATAATTAAGCATATATTTATTACCAAAGTACTTCTAATATACTTTTTAGAAATATATTAAAATGCAATTCAATATATTTTTAATGCACTTCAAATAAGCATGTTGGGAATACAAATGTATTATAAACATACTACTTGAATTTCAAGTATATTTTTAATATATTTAATAGTAAGATTTTTTACCTGGGAACTGCTGGCTGCACATCACGTTTGCCGTCACGAGCCACCATAGTGCCGTGACCCGGATGGGAGTGAGGTTTAGGGGGGTGTAATGCACATAGGCCAGTAAGAGCTGTGCATGTAAACCTCACTCCCCTGATCTTAACAGACGCTCTAGCGACTGATGCTAGAGGCTGCGGTGTTTGGCATCCTTGTTAGAGTGCCCGCCTCCCACACTAGAGACTCGAAGCGGTTCAAGTAGGACCAGTTACATTTGGTGTCATTGACCCAGATGGGATTGAGGTTTAGGGGGGTGAGTGTAACTTAGGCCAGTAAAAGCTGTGCATGTAAATCTCACTCCCCTGGCCTCAAGAGGCATTCTAGCGACTGACACTTTAGCATCTTTAGCATCGTTGTTAGCACACCCGTCTCCCACGCCGGAGACGCCACTTAGAATCCCGCTCGGAGCGGGTTGAGTAGGACCGGTTACATTTGGTGCCGTTGACCTGGATGGGAGTGAGTTTTAGGGGGGTGAGTGTAAAGGACATAGGCCAGTAAGAGCTGTGCGTGTAAACCTCACTCCCCTGGCCTCAAGAGACGCTCTAGCGACTTATGCTAGTGGCTGTGGTCTTTAGTGTCCTTGTTAGCACACCTGCCTCCCATGCTGGAGACCCTGGTTTGAATCCCACTCAGAGTGGGACGAATAGGACCAGTTACACTGCTGCATAGGCATTGCACTGTGTTTTGGTATTAAATGACTTGTGGTGTACATTCACCTGCCACAGAGCCGTATGGATTACTTTTATAATGGATGGATGCACTTTTTTGGGCTTCAAACTCAACTTCAAACTTTGGCCGTCACTGCCATTATAAACCTTGGAAGCGTCAGGATATTTATTAATATAACTCTGATTGTGTTCATCAGAAAGAAGAAAGTCATATACACTTAGGATGGCTTGAGGGTAAGTAAATCATGGGGTAATTTTAATTTTAAAGTGAACTAATCCTTTAATTCTTCGTGGCATAGATCAACAAGGTGCTGGAAACGTACAGATACTGGTCCATATTGACATGATAGCATCACACAGTTGCTGCAGATTTGTCGGCTGCACATCCATGATGCAAATTTCTATTTCCACCACATCCCAAAGGTGCTCTATTGGATTGCGATCTGGTGACTGTGAAGGCCATTTGAGAATAGTGTCATGTTCAATAAACCATGATTTGAGCTTTGTGGCATATCCTGCTAGAAGTAGCCTCAGAAGATGGGTACACTGTGGTCATAAAGGGATAGACATGGTCAGCAACAATAATCAGCTAGGCTGTGTGTTTAAAATGAGCCGAGAAATGTGCCAAGAAAATATAGATGTTGATACATGTTGCTGTGGGCTCATCTTGAGTGATATTTTTTACACTTTCATTTTCATTGGAACCACAGTGCTCAAGATGACAGTGCAGTCATACGTTCATTCAAGGCAGTTTCATGGTAGATGCATGTAGTTTCGCAAAAGCAAATATGGCTTACAGTATGTATTAATATTACAGTATTAAGGCTTAAATAATGCAGATTTATCTTATGTCCAGTCTTTTAAAGATGTGGGTTTATGCTTCAAAATACAAGGAATAATATAAACATCAAAAACCCTAAAGCAACACTGCTGAGCAACAAACTCTAAGAACAGACTGTGGTATGCTGTTGGGCTAGAATAAATGGACCGAAGGTGCTTGTGATATCAGTGGCACTGCAGGCACAGCTTGTTCAGAGAAGAGCCAAAGCCAAAACAAGATACAGCAGTATCCAAGATGCAGCTCTTGCGAATAACTGACAAAAAAACACAGATCAGCAACAAAAATGTCTCTTAACTAGTTAGAGAGTCCTTTAACTTAATAAAATAATATTATACACATGAATTGGATTGAAAATATAGACATAAAAGCAATAATTACAATATATAAAGATTATAAAGATTAAATAAGATTATCAGGAAGTCAAAAGAAACCTACCTCTCCCATTCAGTTACAATGCAAAAGGGAAGAGGAGGAGACAGAACAGGAAGTTATGTTGATTCGGGACATCACAACAAAAGGGGAAAGCACTCATTTCGATCAGGCAGCCACATCAGGTATATGTAAATGAACAATTTAGTGTGAATTCTACTAAACAATACATACATTTATCAGTATAATTTCTATATATGTTACAGCAGCATCAGCTTGTTGTTCTTCACACATTTTAGTGCAGCTCATTCTAAACAGCTTACAAGTTAGCCTACAATATACAGTGGGGAGAACAAGTATTTGATATACTGCCAATTTTGCAGGTTTGCCCACTTACAAAGCATGTAGAAGTTTGTAATTTTTATCATAAGTACTCTTCAACTGTGAGTGACGGAATCTAAAACAAAAATCCAGAAAATCACATTGTATGATTTTTAAGTAATTAATTTGCATTTTATTGCATGACATAAGTATTTGATACATCAGAAAAGCAGAACTTAATATTTGGTACAGAAACCTTTGTTTGCAATTACAGAGATCATATGTTTCCTGTAGTTCTTGACCAGGTTTGCACACACTGCAGCAGGGATTTTGGCCCACTCCTCCATACAGACCTTCTCCAGATCCTTCAGGTTTCGGGGCTGTCGCTGGGCAATACGGACTTTCAGCTCCCTCCAAAGATTTTCTATTGGGTTCAGGTCTGGAGACTGGCTAGGCCACTCCAGGACCTTGAGATGCTTCTTACGGAGCCACTCCTTAGTTGCCCTGGCTGTGTGTTTCGGGTCGTTGTCATGCTGGAAGGCCCAGCCACGACCCATCTTCAATGCTCTTACTGAGGGAAGGAGGTTGTTGGCCAAGATCTCGCGATACATGGCCCCATCCATCCTCCCCTCAATACGGTGCAGTCGTCCTGTCCCCTTTGTAGAAAAGCATCCCCAAAGAATGATGTTTCCACCTCCATGCTTCACGGTTGGGATGGTGTTCTTGGGGTTGTACTCATCCTTCTTCTTCCTCCAAACACGGCGAGTGGAGTTTAGACCAAAAAGTTTTTGTCTCATCAGACCACATGACCTTCTCCCATTCCTCCTCTGGATCATGGTCATTGGCAAACTTCAGACGTGCCTGGACATGCGCTGGCTTGAGCAGGGGGACCTTGCGTGCGCTGCAGGATTTTAATCCATGACGGCGTAGTGTGTTACTAATGGTTTTCTTTGAGACTGTGGTCCCAGCTCTCTTCAGGTCATTGACCAGGTCCTGCCGTGTAGTTCTGGGCTGATCCCTCACCTTCCTCATGATCATTGATGCCCCACGAGGTGAGATCTTGCATGGTGCCCCAGACCGAGGGAGATTGACCGTCATCTTGAACTTCTTCCATTTTCTAATAATTGCGCCAACAGTTGTTGCCTAATCACCAAGCTGCTTGCCTATTGTCCTGTAGCCCATCCCAGCCTTATGCAGGTCTACAATTTTATCCCTGATGTCCTTACACAGCTCTCTGGTCTTGGCCATTGTGGAGAGGTTGGAGTCTGTTTGATTGAGTATGTGGACAGGTGTCTTTTATACAGGTAACAAGTTCAAACAGGTGCAGTTAATACAGGTAATGAGTGGAGAACAGGAGGGCTTCTTAAAGAAAAACTAACAGGTCTGTGAGAGCCGGAATTCTTACTGGTTGGTAGGTGATCAAATACTTATGTCATGCAATAAAATGCAAATTAATTATTTAAAAATCATACAATGTGATTTTCTGGATTTTTGTTTTAGATTCCGTCTCTCACAGTTGAAGAGTACCTATGATAAAAATTACAGACCTCTACATGCTTTGTAAGTAGGAAAACCTGCAAAATCGGCAGTGTATCAAATACTTGTTCTCCCCACTGTATAAGATGCAAAGCCATCATTATTCAAATACAATTCATTCAGCAATGCATAAAATAATTCAGGCAGTACCTTCATCATCCTAATTATTTTTTGTTAAACTGACCATTTGAAATAAGAAAACTCACTAAATAAAACCATTGTGCAATTAATTTAATGAATGATGTGATTTCTTCGTATGTAATCTTTACCCCAATGACAGGTATATTATAAATCTACCTGTCAGACCCATTTGACACAAAAAAGCGTCAAAATAAAAGAGTTTTATTAAAGATTTAAATTCAATTAGAGACAATATCCTTTATACTTCCTTTGTTCCTATCGGTTCTTATACCTTAATCATTTTGACCTGCAGACTTTCAGGACAAAGTTGCTGCTGCTCCCTAATTTTGCAAGGAAATGAAAGATCATTATTGCTTATTAGACCAGTTACTGGAGTCTTAATAGATTTTTGATTGACTGGCCTAAAGTAAATGTAGGTAGCAGGAGCTACAATTAAAAATTAGACAGCTTATTGTGTTAGTTTTGTTTTCCAACACATTTCACTGCATTACTGTATATGCAACAAATCAAATTTTGAACTTTCAGGTTGCCTAAACCAGGGGCATCTATCACAACACATTACTGCCATCAGGTGGTGAAATGCAAACGTTAGCAGCCACAGTAATGTAATAACATGCATTTCCACAGCTTGTAGTTGATTTTCATTTTTTCCGTTTTATTTCATTTTTTGAAAGATTTGATATGTTAAAATTATATAGGCCTATACCTTAATATAGTCAAATAAAGTTAGCCGTTTGTCTACATATATTTTGGTTCTTAAAGGGTTAGTTCACCCAAAAAAAAAAAAAAAACGTAATTAATTACTCACCCTCATGTCGTTCCAAACCTGTAAGACCTTCGTTCATCTTCGGAACACAATGAAGATATTTTTGATGAAATCCGAGAGCTCTCTGACCCCTCCATAGACAGCTATTTAATTACCACTTTCAAGGTCAAGAAAGGTAGTAAAGACATTGTTAAAATAGTCCATGTGACTCCAGTGGTTCAACCTTAATTTTCTGAAGCGACGAGAATACTTTTTGTGTGCAAAAAAAACCTAACAAAAATAACGAATTAATTCAACAATTTCTTCTAGTCTATGTCAGACTCTTACACTGTTGATGTAAACAGTGCAGACTTCATAGTTCTACGGCAGAACGACTCGTGCGCATGCATCGTGGCGCTCACGATTAAAAATTAAGGTTGAACCACTGGAGTCACATGGACGATTTTAACCATGTCTTTACTACCTTTCTTGACCTTGAAAGAGCTCTCGGATTCCATCAAAAAATGTCTTGAGGGCAAGTAATTAATGACAGAATTTTAATTTTGGGGTGAACTAACCCTTTAAATAAATGTAGTTTTCTTTTAGGATGGCACAATGCAAGCAAACCAAAAAAACCTTTGAGTCCTTTAACCTTTGTTACTACATGATTTATATCTATTTAACTTACATGGTCGCCAATCAATGTGGTTGCCACAAGGCCATACTGTACATAAATCCTCACAGAATACTTTCTTATTGTGTCGAGCAGCACAGGGGTATTTCAAAACACTGGCACATTGTTTTCAGCTGATTTACTTCGCTCTCATGTTTTCGCTGAAGTGTTTTCCTGAGTGAGATCTGTGTCTCTCTCCTGTCTCTCTCCTGTGTCTGCCTGAGAAATGTCTCTTATTTTCCCACCAGTATTACGATATGTCCCGCCTCCTGAGGTCGGATTGGCTTTGGGGAGACGATGGCACTCAGCGATTGGTCAATTGAGGCGTCACTCATACAATAGACCGCCTTCTGCGTGCGCAGTGTCTCACTGCTGATGGCGCTGTAAACACAGTGACGCGGCGTTGCGTGGCCCAGCAAATCACAGATTACGGTTGTATATGTATGGACGAGTGCTAGAGACGCTATTCACGTCCACAGCTTCATATGCAATCACATAAACAAAAGACACGCGAGGACTGCTCGTCGGAGGTGCAATGGCAAGGAAAAGTGCAATTCCTCCTTCATACTATGGTAAGAGAGCAGCAGTTTGTGAAGCGCTTGAAATCAAGTTTTTGCAGTGAGACCAGTGACAAAGGGAACTGACCTAGCGATGCTGGTGTCAACCCGAATCTTTATTTTAAGTGTTTGGCTGTTTTCTCTCGCAGTTAATATTTTAAGAACATCTATGCAGAACAAAAGCTCAACTGATATGTTTTCATTCAGATCTGAATTACTTTGTTGTTGCAAAACTGGATGACGTGCAGACAAAACGCAGATTCGAATTCTGAATTCGGAAAGGATTTCATTGTTATGTCATAGAAGTTAACGGTAAAGTTACCAATAAGAGCAATAATTGGAATAATAGAAAACATGGTGTTTACTCCGCAGGTTTTGCCATATTGAGAAGGTTTTGTGTCTCTGTGCTGTGTAAGCCCTCATATTACGGTACTCCTATAGTACACAATGTAGACCTTAAAATAACTGTTTGCTATTTACTGAAGTTGACGTATTTAGAGTTTTTAAAGATGCACTCAATATTGCAAATTATGGGAGTTGAACACATAAACAAATGCATGGCACTTTTAAGAAATATGATCAAATTACTCAGATAACTATAACGGTAAATATTTTAGCATACACACTAACAGACGATAACGTTCCGTTTATTATAAAAGCACGATATGTCATCTGCCGCTTTAAAGTCGTTTGGATTCTGATTAACTGTCAATATTTTTATCGTAAAAATCGTTCTGAAAGTGATTCCAATTATATTGTTCCTCTGTGTCTTTATCATTATAGCTGTGGCATGGACTTCCCTATTGTCATATAATTAGAACAGTTATTAAAATTTTATAGTTACAGTTATCGTCCTTGGTGTGAACAGCCCTTTATACAACTGTTTTATTCTACATGGAGTGGGTCGCCCCCTAATGACCGCCGCCATGTTGCCATCACATGACCAGTTGCTCCACTGCTTTAAAAGCTCAAGCTCTTTAAAGTTGGCTGTATTTGATTGCCTTTCACTTTTTTATCGTTCATGAGCTGAAAAAAAAAAGTTATGCAAGTGATCCTAATGATATTGTACCTTCGTGTCGTTAACGTTGTATGACGTGATTAATTTGCTGGAGTCGCTGTTTGTAGTCGGCATGTTGCTAATAATTTTTAAGGCTGAATCCAAAAATGTGTTATACACTCATGAATGTGTTTATTATGAGACAGAGAAAAGCAGTCCAAAAACCACATACAGATAAATGTAAACCAGAACTCTTTGAGAATGTAGTCTAGATTTACTTCACATTCCTCCATAGTCATCAGAGACGTTTCACATTGTTCTGGAAACCAATCGTTCACAATCCCCCATGAGCTTGAGCAGAGCACTTATAGTCCCCCTAGACATTTAACACTACTGCGTTAAATATTTTTCAGAGGCAATCTATCTAATTATAACGCATAATCATGCCAAAGGGATGCATCTGGTATGCCTACACACCCACAGCCATTCAGCATAACCATCCAAATAGAGTTGTAATTATTATCATGTGATATACTGCATCTGAAACTCTATTTTTAAAGCCTAGATGCCTCACCATGGCAGTGCTGTTGAAGTGTCAAAGAACGAAGTTTTCTTTGTCACGTAAATTGTGCAGGGAGCAGCTGTTTCTTTGACTCACTTGGGGAGGGTCAAGATCTTTGGCCTTTTGCCTCATGTATTGTTAAGTTCCCACGAGCCACTTATCAATCACAACTGTTGTCAGCTAGAATTGGGAAATAGTCTGTGGAGAGATATCCAAATCAAGAGGAAAAAAACATCAGATATGATGTGGAGGCATATGGTTGTTTTAAAGCAGCTTGTGTTTTTTTGTCAGTGCATCCATCTGGCATCTGGTTCATTTCCAAATTTTGAAAGGGATTCTGGTATTTTTTCCGTGTTTTTTTTTTTTTTTTTTTTTTTTTTTTTTTTGGTTCTTGTGTGGTTGTTATCACGGCAGTGGGAGTATATGATATGATATACTGATATGATTTACAAAGGTCTATAATTTCAGTTAATTTAAAGCTGAACTGTTTGGTTTCAAATGTCTGGGGCAGTGGAGCATTTGAATAGGGATGGAGCTTTGGCTGACCTATGTTTGGGTCAGGTGTTCTGTCTGATTGAGCATCTCAACTGCAATCCAGAACTGTTCGCTGAGAGAGAAAAAACATGAAATAGAGACACATAGACTCTCTACACTGTAAGAAAACATTTCCTTTCAATCCTTTCAAACTCAATGCAATTCAACAATTCAAAAGATGGATAAAACAAATAAATTGAAAATTCCTTCAGTACATTGTCATTATTTGCTCAAACTCATGTCGTTCCAATGACTTTCTTTCTTCTCTGAAATACAGTTTATGTAAAATCAATAAAATCAGTATATGAAAGTAGTACCCATGGACAAAATATTTACCATAAAGGTATCATAAAAGTTGTCCATCCATATGACTTATGGACTATTTTCCAAGTCTTCTGAAGTCATACAGTGGCTTTGTGTGAGGAAAAGACTGAAATTTAAAGGGATAGTTCACCCCAAAATGAAAATTCTGCCATTAATTACTCACCCTCACGTTGTTCCAAACCCGTAATACTTGTGTCTTCCACAAATGAAGATATATTCAATGAACACAACTACACAACTACCACTTTGACATTTCAAAAAGTTCATAAAGAGATCGTAAAACGAATCCATATGAATTGAGTTTAGTCCAAATTTTCTGAAGAGACACGATCACTTTATATGACGAGCAGATTGACTAAACCACTCAAACCACTTTTTGAAGCGTCAAAGTGTCAGTTGTGTAGCTGTCAATGGAGGACTTCATTAATTTTGCTCAGATTTCATTAAAAATATCTTCATTTGTGTTCCGAAGATGAACAAAAGTCTTATGGGTTTGGAACGACACGAGGGTAATTACTGAAAGAATTTTCATTTTTGGGTGATATAACCCTTTAAGTCATAATTCTCCTTCGCTATAGTTGGATATAGTGGTGTTCGGATACCCTGTTGCGATTAAACCCTTTATACTTAATATTTTGTTATCGACAGATAATTCTGGTTAAATAAGATTGAGCAAATTTGTCTTTCAAGCTCTTAGCAAGAACTAGAGTAGCTGAATTGCATTGGGTTCCCAGCCCCATGCAGATGTAAATTTTTTATTTATTTATTTATTTTTTAATAAAAGCCTCCCTCTGGATGCGGAAGGATCTTATTAACAGTTCCTCAACAGGACGATATTCCCTTAAGGACCGAAAGCAAATTATATTCCTGCTTCAGAAGTTTCTACAAGAGGTACATTAAAGATGCCTGCAATTATGTAGCTAATAGAGAGGACAGTCTGTGCATTTATGTGGGACCAGATAGTCTCTCGGTATTGTTATTCACTGCGGTACAAAGCGGCTCTCAGTGGCACATGCCATAGTCCACCATAGAGTTCAGAATGAGCTCTCTACTGTGTGCCTGGGACATTAACAATGACAAATTCTACTGAAGCTCCACGCTAAGGGATGAATGGCTCATAATGGGTGTCATCTCCCTTTCCAGTGCCTTTATAAATTACTAGGAAGTTGTATAGGTTCCGCTAATGGAACCTATATGAAAGACTGCACCTGTATAAAAGACTAGTTACAAAAGCATCATCTTTGGGTCTTGATCCAAGCTGATTTTGAATGCATTCCAAAAAAACAATGTGTGACTTTAAATGTAGGTAGACATTTTTGTCAATGCTGTGGTGGAAATCACTCATTCATGTCAGTCCAGTCTTTTTATCACTATTGTAAGGCTTTAAAACACTTGAAATAAAGTGCAAGTATATAGACCACTTTTATACTTCTATGGTGATTTTTTTTTGTGCCCTTTTTGAAGCTTAAAAGCTTCAGTACCCATTTATTGTAATTGCATGGAAAGAATTTCCAGTCTTCAGAATTAATTTTTTTCCCTATAGAAGATAGAAAGTTATGCAGGATTAGAACAACATGAGAATGAGTAAATGGAAAACATAAATTATATTTTAAATTAATTTTAAATAAATTAAATTATTTTTTATATAATTATAAAAATTACAGGTGTTGATGTCTCCTAAAGGTTCTAAAGGTTTTTTGTTGTTGTGTATCTCAGGAACAAACTGTGGTAGGACTGCAAAAAAAGCTGCTGAAAAAAGCATATATTGATTAACAAATTTTTTTCTGGATTTCTGTTTTACATTACACAAACTCGTTACTGTGAACTTGTTTCATAATTGATTAACTTTGCCTCGTTGACACAGTTACGGAACGGAATTAAAACAACATTGAACTAAATTGGGCTGAATTATGTAAACCCGAATGCTCAAAATAATTAATGAATTTGAGTAGGGTAGACTTAAATTAAACAAATTAGTTCAATCAAATTAACTTTTATGAGTATTTAGAACTTTCTTTTTCTTTTGAGTTCACAAAACTGACACATTTTAAGTAATCTGAATTGTTTCATTGTTTTGAGTTTTATGAACTTGTTTCATTTAATTTAGACAAACTTAAATTTAACTGAAACTGTGCTGGGATTTCTATTTCCCAGCATGCTTTGCCATGACACTCAAAAGGGAGAATAAATGCTAAAATTAAGTCTCATATATATATATATACACTCACCTAAAGGATTATTAGGAACACCATACTAATACTGTGTTTGACCCCCTTTCGCCTTCAGAACTGCCTTAATTCTACGTGGCATTGATTCAACAAGGTGCTGAAAGCATTCTTTAGAAATGTTGGCCCATATTGATAGGATAGCATCTTGCAGTTGATGGAGATTTGTGGGATGCACATCCAGGGCACGAAGCTCCCGTTCCACCACATCCCAAAGATGCTCTATTGGGTTGAGATCTGGTGACTGTGGGGGCCATTTTAGTACAGTGAACTCATTGTCATGTTCAAGAAACCAATTTGAAATGATTCGAGCTTTGTGACATGGTGCATTATCCTGCTGGAAGTAGCCATCAGAGGATGGGTACATGGTGGTCATAAAGGGATGGACATGGTCAGAAACAATGCTCAGGTAGGCCGTGGCATTTAAACGATGCCCAATTGGCACTAAGGGGCCTAAAGTGTGCCAAGAAAACATCCCCCACACCATTACACCACCACCACCAGCCTGCACAGTGGTAACAAGGCATGATGGATCCATGTTCTCATTCTGTTTACGCCAAATTCTGACTCTACCATCTGAATGTCTCAACAGAAATCGAGACTCATCAGACCAGGCAACATTTTTCCAGTCTTCAACTGTCCAATTTTGGTGAGCTCGTGCAAATTGTAGCCTCTTTTTCCTATTTGTAGTGGAGATGAGTGGTACCCGGTGGGGTCTTCTGCTGTTGTAGCCCATCCGCCTCAAGGTTGTGCGTGTTGTGGCTTCACAAATGCTTTGCTGCATACCTCGGTTGTAACGAGTGGTTATTTCAGTCAAAGTTGCTCTTCTATCAGCTTGAATCAGTCGGCCCATTCTCCTCTGACCTCTAGCATCAACAAGGCATTTTCGCCCACAGGACTGCCGCATACTGGATGTTTTTCCCTTTTCACTCCATTCTTTGTAAACTCTAGAAATGGTTGTGCGTGAAAATCCCAGTAACTGAGCAGATTGTGAAATACTCAGACCGGCCCGTCTGGCACCAACAACTATGCCATGCTCAAAATTGCTTTAATCACCTTTCTTTCCCATTCTGACATTCAGTTTGGAGTTCAGGAGATTGTCTTGACCAGGACCACACCCCTAAATGCATTGAAGCAACTGCCATGTGATTGGTTGATTAGATAATTGCATTAATGAGAAATTGAACAGGTGTTCCTAATAATCCTTTAGGTGAGTGTATATATGTATATATACAGCTCTGGAAAAAATTAAGAGACCACTTAACATTGAGAAATCAATGTTAAGTGGTCTCTTAATTTTTTACAGAGCTGTATATATTATGGTATCAGTTATATAATGTTTTTTTGTGCAAGATTAATGTTAAGTGGGATATTTAGTAGTGTGTAATGTTTTGAATATATTTAAATTGAGATTACAGGATAATTTTAAGTTAAATGTATTAATTAACTTACTCAGATTTTTCAAGTTAAGAGTAATTAAAATGTACGCGTACAAAATAAAAATCTGCCACCCCTGAAATCAAAATTTAAGTTTTTTAGCTTTTAGTATGAATATGTTAGCCTTAAGGTTATGAATAAGCTGGTTCCAAAACAATGACAAAATTCGCATTTAGGAGATATAAGCATTCAAAACTTAGTCTCTCACTTCCGCTAAAATGGGTCACGGATTTGTGGACTTCAGCTTCTTATCACATCTTCTGTCCGATCAAATGCTCTCTAGAATCTGAAGTGTCCCGCCCCCGAAATAGACACTGAAGCTGCGGCTGAACTCTGTCACTTGTGCACACATTTACTATTTTCTACATGGTGAATGGCACATAGTGCACTATATAGGGGATAGAGAACGATTCAGACAGTGTAAATAGGCTTTCAGTTAAGGCGAATGAAGTCTGGTTTCATGTTAGTTTCATGCGCACGGCGCACCGCCGCAGCGCACACACACACACACACACAGTCTGCTCCGGTCCAGAGACATGAGAGCACAGAGCAGATCACATGCACGAGTCAGCGCAGACAGCAAAACATATCGGACCCATTTGAATTCTGCACAGAATTCTGTATTTCAAAGCGATATGGAGGAGATTAGGAGGAGAAACGGTTAGAGACTAGGATGGAAACTGCGGCTTTACTGAGCTAAAAAGGCTCAAGTCAAACTGTGATATAAACAAAACACTATTGGCTGTTTTAAAAAAGGGGAGCAGTTTAAAAAAGGGGAAAAAGGGTGTCCCACCCTGTCTTTCTGTTTCAGGGGAAATTACGTCAACACATTGAATAATGCTGCGCATTTCAAGGCACTTCAGTGAACCTTTAAACTTTGAATTGCTTAACTTAAAATTTTTGATGTACTGTCGTCTACTTGCCTACTTAGAATAAGGATATTGTTTGCACTGCTCACTGAGAGACAGAACATGTTATCAATATGTTTTGGGAAACTTTCCTGTTTAGAGCTAGAGTTCGACCAACTTCAACCTTGAATGAGCCATGTATCCTGTGTGTGCGCTAGTATTCTTTGTTACAGATCAGTATTGGTGGGGTGAACAACTGGCATCTTGAGGAGACAGAATTACTTGTATTCCTCGACAAGCTGGCGCCTAGAAACGCAGTTTTGCGACCTGGAAGGTCACTCGTGTCTAAACCAGAGGCCTTGGTGTCAGCTGTGTAGTCGATGCTCCTGTCTATCAGTCCATGTGTGTTTATCTATTTCTTAGCCAATAAGAATCATTCAACCTGCGGTAGTGACGTAGATGTAAGGTATATTTGTGGTGGAAAATGATTGTGTGAAAATTGTGGTGTGGCCTACGAACTCCTTGTGAGTGTTGAAGATAGCTTCTGTTGATGAAACTGCAAACTATTCTTCAGTAAAAATTTTCTTCAGTTGACTGCACTTCTGACTCCTGGTCTTCATTCAACATACAGTGGGGAGAACAAGTATTTGATACACTGCCGATTTTGCAGGTTTGCCCACTTACAAAGTATGTAGAGGTCTGTAATTTTTATCATAGGTACTCTTCAACTGTGAGTTACGGAATCTAAAACAAAAATCCAGAAAATCACATTGTATGATTAAGTAATTAATTTGCATTTTATTGCATGACATAAGTATTTGATACATCAGAAAAGCAGAACTTAATATTTGGTACAGAAACCTTTGTTTGCAATTACAGAGATCACATGTTTCTTGTAGTTCTTGACCAGGTTTGCACACACTGCAGCAGGCATTTTGGCCCACTCCTCCATACAGACCTTCTCCAGATCCTTCAGGTTTCGGGGCTGTCGCATGGTGCCCCAGACCGAGGGAGATTGACTGTCATCTTGAACTTCTTCCATTTTCTAATAATTGCGCCGACAGTTGTTGCCTTCTCACCAAGCTGCTTACCTATTGTCCTGTAGCCCATCCCAGCCTTGTGCAGGTCTACAATTTTATCCCTGATGTCCTTACACAGCTCTCTGGTCTTGGCCATTGTGGAGAGGTTGGAGTCTGTTTGATTGAGTGTGGACAGGTGTCTTTTATACAGGTAACGAGTTCAAACAGGTGTAGTTAATACAGGTAATGAGTGGAGAACAGGAGGGCTTCTTAAAGGAAAAACTAACAGGTCTGTGAGAGCCAGAATTCTTACTGGTTGGTAGGTGATCAAATACTTATGTCATGCAATAAAATGCAAATTAATTATTTAAAAATCATACAATGTGATTTTCTGGATTTTTAGTTTCCGTCTCTCACAGTTAAAGTGTACCTATGATAAAAATTACAGACTTCTACATGCTTTGTAAGTAGGGAAACCTGCAAAATCGGCAGTGTATCAAATACTTGTTCTTCCCACTGTATCTGGTCCTCGGGTCTTTAACTGTACATTCCCCTACAACAGTGTGTTTATTTTCCTGTTTATTAATTTAAAACCTCAAAATAATTGCTGCATGATGTAGGGGTGTGTGATAATTGTCTGCCTAATTGGGATTGAACAGTCAAATACACACACTTAATGTGTTTACTAAACAGGGCAAATTAGCGTGAGAGCGCAATTCCAAAAAAACACTGGGAGTGAAAAGTTCTGCACGTGATCTACTGACGACGTGCAAATTAAAGAACACAGACGCAGCCGGATCATTTCCATAATGACCAACACAATATACCAGTTAGCGTCTGGCTTAAGATGTGCTTTTTTTGGATGGTAAATAATGGCGCAAACATCAGTAAATCGACAAGGGCAAACCTTAGTAAATTACCTTGCATGATTCATTTAAGTACTCTCCTCCTATAAATTTTACGTCTGAAAGGGAAACTCTTACAAATGCATATGCAATAAGGTCAGCCGCAAAAATAACTGCCCACGCCTTTTCAACGCTAATTTTTCACTGCGTGTCTTTAGTAAATCCTGACAGTAGTTTTTTAACGGCAAAAGAGAGTTTGCGCTGGCGCAAGCTGTTAGTAAATCTGGCCCTTAGGTGTCAAAATGCCTGTCTTTGTGAGTATCGTCGTAAACAGTCATTTATGTCTTAAATAAATGTAAACAGTTGAGAAAGAAAACGCATGTGTATCAGTATATTCGGTCTTAAAGTGACAGCAGCCTAATAAACCTGCTGCTGTCTGTCATTAATATTAATCAAACAACAAAAGATAAAGAGAAATTTTCTTACTGCTCTTGACTGAATCACTTTTGTAAGTTTAATAAGAATACATTTCTATTTAATTAAACTGTGAAGACTATGCAGTGTTTTTGTACATTTAATTACTTTATACAATTTGTGTAGTATTTCTTATATAAGTTTTTCAGGTAGGTCCATATTATTTGTGTCTACTTGTATTATTTGTTCTATTGTAGATTTGTCCTATTTCTTAATTATTGTCTGTTCTTATTTTATCACTGATTTATTACTTGTTTTCAGTAAGCTTGAGGCTAGTATTGGGTTTTTTTTGTAATATTGAAATTGGTGACAAGAATTATGAAATTTCAATGGTATCAAAAATGTTGATATCATAACCTTATTTAAAGCATAGTTAACTGATATTGTGATATATATCATTATCGTGAAAATAAAACTCATATCGCCCACCCCTTATGCCTCTGGATGTAAAGACGCAAATCACATTTCAGACAGTATCCAGGTCAGGAGTCATATTCACACTCACACTCACACTGTCAATGTCTATGCTGTCCGCCTGGTGCTCAAGGCTAAAGCTGGTGTCCTTGAGAGATCTGCAAGCAGTTTTACTCATTTGAACAGGCACTGGCAAGACTTTATGCATTACATGTACTTTGTGATGGGGACTGAGCAACAGAACAACAGTAATATACAAACAGCCATGTTTGTATATTACACCTTTAAAGGATTAGTTCACTTCAAAATGAACATTTCCTGATAATTTACTCACCCCCATGCCATCCAAGATGTTCATGTCTTTCTTTCTTCAGTGGAAAAGAAATTAAGTTTTTTGATGAAAACATTTCAGGATTTTTCTCCACACAATGGACTTCAATGGCAACCAAAATGTTGAAGGTCCAAATCAATGCAGTTTCAAAGGGCTTCAAAGGGCTCTGCACGATCCCAGCTGAAGAATAGGGTCTTATCTAGCGAAACCATCAGTCATTTTCTAAAAATAAAATAAAAAATAATATACTTTACCCTAAATTGCTCATCTTGCGCTGCTCTGCGCCACACCATGGATTGCGCAATCACGTCGGAAAGGTCACATGTTTACAAAGCGCAGGTGTGAAGGCTAATACAAACATCCTTTAGCAAAAAGAGGTTAAACTACGATGTCGGACGATTTTGAAGTTGGAGATGGAGTTTTTTTGATTTTGTAAAGGGCGTTTGTATTAGTCTTCGCATGTTCGCTTGGGGCGGTACTTCCACCTACGTCTAGCGTGACCTTTCTGACATGATTGCGCAATCCGTGGCACGTCGCAGAGCAGCGCAAGATGAGCAATTTAGGTTAAAAAGTATATAAATGTTTATTTATATACGATGGTTTCGCTAGATAAGACCCTATGCCTCGTCTGGGATCGTGCAGAGCCTCTGAAGCCCTTCGAAGCCCTTTAAAACTGCATTGATTTGGACCTTTAACATTTTGGTTGCCATTGAAGTCCATTATGTTAAGAAAAATCCTGGAATGTTTTTCTCAAAAACGTAATTTCTTTTCGACTGAAGAAAGAAAGACTCGAACATCTTGGATGAGATAGGGGTGAGTAAATTATCAGGAAATTTTCATTTTAAAGTGAACTAATCCTTTAAGTACTTGTTTTACATAAAGGTGCCAGAATTGCCTCCAATTACTGTAAATTGAAATGTAACTACATCAAGTGTTGGTATTATCACACAATAAATTAACAGAGTAGAAACAACTGAAGTGCTTTCTCTGTTGTCATTAATTAACAGCTCTCATTTGAATAACCAGTTTGGTGATAAATTAAGAACAGCCCTTTGATTAGACATAGTAATGAAGCAGCCACATGAAAAGTAAAGCACTTAAACTCCAATCCTCTTATTTGATTATAGGCCAGTGATAACCAGCAAAACATGAGTCTAAAGGGAGGGGAGTTTCCTGCCTCACCAATCTGCTCTGTCTGTCACTCTCTTCACTTCGCCTGTCCATCTGTCCCTGACGGTTTGTGTGTCTGTCTCGCTGTCTGTCACTCGGTGACTGTGATGACATCCAAGTTAAGCTTGAGTCAGAGAAAATATTTTATGTGTGTCTTATAGTACCCAGTTCCCACAGATTAGAGATAACAATAAATGTTGCATATAATAGTGTGACCATTTTTGTGTGCTCATATACACTATATTGCCAAAAGTTTTAGGACGCCTGCCTTTACATGCACATGAACTTTAATGACATCCCATTCTTAATCCATAGGGTTTGATATGGAGTTGGCTCGCCCTTTGCAGCTATAACAGCTTCAACTCTTCTGGGAAGGCTTTCCCCAAGGTTTAGGAGTGTATTTATGGGAATTTTTGACCATTCTTCTAGAAGCGCATTTGTGAGGTCAGGCACTGATGTTGGGCGAGAAGGCCTGGCTCCCAGTCTCCGCTCTAATTCATCCCAAAGGTGTTCTATCGGTTTAAGGTCAGGACTCTGTGCAGGTCAGTCAAGTTCCTCCACACCAAACTCGCTCATCCATGTCTTTATGGACCTTGCTTTGTGCACTGGTGCGCAGTCATGTTGGAACAGGAAGGGGCCATCCCCAAACTGTTCCCACAAAGTTGGGAGCATGAATTTGTCCAAAATGTCTTGGTATGCTGAAGCATTAAGAGTTCCTTTCACTGGAACTAAGGGGCCAAGCCCAACCCCTGAAAAACAACCCCACACCATAATCCCCCCTCCACCAAACTTTACACTTGGCACAATGCAGTCAGGCAAGTACCGTTATCCTGGCAACCGCCAAACCCAGACTCGTCCATCGGCTTGCCAGACAGAGAAGCGTGATTCATCACTCCAGAGAACACGTCTCCACTGCTCTAGAGTCCAGTGGCGGCGTGCTTTACACCACTGCATCTGACGCTTTGCATTGCACTTGGTGATGTAAGGCTTGGATGCAGCTGCTCGGCCATGGAAACCCATTCCATGAAGCTCTCTACGCACTGTTCTTGAGCTAATCTGAAGGCCACGCGAAGTTTGGAGGTCTGTAGCTATTGAATCTGCAGAAAGTTGGCGACTTATGCGCACTGTGCACCTCAGCATGCGCTGACCCCTCTCTGTGATTTTATGTGGCCTACCACTTCGTGGCTGAGTTGCTGTTGTTCCCAATTGCTTCCATTTTGTTATAATACCACTAACAGTTGACCGTGGAATATTTAGTAGTGAGGAAATTTCATGAATGGACTTATTGCACAGGTGGCAACCTATCACGGTACCACGCTTGAATTCACTGAGCTCCTGAGAGCGACTCATTCTTTCACAAATGTTTGTAGAAGCAGTCTGCATGCCTAGGTACTTGATTTTATACACCTTTGGCCATGGAAGTGATTGGAACACCTGAATTTAATGATTTGGAGGGGTGTCCCAATACTTTTGGCAATATAGTGTATGGTAGCAAACACAGCACACAAAAATGCTGAAATTTTTAAATTATATAATTTTACAGATTTAATGACATTTGCTGAAAACCCACATATTGACGAACCACTCATCTGTTTCCTCTAGATTTATGTTTAGCATTTGCACAGAATGTTTATTTATTTAGTTAATTATTTATCCAGTTGTACATTTAATTTATAGCAATTTTAGCAGTTTGTTAATTAATATAAAACTGACCATTTTCAGGCAATTCATTTGAGGTCATGATTGAGATGCAGCATATGTAAGGGACTTGTTTGTGACTTAATGCCATGGGGTGGGAACTCCATGTTCTGGTAGGAAGAGGAAAACGTAACCACACAGAGTTTCCATTCGCCCAAACTCACACTGTCTGCACCTGCACGCCTTCCCAGGCTGTTCCTTATGGAGAAACACTGAAAGAGGCTTGTGTTATGCAGCAAGGCCTGCAAGACACTGCTCTCAGTGTGTGAACTCATGTGTGTACATGGAGAAAAAAAAAAAGGCTTAGTGGAAGTAGAGGATGAGAGGAAGAGGTATCGAGAAGGAGATGAGACTTCACTGAGCAGTTCAAGGAAGGAACTACTGTACCCCGCTACATCTGAAGCCAAAAACGATGACACATTTGGATTGTGCTTTCTAAAGAGTAACAGTTGCTTTCTGTGCCAGTGCATTCTCATCTCATCTCGAAAAACAAGTGGAAGAGAGGGGAAAACAGAATAAATCTCTGACAAGAGTGAATTTTATAACTCCAGTCCAAAAAGAGGATCTCGTTGTACAGGCTTTTAACTGGAACAAGAAAATTATATGTGTATAGTCACTTGAATTGAATTCACATTAATTTGTATAACGCTTTTCGCAATACATATCATTTCAAAGCAGCTTTACAGAAAATGCATGTTTCTACATTACAATTTAGAGTAATTTGTATATATTTAATTGATAATGTTTTTTACTAAGTATACAAATCAAGTTACACTGTTTAAACTAAGTTTAAATATACGTCAATCTTAATTTTTAAAAATAAGAATTCAGGCAGGAAGGATGTTTGCGATTTGAAGAAGTCATTGTTGAAATTAGTGTCACTGAGGAGTCTGTGCCTGTCTCGCTTGGGCGGTAATTTAGTTTACCTGGGAAGGATTGACACCAGCTGTTCCTTTGCCACAGTTCTGATGATGCAATTAAGCCATGCAAACTGACGAAACAGTCTGTTAAATGTCGGCCAGATTATAAATGAGACGGAGAAGTGGGGATAAGCTGTTGATCTGCTCTCTGAGGCTGCTGTGGTGTGAGATGTGTCTCAGGGGACGGCCTGTTAGCCGAGTCAAGTTTATTGCCACTCTTCTTGTTACTGCCAATCTGAGTCTTGAGACTTTTTTTTGTATTCAGCAGTTAGACAAGAACAATAAATCTGCCCTTTAGTTATTTGAGCTGACATTTTGTAGAAAGCTTTAATTTATTCTCTACTTAACCAAATTAAACACTTTTCCCTAAATTCTGAGGATAATTGCTAATATAATGGCTTTTTCCAAAATTAGCTATCTATCCATTCTTGAGACATTTTAGTGTCTTGTATTTGAGGGGCATATATCAAGAGCACGTAGCAGCCACAAAGGGACTTCTGAAACCTAAAGCACCCTTCTGAAACCTAAAGCACCCTTCTGAAACCTAAAGTCAGATGGGACACCCTACAGACAAGCATGTGACGGGGCAAGCAATGCTGACATTGTTTTTCCCATAAGACCTCAGGGGCATTTTCCTGTTGTCCTGACCTGTTTGTCCACTGCTGCATGGCCACAGTGTCTTATCAATTTTTCATTCCTCTTTCTTTCTCTCATGCCTCCCTATAGTCTTTATATCTCTTTATCTTTGTCATTGTCATTATCTTTTCACAATCATTTTTACTCACTTTCTCACAGACTTATCATTCTTCTGACTGTAAGTTTAACTGTGGTATGTAAGGGGTGGTCGGTAAGCACGATAAATTGGTATAAATTTGTCAACCAGTAGAAATGTTGGATTATTGTCCAGTATGTGATGTTGCAGTGTTGCGTCCTCATGTAAGTTTATCCTTTGCAAGCTGTGTCATTTTAAAATTTCAAGTGATTTAAACCTTTCAAGTGCAGCGAAACACGAAAGAGAACTCATTTCGGTACTCACACGCTGTTCTTACAGACTCACACCCGAAGTGTGCACACAAAAAGCCATCCGTCAAACAGCGTGTAAATACTGAATTGAGTTCCTTTTCGCAGTTTATTGTGCTTAAACTGTGAATTACACACCAAGTTGGTCAAAATGCCCGTCTTGGCAAGTATTCATGTAAATGGGTCAATGACATGACGTGCATATTTTTGTGTCCAAGTGCATTATTTCTTTTTAAATTAATTTGATAAATTCATGACATATCACTTTATTCTATATTATATAAAACCTATTTAGTTTGAATTCATTTTAGTACTTAAATAATACATATTATTTTATGTTTTGTTATCTTAAACCCCCAAAATGTCAGGTGGTGCAACTGTCCGAACAAATGAACAGACTAAGAAAACTATTTAAAATGGTGCCTTAATAATAATAAAATTATTTTTATGAAATAAGATAATTTAAAAATGAAATACTATGGCAGCATTTTAGGTTTTAAACCTTTTATATAAACAAATTTTATAAATATCAGTAGTTGTAACTGCAAACATGGCTCTTTTATTATGAATTGACAAAGTAATAGCAGTAAACATGATAATGCATCATCCAGAGGACTCCAACTGATCCTTGTGGCAGAGTGAAAAGGTTTGTAGATCTCTAAAACTGTTAATTTTAAGTATGAGTAGGTTGGTACACTTTCCATGTCAGGTTGTACAACTACAGTAAATGTTATTTAACAAATGAAACTTGTTTAAACGCATTGTTCATGACTCAAAAATATGCATTACATCAGTTTTGAAAAGATTAAAGTAAAAAAAAAAAAAAAAAAACTTTTTTGAAGCTTTTCAAAAAAGCTTTTTTTTTTTTTTTTTTTGTCAATGACCCAAACACAGTCGGTCATGTCTAAAGTGAAGGAAAAAAGTTGAGATAAAATCGGATGTGTGTCAGTATAATTTAAGCCTTGTCACTTTTTTTTTAAAAATCAAACTTTTTTTTTTTTTTTTCACTCCAAGCATGAAAAACATTAAAAAGAGAACTCAATTTAGTACTTGCACAGTGTTCTGACAGACGGTTTTCTGTGCTCTCACAAAGGTGCTAAACACCTTTTCATGATTAATTGCTCTTAAAAAGTCAAGTACACACTGCATTGTCTTCACTGCATTCATTAATTTCGTCTTTTTATTTTTACATTAGATTACTTTAATTTTTTTTTTTTTTTTTTTTTCTTTTCTTTACTTTTCTTTTCCCTAAACTGAATGCTGAAAATGCACCCTTTATTTAATTTGGAGCTTTTTTTTCTCTTGTATTTATTTGTCCTATTGCTTGTAATTTTATTATTTGTTCTTATTTTATTATGGACTGTTTACTTGCCTTCAAAAATTGAACTTTTTACTGTACATTTAGGTAGGCTAGTATAATTTTCAGCACAAATTATATCATGATGACATTGTCATGAAATAAAATTACTCATATTGGGATATAAGAGTTTGGTCATATCGCCCCAGCCCTAAATCAGTAGTTTGGAAGGAGTGGACATTCCTTAAATTCACATTGTTAACAGCTCAGGATGTAGTTCAGCCCTCATGGTAATAGAGACAGAGAAGTGGAGCTGACTACTGCTTATTGGAGCTCATCCAAAATCCTGTGTACTTCTTTCTTCTCCTTTGCCAAGGTCAAGAGGTCCAGAATGTTTTTGCAAATGGTGGTTGTTGTGTGATTGTGAAAGATCTTCTGTGGTTTCTCAGAGATGTGTTAACAGTGCTGTTATTTTGCCATCTAAATTTCCACAAACTGAACCAATCAGAAGCTCCTTTGAAATGTTTGTCTAGTGAGCATGAAAGCCCCACTCACTTGTGAACAGATCAAATCTCGGTTACATAATTACCTATTTAAGGAAAATTAAGAGAAATATTCAATATTTTAATACTGAATTCAGTAGTCAATATGGCTATTTTTTAGAAATAAAAACAAGTTTTTGCTTTTTTTTTTTTTTTTTTTTTTCCCACAAATAAATACATATCGAGTGTGAAAATCTTTATGTAATTTATTAATAAATCTTTTGGTGGTGTCAATGTTTTGGAAAATGTGATTCCAAATCTCACATTTTGACTGGAACTCATCAAGACTTGTAAATAAATATTCAGTAAAATATGATGGAACTATTCATGAAGAGAAATATTCAATATTTAAATACTGAATTAGTCTATTTTTAGAACAAAAATACATATTGATGGCATGAAAAGCTGTAATTTATAGTGTATTTAACATTTCGTTATAAATCTTTTTCCACATTGCACAATTTATATAGCATACTATCATAAACAGCCATTCATTTGCACATTGATGGAATAAAAAAGTGAAATACTAAGATATAAAAAATATTTATCCAATTAACTGAATAAATAATTGTGAATTATGAAAATGAGCCCAGCCTGGTCAGGTTGGTCTTTTGGCTGATTTTAGAGGGGTTTTGGGGAGTTTTCAGATCAGCTGAAGACCAGTTTAAACCAGCTAAGACTGTTTTTTGTATTCTAGGATGGCATCACTGCATGATCCCCCAACTCGGCCACCTAGGCGTGCATCATCATATGTGACGCCTGATGTCTGTACACTCAGCTTGGTCAGTTATACTGGCACAGATACTAGCAGACCAACGTGTTTGTCCTGTGCTGTCAAAGACTGACTGTCTAAAGCAGGTTATCTGTTTAAATTTAAGGATTTTATCTATTAATTAGTGATGGTATGTTTGGCGATGTACAAACAGCACTTTCTGAGTCTGTGTGTGTGCAAAGCTTTGAGCAGGTGGCTGCCATGCTGTTGTCTCATTGTGTCTGGTGTGTCAGTGGATGCTACCAATCTGAGCCGCGAGACACCAGTGCTGTTTCCTTTGTGAGCATGAGAGAGAGAGAGGATAAGGAATGAGTGAAGGAGTAGAGAGTGGATAGTGTGAGAGAGAGGCAGATGGAAGCGACGCAAACGCCCACCAGCCTGATTTCTCCTCCACCTCCTCTCGCAAACACGGCTATGTGTGTAATGATTAACCGATCGCAGAAAGACGAGAAGATACCGCCTCAGCCCTCATAGGAAGTGACACACGCACAGTAACATTATATAAACACACAGTGTCTTCGCTCAGAGAACAGTGAACATGACTGGACCAAGAGGAGGATACTACAAAGCAGAATTGGGTAGGAACTTATTGCAAATACTTTGATGAAGGGAAATGCTTTGTCTCAAAATTATCTGATGTGTTTCAAACTGTGGCAGGTACATGCTTTTGTTTGCCTGTGCTTTGTTATGGCTAAGATGCACTCCTAAGGCATTGTGGGGCTGTTCAGACCTTGGCTACTTTGATCGAGTGCTTTGTTTTCATGAACAGGGTGGTGACAAGATGAGCATTGTTTTGCGTTGTTTCAATGTGGGCTTGTTCTGATATCAGTTGGTTTGTTTGCTCTTTGACCTGGTCATAGCAAGCCTATACATGGTTCGAGCTTCCTGATGAGTATAGCAAAAAGATTAAATGCTTTTGGGGCGCTTGAGGTTTTGCTATTGTTATTTTCACTATTTAAATGTGATTTTTGACACTTTGCTCTTGTGTTACAGGGGAGCCACACAAATTTGACCCCACATTTACCGGACCCGTTCACAATAGGTACAGTAAATCTTACTTCCTTTTGATGCTTTTTAGATTTTATTTGAGGCTGCATATATTTTATATATATATATATATATATATATTTATATTTATATTCCTCAAAAAATTGGATGAGAAAATAATTAAAAATTAAAAATTTTAATATTACAAAATGTGACATTTAAAAATGTTTAAATCACTAAAGTACAGTGGTGGCCAAAATTATTAGAACACTTGACATAATTTAAGAGGTTTCAGTTGTTTTTGTTGAATTAGCCATTACAATACCCATAAACGAATTAAATATCTACAAAGTCAGAGATAGGAATCTGCTGGAACATTGAAAATAATGGACTGGCCCCCTCAAAGTCCGGACCTCAACTCCATCGAGCACATTTGGGGCGAGTTGGAAAATAAACTGGACAGTTGCAGAAGGCATGGGATAACATTAGTTCTCAGAGGAAATATATTGACACTATGCCAGAGAGATGTGCTGCTTTAATTGCTGCAAAAGGTATTAAATATGCCAAAATATGCCAAATATTAAAGTTAAAAGTGGATAAAAACAGTATGACTCACTTCATCTGATATTTGTTGTGCTCAGAGCAACCATCTGCATGTTTCATGAACATTATGAAATGAAATCATGTTGTTGAGGCAGAAAAAGTCAATATTTTCAGATCTGTCAGGTGTTCTAATAACACTGTACAACAGCGACACCAGCGGGAGTCTGTGTCTCTCTTGCTTCCCCTGAGCCCATCGAGTTTTAACAGACCCCCTAAAGCATGCGGTGGGTTTGATGGGGGGTAATTGAGAAAGAGTGAGGGAAAGAAACAAAAAACCATTGCGCTATGATTGGATATGATTGGTTTATGTAATCAATCCCGCTTCTTGTTTTTGTGCGTGTTCAGTCTGAATTAACAAAATGGTGGCATTGATGGGAAGAGTAATTAAAAAGTAAGTAAACAACTCACCCACTTAGATATCACTGCTTTGCTTAAAAACACTAACTTGATCATTTAAACTTGGATTTAATAAAATAGAACATTACCAACATTAATGTAAAAATACAAAACAATTGAGAGGGGTTTTTTTGGAAGTAATGTAACCAGGAAAATGTGACAGCATTAAGTGTAACTGGGACAAGAATTTGCATTGGATTTCTATATAAAAATTGTTTTAATGTTAAATAAATAAGTACATACATGCATAAATATCTAAATGGGGACTTTGTATTGACTTCCTATTGTTTTTAATTAAACCAATTTTAACTATTATAAGCCTACATCCGAACATCAAAAGTAACGCTAAAATACAACTTTTAGTATTTATAGAACTGAATAAAGACATTTAGTCTTTTATGAATAATTTTTACTTTTAAGACCTTGACAAAGGAGGGTTGTTTTCTTAATTAGCTAACTTCTGCCAATATTTAGCAGCAATAATGTCCCCAAAACTACAGCTAGGTCAGAAACACACATGCACACCCTCCAAACGTTGTCCTTTTGTCTGTCCCTGATTTGCATGTGTTATTGATTAAAAAATATTGACTTCATTCATGAACCTGTCGCTGCGCTGGCCTGTTTCTCGCTCTTATCCAGAGCTGCTGGTGGATCAATGGTTAGTTCAGCAGTGATAGCGGACAGCACAACTTTCACCCCACCGGAATAGAGAAATCAATGACTGTTGCTCATATATCTTGGGTTGCTGTGCCTCATTAACATGCATGCTAAATAAGATTCAGCAGATTGTGAGGTAATTCTGCTATTATTGGACAAGAAGCCATGGGTTTCAGTTTATTTTTGTTGCTCTCAATACAAAGTGTGCCATCACAGTGTGCAGCTCAGCGTGTTTTTAATGGGGTTTTCTGTGCTTAGTGCATATTTGTAAGGCTTGGTTGCTGCTAATTAGGATATCAATTGACTGATGTAAAACGCTTAAGCTCTGTTGGGTTATCACAGCATGTGGAGCTTTGCTGTGCTATGTTTGCTGTGATCAAGTGTGGTACATTTCATGTCACAGCTGACCCAGTTGTTTATCGTAGTAATAACATGATAAAGTTTAATCTTTTTAGTTATGGTTTGATAAACCAAGAGACTTAATAGACTTATTTTTTGACTACTTTTTTTCCCCCATGAAGCACAAAAGGAGAATGTGACTTTTTTATTTATTTATTTTTTTTTTTTTAAACAAATTTTTCTATACAATAGCAGTTTATAGTGATCACATATCTAGCTACAAAAGCAACATAAAAGTACATATGACTCTTGCACTATATTCAAAGTAGTAGGGGTGCAACGGGGATTACAGATGTAGCTTTGCTTTCCATTTATTACATAAAGATAAGCAAAGATATACATAATGTAAGTATAGTCATTAATAAAATAAGAACAAATTACAAGCACAGATAAATACAGTAGAACAAAATTACAAATGTATTATGGTCTAACAGTAGTATTCTGGTACAGAAATGTAATGTGTAAAATGACACTGCATAGCGTTCACTGTATAAATTAAATATAGATTAATCTTTGTTAAAGCTGTTTTGTTGTTTGATTAACATTAATGACAGACAGCAGCAGGTATTTCTATGCTTAGGAACGATGGTGTCGGTTTTGAGCCAGAGTCCTCATCCTTTGGAAATGCATGCAAAGTGGATTTTTTTTCGCAGAGCAGAAAACAGCGACTTTTTGACATTGGGTCAAATTAGACATTGTTCACAGGCAGCCAATGAAGACCATAGGCTGGCATTACACAAGTTTATTACAAACCTAGATAGGTTTGTGCAGGAAGAAAGACTGGAATTACTGATGACTCATTTCAGGCAGGTCAGAATCGGGTTCTTTCTTTTGGGAGACAATAACTCCATTTATCGTGCACTTTGATCTTTGAAAATTTCTAGACCTTTTACATTCATAAACCACTATTACACACTACATGAAAGGTAATATCAGAAAAAGTAAAATGCGGCACTTTAAGAACTTCTGATAATATTCTCCTCCAGTGCACAGAACTGCTGTGACTGGATCATTGAGAACTGGAACAGTTCAATTTGTGAAGATAATTCTTTTCAATTTTTTCTTTTCAATCAACCTATGACTGATTCATTCACATTATTATTGACTCAATCTGGTCACAGCAGCTCACTGGAAGGCAAGATTATTGTTCGGTCTGTTCCTCCCACAAAGTTATCAAATGACTTGCAATATAGTGATATAGTCATATGAGCTACTTTTTTGTTATTTTTAGGTTGTTTGGTCATAATGAACTGTCATTATATGAAAAAGAGTTGCATGAATACTTATAAAACAAAAATAATAGCATCTTGGGTATTTTTGGGTAACTATACCTGTGATTAAACTTGATTGCCTGATTTATATTCTTAGTTGGCCAACTTTCCATCAGTCCATTAACAAAATATCACCAAAAATATCACCCAAGCTGTATTGCATTAAATGTCACTGACTCCCAGTAATGCGTCAAATCCACACCTTTGTGTGAAAGTGGCCCGGCGCAACCACCCACTTCCCGTCTGTGTTGAGCGGAATATAAATATAGCTCAGGGAACACTTTTACTGACGGAACTGTGGGTCACTCATTTCTACTGTCCTCCACATTAGCTGTCCACTCAAAGCTTCTGTGTACTGTGAGTTAGTAAGATTTGGTTTAGTGGAGCCAGTACTACTACAAGACTGAAGCTGTCCCAGATAGTTAGCATATGAATACTCTGCACTACAAGTATGTACTTTACTGGTGATCCCACAACATAAAGTTGCTTCTTAGTTCTACAGACTTCCTTGTAGCAAATTGTTTATATTAACTCATTATCTTAATATTCACTGTTACTTAAAGTTAGCATAAAACGGAAGTGTGATAGTCGTTTCTTCCCTATTGTGACGTATAGCCGAGTGAAACATATCAATATGTTGATTGTATTGTGACAGGTTGTCCCGTCCTCACGTTGAAAAACACGTCATCAGAATGTGCACGGATAAATCATTTGGAATAAATATGGCAATATTCCATAAAAATTATATTTTATTTCAGTTAACAAAAAACATTTTTAATTAGTTTTAGTTTTAGTTAACAGTAGCAGTCCTGCGCACTACTTCATTACTTGCATACTATTTAGGATGGATAATATGAGAGTGAGGATACAGCACATCTGTTAATCTCTTATTTGCCCTGCTGTGATCTCAGCCTCGTTTTCTCTGTCTGCTAAGCTGCTATGTAGACCAGTTTGTTCTATTCTGTTGGGGTTACAGTCAGCAGGGAAAAAACTATGTCAGATACAGTAAATGTGCGCTGTGTGTATAGTAGTTTTTTTTTTATACACTGGTAGTGAAAAATGTTCATAGATTTGAGGGTTCACAATAGTTACAAAAGTTTTATTTGACAACATTTGATTAAGAGTATATAATTCATTAACTTATTAAAATAATTATTGAAATGCTATTATGAATGTAAATATACTGTGATTTATTCATTCAGTGCGCTCATTCTCTCTTTCTCACATTCCCACTGCAGGGGCTGCACAGACGTGCTTTGCTGTGTGATCTTTGTCATCGTCATCCTCGGTTACATCGTTCTGGGAACAGTGGGTGAGTTACACTCATTAACACCCGCCTTAGCAGAGAGGGTTGCGTAATGCGGCTCATGAATCCAGCGCTATTAAGCAGCCAAATAGAAGCGGCGGGGGAGCATCAGTCGTAAACAGCAGCCTAATGCAGTCTCATTATGTTCAGTTACACTCCCCTCACCGTATGTGGCTGTTTTTAAAAGGACAGTCATTTAATCCATTCTCAAAAAAGCAAGAGGACTCACACGAACCCATTCATTCACTGTGACATTTGATTGCTTACATCATTCATGGTTTAAATGTAGAGTCTGTGGTTAAAACTGTCAGAGGCCGTTTCTGGGAGACTCACAGCTTGCTGACTGTTGGATCTGTCTGTTTTGGAAACATGCTGCCAGTGTTATTTACATATACAGTGGCGCCCAAAAAGTTTGCATTGAAAATCTGGGATGGAACATCTAATTTTAAAACAAAGTTTGAAGTTTTTTTAATAGTATATTAGTTTAATTTTGGAATAGGATCATGTGACACTGAAGACTGGAGTAATGGCTGATAAAACTTTAGCTTTGTAATCACTGGAATAAATAGCATTTTAAATATACATATCTATACATACACACACACACACACACTTATTCTTTAGTCATCTCAGACTTTTGGACCCCTCTGTACATATTGTGTCTGTTTCTCCCAGTGCAGTTTCTTTCTCACACTGATCTCATTTAACTCCTCTGACGTCTTATTGATTTAATCCTGACTAGGCTAAATTAATACGACTGGCTTTTCTGTTGCCCTTTGAAGTGCACTGACAACTCATGTGACCCTTTTAGACTTGAGGTGACATTCCATGACCCCTAAAGCTCAAATTCACTTTTCCATGCAGACTTAAGTGGAGACAATTAAATAATCGGGCAGAATCATTCTCCACAGAGCTGCAGTGTGTTCGATTCACTGTGGATTTGAATGGCTTAGTTAAATTACATAAAGAACCACTTATGCTCTAAATTAATATGGGGTTTCACTTTATTTTTAGATTGTTTTTCATGCATCTTTTCTTGTTTGTCCTCTTTGCTTGTGCCTGTTCCTTCTCAACAGGAACAGTGGGTGTAGTTTCAGTGCCATAAAATACTGAGGTTGCTGGTACAAAATAAAACACATTAATTATAGCAATTATTTGAAATGCATGATGTTTGAAATGCAACTGTAGTTAATTTATTTGAGAAACATGATTCAGGTGACATGAGTAGCATCCCCTAGAGGCGCTGCGCATGCGGCGACTCGCAGCTACAAGTGTCCGCATGGTGTGTTACATTTGTTGTTTGTTTGTTTTTGCCTTTAAATGCTTTTCTGAAAATACGCTTAGTGCCATCCGGAAAATAGTGTCCCCCTTATTTGGAGTTATCGAAAGAGGAGGAAATGGAAAAAATGGGGGTAATTGTGTTATTGACGTTGATCCACCTGAGTCTGTGCTTGTACGAGCTACCCCAGGAACCGGCAAGAATTCAATATTCCCGGGAGTTTCTTTTACAATGGTACAAGCCCTACAGTGTGAAGCAAACTGTGCAATGTTTATATCCTGAGCTTGGAAGTCTCCACACAAGCTAAAACATAAACGCTCAGAACAAAAGGATTCATCATTTAAAATCCGAAAGAGGGGCCGAAAAGGAGGTGTTCGTCAGAGACTGAAAAATCTAAGTCTTTCCAAAATTCCTCTTCCTACACTAATTTTGGCAAATGTGCAGTCTCTACAGAAAAAAAACAGACGAGCTTCAGGCTTTGGTGAAATACCAGCATGATTTCAGGAACGTTTGCGTTATGGCTCTCACCGAGACTTGGCTTTCTGAAGGGGATTTAGATCTGAGTCTACGACTTGATGACTTGGGAGCAAAGGACCCAGTGCTCTTTAGAACCCTTTCAATTTGCATATAGGGATAAACGAGGTGTAGAGGATGCAGTAGCAACCCTTCTACACTTAGTACTTCAGCATTTAGACAAGCCGGAAACATTAGCAAAATTACTCTTTATTGATTTTTTTTTTTTTTTTTCATCTGCTTTCAATACTATTCAGCCACATATCTTAGTCAGGAAACTTATTAATGAATTTAGTTTGGATTTTAGGATTGTGGGATGGATTTTAGATTTCCTTGTGCAGAGAACACAGAGGGTCAAAGTAAATGACAGTCTTTCGAATTGGTTGGTGTCATCTACCGGGTCACCTCAAGGATGTGTCCTCTCTCCTTTATTATTCATTTTGTATACTAATGACTATAAGAGTAATTTTGAAAATAGACATATTATAAAATTTGCAGATGACTCTGTAATTATTAGTTTATTGAGTGAGGGGGACTCAATGCATGGTCCTGTGGTTGATGATTTCGTTACCTGGTGTCAGGATGCTTTTTTTAAAACTTAATGTTCTTAAAACCAAAGAAATGTTAGGTAAAATTTTGTTGTTTGACGATCTTATGTGTTTTTATATGTTTGTATTGACTGTATGGTGATTGTCTTATGCTTGTATGCTGCAACCAAATTGCCCTCTGGAAATGAATAAAGATGAACTGAACTGGCTTGTGTTATGTTTTTTTAAGCTTGGATGCATGGGGATCCCCGGAAAGTGGTCTACCCGACAGACAGCTATGGTCAGTTCTGTGGACAGCAGGATACTCCTAATGCGTGAGTATGAGTCTGAGAGGAGTGTTAAAGCCGTTATATTTAAATTTAAAACATTGAAAAGAATATTTAAAAGTAGTCTCACACTTTATATATTTATATTATATTATATTATATTATATTATATTATATTATATTATATTATATTATAATTTTATTATATTCATTTATAAGACATTTAGATTTCAAAGCTGGATTGAAACCCCTTCTGTTTCTCCCCCACAGAAATAAAGCCATATTATTTTACTTCAATATTTTACAATGTGCCAATCCTACAGTCCTCATTAACCTCCAGTGCCCTACAACTCAGGTAATACAGACACTTTTGCAAAATATCTGTCATTCTTTCTAAGCTAGATTGTTCTGTATTTTAGCACATTCCTTGTTTTATTTGTAGCTTGTTTTATTTATCCTTGTTTTATTTGTTTTTTTTTGTGGTTGCTTTTCCTCTCTTGTTCACCTCAGCTATGTGTATCCAAGTGCCCAGATAGATTTGCCACGTACATTGACATGCAATACAACTATAGACGCAATAAGAGCTACTGGGAATACTACAAGCAATTCTGCAAACCGGGCTTCAACAATCCTGATAAGGTATGATGTGGATATCCATAAGAACCAGAACTTTGTTTAAATTCAGAGATGACAGAACAAAAACATGCACACTGGCTTTTGATAAAAATCTGAATATTCTTGAAAAAAAAAAAAAAAAATTTTCCTAGGTCATTGAAAGTATTAAAATCTTATTCATTCAAAGTCATAGACATTTCCATAGTGAATATATAGGCTATATATTTATATATTTTTCATATTCTCTGCTCTAAAATATCTTTTTGTCTAGAAATTGCTCTTGTGTAGAATAAAATTAGTGATGTCCTATTTGTAAGAGAATTTTTCTTTTGAGTTAGTTTTTTTCAGTGCATTGTTGAGACGATTCATAAATCAGTCTAAGGATTTATTAGCAAGTTGATCTGAATTTAATTGGTAATTGATTGAATAATACTTATCCAGTAATCACAAATTACTGGAAAAGTCATGGAAGTTTATTAGTTAAAAAGTGGGTGGGAAACCTGTTATTTCTGGAGGAATTTTATGCCTATTACTGTCAGATAGATTAGCACTTGTGATGACAATGGTTCATTTTAGCAAGCCAATACTTCAGATGTATCCTCCCGCAGGCGCCACATTTCCTTTGCGTGTCAGTGCGTAAATGTACCAATGCAAACTGTCAATGGTCTAATTCTGCTGAGTGACTGGATTTTCACACATGCACATTTAGAAGCACACATGGTGACAATTTTTGAGCCAGGCCTGACATACTGGAGAGATATTGTAGAGAGCAGAATGCTGTATTTTTGTAAAATATCATCTTTTTATCCTCTTCTATCCCATTTGGCAGTCGGTTTCTCAGGTGCTACAGGATGAAGATTGTCCCTCAATGATTGTGCCAAGCAGACCATGTGAGTTTTTATTAAAAAAAAATATTTTGAGAGGAATACATAATCAAAACTATGCTTTCTGTCCTAAAATGTTTCATTATAATTGGCATATATTTAAAAATGTGTGTGTGTGTGTGTATATATATATATATATATATATATATATATATATGCATTTCCAGGATAATCTTGAAAGTTTGAGGAGTGAACTAGTGCCAGAACAAAGAAAACCCAACATATATGTGTATAAGTGGGCTAAATTAATTAATGTTAAATTTTGTTTATGTAATTAAAATGAAGATGCTAATGACATGAATGTATGTGAACATGAATAGAAACTTGTGCAGCAGGAGATCAAGAGTTTCAGTTCAGGCCACTAGATCTCTTTGAAGCCATCATACCTGCTTCAATGTAAACATTGTGAAAAATATAAGAGATAGAAAAAGAGAAAATGTCTCAGGCAAGGCTGAGAAAGGTCGCTGTGTCCTCTCCATATCGGTAGAGGAGGCACAGAATGATACAAACCCTTGGATAGCTGCTGCTTATCACTTCTCAGGAATTCAGGCCTTGAAGGCAGGGTGAAAAAATACAAGTGCAGACAGACACAAAGCATGTCCTCAACAACTTTTGAATACTATATATAAATACTTTTTAATTTTGCTTTATTCTTTACTGTCTCTCAGTTCTCCAGAGGTGCTTTCCCGATTTCATCACCAGAAACGGGACGTTAACTGTTGCCAACCAAACAAGCTTCAAAGATGGACATGGTAAAACCAGAAGTGTCATTGATCTGAGAGAAGCAGCAAAGTAAGTTTCACTTAGTAGTGCTTAGCATCACTCATTAAAGGCTATAGCCTTCAACCAGCCTGTTTAATAGCTATTGGACTTGTCTTTCTGTCTACAAAATTGCTCTTATTCAGTGTAACATGAGTAGGAAGACTAGTAAGGCATGCTAAAACAGCCATGCTGTCTTTGTTTGAATTTGAAATATGAGCTTAGTTTAGTTACGAAAATGTTTCTCAAATACCTTAATTATACGCATCATTCTGTTGTCAAATATTGTTATATAGTGACCACTAAACTATATAATGTTATATTACATAACCATACAAAACCAGTCATAAGGGTACATTTTTTTTAAATTGACATTTATACAACATCTGAAAGATGAATAAATAAGCTTTCCATTGATGTATGGTTTGTTAGAATATTTGGCCGAGATACAACCATTTGAAAATCTGGAATCTGAGGGTGCAAAAAAATCGAAACACTGGGAAAATCGCCTTTAAAGTTGTCCAAATTAAGTCCTTAGCAATGCATATTACTAATAATAATACATTTTTGATGTATTTACGGTAGGAAATGTACAAAATATCTTCATGGAACATGATCTTTACTTAATATCCTAATGTTTTTTGGCATAAAAGAAAAATGGATAATTTTGACTCATACAATGTATTGTTGGCTATTGCCACAAATATAACCGTGCGACTTATGACTGGTTTTGTGGTCCAGGGTCACATTTAAAAACTGCTAGTATCACTCCGCAGTCTCCTTTGCACATACTCAACATTTCATGTCTATTTATGTATTTATTTGGTTAAGTAGCTGTGTTACAAGTGGGATAATATACATCTAGCTGGTCATTAACACAAAATAAACCCCTTCACTTTACATCAGGGTCCTAATCACCCTGTCAGGGTTCATATGAGTCAGATTTTAAGTGAGTGTACACTACTGTTCAAAAGTTTGGGGTCACTGAGATGTTTTTATTTCATCAAAATACAGTAAAAACAGGTATATTGTTAAATATTAGTACAATTTAAAATAACTGTTTTCTATTTTAATATATTTTAAAATGTATTTTATTCCTTTGATGGCAAAGCTGAATTTTTAGCATCATCACTCTAGTCTTCAGTGTCACATGATCCTTCAGAAATCATTCTAATATGATGATTTGGTGCTCAAGAAACATTTCTTCTTATTATCAATGTTAAAAACAGTTGTTCTGCTTAATATTTTTGTAAAAACAATTATACATTTCCCCCTGTGTTTTTTCAGGATTCTATTTCAAATAAATGCTGTTTGAAAGAGTATTAATTTCTTTCAAAAATAAAAAAATTGACTAACCCCAAACTTTTGAACTGAAGTGTATGTGTAATCTTACATCTTGATATTAAAAATATCTGCTTTTGATTTGGTAGATACAGCAGGTAAACATATAATAAAGTTATTTTTGACATCTGTTCCTAAATATACTGTCTTTCCATCCAGGCAAGAGAGGACAGTTTTATCTGGGTATGACATTAGGCCTTACAAAGGTCAGAGAGAATCTGGCCTTTTAAGCCATGCAAAAAAGTCAAGCTGTGCATGTTTGCATGAGTTTGCTGTTGCCTTAATAGCACTGATGTTGAATGCCTGGGGTGAAAGGTCACACATTCTTATTTTGGCAGGCAGGTTTCTTGTAACTAATAGACATTGTTTACACAGGACGTGTTCTTACGTCTTTAGCCGTTGCATTGCGTCTTGCTACATGGTAAAATTTGTTAAAATTTCCATCTAGCCGTTTTTGAATGCAAGACTGTGTCCTGTGTGAACAGGCTTTAACCAATTATATTTTTGGATTGAATTTCACTCACAAAAACAAGCACTTTTATGCTATAATCTGCTGATGCTTTTTATAATTCTTTACCTGATTGCAGAAAGCCAAGGTTTTTTCTTCCCGTGTGTCTTTTGTAACATGCTCAATGCTTCTTTGTAGCAAAGTTACGGCCATGCAGCAAGGAACAGAAAGGTCTTCATTTCTTGTCTGCTTTAAAACTTGACCTTGTCCTTCGCTTATCTACAAACTAACCTCCCTCACCACACATTCTGCACCTGCAGCATCTCAAAGAATCTGTAGAACAGAAAAAACTCATCTCTATGTTTTTCCCCTCATCAGAACTGAGGTCACTGACAAAATCCCGCTGCCTTTCAGATGTCTGTCTGCCGAAAGAGCTTTTAAGAATATAATGGCAAATGTAAGGGAGGAAGGAAGGTCGTTTTGCACGGGAACCAGATTGATCATGTCCATGCAAAATTGAGCGTAGGAGTTTGAAATGCAGAGGACATTGTTAAAATCGGGATACAGAGATCTCTTCCTTTCACCAACAGCTTCTCTGCTGTAGAGAAACACACTTCATTAGCATTACTTTTAGAACTTCATCTCTGTTATACAGTGTTTGGAAGTAATAACTAAACCTAACTATATTTTTCAGTATCATGACGGAAGTTATGCTGTTTTTTAAAAGCGAGTAGCGGTATAACGTGACAACATGCTATTTTGTTTTTTTTGTTTGTTTTTTTTAACTCTCATATGAATCTTTCACATGATTCTTTGAGTCCATGTGCAGATGTCTGCAGTCTCTGCACTGCACTTTTTTGTAGCAATATACAGATATTCTAAGTTGTTTTTTTTTTACAACATATTTAGCTAGCTAGCTAAGTGTAGACAACTGCATTTTTTTTAAGAAGTTGCTTCACTGTAGTTTAACTAAATTACTTTATATTTAGTAGCTTGTAGTTTGACAAGCCAATAGCTTCCACCTCACTACTGCTATCCTTTTTAAAACTACCTCACTTCTGTGCCAATCAATGAGTATCACATAATGTATAAAATATTCATATAGCTAGCTTACAAGTAATACAGTCAAATCCATTAAATACACTTCCATTCAAAAGTTTGGGTCGATTGTAGTTTTTTTGATGTATCTTATGCTCACCAGGGGTGGCTGCATGTATACAGTAAATACAGTAATATTGTGAAATATTATTACAAATTAACATTTTTAAATGTAATTTATTCCTGTGATGGCAAAGCTGAATTTTTTAGCATCATTACTCCAGTCTTCAGTGTCACATTATCCTTCAGAAATCATTCTAATATGCTGATTTGGTGATCATGAAACCATTGTTATTATTATTGACTTTAAAAACAGTTGTGCTGCCTAATATTTTTGTGGAAAATGTGATCATTTTTTCTTTGATGAATAGAAAGTTCAAAAGAACAGCATTTATTTTAAATAGAAATCTTTTGTAACTGTAAATGTCTTTATGGTCACATTTGATCAATTTAATGCATCCTTGCTGAATAAAAGTATTCATTTATTTAAAAGAAAAAAACGAAAACTTTTGAATGGTAGTGTTATATACAAACACTTATCTCACCATAGACTTACATATTAATTTGCTATATTAATTTGTATTTTGAAAATGAGACTGTGATGGTTAGAAATAAAAAAAAAAATCTGTAAAACATGGAGAAAATTAGATCACCATTGACCTTTTTTAGACAGAAAAGTTTATTTCACAGACTGTACTTCTGTCCCTCACAGCATCATTTTCAGTTGTAGATAAAATAAACAAAGACTTAACACTTGTCCTTCACTGTGCATGAAAAAACATGGATTTTTCATGAATAGAGGGCAATAGAACAAAACTGATGTCTTCTTACACCGGTAACACTAGTGTGAAACATCTGGTAACACCTGTGTGAAACATCCAACTGATCACTGTTGAACTGTAGTGCTTCTTAGTTTTATGAAAAATGGACGGTATGTGGCACGTTTATGAGAGAGAGAGAGAGAGAGACAAACCTCCTCATATACTGCTCTGTACAGTCAACAAAGTTGAATGTGCAGTTTGTATTGTTTTTGATGGTTTTCTTGCTCTTTTACAGTGGCATCACCAGCCTGTTGGATGCAAAGGAGGTCGGCACCAAGATCTTTGAGGATTACGCCAGCTCGTGGTTTTGGATCCTAATGTATGTATTACATTAGTGTTTGACCATTAAACTAAATACAATAGATTAATATGATGTAGCTGATCTGTTTTTATGGTTGTTTTCAGTGGTCTGGTGATTAGCATGCTGGTCAGTCTGATGTTTATTCTGCTGCTGAGGTTCACCGCTGGCGTTCTCTTCTGGATGGTCATCTTCGGGGTCATTGTGGCTGTGGGCTATGGTTGGTAATGACTACAGAACCCTACAGACCAAAACTCAAAACTAAACTGTCATAAACTGGACTTCAATAATCTCTTAAAGGGATAGTCACGCTCATGACTGTCGTTCTTCAGTGGAACACAACAGAAAATCACTCTTTTAAAACTTCAAAAAGTCCTTTTTGTCTTCTTTTGAGTCAGATCTTTTCAGGAAAATAAATGATCCAGTTTGAATCGTTCATGAATCGGACTGATCCGGTTTTCTCATGAGCTCTCAGGCTTCTTTGGATTGCAACAATGAATGGTCACTGATCTTTTAACTGATCATAAAGGGATAGTTCACCCAAAATTGAAAAATCTGTCATCAATTACTCACCCTCATGTCGTTCCAAACCCATAAGACTTTTGTTCATCTTCAGAAATCTAAGAGATGCTTCAAAACATTCATAAAGAGATCGTAAACGTAATCCATATGAATCAAGCGGTTTATTCCAAGTCTTGGAAGAGACACAATCGCTTTATATGTTGAACAGATTAAATTTAAAGGTTTTATTCACATAAAAAAATGAGTGAATATACATAATGCACTTAAATTTTGCACATGCTTGCTAGAGGTGATTTCTCGCATGTCATCAGCACGTTTCAGCTTCCCCAAGAACCAATGAGGTTTGTTCTTGTGCGTTAAGCAAGTACGGTTGAGCTTATGTGCGCTAATTAATGTTTATATGTGATTAAAAGCCTAAATTCAATCTTTTCATCATATAAGGAGATCATGCTGTAGCAATGCTTATTGTTCTTAGCATTATTGTAGCATTGCTACAGTGTCTCTTCAGAAGACTTGAATTAAACCGCTCCATTCGTATGGGTTTATTTTATGATCTCTTTATGAATGTTTTGAGCGTCAGAGTTTGGGGTCAATAGACTTCCAGTGGACAGAATCTCTCAGATATTATTAAAATATATCTTTATTTGTCTTCTGAAGTTGAACAAAAGTCTTATGGGTTTATAAATAGTTTTTGATGACAGAATTGTCTTTTGTTGTTGTTGTTGAACTATCCCTTTAACAATAAATGATTTGTTAGATAAGTTAGTTTGTGAATTTCACCCACTGTGTCCTGACTGTCATTTACAGGAATATGGCATTGTTACTGGGAGTACAGTTCACTCAAGGGGAAGCCGGACTCTGATATCACCATCTCAGACATTGGATTCCAGACTGACTTCCGGGTTTACCTGCAGCTGAGTCAGACCTGGCTCATATTCAGTGAGATTTCTTCAGTTATTCCAGTATATGAGTGTTTGTAGTGCAGTTTAAATCAAATAATAAATCTCAAACCAAGCAATGCACCTCCACTTTCAAGTTGATAAAGGTTATGAAAAGTTCAGTTTGATGGAAGAATGACAGCTTGATTATTGTACCGCAGTGATCTCCTTGGCTGTCACTGAAGCTATCATCATCTTAGTGCTGATATTCCTGCGGAACAGAGTTCGTATTGCCATCGCTCTTCTGAAAGAGGGCAGCAAGTTAGTTTCTTTCTCTTTCTTTTCTTTAATGCCGGTGCATGTAAATGGAAAGAATAGAAAAACACCTGAAGCAAAGCTGTCAAATGTTATTGCTGTTCACATTTTGTTCACATCTCTGTCTTTCCTACAGGGCGATTGGCTGCATTATGTCGACACTATTCTATCCCATCATCACCTTTCTGCTGCTGGCTCTCTGTATTGCGTACTGGGCCGTTACAGCTGTGTATCCAAATCTCAATTTAAATGAATGCTGGATTAAAATTAATATATGCATATTAATATATGCAAGATTAATATATGAGTGATTCTATAATTGGAGATACATTTCAAAAAACTGTTCACTAACAGAAATTCTTTCCAGTATTCTTATTAAAAACATATTCAATTTTAATAATTCAGTGCCTGTCAAACACAAGTTACTTCCTTTTTTACTTTTAACGAAAAAGTAATTTCTTTGTAGTAGTATTTGTCAACTGTTACAGAACTTTTTAGATTAAAATATTTCTTGTATTTTTATATATATGGCAAAGTATAATAGTGTGTATGTGTGTGTGTATATATATATATATATATATATATATATATATATACACATACATACATACATACACACTTCCAATTGGTGGAATTATCTCCCACAACTATGTAAGATACTCACTTTAATGTTGTAGAATTGGGAAAATTACTATTTAGGGCTTTTATAAATGAAATATTACCTAAAATAAAATATTTTGATTACACGATACATGATGGAAAAAATGCACTAATTCGGACAACAAGAAATCATGATTTTCAGCTATATAAGACACTTTTTACAGAAAATATTATATTGTTATGGCCTGTAACATCTTGTGATCCATGACAATGAGTAACAAATTATTAAAATAATTAAAAATATAACCATTTGAAAAAAGCAGGGGAAAAAAGACTTTGGACACCAAATGTACCTTCAATTATAGAATCACCCATATGCATATATGTATGCATGATTTTGGAGTGAGATTATTTTAGCAGTCCATTTACTGGAACAGAAATGACACACTTCAGCTTTAACTAGTTTGTATTTTAGTTTCCTTAACCATAACTTCTTTCAGGTTCCTGGCCTCATCTGGCGATGCCGTCTATAAAGTAATGTCAACACTACCCGACTGCAAGTATACCAATCTCACCTGTGACCCAGAGGTAAGAACTAACCCTACTATAAACTGTGATAATCTGAGATACAAGAACAGTCTGCTTAACCAGTGTACAGGTTTTCATTTGTACTAAATTTAAGTATTGAGTCCATTTATATTGATTCTGATCTAGTAACTGTGTCATATTGGTGATTGTTTGTGTCTCTTTGATTTCAGACCTTCAGTCAATCAAATGTGACTAAACTGTGTCCGGGCTCCCAGTGCACGTTTGCTTTTTACGGTGGGGAGAGTTTGTACCACCGTTATATCTTTGTTCTTCAGCTCTGCAATTTACTGGTCTTCCTCTGGCTGGTGAATTTCACCATCGCTCTGGGCCAGTGTACCCTCGCTGGGGCTTTTGCCTCATATTACTGGGCCTTAAGGAAGCCAGAAGATATCCCATCTTGTCCCTTAGCTTCATCATTTGGCAGGGCTTTAAGGTATGTTGCCATCAGAGCATTTAGAAGCTTGTAGGTGATTATGGCTGTTGGACTGGAATGAAATGTTTACTGTAATCACATTACAATGTTATTCCAGGTATCACACAGGCTCTCTTGCATTTGGAGCTTTGATTCTGTCCATCGTACAGTTCATCCGGATTATTCTGGAGTATCTCGACCACAAACTGAAAGGTATGAAATTTCATTCAAATTTTCAGAGATTTGATTGTAACTGGTGCCTCATTTGCATTATAATTCAGAAATGTTCACAGAGGTTTTAAAATGTTGCAAAACTTTTACACTCCTGTTAAAAAGTTTGGGGTCAGTACAGTTTTAATTGAAAGAAATTAATAGGTTTATTCACCAGTAATGCATTAAAATGATCAAAAGTAAAAACATTTGTTACAAAAGATTTCTATTTTTAAAAAAAAATGTTCTTTTGAACTTAGTATTCATCAAAGAATCCTGAAAAAATATATATCACAGTTTCTACAAAAATATTAAGCAGCACAACTGTTTTTAACATTGATTGGTAATGATAAGAAATGTTTATTGAGCACCAAATCAGCATATTAGAATGATTTTTGAAGGATCATGTGACTGAAGACTGGAGTAATAGCTGATGAATTCAGTCTTGCCATCACAGGAATATATTACACGTTAAAATATATTAAAATGGAAAACAGTTATTTAAATTGTACTAATATTTCACAATATGGCTGTTTTACTGTATTTTTGATACTGTAAATACAGCCTTGGTGAGCATAAGAGACTTCTTTCATAAACATTTAAAAAAAATCTGTAACACTTTATTTTACAGTGTCCTTGTTACACGTTACATGTAGTTAGTTACTGTAGTAATAACTATAAATTATGTATAATTATATGCAATTAACCTGATCCACACCCTAATCCTAACCCTTAATTATCATTACACAGTACTTAAATGCATAATTACACTGTAACACGGACACTTTCGAATAAAATGTAACAAAAAGTAGTGTATATCAGTATAGAATACATTGTGAATAATGATGTTGCTCTTCCTTCTGTCTTTGTCGCAGGTGCTCACAATGCATTTACACGCTTCCTGCTGTGCTGCCTCAAATGCTGTTTCTGGTGCCTTGAGCACTTCATCAAGTTCATGAACAGGAATGCTTACATTATGGTGAGTCACCCCACTTTTTCAAGGTACAGGCATTTCATAACTTTATTCTATATATAACTATATAACAACATGCCTTTTGAGTGCAGATACCTTTAAATAGTTTAATTTAAGTATGAAAGGCAATGCCGAACCTGAGTTTTAGAGACGGACCGACTGATAGGTCTGTCATTTATTGTTCCTTCTCCTTTTATTCCTCAGATTTCAATATATGGGAAGAATTTCTGTGCCTCAGCGCGAGACGCTTTCTTCCTGTTAATGAGGAACGTTATGAGGTAAGACTCACACCTGAGCCATTTATAAAATCATCAAGGTGTGAAGCTGCAAGGACTTTCTCTTACACACAAAATTAGTTTCAGTTATTGTGACATTTCCAGGATGTTTTTTTCTTGCTACAGTATTATCAGAGGATTATCAGTCAAATTTCACTAAATGTTGCCTCTTTACCATAAAAAGTATATTTGTGAAGCATAATTTCAACAATATTCGATTAATATAAGTCGGACATGGGGGAAAAAAATTGTCACACACAACATGTATTCGGATAAATATTATCAATTAAATTGTGAATTGTCTAAATATTCCATATGATTAAGTATCTAATTTAGACTAAATACGACTATATACAGCATCTGTTTGTGTTTTTTTTGTGTGTATTGTGTTTTTTTGTGTGTGTGTGTCTAGAGTTGCTGTTCTGGACAAGGTGACTGACTTCCTGCTGTTTTTGGGCAAACTGCTGATCTCAGGGAGTGTGGGTGAGTCGACTGTTTCGTCTGTGTCATTAAGACTAATAGAGTATGAGGGCTTTAAACAAACGCACACAGACACTGCATAGACCTATTGCCTACATACACACATAAATTAAACTAGAAACAAACAAATTATTGATGATGTCACATTGTTTGCAGGCTCTTTTTGTTTGCTGATGAATGTTTTTTGCAGGTGTCCTTGCATTCTTTTTCTTCACCCGCCAAATACCAGTAATCCAGGAAGAGGTGCCGTCATTAAATTACTATTGGGTCCCTCTACTGGTGAGTGAAAGCTTTACAACTTGCTTATGTTTTAGAAATTATGCTTTTATTTATTGTTAAAGTGAGTCCTCAGATTTCATTCTTCTGCAGTCTTCAAGACTGATTTAAATATTAATAGATGAATATATGTAAAATATTTTTTTACATTTATTTATTTATTTATTTATTTATTTATTTATTTATATATTTATATATATATATATATTATATAAGTTGGGACACTGTACAAATTGTGAATAAAAAAGGAATGCAATAATTTACAAATCTCATAAACTTATATTTTATTCACAATAGAATATAGATAACATATCAAATGTTGAAAGTGAGACATTTTGAAATGTCATGCCAAATATTGGCTCATTTTGGATTTCATGAGAGCTACACATTCCAAAAAAGTTGGGACAGGTAGCAATAAGAGGCCGGAAAAGTTAAATGTACATATAAGGAACAGCTGGAGGACCAATTTGCAACTTATTAGGTCAATTGGCAACATGATTGGGTATAAAAAGAGCCTCTCAGAGTGGCAGTGTCTCTCAGAAGTCAAGATGGGCAGAGGATCACCAATTCCCCCAATGCTGTGGCGAAAAATAGTGGAGCAATATCAGAAAGGAGTTTCTCAGAGAAAAATTGCAAAGAGTTTGAAGTTATCATCATCTACAGTGCATAATATCATCCAAAGATTCAGAGAATCTGGAACAATCTCTGTGCGTAAGGGTCAAGGCCGGAAAACCATACTGGATGCCTGTGATCTTCGGGCCCTTAGACGGCACTGCATCACATACAGGAATGCTACTGTAATAGAAATCACAACATGGGCTCAGGAATACTTCCAGAAAACATTGTCGGTGAACACAATCCACCGTGCCATTCGCCGTTGCCGGCTAAAACTCTATAGGTCAAAAAAGAAGCCATATCTAAACATGATCCAGAAGCGCAGGCGTTTTCTCTGGGCCAAGGCTCATTTAAAATGGACTGTGGCAAAGTGGAAAACTGTTCTGTGGTCAGACGAATCAAAATTTGAAGTTCTTTTTGGAAAACTGGGACGCCATGTCATCCGGACTAAAAAGGACAAGGACAACCCAAGTTGTTATCAGCGCTCAGTTCAGAAGCCTGCATCTCTGATGGTATGGGGTTGCATGAGTGCGTGTGGCATGGGCAGCTTACACATCTGGAAAGGCACCATCAATGCTGAAAGGTATATCCAAGTTCTAGAACAACATATGCTCCCATCCAGATGTCGTCTCTTTCAGGGAAGACCTTGCATTTTCCAACATGACAATGCCAGACCACATACTGCATCAATTACAACATCATGGCTGCGTAGAAGAAGGATCCGGGTACTGAAATGGCCAGCCTGCATTCCAGATCTTTCACCCATAGAAAACATTTGGCGCATCATAAAGAGGAAGATGCGACAAAGAAGACCTAAGACAGTTGAGCAACTAGAAGCCTGTATTAGACAAGAATGGGACAACATTCCTATTCCTAAACTTGAGCAACTTGTCTCCTCAGTCCCCAGACGTTTGCAGACTGTTATAAAAAGAAGAGGGGATGCCACACAGTGGTAAACATGGCCTTGTCCCAACTTTTTTGAGATGTGTTGATGCCATGAAATTTAAAATCAACTTATTTTTCCCTTAAAATGATACATTTTCTCAGTTTAAACATTTGATATGTCATCTATGTTGTATTCTGAATAAAATATTGAAATTTGAAACTTCCACATCATTGCAATCTGTTTTTATTCACAATTTGTGAATCCAACTTTTTTGGAATCAGGTTTGTATGTATATGTATATGTATATGTATATATGTATATGTATGTATATATGTATATGTGTGTGTATATATATATATATATATTACACACACACAGTGGGGAGAACAAGTATTTGATACACTGCCGATTTTGCAGGTTTGCCCACTTACAAAGCATGTAGAAGTCTGTAATTTTTATCATAGGTACTCTTCAACTGTAAGTGTCGGAATCTAAAACAAAAATCCAGAAAATCACATTGTATGATTTTTAAGTAATTAATTTGCATTTTATTGCATGACATAAGTATTTGATACATCAGAAAAGCAGAACTTAATATTTGGTACAGAAACCTTTGTTTGCAATTACAGAGATCATACGTTTCCTGTAGTTCTTGACCAGGTTTGCACACACTGCAGCAGGGATTTTGGCCCACTCCTCCATACAGACCTTCTCCAGATCCTTCAGGTTTCGGGGCTGTCGCTGGGCAATACGGACTTTCAGCTCCCTCCAAAGATTTTCTATTGGGTTCAGGTCTGGAGACTGGCTAGGCCACTCCAGGACCTTGAGATGCTTCTTATGGAGCCACTCCTTAGTTGCCCTGGCTGTGTGTTTCGGGTCATTGTCATGCTGGAAGACCCAGCCACGACCCATCTTCAATGCTGTTACTGAGGGAAGGAGGTTGTTGGCCAAGATCTCGCGATACATGGCCCCATCCATCCTCCCCTCAATACGGTGCAGTCGTCCTGTCCCCTTTGCAGAAAAGCATCCCCAAAGAATGTTTCCACCTCCATGCTTCACGGTTGGGATGGTGTTCTTGGGGTTGTACTCATCCTTCTTCTTCCTCCAAACACGGTGAGTGGAGTTTAGACCAAAAAGCTCTATTTTTGTCTCATCAGACCACTTGACCTTCTCCCATTCCTCCTCTGGATCATCCAGATAGTCATTGGCAAACTTCAGACGGGCCTGGACATGCGATGGCTTGAGCAGGGGGACCTTGCGTGCGCTGCAGGATTTTAATCCATGACGGCGTAGTGTATTACTAATGGTTTTCTTTGAGACTGTGGTCCCAGCTCTCTTCAGGTCATTGACCAGGTCCTGCCGTGTAGTTCTGGGCTGATCCCTCACCTTCCTCATGATCATTGATGCCCCACGAGGTGAGATCTTGCATGGTGCCCCAGACCGAGGGAGATTGATTGTCATCTTGAACTTCTTCCATTTTCTAATAATTGCGCCAACAGTTGTTGCCTAATCACCAAGCTGCTTGCCTATTGTCCTGTAGCCCATCCCAGCCTTGTGCAGGTCTACAATTTTATCCCTGATGTCCTTACACAGCTCTCTGGTCTTGGCCATTGTGGAGAGGTTGGAGTCGGTTTGATTGAGTGTGTGGACAGGTGTCTTTTATACAGATAACGAGTTCAAACAGGTGCAGTTAATACAGGTAATGAGTGGAGAACAGGAGGGCTTCTTAAAGAAAAACTAACAGGTCTGTGAGAGCCGGAATTCTTACTGGTTGGTAGGTGATCAAATACTTATGTCATGCAATAAAATGCAAATTAATTATTTAAAAATCATACAATGTGATTTTCTGGATTTTTGAAGATTCCGTCTCTCACAGTTGAAGTGTACCTATGATAAAAATTACAGACCTCTACATGCTTTGTAAGTAGGAAAACCTGCAAAATCGGCAGTGTATCAAATACTTGTTCTCCCCACTGTATAATTGCATTTGATATATTTGTTAGTTTATTAATAAATACATTTATTTAAAAAAATAAGAACATCTTCTCATCGATCAAGAGGGTATGGGAACCCTCACCTTTAGGCCCTGTTTACACCTGGTATTAAGATGTTTTGATCGATCGGATCACAAGCGGACAAGCGGAAATACAGGTGTAAACGGGGTGTAAAACGTTTTGAGATTGTTGACTTTCGACCACTTCCAGAGGTAGTTGAAAACATATTCGACCGGATTTCTTTCGTAGTGTAAATGGTCGAATGTGTTCGAACAGCCGCAAAAGACCGCCAACTCTCCGCCTACTGACCTAATGCGTAGACATTATGGGAAGTGCGCTAGCCAGACAGGATTTAAACTTTGTTGGCTGGAGACCCAGGTTTGTTTTGTAGATGAAAAAAAAAACATACCAAGCACAATGTTCTCTCCCCATTCCTGATTTCTAACACGCACTCACATCGTTCGTTGTGGTCTTGCGGCTGTCAGAGCAAAAACGAAAGCTGCTGCTATCTGTATGTTTTTCCTTCATCTCCAGGCACGTTCATATGTAAATTGTGCAAGCTTATTTTGTCCATTAGATCGAAAGATCTGAAAGATCTACCCGTCTATAGACCATCCCCTCAAAGAAATCAGGACAAAAGTGGTTGAAAGTGGACAAAAGAGACTGATTAAAACACCAGGGGCCTGATGTATAAACGTTGCATACGCAAAAAAAGGCATTGAAATGTGCGTACGCATTTTTCCACGCACATATCGGGATTTATAAAAAATAAACCAGGCATAAATATGTGTGCACCATACGGACACTCTAGACCGCACATACACACTCTTTTACTGGAGTGAGCGAAGTAATGAAGTAAACTGAATGATTTAAATTATATATTTTATTATAAATTATATACACATTTAGATTAAATATGCCACTCTTATAATGGACTTAAGCACTGAAACTTATTATCCAGAAGTTACAACATTTTGTGTATTAATTTAAAAAGAAATATTTGTAGTGGATGTGCCGAGTCAGACAATTATTTAAACTGTAAGTTTAAATCAGTTTCCATTAAAAAATATATAAACATCCTAAAATATATGTTTACCTTACAGGCAAAACTGCATAAATCTGATTTATTTAAAGCAATTAAAATACTACTTGGCCAGTGGAAAGATTGAGAATAACTCTTCTCTGAAAACTTTATCTGTATGTATTTATACAATTTTGATTTAGCCCTTTTATTCTAAAACAAGGCAATACTGAATGATTTTTAGCAATGTAATGTGACCGCACATAGTCCGTATCTCATATTTTCCTCATGTCTTGTACCGTTAAACATGGTATCACATGGATGGAAATATGCATGGAAATGCAGATGAGGTTATGCATAGTAAAACTAGGCGTTGTAATGAACATTAATTAAAAAAGTGATGTGCACGGATAAATCATTTATAATAAAAACAAAAATTGTTCATTTTGATATCATCGTGACTAATTTCTGTTGCAATCTTTTTTTCCACACACAGACTGTGATATTTGGATCCTATATGATTGCACACGGATTCTTTAACGTCTATGCCATGTGTGTAGATACATTGTTCCTCTGCTTCTGTAAGTACACCTTATTAAATCTGCAATATTCCCATACTGGTATGTGTGTTTGGTAATAAATGCTGACCATCATGATGTTTTCAACTTAAATACATACCCACTGGTCTTTTTTTTTTACCTTTCCTCTTCTTATCTGTGCATGATCTTTTCTGTTCTTAATTTATAATCCTAATGTGATTTTTCTCAAGCTGCAAGACTACTCACTAACACTTTCTTATTTCTTTTATCCCTTTTTCCTTGCAACACTGTCTTTCCTCCTTCACTCTTCCATTCTTCCGTCATCTGATTTGCCCGGGACACCCTTCAGGTGAAGATCTTGAAAGGAACGATGGCAGTCCTTCCAAACCGTATTACATGCCTCCAGGCCTGCACAGGATACTTAACAAAAATGATCAAGCAGGCAAAAAGTATGCTGTGTCCTGAAACTGTTACCTCAGTGGGACGTGAAGAACAGCGGTAGTACTGTAGCACGCTGCATCTCTCCCGCAGCAGAGCAAGGCATTCTGGGATATGGAATCAGGAGCCGATAGCATTTATAGAAGCGATCTCCTCTCTGCACTCTCTGCTGATACTGACTGGCTCTTGCTGTACTTTTTTCCTATACTTTTTCCCCTTTCATTTCTTTTTGCTGATATTCTGTCCATCACTGCCTTACACATTGTTTGTCTTCTGGAGCAAAGTAACTGAATTAAAGTCTGATAATATTCTGGTAACCAATTATGAAAGCAAGTTATTCTATATATTTATTCTCTAATGAGAAAAGCTCTTGTATCTTGCAGTATCCTTCTCTATCTATACAACCCTTTGTTTTCATGTCATTTCTGGTTTATAAGCTCATGCAGTACATAGTGCATGTGGATGGATTTATTCTCAGTCCATGTGCCACATGATTTTAATATTAACTTTGTCATAATCTAATGGCAAATGCTATTGTATTTGAGGATTCATAATAGATGCAGTGTATATTCTCTTTTAACCATGTTTTGATATAATCTATGAATTTCCAGGTGTTCTGATGGCAGTATTTAGTAAATGTGCCTAGTTTAAAAGGAAGACACTGCTCTCCTTTGGTTTTTTGCAATCAATCTGAAAGTTTTTTCCAGTTCAATTTATAAAAGGAACATAAAAGCCATTTTTTGTAATTTTGTAATATGTAGACAGGTTTTATGCTGCATCTACTCTGTGAAGTTCAGTACAAGTTGTCTTTTAATGGGGGAACGTTTTGTAAAGATTAGAATAAAGCATAAAGCTGAACTAAACATTATTATTGGTTTGACTGTTTAGATTTTTTTTGCAGTATGCTGACAAATATTATCAATAGTTTATTACATTCTAAGTTTAAAATAATTATATTTTTTATATATATATATATATATGTATATGTATATATGTATATATATATATATATATATACACAACTATATATTCAGAATTTACATTTATATATTCAGAGTAATAACTATATATATTCAGGATTTACATTTATATATTCAGAGCAGAGCATGTGAGCGGAGTGGAGCGAGAGCGGAGAGCGCCTTTCTGAAGATTTCGCTCCGCTCGCTCAACCCAGAATCCCCTGAACATCAAAGTTAAGAACGAAGGAGACCTATGCCCAGTTGAAAGGGGGTGTGGAGAAACTGAGTTAGCAAAGATTAATTTTGTGATGTAAGTTCTTTGTTTTGGGGTAAAAAAGAACTTTGAAATACCTTTGCAGCGTCATGTTAATGAACATTCCGACGCATGCTGCTGAGAGCGCCGTTTACATTAATATGCTATGCGTGCTTTCCTCTCAACAACAAAAACACACAACAAATATGGAAAAAAAAATAGTAAGAAAGCGTCTGATCTGATCTTAGCGATGTGGATATGTTTGCACCAGCTTTGTAATTCAGCACTATCCAGTCAAGTAATGTCGCGTTTATTTATAGCCTACGACTTTATACAATATAGACCATTGCTTTAAAGCCACAAACATCATAACTATCTATAGGGCTACTGTGATTGAGACATGTATTCAAGAAATGTATTAAAACAGAAAGACGTATTGTTTCTGCCTCAATTTAAGGGCGAAAACATGGGTTCGTTTGTTACGCACTTCAATCCGCACCCGACATTCTTGGTTTTCTTCTCATGTAGGCCTATTAAATCCAGGCAATTGGTTGATGAAATATTGATTAAAATTAAGATACAATTTATACAAAACGAAATTCACTTTAAAGAAAGGATTTCTATAGAACAAAAATGAATGAAGTGGTCAAAATCATGTCTGACCCACTCCATGTCTCCTGACATTGCGCATCTTAGTGTCTTACTCATGCTGTTTACTTTTCATAATCAACACATGAAATTAAAAATGAAAAAATATATTATAATATTTAAACATACAAACCCGATTCCAAAAAAAGTTGGGACACTGTACAAATTGTGAATAAAAAAGGAATGCAATAATTTACAAATCTCATAAACTTATATTTTATTCACAATAGAATATAGATAACATATCAAATGTTGAAAGTGAGACATTTTGAAATGTCATGACAAATATTGGCTCATTTTGGATTTCATGAGAGCTACACATTCCAAAAAAGTTGGGACAGGTAGCAATAAGAGGCCGGAAAAGTTAAATGTACATATAAGGAACAGCTGGAGGACCAATTTGCAATTTATTAGGTCAATTGGCAACATGATTGGGTATAAAAAGAGCCTCTCAGAGTGGCAGTGTCTCTCAGAAGTTAAGATGGGCAGAGGATCACCAATTCCCCCAATGCTGTGGCGAAAAATAGTGGAGCAATATCAGAAAGGAGTTTCTCAGAGAAAAATTGCAAAGAGTTTGAAGTTATCATCATCTACAGTGCATAATATCATCCAAAGATTCAGAGAATCTGGAACAATCTCTGTGCGTAAGGATCAAGGCCGGAAAACCATACTGGATGCCCGTGATCTTCGGGCCCTTAGACGGCACTGCATCACATACAGGAATGCTACTGTAATGGAAATCACAACATGGGCTCAGGAATACTTCCAGAAAACATTGTCGGTGAACACAATCCACCGTGCCATTCGCCGTTGCCGGCTAAAACTCTATAGGTCAAAAAAGAAGCCATATCTAAACATGATCCAGAAGCCCAGGCGTTTTCTCTGGGCCAAGGCTCATTTAAAATGGACCGTGGCAAAGTGGAAAACTGTTCTGTGGTCAGACGAATCAAAATTTGAAGTTCTTTTTGGAAAACTGGGACGCCATGTCATCCGGACTAAAGAGGACAAGGACAACCCAAGTTGTCATCAGCGCTCAGTTCTGAAGCCTGCATCTCTGATGGTATGGGGTTGCATGAGTGTGTGTGGCATGGGCAGCTTACACATCTGGAAAGGCACCATCAATGCTGAAAGGTATATCCAAGTTCTAGAACAACATATGCTCCCATCCAGACGTCGTCTCTTTCAGGGAAGACCTTGCATTTTCCAACATGACAATGCCAGACCACATACTGCATCAATTACAACATCATGGCTGCATAGAAGAAGGATCCGGGTACTGAAATGGCCAGACTGCAGTCCAGATCTTTCACCCATAGAAAACATTTGGCGCATCATAAAGAGGAAGATGCGACAAAGAAGACCTAAGACAGTTGAGCAACTAGAAGCCTGTATTAGACAAGAATGGGACAACATTCCTATTCCTAAACTTGAGCAACTTGTCTCCTCAGTCCCCAGATGTTTGCAGACTGTTATAAAAAGAAGAGGGGATGCCACACAGTGGTAAACATGGCCTTGTCCCAACTTTTTTGAGATGTGTTGATGCCATGAAATTTAAAATCAACTTATTTTTCCCTTAAAATGATAAATTTTCTCAGTTTAAACATTTGATATGTCATCTATGTTGTATTCTGAATAAAATATTGAAATTTGAAACTTCCACATCATTGCATTCTGTTTTTATTCACAATTTGTACAGTGTCCCAACTTTTTTGGAATCGGGTTTGTAAATATGAAACTAAATAAGCTACGTTTTCTCTAACCTTGTGGAATGAACGCGTCTGCGCATTCTGATGGATTTTTCCTTAATGACAGCGGAAGCAACTCCGTCAATTTTTGGCCATACAGATTAGTGTAAAACAACTACAAAGTGTCTACTTTTATTTGTGTACATTCACAATAACACCAAAACCTTGTGCTTTTGTAAAATAAACAGCTTTCACCTGTCTCTGTATCCGTGAGAATCTTTCTGAAACTCAAAAATGAACTGAAACTCAACGAATAGCCTAACATGAAATATACGTCTAAAGAAATAAATAAAACAATTCTCATTTAAAACAAATATTATCCTGCAATGTAATCTGTATGAAATGAAAGAGATACAGTTTCGCCTATCTCAGATAATTATAATTGTGATCACCCACGCATAGAGCGCTCTTATATTCATAGGCAATGTGCTGAGGCCATCTATGCAAAATGGTAAACGCCCCTACCAATGCCTTAAAAAGCAACAAAGGCTATAGTACAGTACGTTACATTGAAATTTCATGTCGGAGCGGGATTTGAGCGCTTAGGCCGTGAGCGACTGAGTGGAGCGCGCTGGCATAGAGTGGAATATTGAGCGGAGCTCACATGCTCTGATTTAGAGTTATAACTATATATTCAGAATTTACATTTTATATATTCAGGATTACATTCATATATTCAGAGTTATAACTATATATTCATTGTTACATTTGTATATTCAGAGTTATATATTCAGAGTTATAACTATATATTCAGATTTACATTTATATATTCAGAGTTATAACTATATTCAGATTTACATTTATATATTCAGAGTTATAACTATATATTCAGATTTACATTTATATATTCAGATTTACATTTATATATTCAGAGTTATAACTATATTCAGATTTACATTTATATATTCAGAGTTATAACTATATATTCAGGATTTACATTTATATATTCAGGATTTACAGTTATATATTCAGAGTTATAACTATATATTCAGAGTTATAACTATATATTCAGGATTTACATTTATATATTCAGGATTACATTCATATATTCAGAGTTATAACTATATATTCAGAATTTACATTTATATATTCAGAGTTACATTTATATATTCAGAGTTACATTTATATATTCAGGATTACATTCATATATTCAGAGTTATAACTATATATTCAGGATTTACATTTATATATTCAGAGTTATAACTATATTCAGATTTACATTTATATATTCAGAGTTATAACTATATATTCAGAGTTACATTTATATATTCAGAGTTATAACTATATATTCAGGATTTACATTTATATATTCAGTTACATTTATATATTCAGGATATACATTTATATATTCAGGATTACATTCATATATTCAGAGTTATAACTATATATTCAGATTTACATTTATATATTCAGTTACATTTATATATTCAGGATTACATTCATATATTCAGAGTTATAACTATATATTCAGGATTTACATTTATATATTCAGAGTTATAACTATATATTCAGAGTTACATTTATATATTCAGAGTTATAACTATATATTCAGGATTTACATTTATATATTCAGTTACATTTATATATTCAGAGTTATAACTATATATTCAGAGTTATAACTATATATTCAGGATTTACATTTATATATTCAGTTACATTTATATATTCAGGATTTACATTTATATATTCAGAGTTATAACTATATATTCAGAGTTATAACTATATATTCAGGATTTACATTTATATATTCAGAGTTATAACTATATATTCAGAGTTACATTTATATATTCAGAGTTATAACTATATATTCAGGATTTACATTTATATATTCAGTTACATTTATATATTCAGGATTTACATTTATATATTCAGAGTTATAACTATATATTCAGAGTTATAACTATATATTCAGGATTTACATTTATATATTCAGGATTACATTCATATATTCAGAGTTATAACTATATATTCAGAGTTACATTTATATATTCAGAGTTACATTTATATATTCAGGATTACATTCATATATTCAGAGTTATAACTATATATTCAGAGTTACATTTATATATTCAGAGTTATAACTATATATTCAGGATTTACATTTATATATTCAGGATTTACATTTATATATTCAGGATTACATTCATATATTCAGAGTTATAACTATATATTCAGGATTTACATTTATATATTCAGAGTTATAACTATATATTCAGATTTACATTTATATATTCAGTTACATTTATATATTCAGGATTACATTCATATATTCAGAGTTATAACTATATATTCAGGATTTACATTTATATATTCAGGATTTACATTTATATATTCAGAGTTATAACTATATATTCAGGATTACAGGATTCAGGATTACATTCATATATTCAGAGTTATAACTATATATTCAGGATTTACATTTATATATTCAGAGTTATAACTATATATTCAGATTTACATTTATATATTCAGTTACATTTATATATTCAGGATTTACATTTATATATTCAGAGTTATAACTATATATTCAGGATTTACATTTATATATTCAGAGTTATAACTATATATTCAGAGTTACATTTATATATTCAGAGTTATAACTATATATTCAGGATTTACATTTATATATTCAGTTACATTTATATATTCAGGATTTACATTTATATATTAAGAGTTATAACTATATATTCAGAGTTACATTTATATATTCAGAGTTATAACTATATATTCAGGATTTACATTTATATATTCAGAGTTACATTTATATATTCAGGATTACATTTTATATATTCAAGTTTTAACTATATATTCGGATTTACGTTAAATTATTTCCTGTTTGGCCCCCCATATACACACACATATATATATATATGTATACATACATACATACATACATACATACATACATATACATATAAAACCATACACACACACACACACGTCGGATATACAGCATAACTTTCTCCAATTATGTTTTCCTTGTATCCAAATATCCAGGATTGCCTCTGATTGCCACCAAAATCACATTAACGATTGGTTGGCATTAACGTTGCTTGTGCTTCTGTTCTCAGTGCTTGATCTGGAGAAGAACGACGGCTCAGCAAGCCGCCCTTATTACATGGGCAGCAGCCTGCGAGCCATCCTCAACAAGAAGAACCACAAGAGACCAGAGGAGAAAAAGAAAGGTAGAAAATAAAAGGAGCAAACAACAAAAAGGCGCTGACATAAAAAAACGGACACTGCCAATTGTTATTCTGTTTCCTGACCATCTGCATCCTAAATGGACTGATTTAAGCAGTATTCAGTCATGTCCGTAGGCAGCTTCTGTGTTATAAATCCTATTAGATGCCCAAAAATATAAATACAAAAGTCTTCAAACTGATCTGCAACTTTTTGTTATGTTATCATTTATGAAAGTAAATATAATTGACAATAAGCATCTAAATCCGTTGAGATTTATTTCCTGTTTATAGGTGTGTGAAAGTGTCTTACTTTCTATGTATTTTTATAGATTTTAGTCTTTTTTTTAATTTTTTTTTTAATTTAATTTTTTTTTTTTTTACTGATTCTTGTCTTTTATATGACCATTGCATTCTGTTAGCACCCATTTGGGTGAAACTGCCACTTTTCTCATATTGAGAAAATGACCAGTAACACATTTAATTGCTCTTCACTAGATGAATTTTCTTCAACTTTTATAAGTTGCTGTTTGTACTTGCAGTTCAGCTGAAGTGCCTTACTTCAACATGCCGTTAACAGATCTTTTAACCTCAACCACGTTGATTTGAGCCCTTTTCTGCTGTGCAGAGCTTTAAACTGTATTTATTCCTTCATTAATGCTCTTGTTCATCCATCCAACTGTATTTCTCATCAGATCGATTGCTCTCTAGCAGTAGGAGGTTCCTTTAGAGTGATTTCATTGTGTCCATTCACACTTCATTTTAGCCAGGGAATTTATGTTAATAACACCTTGATATGAATATGTGTACAGAATATTGGTAGTTATTTTAGGTGGACTAATTTCTCATATTTTGATGAAGCTATGTGATTACAAACAATTTGAAGTTTTAATTTTTTTTCTTACAATGTACACATTTTTACAATGTACACTCCTTTACATTTGAAAGGTATAATTCTTCAAATATTTGAGTCAAAATGTATTCTTTACCATTTTTATGTTAAGAACACTTGAATGTGAATGCTAATACAGTGAGTGCATGTGCTGAAATGTTATTCAGCTCTCATAATTCATTTAAATTGTATTATTTCTTAGTTTAACACTTGTCTTATCTTATTAGTATGTAACTTTTATTTAATTCTCTTCTTTTACAGTATGGTAAACGTTTATATTATTTTTGTGACCATATATTTTGCTACTTTATAATGCATAATAACATTGTATGATGTAATCCAGATGCATGCAAGGATCAATTTGGAAATAAAGTATTTCATATAGACACATGACAAGTTATTTTTACTTGGACCACATGGGATAGGAACAAAACACACATTAATAAATGAAAATATACAGATGAATACATTTAGTACAAAGGTATTAGTTGCATAAACATTGTTATAATAATTAGCACAACATTTACAACTGAATTGTTAAATGTTTAGCTGCTGCTGATTGGTAGATGTGTTGATTGGTGGGAAAGTAATGGCTGATAGAGTAGAGATGGTGTGTGAACTGGAGATAAAAGAGAAACAGAGCCATTAACAAAAGCACAGAGCAACAAATTTATGTCATCCTGACACTAGATACCTTTTCCCAGACATGTTCACAAGTCTTTGAGGCTTCCAGTCTTTTGAGTCTTTCAAGTTTCAACTCTTTGAGGTCCAAGTCAAGTCTCAACTCTTTGGGTCCAAGTCAAGTTTCAAGTTTTTGAGGTCCAAGTCAAGTCTCAAGTCTTTGACGTCCAAGTCAAGTCTCAACTCTTTGGGTCCAAGTCAAGTTTCAAGTTTTTGAGGTCCAAGTCAAGTCTCAAGTTTTTGAGGTCCAAGTCAAGTTTCAACTCTTTGAGGTCCAAGTCAAGTCTCAAGTCTTTGGCTAAATCAATTTTGAAATATTTGAATTAACTGATTGCTTTTCAAATTAAATTACATGAAGATTATCACAAGGTAAGATTTATCTATATTGTTATTTTTTTGCACCATTCAGTCTATAACGATATCCTGATTTATCTTAATTTATGTCATCCTGACACTAGATACCTTTTCCCAGACATGTTCACAAGTCTTTGAGGCTTCCAGTCTTTTGAGTCTTTCAAGTTTCAACTCTTTGAGGTCCAAGTCAAGTCTCAACTCTTTGGGTCCAAGTCAAGTTTCAAGTTTTTGAGGTCCAAGTCAAGTCTCAAGTCTTTGACGTCCAAGTCAAGTCTCAACTCTTTGGGTCCAAGTCAAGTTTCAAGTTTTTGAGGTCCAAGTCAAGTCTCAAGTCTTTGAGGTCCAAGTCAAGTCTCAAGTCTTTGAGGTCCAAGTCAAGTCTCAACTCTTTGAGGTCCAAGTCAAGTCTCAAGTTTTTGAGGTCCAAGTCAAGTCTCAAGTCTTTGAGGTCCAAGTCAAGTCTCAAGTCTTTGAGGTCCAAGTCAAGTCTTAAGTCTTTGAGGTCCAAGTCAAGTCTCAAGTCTTTGAGGTCCAAGTCAAGTCTCAAGTCTTTGAGGTCCAAGTCAAGTCTCAAGTCTTTGAGGTCCAAGTCAAGTCTCAAGTCTTTGAGGTCCAAGTCAAGTCTCAAGTCTTTGAGGTCCAAGTCAAGTCTCAAGTCTTTGAGGTCCAAGTCAAGTCTCAAGTCTTTGAGGTCCAAGTCAAGTCTCAACTCTTTGAGGTCCAAGTCAAGTCTCAACTCTTTGAGGTCCAAGTCAAGTCTCAACTCTTTGAGGTCCAAGTCAAGTCTCAACTCTTTGAGGTCCAAGTCAAGTCTCAAGTCTTTGGCTAAATCAATTTTGAAATATTTGAATTAACTGATTGCTTTTCAAATTAAATTACATGAAGATTATCACAAGGTAAGATTTATCTATATTGTTATTTTTTTGCACCATTCAGTCTATAACGATATCCTGATTTATATTGACCCAATCATTGAATCAGTGAGTTGTTGACTCAAAAACAGCTGCAATCGGATCATTCTGATTCTCGAATGAATCGTTCTATGCGATTTTGAGAACCAATTCAACAGGTTAATTGGAAATCCGCTCGTTCGTGAATCAAACATCGCTATCGTGTCTCGGAATGGGTAAGGATAAGGAGGATAGATATATTTTTGCTTTTCCATTTGCAGTTTTCATTAATATTCATCAAAAACAGCACATTCTCCTAGTATTTTTGCTCTATCAGAACATTCCCTCAAATCTTACCATCGATGCAGATGCTGTGTAAGGCTGTAAGCATGGATGTGTCTGTATAATGCAGTTCATTTAGGTTGGGAACCACCCGGAGTGATGACAGACCTCCTGCCGATATTCCTGAATGAGGGGTAGAGATGTGCTTCTTATGACGGGCACGACAGTTTTGAAACCAGACCTGACCAGAAAGAAATTCAAAGAAATTACTTGGACAACAGACGCATTCTCTTCTGTTGTCACATACGGTAGCAAATAGTAAATGGTAACTCTTGTAAGTTACAAATTTATAACAGCTCAATTTAGGCACTTTAGAAATTGCTAAAGAAATGTAACCTGAATGACGCGTCGGGTAAGCCCAGTCTGTTCAGCAAGCTTCTGAAGTGTCTGTGCGTCTGGGTTATTGTCCTGAGCAAACTGAGCCTGCATAACCTACAAGCCACAAACAAAATAGTGTCAGTACGGGAATGGGAAATCTGTACAAATTACAACATAGCAGGGATCCATTATTGCTTTCATTGAACTCATTTTAATATGTCTCATTTCAAACCAGAGAAGTATGTGGGACATATTGAACAGCAAGAGTGGTGATTTAGTTTACCTGTAGCTGGTCTGAAGTAAAACTGGTACGTGCTCTTTTTGATGCCTTTTGATTTATCTCACAACCTATAGGCAACGCACCATCAGGACAAACGGTTTTGCCTGGAATAATAAAAGGTAAAGCATAGGCGTAATTATTTTTTCAGACTGAGCATGCTACAAACTAGAAAACAAAACCAGAAGCACATCTATCAAAACCAAACAACTGCTTTTTCCCTAAGATGTCTTGGTCTGTATTATTTTACCCAAACAATGCAAATCATGTCTAGTTTAACCCTGTAAATCCTGACATATTAAATAACAGTCCGAGGAATATAACTTTTGAAATGGAACAGTTTACTGAAACTTTAGACAAAATCAAAAAAAAAGTTTTCATACTGTATGTGTCTTATTGGATACATTAGGCTTTAATGGCTCATATAGTATTATATAGGAGAATGTGGAGCTCATACTCGAAGAGGAAAAAATGCCTAATTTTTTCGATTTTTAAATGCGATTTGGTGCAGTTGCTCATATTTATATGGCCAAATAAAATGAAATTCTGATAGTTTGTAATGAAAATCAACTGGATCTTTATAACAGTATAGCAGACTACTTATATAAAATGCATATAAATATCAGTTGTCACTTTCCCAGCAAGCAATTTTGCATAAAAGACGTCTAATAGCCGTCCAAACATAGCCCTGACGTCTAGGCTAAAACAAGGCAAAATTTGGGCTGTCCGTGAAAATTTAATAGGCATCTAACCATAGCCCAAGAATAGACTAGTCATCAATTAGATAACATGTCAAAGAAATGAAACAAACGCCTTGTAATCACTGTTGACTGTTGGGCAAAAAGCAATGCAATACAATGATGATTGCGACATATACAAACATTCCTCAAAAGCCTGATATACAGCATTATATTTGATAGTCACATTTTAGCATGATTTTTCCAAGTTAATCTAAGTTGCTTCAGTCCAGCAAGTATGTATATATATATATATATATATATATATATATATAAGATGTATTCTTATGTTTACTTTATAAAAATCAGTAAAGATTTCACAGCAAAAAGACACATGTACCACAACCTGAAGATGGACTTTTTTAGAATTATACTAAAAGGCCTTTAACTTGCTAGAAAAGTATAAACTATCAATCAGACGACAGAAGGCATGTAGTAGATTGTGTACAACAGTTTTTCAGCAACGTTTTGATCATGTTGATAATTTAGAGGCCTTAGAAATGTGCGTATCAAACATGACAGTAGGCTTTATAGGGTTTTAAAGTATGCCCCCTGTATCCATGCAGGACTCTCAACTCACCTTTTTCAGAGTCCCCTTTGAGTTTGTCCTGCATGCTGTCGTAATGGATTCGACACAACAATTTTTGCCCAACCAAAGCAAACTCCTCGCCTGTAGACAGCTGCCTCTTACAGGAGAAGCACGAGAAGCATGCCAGGTGGTAAACGTTTCCCTTCGCCCTGCGTATCCAGTCCGTGGAGTGAACCGTTTCCCCACAGCATGAGCACCATGTCCGATACCTCCTGTCAAACAACCATAATTATGTTTGGATTAGGTTAAATACATACTGAAACATCTTGTATGCATATGCCGTACATCTTCAGAAGTACCTGAAGTAATCTAGTTTGCAGAAGACCTCTCGCCCTCTAACATAGCAGGTTGTGTGTCCGCTTAGAGTGGTTTGGCACACACTGCATGAAAGGCATCGCACATGCCAGCACAAGTCATTTACCTGCATTCAACAATTACCAGTTGTAAGAAATTACATTAGGATCAACATTAGAATCATGCAGCATTTAAAATTGTCAATGCAATGAATAAATATTTTTAAAGGGACAAAAATCCTTCTCACCTTAAGGAGATACTTGTCTAGGATATCATCTCTACACCCCATGCAAACAACTTTGCCTTGGAAAGCATCCGATGAAATTGCTTGGGGTAAAGCAGATGGAGAAGCCGGATCTAATTGGCCAATCACAATTTCTGATGAACTCTGTAGAATCAGAAATTATATTTTCAAACATACGCTAAAAAAATTGCTGCCTTAAATTTTTTTTTAAGTACAATCAACTTAGGTGTTTAAGTCATTTCAACTTAAATTACATTAAACTAACTTTTAAAAAAATGAGTTGAATCTTGTATAATTTATAAATAAAACGTTGAAAATTGCTTAACTTATTTTGATGAAAGCAATGTAAAAACATGTGTTGTCATAACTTATTGATCATATACTTTCACAGTGTACAGCAAATGTTATTGGTTCAACACAATTGAAAAGTATAGGCTATTTAAACAGTGTACTTCTGTGAATATAATTTTAATGCGCATATCAAATGTAGGCGCCCACATCTATGGTTTAGCCTAATAGCATTTTCTATCAATATTTCAGTAACGAAAAAATAAATAAATAAATAAATAATCACGTTCGCTTGAGGAGGTGACCATAACAACGAGCTCGTGCCCTTATTATTGGGATCTGTATCGTTACACCAGCAAAGCATAGGTAGGTTATTGTCATTATTTAGCGGTTTATTGTAGTTTCCATATCACACGTATATCACAAACCTGTTAAAAACACTTTAAAAGTATTTTAAGTATTTAAGGCCGCCAAAATGCAGTTTTCGAGTGTCGAGAGATTAACCTCAATGGACCAAAAATGTATGACCCTCTACATTATAACGTTAGTAGCCTAACGTTATATCACTGACTGAAAAACGTTCATGGTTTATCGATGGCTTCAGGTTATGGTCAAGCAAAATATATAGGCTGTAAATATATTTACCATACAAACGTCGCTTGTAACTTCTCTGCACTTGTTGGTAAAATCCTCACTGCGACCCGTAGACATGATGACTGTGGTGAATGCGCTCCGGATTTCCAAAGTCCCCACTGAAACTGCCTTTAAATGTACGCGCTCCATCCCATAAACATCAACCACTCATCTCTTCACCATGACAACCGCAACAATTAGCCTGCCAAAACTACATTTAGACTTCAAGAATTTCAGTCATTATTAAAACACGTCCGACTCTTGGAGGAGGCTAATGGTTGTCTGTGCATGTATTATGTACTTGAAATCAGCATTATGGGATTCGGAAACGGTTTACACATAATGCCTTAACCCCAAACGTATCAATTACGTATGCCAGTCAAAACCTCTGAAGAATCAGTGGAAGAAGAGAATTGATTTATTTAATAACAGCAATTAAAAGCACACGTTTGGCACAAACGCGCAACCAGAGCGACCCAAAGGTGAAGAGGTCTCATTAAACTCTTGACACTTAATTGCCGCGATTTCAAGGCGGGTTCTTTTCTTCTTCTGGTATAATTTATGGGAAATGGTGGAAATATTTCTTCCGAACTGTGCACGGAACACATCACACCGGAAAAAAAAAATCAATTTATCATTATGACGCGTAAAGCGCTTTGTCGTTATTTATTTGTTCATGCTAGGTGTTCCAGAATTAAACAATAGGCGTTTGGCCTAAAGCAATTTCCGGGGATTGAAAATGAGTGTTTTAATTTTAATTGTACGCTACCTATGTAATTTAAAGTCTTTATGCACCAAATGACAGTTATGTGCCGCAAAACCTACACCGTTTTTAGGATATGTTTTAAAATATAATTTGAATGACAATATTGTAAAATAATATAATATAATAAATAGCCTACTTATCATTTTTTACTATTATTTATTTTCGGAGGGCTAATAAGGATTATCTGTTCGTTTGTCAAATCCTATAAAAGTTTATGGGGTCTCTTTTTATTAATTTTAACAAAATTTCAGCAATTGTGCCTAATGACTGATTTCTGTTTACTTAATCGTGTAGGTGTTTAAACAGATGATGAAAACTATAATAATAAAAAAGATTTTATTTGTAACTTTATTAATGTAGTGGGTTTGATATTGGCATCTGTTTTCTTTTCGTATTCATTTTGTTTGAGAGGCATGCAGCCTGTAAAGTTTGTTTTAAGTTATTGCATTTTGAGTGACAATTTTTGATGTATGTTTTTGTATTACTTATATAATTTTTTAACAAAGTGTGCCAGTGGAAATTCTTGTCTGTGCGCTGTGATGAGGCCTTCAGCCGGCGTGTTTTGAGTCAAGGGGTGTCGTGATTTCTTCAGGACTGCAGTGTCTGTCTGTCCAATCAGAGATTTGTGGAAAAATGCCCTAATCAGGGAGTGATTGCCTTCTCCACAATCACAGCGTAAATGTCCAATCTAACACTGATTGCTCTTGCTGCAGTGCCACCCACTACACACCCAAACACTGCGACAATCCCACAGATGCCATTCCGACTCTCACACACACACACATACACACACACACACACACACACACACACACACACACACACACACACACACACACACACACACACACACACACACACACGACACACGTTGTGTTTTCATGTTTTATGGGGACTTTCCATGGACATAATGATTTTTATACAAACTGTATATTTTATCCCCTAACCCTACTCCCAAAACCTACTACCCATCACAGAAAACTTTATGCATTTTTACATTTTCAAAAAACATAATTTAGTCTGATTTATGAGCTCTTTTCCTCATGGGGACCAAAACATGTCAAAATTTTGGATATTGCCATCTTTGTGGGGACATTTTGTCCCCATAACGTAGGGTATACCTCGACCACACACACACTCACTTACACACACACACACACACACACACACACACACACAATCATACTGGTTTCCATATTTTATGGGGACTTTCCATAGACGTAATGATTTTTATACTGTACAAACTATCCCCCTACACTAACCCTACCCCTAAACCTACCCATCACAGAAAACTTTCTGCATTTTTAGAATGTCAAAACACTTCATTTAGTATGATTTATAAACTGGACCAAAAAATTACATTTGGTCCCCATAACGTAGGGAATACCAGATACACACACACACACACACACACACACACACACACACACACAGTTTCCATGTTTTATAGGGATGTGACGCATCGATAGACGACCAAAACCAATGATAAAAAAAGCACAGACAGAGTGCTCATATTTTCTGTGGTACAGTTAGAAAAATATAGGCTAGGTGAAATTTAATAAGTAGAGTAATTTGGAATACGAGAGTAGGCTACTACGTGTAGGCTAATCTAGGAAATGCATACAATTTTTGTCATGCAACCTGCTGAACGATTTTCCATGTCAGTAAGTAAAGTTGATTGACTTCTACTTCAAATTCAAATTTTATTTGTCACACAAACAACCCTTCACAGTACAACATGCAATGAAATGCTTTTTACGATCCTCTAGCCTACATAGAATAAACATGGAACATGGAAATAGAATAAATAAAAAATAAAAATAAAAAAAAAGGCTAGGGATAAAAAAAAAAGAAAAGAGCAAAAACAAAAAATAAACAGGAAATACTAGAAGAAAAATAAAATAAACAGGAGTAGGACAATTAACTTCACTTAATTTACATTTTATTTTTCCTTTCTACCAAGAAATTATAATTTTTTATGTTTCCAAGAATGAAAGGCCAAAATGTTGGAAATTATGTCTCTGCATTATGTAAATTATGTCAGTATTCTGACAGTATGCTCTCTCTTTCTCTTTCTTGTTTAATAATTCCTTAAGCAGACAATCTCCAGTGAAAACACTAGAGGGCGTCAATGTACAGCCTTAAGGCTCATTGTAACCAGACCTACAGTGGGGAGAACAAGTATTTGATACACTGCTGATTTTGCAGGTTTGCCCACTTACAAAGCATGTAGAAGTCTGTAATTTTTATCATAGGTACACTTCAACTGTGAGAGACGGAATCTAAAACAAAAATCCAGAAAATCACATTGTATGATTTTTAAATAATTAATTTGCATTTTATTGCATGACATAAGTATTTGATCACCTACCAACCCGTAAGAATTCCGGCTCACAGACCTGTTAGTTTTTCTTTAAGAAGCCCTCCTGTTCTCCACTCATTACCTGAATTAAATGCACCTGTTTGAACTTGTTACCTGTATAAAAGACACCTGTCCACATACTCAATCAAAAAGACTCCAACCTCTCCACAATGGCCAAGACCAGAGAGCTGTGTAAGGACATCAGGGATAAAATTGTAGACCTCCACAAGGCTGGGATGGGCTACAGGACAACAGGCAAGCAGCTTGGTGAGAAGGCAACAACTGTTGGCGCATTTATTAGAAAATGGAAGAAGTTCAAGATGACGGTCAATCTCCCTCGGTCTGGGGCACCATGCAAGATCTCACCTTGTGGGGCATCAATGATCATGAGAAAGGTGAGGGATCAGCCCAGAACTACTCGGCAGGACCTGGTCAATGACCTGAAGAGAGCTGGGACCACAGTCTCAAAGAAAACCATTAGTAACACACTACGCCGTCATGGATTAAAATCCTGCAGCGCACGCAAGGTCCCCCTGCTCAAGCCAGCGCATGTCCAGGCCCGTCTGAAGTTCGCCAATGACCATCTGGATGATCCAGAGGAGGAATGGGAGAAGGTCATGTGGTCTGATGAGATAAAAATAGAGCTTTTTGGTTTAAACTCCACTCGCCGTGTTTGGAGGAAGAAGAAGGATGAGTACAACCCCAAGAACACCATCCCAACCGTGAAGCATGGAGGTGGAAACATCATTCTTTGGGGATGCTTTTCTGCAAAGGAGACAGGACGACTGCACCGTATTGAGGGGAGGATGGATGGGGCCATGTATCACGAGATCTTGGCCAACAGCCTCCTTCCCTCAGTAAGAGCATTGAAGATGGGTCGTGGCTGGGTCTTCCAGCATGACAACGACCCGAAACACACAGCCAGGGCAACTAAGGACTGGCTTTGTAAGAAGCATCTCAAGGTCCTGGAGTGGCCTAGCCAGTCTCCAGACCTGAACCCAATAGAAAATCTTTGGAGGGAGCTGAAAGTCCGTATTGCCCAGCGACAGCCCCGAAACCTGAAGGATCTGGAGAAGGTCTGTATGGAGGAGTGGGCCAAAATCCCTGCTGCAGTGTGTGCAAACCTGGTCAAGAACTACAGGAAACGTATGATCTCTGTAATTGCAAACAAAGGTTTCTGTACCAAATATTAAGTTCTGCTTTTCTGATGTATCAAATACTTATGTCATGCAATAAAATGCAAATGAATTACTTAAAAATCATACAATGTGATTTTCTGGATTTTTGTTTTAGATTCCGTCACTCACAGTTGAAGAGTACCTATGATAAAAATTACAGACTTCTACATGCTTTGTAAGTGGGCAAACCTGCAAAATCGGCAGTGTATCAAATACTTGTTCTCCCCACTGTACATTAATTATCCCCACGTTAGGTCTAATAAAAAATCTACAAAACCATAACATCTGACAAACGCGATATGTTACATAGCTACACAATACATGACACAATGATTTTTCATTGTTCAACTTTGACATTTCAATCTAATAAGCTCTGTATTTTATTGATATTACAGATATATTTCCACGTCCATTTGACTTTTAGACGTATCAAATATGAACTTATTTATGTATTATAATATCGCATTTAAACAAAGCACAAAAAATGCGTAGAGTTATTGGCATCGTCACGTGATTCACCTTGGCAACGCAGGCTGTCATCAGTTCCGCCGCGCGCGAGGAAAGGTGTTGAGCATTCAGAGCTGGGCAGACGGGATGCACACATAGTTTTAATACCCCCTGGATTAAAGAAAGCTCTAATATCCCTTCATTGCTTCATTCATATCAAAGATCACTACGCGCCGACAAAATGAGTCATCTGAACCCAGGGTGAGTAAATAAGCTAGAAGTTGCAGTGTTAACTGAAATGTACTATTAAATGCTCTAACTAACTTAGCTGTCCTGTCGTGGACTGCGTTTTGCATTATCAATCAGTAGGCATAATAATTAAGAATTTTAAGCTTTATTTTTATGGCATGACACTATATGACCAAATGTTCTTGTTACTGTGGAGATGAAACAACAGCAATAGATCAACCACTCCGCAATGACAGGCAATATTGTTCATGCGTGACTTACCTGAATGTTGTTTATTTGTTCAACATACCTCACATATCTAGCTGTCTACTTAACATATGTGTGAAATGATAATTAAGACACAATTCATTAGATTTAAGTCTAATTATATGTATCCCATATGTTTAGGCTGTCTTGCACATACATCATGTTTTATTTCTGAACAAATTTTGGAGAGAGATATGAATTCAGTGGGGGGCCATGGGTTAAGTGTGCTATCCATCCACACTCATTTCCAATAGAAACCAGACACCGGTAATGGTATCTACCTGGCCTGAGGATTGGTGTACAGGTTGTGTTGTCTTTTTTACAAACGCTCGAGGAAATCAAATCTGTATCGGAAAAAGCCAGGCAGACAAACAGTCGAGCATTTCTAAGACTACACTTGACACAGATGTAGAGTGTTCACCTCAAGCTGAAATCCTTGGCACTGCTGGCCTAGAGGATCACTGAATCATTCCATCAGCCTGGTCAGGCCCGTCCTTACATTACAACTCCATGATGCCGGGGATGAGTTATATGTATGTTTTAATGTGCCAGGTAGAAGGCTGGTTTCTACTGAGAGATTTTTTTATACATTGTTGATAAAGTCTTTGTCTATGTAGTCTTCTTTCAGCTTACAATAGCCTAACTGACAAACATCTGACTGGATACTTCAACAATGTGAGAATACGAAGACATCTTCAGAAAGTTGGGCTGGTAAGATAGCCAAGCGAGAAAATAATTCATTGGGATTAACCTAGAGATTTGATAATTCTGAGAAGTTACAATATTTACAAACTAACATCATCTCATATATGAATCACTCTGTTATATAAGTTTAAAATAATTAGCATTCTCATAATGATCACTTGTTAAAGGATGAAAGGAAAAGCACTTTTATGTTATACAAGATGCTTCAGATGCTTCAGTCATTAAATGCAGGTGCATGTGCTTCAGATCACCCGGAGCGGACGGATTGTTCCTGATAAGGAGTACAGGCACAAGCTGATCCAGCGAGCGCATCAGAGACATGTGAGAGAGTGTCTGGCTCAGGCCATCTTTCACAAGGTGCTAGACATGGAGGTGAGAGCATTATGCAGTCCACAGGTGCTTTATCAGAAGCTCTATTAGCCCTAGATCATTGTGTTGTGAATAAAATAAAATATCCTATTCACATATAGTAGTCTACATACTGTATATTCATCTCGTTGTATAATCCCAAGGTTTTTTTCTCCATTCTGGCCCTGAAGGAGTTTTGTTTGCTTGCCACCGTCGCCTTTGGCTTTTGGCTTGCTCAGTTGGGGACACTTAAATTTCAACTATATTACTGATCTGCCCGCATTGACACTATATGATAATTGAAATGAGCTGGATGACATCACCGTTTTCACCAGAGCGGCTGTCCAGCCGAATCAAATTCTGTTGCATTATTTTCCTGTTACCACTGTGAAGCTGCTTTGAAACAATTGCCATTGTAAAAAGCGCTATATAAATAAAGGTGATTTGATTTGATTTGATACAAGTTAAAAGGTACATAAGACAAAAACATTGGGACACACTGTTCTAGACCTTTGTGCTACTCACATAATCAAATTAAATGTATGATGTATAAATATGGATACAAAATATGTAAATAGATCCTGTACTAAAGCAAAAAAAAGTCTTTTCTATATGATATTTCATTTTTCCACTGTTTATTCAGCGCCTTCATCAAACCGAGATCAAGAGAAAACTTGAGGAATTTGCACGGAGGGAACGAATCCACAAAATGAAGGTTTGTCATTTTTACAAAACTCCTTTAGACTCAAACTGGCCTTGGTGACTTTGTAGTAAAGTACATTTTGTGATTCAACTTTTTGCACTTTATGTTAGGCTGAGCGCTCCAAGAGATATGAAGATGAACCAATGCTAATTCTGTCACCTCGGCCACCAACGGGGCCAAAGATCTCACACACACAGCATTCTAGGCCGGAGGGAGAGCATTCTGAGTCAACAGAATCTGTGAGTGGCCCATATCAGTTATTAATGGTTACAAACTAACCATTTCCTTTCAGTTTACATACCATACAATTAACAGTTACCACCAACAATAAAGTGCACTTTAATTCTATATTACACATGACTGTTCTCCTAGTGATGTGCTGTTAATACATATTCTGCCACTTCTTCAAAAAGATATTATGAATTTTATATCTGCTTTATGTTTATTCTAGATAGATACCCAGCTAGTCCTAATGGTCGCTGAATCATAGATTCAGATAATTTGTTTGCTCATCAGGCTCTGACATGTTTAACAGAAAGTGATATGAAGTGATGTGGTGGTTTCCATCATGGATGTTTGCCTGTTGACGTTTTAGGCGCCTGGAGAGTTACTGCTCCAGCAGATTGATGACACATGAGCTTTATTGCTTGCTCTGGTTTCTCTAGATACCCGTTTTCAAACCCACATGTTAAGATCTCAGTTATACTAGTTTAACTTATACTTATAAAAATATTGTAATTTAAGTAAAAACTACTTGAATTTTTAATTAAAGAGGCCATATTATGTCATTTTACAATGTCTTGATTTTGTTTTTGGGGTCTATAGAATAGTTTTTCATGCTTGAATGTTCAAACAAATTTTTCACATATTTCACATTATTGCAGCACCTCTTTTCCCAGTCTGTCAGTAACGCTCTGTTCAGTTTCTGTTTCTATGAAGCCCCTCCTTATGAAAAGCGTAGTGTGCTCTGATTGGTCAACCACTTCAAGAAAATGTCCCTTGTTTTCGGAAATGTCCCTTACCATAACAAGTTTCAACACACGCAACTCAACCAGGCCCCGCTCCTTTTTTTCAGTAATATCTTGGGTGGGAATTATTTAAATGAGTAGTATTGTGACATGTATGTTCCCAGAAGAAAACTTAAGACTACAGTCAAGGCGGTTCAGGAAGTTCAGAAACAGTGCTTACTGATATAGAGAATATCTCCCTTTAGCATGGACTTTGTGCTTTGTAACTTTGCAGACACTTTTCATGCCTAAACAGCAACATCACACACTAAAGAAAGCTGAAAATGTAAAAAAAAGCATAACAGGTCCTCTTTGATGCAATTTTGTGAAGGGAGTTTTATATATATAATGCATAACAAGAGTTACATTAGTAACTCTTTCTACTTTCTACTCTTTTCTACTATTTAGCATATTTAAAATTTGGTAAGTGAGTTGTCTTACTCCTGTAGCCGAGCTCCTCAAGGCCCAACACGGCTCCAGGGAAGATGCAGAGGCCTGTTCGACTCAAGCCCCTGAACAGTAACAGTGCCACGGCCTCTCTGAAGAGAACCTCCTCTCGACACAGACCCCCGGACCGGGACTCCTCTAACGACACCGATCAGCCCCTCAGTTATACGGTGAGACCATCCTGAGGTCCTAATACTTACATGCTTGCTTATAAAACCCCTCATTCCCCCGGTTTCACAGACAAGGCTTAAGCTAGTCCTGGACTAAAATGCATGGTTGAGCTGTTTTAACTCAAAGCAACTTGCACTGACATATCTTACAATATGTCAGTGCCATTGTTTTGTCTCAAGATGCACACCAATAATGTTTTTTTCTAAGTCGCGTTTATAAAAGCTACTTAAATGCCTAATTGAACTAAGGCCTAATCCTGATTCCTGGCTTAGTCTAAGCCCTGTCTGTGAAACCGGGCTATTATGTGTCACTTACAAATACAGCGCAAATCACGCTCAGACAACAATATTACTCATTTGCATACAGCTCAGCTGAAGTATCGAAGACCAACATTTTGTGTGTTCCTGTAGGAAAGAAAAATCACAAATTATATGTCTCTTTTAATTATTATATTTTTATATTTTTTATCTCGATTGTTACTTCTAGAGAGAAATAAGAATAAATGGTAAGCAAAAGTTTCTCCGATTTATCTAATAATCTCACATGTATCTCGCCTAGTGTTTCAGAAAAGATCTCAACAGTGTCTGAAACTGTTCTCAGATTTGCAGAGATACTGTGAAATCAAAAGTCAGAGATATAAATATTTCTCATAAAATTAACCAAATTATCGAAGCCATGATATTAACATTCATTTTAAAACATTAAATTAATACAAAATTAATACTTTAATTCAGCAAGGACACATTAAAGTGACAGTAAATACATTTATAATAATAATTTATAAAAAAAATATTCACAAAACTATTAAGCAGCACAACTGTATTTTTGACTAAATAAATACAGCCTTGTTGAGGATAAGAGACTTCTTAAAAAAAAAAAAACATACTAAAGTCTATGAAATCAAAGTCGGAGATATTACAAACCCGATTCCAAAAAAGTTGGGACACTGTACAAATTGTGAATAAAAACAGATTGCAATGATGTGGAAGTTTCAAATTTCAATATTTTATTCAGAATACAACATAGATGACATATCAAATGTTTAAACTGAGAAAATGTATCATTTTAAGGGAAAAATAAGTTGATTTTAAATTTCATGGCATCAACACATCTCAAAAAAGTTGGGACAAGGCCATGTTTACCAGTTGCTCAACTAGTTGCTCAACTGTCTTAGGTCTTCTTTGTCGCATCTTCCTCTTTATGATGCGCCAAATGTTTTCTATGGGTGAAAGATCTGGAATGCAGGCTGGCCATTTCAGTACCCGGATCCTTCTACACAGCCATGATGTTGTAATTGATGCAGTATGTGGTCTGGCATTGTCATGTTGGAAAATGCAAGGTCTTCCCTGAAAGAGACGACATCTGGATGGGAGCATATGTTGTTCTAGAACTTGGATATACCTTTCAGCATTGATGGTGCCTTTCCAGATGTGTAAACTGCCCATGCCACACGCACTCATGCAACCCCATACCATCAGAGATGCAGGCTTCTGAACTGAGCGCTGATAACAACTTGGGTTGTCCTTGTCCTCTTTAGTCCGGATGACATGGCGTCCCAGTTTTCCAAAAAGAACTTCAAATTTTGATTCGTCTGACCACAGAACAGTTTTCCACTTTGCCACAGTCCATTTTAAATGAGCCTTGGCCCAGAGAAAACGCCTGCGCTTCTGGATCATGTTTAGATATGGCTTCTTTTTTGACCTATAGAGTTTTAGCCGGCAACGGCGAATGGCACGGTGGATTGTGTTCACCGACAATGTTTTCTGGAAGTATTCCTGAGCCCATGTTGTGATTTCCATTACAGTAGCATTCCTGTATGTGATGCAGTGCCGTCTAAGGGCCCGAAGATCACGGGCATCCAGTATGGTTTTCCGGCCTTGACCCTTACGCACAGAGATTGTTCCAGATTCTCTGAATCTTTGGATGATATTATGCACTGTAGATGATGATAACTTCAAACTCTTTGCAATTTTTCTCTGAGAAACTCCTTTCTGATATTGCTCCACTATTTTTCGCCGCAGCATTGGGGGAATTGGTGATCCTCTGCCCATCTTGACTTCTGAGAGACACTGCCACTCTGAGAGGCTCTTTTTATACCCAATCATGTTGCCAATTGACCTAATAAGTTGCAAATTGGTCCTCCAGCTGTTCCTTATATGTACATTTAACTTTTCCGGCCTCTTATTGCTACCTGTCCCAACTTTTTTGGAATGTGTAGCTCTCATGAAATCCAAAATGAGCCAATATTTGGCATGACATTTCAAAATGTCTCACTTTCAACATTTGATATGTTATCTATATTCTATTGTGAATAAAATATAAGTTTATGAGATTTGTAAATTATTGCATTCCTTTTTTATTCACAATTTGCACAGTGTCCCAACTTTTTTGGAATCGGGTTTGTAATATTAAATATAAAAAATTCTCATAAAAGCTATGATATTCACATTAATTTTATAATTTCATTTTTTTTTTTATTAAAGGGGTCATGAACTGAGAAATAAAATTTTCCTTGAGCTTTTGACATATAAGAGGTCATCATACTATAAGAATATCCTGTAAGTTTCAGAACTGAAAACTTCCTTGTTAGTGCAATAAAAGCTTTTATTGACACCAGGCCCAGCAAACGACAAACGAGTTTTTCAAAGTGGGGATCTATGACGTCAAAGGGAGGCAAGCACCGCCTCTGCAGAAGAAGATCAACGCCTACTTCATCACTGCCTGTTTAGCCCCGCCCACCGATTCACGCATGACATGCAATAGAATAGGTAGCCTTTAGTAACATAGGCCTACGTGGTGTTAAACCAGATCGAGCTACCAAGCAATAATCATGCCGTTGAGGATTACAAAATATTGTGCAGTGCCTGGACTCGACAGTAATGCAACATGTAAGTAACTGTGTTAATTCTGTGCCTGATCTGAAATGTAATGATTCATGTACACTCAGATGTTCTTTGTCTGTGTGTCAGTAAATCAAACCAGTGACTAAACGTCAACTTGCATTGTTTCTCTTAGTAGGATGAAAATAATCTGTTATTTAACGGTGATTAAATTCTATAAAGAAACCGATCAAAAAAGGCTCCCAATCAAACAGCGAGAGTTTATCAGTGACTCCCGTTTTATTCAACAAATCTCTTAACTATATCACGTTTGCACTGTTAGTGAAGATGAAAGCATTCGATAGTGTACAGAAACTGAGTTGCAATGATGAGATCACTGCTTTCATACGCTCAACATGTCTGTGATCGGCTACAATGTTCATCTCTGCAACCTTTCATGCCACGATCTTAATATAATGCCATAGATCTAAATATGATGCCATAGATCTTAATATAATGCCACGATCTGAATATAATACCATAGATCTGAATATAATGCCATAGATCTGAATATAATGCCATAGATCTAAATATAATGCCATAGATCTAAATATAATGCCATAGATCTAAATGTAATGCAACACTTTTCACGATTAGTTAACCATGAGAGCTGTAATAGTAAAAACGCGCTAAAAGAGAGAGTAATACTTAGCTATTTCAAATAGAAAGACGTTAGCCAATCACAGCAGTGGGCGTTTACACTGAAGTCTCACAGCAGACACGCCCCTTAAAACAGAGCGTTCAAACCAGAGGGCTAAAATCAGGGTAGGAAAAATGCCTTTTATTTATAAATTATGACAATTTTTGATGTAAAAAGCATTCTAACATTATAAGTGCACCCCAGGAAACATCATAAAACAATAAAACAACGCAGTTCATGACCCCTTTAATTTTATTTTAAGTCAACAGTTTGTTTGTTTATTTCTTATATAACTTTGTTTCTTCTAAAAATCTGTATAAGAACTCCAATAGGTCTCCAGCGCTATAAACAAGCAACCTCAGCGCAATAACATTTTTGTCTCTCTGGGTTGTTTTATAGCTGGACAGAGACGCCATGAGACATTTGACCATGACAGACGGCTCTAGCACTGTCTCGCCCTACCGTCTTCCTGTCATTAACAACTATGTGACCCCTGTGCCACCCCTCACGAAGAAAAAAGATAGAGGGCCGAGAGCGAACGGCACACTCAGGGGTCGAAAGTTAAGACCTACTACAGCACCAACAGCTGCTACAGAGGTCAGTATGTTGAAGTTATTTACTGAGTATTCAGGGACATGAAGGTTGACAGCCATTAAAATAAATCTTCGCTCACATATATTCTGCTGTTACTCTGTCTGCAGCCGTCTTCTCTCCAGAGGACATCAGCCCAGAGTAAAGTGTCAGTAAGCATGGTGTACTTTGGGAAGAGTGTTCACCTGTCCCATGATTTGATGGACCTCAGAGATGAGGTCAAGGTCTTCCAGCAGCACTGTGGAGGAGAGAACCTCTGTGTCTACAAAGGGAAGCTGACAGAGGGAGGTAGGTCCCTGTACACATGTGCTTTGTAATTCATATCTTAAGGACACCATGCATTGAGTTTCACTACTGATCTAGGGGCTTTTGATAATGAGTGGCTCTTACCTGGCAGTGTTGCATATATTAGAATATATTATGCATATATTATGTGATATATCTCCCCTTTGATTTTAAGACACACTCATCAAAAGCTAATCAAAATGAACTTTTTTGCCTACCCTTACTTGTAGAAGTGTTCCAATTTGTGTCAAGACGTCACCAAGGATTTCCCTTCAGTCTTACATTCTTCCTGAATGGCCTGCAAGTGGATAGGCTCAGCTCCTGCTGTGAGTTCAAACACAGGAAAGGCACTCGACTCGGGGGCAGACATGGACACTTTGGATTTTGCGGTGTGGAGGGAGCCTCTCCTTGCTACAAGTAATGATAAAACATTTCTATAGTGTTTAATGTTAAAATGAAGAATATAGTTTAAAAATGAGAACTGTATTTGTTTGACAGTTTTTATACAGTTTTGAAGAGGAAGAAACATAGCTACAAGTATTACATTTTTACATATTTAGATTTTTTTAATCTAAGTTTAAACCCTCTTATATCATTGTATTGTATGGATAATAATCATTTTGGATCAAGTTTAGTGATAGAAAAAACATTTACATATCACACACACATATGCACTACCATTCAAAAGTTTGGGGTCAGTACAATTTTGTTGAAAGAAATGAATACTTTTATTCTGCAAGGACGTGACAATAAAGACATTTATTCTAATTCAATTCTAATTTACACCTTATACAAAAATATTAAGCGGTTTTCAACACTTATAATAGGCATATCAGAATGATTTCTGAAAGATCATGTGACACCGAAGACTGGAGAATAGCTACTGATAATTAAGATTTGTAATCACAGGAATAAATTACATTTTAATATATTAAAATAGAAAACAGTTATTTTAAACTGTAATATTTCACAATTTTTGACTAAGCTGCAGCCTTGAGGATAAGAGAGAGGACTGAGCACAAACTTTTGAACAGTAGCATTATATCGACCGCCACACTCCCTATTTATCATTATACCACCACACTCCCTATTATATCATTACCCTATTTATATTCGGTCCATTATGATGCATTATGGTTTTGTCTGATGTAATTCATCAGGTGCATTATTGCCATGGGCTTGGATAAAAAACCCACCCCTCCTCAAAAAAGAGTGAAAGAGGAGCTGCCCACCTCCAAATCCCCTGATGCTAAGGAGGCCACAGATGTAGAAGAAGACATAGACACACATTCTAACGCAGTGCCTGACACACCTCAGGAAATGGAGACAGAGCTTAATGGAGAAACAACAGGGAAGAAAAAGACCAAAGATGGTACAAACTCCAAAAAAACACAAATCAACAACAAATACATTTGTGAAACAACTTGTAGTGATGTAGACTTTCTGTCCTCAAGACTCAGCTCATTTCTGCAATTCTCCAGCTGTGATCGTCTTTGGCCACTCAAACTATCCTCCTTGCCATGCATTAAGGCAATATAGACACGCATCCTCTTCCATGCAGATTCAAAACATCACCACAGTTGTTTGGAACTTCTTAATTATTGCCCTGATGGTGAAAATGGGAATTTCCAATGCTTTAGCATTTTTCTTACAGCCACTTTCTATTTCACTTTCTAAGTTCAACAATATTTTGCTGCACATTAGAATATTGCATCTTTGAATTGTTTAGACCATATTTATTCTATGCTCTCCTATAGACTATGAGGAAGACTTTGAGGCAGATGATGAAGGGCCCGTTGAAGATGGTGATGAAGTAGAGGAAAAGACATCTGGTGCCAATGGTGAAAAAGAGACTAGGGATGAAAATGACATAAATGAAGTGAAAAGCGATTCTGAAAGTGATGACGCCAGTATGTCGCATTAGTATTACTTTATGCTCAATTTTTTTCAACAATATTTGCCAACATCTATTACGGATTGTTTGTTTTCTTAAACCCCTAATAGATTATTTGTCTTCTTCCTTCAGAGGTCAAAAGGTCATCATCTGTCTCATCTGGACGAACGTCCAGCTTGTCCAGCAGTGACAATGACAACAGTGAAAGAGAAATTGTGGAGGACACCAAAGAAGTCACCACTGCTAATGTTCCAGAGGAGAGCTTACATGCAGGAGAAGACCTCAACACAGCTGAGACCAAACCGGAGGAGACAGAGGTCACAGAGTCCAGCAACATTACATTACCTCAAGCTGCAGCGGAAGACTCTGGGACACAGGATAGTCCAGGGGATGGCATGAAGAAGAGCGACCTGGAAATGTCAGAAGACACAGACAAGAAAGAGGGAACTGAAGGTGAGCAATCTGGGGAGGATGCCAAACCTGAAGATAAGCCACAAGAGAATGAGCCGGAGAGAGGTGAGTGTCTGCATGGAAACTAGTGCTGTGTGCTTGTCATCATCAGACATTTTGTGTTTGTGCATGTTGGCTTTTTCAACATCAGAACTGAAGGGCCTGTTTTTTATTCACAAATAAACTCTTTGATTGCTGCAAGATAAACAAAGTGTTTAGTTACTTCACACATCATTAAAGCTGAAGTGTAATTTGTTGGATGTTAAAATATTTTCCCCTATCAACTTAATAAGCAGAGTCATCTATTTTACATTTTTGCACAATAGCACAGAAATGTCACACTTGAACTTTAACTAATTAGCAACTTTTGAAAACATGTTGCCTGAAATAGTTTACTTGCCTTTACCTGAGGAGAGGATAGTTGATGATGGCATGGTTCGTTGCAAGTACTTGACCCCACTAATGACTTGAGTTCTGATTGTGTTAAAAGCACACTTCTGTGTAAATGTCAAGGCCCCTGAGAGTTTGTTTAACTCTAGGTGGTCTTGCAAACATTGTGTTGGTTAGTTTTATGTTTGCTATGCGGCATCAAATGTGTTTTTGATTGCATGTTATTTGTGTTACCGTAAGCATACTGCTCAGTATAAACCTCTGTCTTGACTTTCACAATCCATCAAGAAGGTTTAGACTTATTTTTTAAATACTTCTTGTATTTCAAAATAGGCCAAGTCACTTGTGTTGGCTCTTGAGGATTTGCCAGTTTAATGTCTGGAAAAACAGAGCAGTGTTTTCTATTTGTGATTTTGTGTTAAGTTTCTGATTTCAACATGTTTGAACCATTTAAAATGTGCATATAACCATTTTTGATGTGTTTTCTATTATACATGATTAAATACACTGTTTGGCTTAATTGGTACACTTATAAAATCCATTTGTATTCCCATCAGAGATGGTTATGGATCCTATTTCGGACACCTGTCCTGTGTGAAAGCATTTATGTGATTGTTCCTTGCATGCTGTGTTCCCAATCAAAGTGTTTGCTGTGCTTTTGGTAATAAATCTTTGAGCAATTGTTTCATTTACACAATTATTTTTGTGTTCCATTGCTTCTGTGTTTTATTTCTTTATTAAATTCGTCCCACTGAGTATGTGACTGTTATTCATTTGCCATTGATTATGTGACTGTTATTCATTTAGTTAAGACACAAGTTAACATTAACATATTGCCATGGATGTCATATGTCTGTCTCATTCCCCGTGACTATAAACAGCCAAGTCAATGCAAGAGAAGTTGACTGAGGCCATTTTGAAGGAATCTCAATGTAGTTCAGAGCCAGAGTTTAGTGATACAAGCACAGAGGAAGATGAAGGGGCCTCAGGGAAGACCCAACAGGACGGCCAAGGTAAAAAAGTTTCCGCCCTCTTTAATTGGGCAGTCTACAGATCATATACACTCACCTAAAGGATTATTAGGAACACCTGTTCAATTTCTCATTAATGCAATTATCTAATCAACCAATCACATGGCAGTTGCTTCAATGCATTTAGGGGTGTGGTCCTGGTCAAGACAATCTCCTGAACTCCAAACTGAATGTCAGAATGGGAAAGAAAGGTGATTTAAGCAATTTTGAGCGTGGCATGGTTGTTGGTGCCAGACGGGCCGGTCTGAGTATTTCACAATCTGCTCAGTTACTGGGATTTTCACGCACAACCATTTCTAGAGTTTACAAAGAATGGTGTGAAAAGGGAAAAACATCCAGTATGCGGCAGTCCTGTGGGCGAAAATGCCTTGTTGATGCTAGAGGTCAGAGGAGAATGGGCCGACTGATTCAAGCTGATAGAAGAGCAACTTTGACTGAAATAACCACTCGTTACAACCGAGGTATGCAGCAAAGCATTTGTGAAGCCACAACACGCACAACCTTGAGGCGGATGGGCTACAACAGCAGAAGACCCCACCGGGTACCACTCATCTCCACTACAAATAGGAAAAAGAGGCTACAATTTGCACGAGCTCACCAAAATTGGACAGTTGAAGACTGGAAAAATGTTGCCTGGTCTGATGAGTCTCGATTTCTGTTGAGACATTCAGATGGTAGAGTCAGAATTTGGCATAAACAGAATGAGAACATGGATCCATCATGCCTTGTTACCACTGTGCAGGCTGGTGGTGGTGGTGTAATGGTGTGGGGGATGTTTTCTTGGCACACTTTAGGCCCCTTAGTGCCAATTGGGCATCGTTTAAATGCCACGGCCTACCTGAGCATTGTTTCTGACCATGTCCATCCCTTTATGACCACCATGTACCCATCCTCTGATGGCTACTTCCAGCAGGATAATGCACCATGTCACAAAGCTCGAATCATTTCAAATTGGTTTCTTGAACATGACAATGAGTTCACTGTACTAAAATGGCCCCCACAGTCACCAGATCTCAACCCAATAGAGCATCTTTGGGATGTGGTGGAACGGGAGCTTCGTGCCCTGGATGTGCATCCCACAAATCTCCATCAACTGCAAGATGCTATCCTATCAATATGGGCCAACATTTCTAAAGAATGCTTTCAGCACCTTCTTGAATCAATGCCACGTAGAATTAAGGCAGTTCTGAAGGCGAAAGGGGGTCAAACACAGTATTAGTATGGTGTTCCTAATAATCCTTTAGGTGAGTGTATAGCTCAATGACAAATTATTTCATGTCTTTCATTTATTCATTTCCAAAATATCAGATACATATTTCATACAACAAAAAACATGGACAGTTTTGTAAATATGTATAAATCTGAAATGGTTTAATTGTAAATGCTCACTTTTACAGGAGCAGAAACGGAGAGTGCGGTGGGTTTCACTTCACCACAACCATCAAACACGCAGGATGAAATTTCAGAGAAAAGTGAAGCCAACACACGGGAGTCTGTATGTGAGGAAACAGCACAGGAGTCTCATGTCCACACAGAAGAAGAAATAGGACAGACTCAGGAGGCAGCAGCAAGTTTAGACATAGAGGAAAAGCAGAAGGACGAACAAAGTGAGAGGACAAATGAAGTTGAACAACCAGATAAAAGAGAGGAAGTAAAAACCGAGACTGAGGACATGCAGGAGAAAGATAAGGATGGGGACGATACAAATGCAGAGGTTAATACAGAGTCTAAAGAAGAAGAGAAAGACTCATTAGTACAGGAACCAGCGACACATACTGAAATGCTGGACACTGGAAATACAGACACTGAGGTTCCAGAGATGGATTCGGTACCTCATACAGAGAATGATACAGAAACAGGTGCAGGTGACACTCAGAGGCAGCGAGACGCTGATGACGCAGATCAGAACATAGAGAGGAGGAGCGACGGACAGCCAGACAGAGATGAAAGAGAAGACCTAGCAGATGAGGCTGGGGATGATAGGTCAACTGGGGAAATGGTACAGAAGACAGATGGCAAGGTGGATGGTGGGGGCTCTGTTGGTAAGGAGGAAGATCGTGAAAAATCTAGTGAAGAGAAAGAGCTAGAGGTTAAGGATACAAGTGAAGATTTGGGAATAGAAGAGGCAGAGAAACCTGGGGATGAAGAGATCCAAGTTGGTGAGAAAGAAAATGAGTTAGAAGGTGATCAAGATTCAAAGGCAGAAGATAAACAAAATAAGGACAGTACAGAAAAAGACAATGATGGTGTAAATGATGAACATAAAGAAAGTGAGGATGGAGAACTGTCTGGTGAGGTTAGACTAAATGAGCCACAGGAAAGTCAAAATGTGAGGGCAGAGGGTAATGAAAAAGAGGATGATGGTGTGAATGATGAACAAAAAGAAACAGAAGATGGAGAACAGGTTAAAAACATACTTAGTGGTGGAGCCGAGGAAGAAGGGCCAGAGAAACCAAACAGTGAGGTTGAGATTGGAGGAGAAATCAAGAAAGGGACAGATAAAAAGATGGAAGATATGTCTCAGGAAGAGGAAAAAGAAGAGGATGGGAAGATGGATGAGATGGCAGAGGGAACAGATGGAAATTATGTAGAGAATGAGTTAGAAACAGGAGAAAAGTTGATAGAAGAGCCAGAGAAGGAGATGGCAGATATTAACGAGATTAATGAAAATACATTAGAGTCAGGAGATGGAAAAGAGGCTGTTTCTGGTGAGAATACAGCCCAAAAATTAGAAGACAACTTTGAGGACCAAAATGAGGAATCAGTTTCACAGGAAGAACAAAATGAAATGGGTTCCAGTGGGGCGCCCAGGGATGACACAGAGGCCAGTACCAAGGAAGAACTGAGTGAACCTGCTGGGATGAATAATGACCTGCTGGATAATAACATAGATGCTGAAAATGGAGAGAGACAAGATGTCGGCCTTGAGGAAGCTGAGAAGGTGGAAGAATATCTCCAAGAAGAAACGCAAGACAAATCAGAGGGTGAGACAACTGGTGATAGTGCTCAAGAAGTTATAGATGACAATGAAAAGCCAGAGACTGATAAAGATGTGAAAGAAGAAGAAAATGGTAATGACAAAGAGCAAGAGATAGAAAACAAGTTGAATGCTCAAGTTGTTCCCTCAGAAAGAGAGTCTCAGTTGGGCGGTGAACTTGAGGACCAGGGCAGGGACAACCAAAAAGTGGACAAAGAGGATGACAAAGAATCAGAAACCTCTGCAACAACATTCATAGAAAACATAACTCCTCAGACAACACAGCCGATGGTCAATAAGGATACAGAAAGTGAGATTGTCTCAATAGAAGCTAAAGTCACAGCAGAGGAACCAGAACTGAAAGGTACTGATGATGAACTGAGAAGTAGAGATCCTCCTGAAGGGATGGACAGTGATCCAGCGCAACCTTTGGAGAAGAAAGGGAGTCTTGTCAATGTAGAGGGTGGCTCATCAGTTTCCCATTCGGTGGAATCACAGCCTGTGAAGAAAGTCGAAAAAGGGGACCAAGATCCAGTTCTGAGCATTGATTCAGATGATCTGGAAGTTCATCCAGCAGCTTTAACTAAAGTAGTTGGGGTGGATCTAGTGAGTAACTGGATTAACATACACCAAGAATCAAAGTATTTTGAGACGTTTATCGAACCCCTCGATGAAGAGGGTCTCATCTCGGAAGAAACCGAGGAGAGACTAAACGGTGAAGTGTTAGATGCTACAGATACACCACCAAGTACTGATATTGGGGGCCTTGATGAAACACTCAAGAGTAGAGATGAAACTGCAACTCCCATAAGCAACAACTTCAATGAGAACACAGAGTCTGTAGTCGAAAGCTTGAAAACAGAGACTAAAGTTGAGGCCATAGAAGCAGATGCTTACAGTAATCACTCTAAAGACAGCATACATACCTTAACCAAAGATGAAAGAGTGCAGGAGGCTGGAGATACTAGAGGTTATTTGGTCACTTCCTGGTCAAAACTGAGTAATAATGAAGTCACCAATCAAAAAGACACTCCTAGACAGGAAACTTTGACATCAGATGATGTCATAAACATGGGGACAACAGTAACATCTGAAGACATTCAAGACAGAGTCCCATCTGAGACTGAACAACAGAATGTACCTAGGAACGTCGACCTGGATGCAAAAGAGTCCGAACAAAGTAATCAACAAAATATGACTGATGAAACCAAACATTTAGCCCAAACAGAGGAAGCAAGTAACCAAGAGACTTTGCAGAGTTTGGAGGACAATTTGAAACCTGAGCATGTACCTCAGTCAGAGTATATCGAGCCACAGAGTCCGACAATCACAGTAATTACAGACCTCACAATTGTCAATAAATCGGAAAATGGGAGCCAAGATGACACAGCAAGTGTAGACTTCCATTCCAGACAGTCAGATGGAAGCAGGAATGTGAATGGAAACAGAACAAAAGTAATTGATGGCCATTTCAAACAGACTCTAAGCACAGAGACCTTAAGCACTTTCTCATTGGATGACTCAAGATTTTTTGGGCCCGCAGGATATCCGAGATTAACGACTGCTCACACGGAGAACAGTTATTAGTACAATAGTAAATCTTTCACCTAACCCAGGGGTGTCCAATCCTACTCCTGGAGGGCCACTGTCCTGCAGAATGTAGGTCTAACCCCAATTAAACACATTTGAACCAGTTAGTAAAGGTCTTCAGGATTACTAGAAACTTCCAGACAGGTGTATAGGGGCACATTTGAGCAAAACTCTGCATGACATTTGCCCTCCAGGAGAAGGATTGGACTGCATCAACCCATATTGATGGGTTTAAAATAATGGCACTTCCTTTTCCTTATCATAGACCCATGGTGAGTCTTGTGTTCTTTGTAGGGAAGCTATCAACATCCCACTGAAAATAGACACCGTAGGACACGCGCAGCACAAATTTAATTATTCATGATGTGGAGCCCTCCAGTTGGTTAGGCTGCACTAGCAGTATACCAACACACTTCAGACATGCATACCTTAACTAAGATAATTTAAGTAAAACCCCAATGCCTGCACTTTCCTCTGTGTTCCTAATTAGTATCCGGAACACTTTAATTTGCTGTTGCACAGTGTGATGTGAATGACATGAACACTTTGATGATTTCTGGCACTAGTTTAATGGTGTTCTCATGATTTTACACTGGATTAATTGTCAATCATCAGTTCACATACATTGCTAAGATACCTTCTTTCAAGTTTCCCCCCTCTTTTATGAATCATTGCTCGTAATCATGCAGACCATGAGAGTTAGAATCAAAACTTGAGATGTTTCAACCCCAGAAGCAAGGCCAAATTGCTCTAATAGTGCCTGTGCTGTTAGGTGACATCATTCATTATCTGTTTAGATAACCTGTCAAGATCCTGTTTCACACATTTGCTCATTTGTCAAAAAAGGTTATTGTTTGCTTTTGGAATTAGAATAAAATATTGAAATACACTAATTTGTCTTTACATTAAAACACCAAACACAATATAAAAAACCATTGTACAAAAGCTTTTGACTCTTTAAAATCAAAACTTTGAGATAATAGTATGTATACTGAATGTGACACCACATTATGCATTATTATTATGCAAAAAAAAATACAAAAATCATCCAAATTGAACATTGTGTGTCCACATATCATATGGATGTTCTTATGGTGCGGTCATGTCGGAATTTCCGTAATTACAAGTTGACAATTCTGAGCTTAAATGACTGCTTGTGAGGTTTTGATGCTGATTAACATTTGTTGTGACATTTTGGTCGATTACGGTCATTTAGACATGTCATGAATGCGAGTATTTGTTTGCGTGTGATGTTCTTCAGAGAGTTGCTGCTTCTAGTTGCTGTCCTCAAAACTTCCATTGCTGCTGCATGAATGGAAACGCATGGTGCTCATGGGATCTGACACATATCCTGCGGGGAATAGCATGAAACACAGTGACTGACACACACTCAAATGCAACCGCCCACTTGTTGCACCATAAGCTGAAAAACACGCACAGAGTGCTCTCATCTTTGCAACTGTGAACATGTCATTTTAACCTCAGAACAAATTTGCATGGATTATATCAACATGATTGTTGCCATATTCCATGTCATTTAAAATTGCAAAAACAATGTTGCCCCATTAAGCTATTACATAAACAGATGAATCACACATTTGATAACTTCCAGTTGGACACAAACCGTTTCTGTCAATAGGTGGGAACTGCATGTTCCTCCTCAGCTCATCCAGAGACAAACCCTGTGAAGACCTCCGACCAGAGCTGTCAAAAAAAGAGAGGCTTGATTCAACAATGCGATTAGTATTAGTTTACGTTAAAGACCACAGAACAATCACGATTCTTCTGTGATATGAAATTTTAATGATGCTAAATAGGATACACTTCTGTTTCTTTGCTGTTGTTGTCATATCAGCTCAATGAGGCCTTGCAGGGTTTGTCCTGCTCAGATGATCCTCTATTGAATTTGTTTTCTCTTGAGTCATTCACAGTGTCACTTTAGCCTAATTTATTGCTCATACCACCAAACTGCTTACATTGCTAGATCTAGTTACATAAAACATCATATTGCAAAGATTATGACTAATTTAGGCTCCAAAGTCGGAGTCCCTTGTAATTTTCTTTGTTGACGGGTTTGTTGACAGTTGCCAGGTTCCCCCACAACACACACACATTCATCACCACCCATAAAGAATTAAGAGGTGACCACCAGCAAAGGTTCTCAGTGCGAATGCCATGCAAGTTTCATTGCAGTCGCTTTCTTTTGTTTTCATGCCTCGGTTTCCAAGCAACAGCACTTCAGACTGTACAGAAGTGTTGTGGTTGGACTGCATGGCACTGACCAAACAAAAGAGCAAGGTGACCTGACTCCTCCATTAATGCATGGGTATGATGTAATGGGCTCTATTTAAATTCATATGTTTTTTTTCAGTAATGTTTCTATGTAGTTTGGCAATAGGTTGTTGGGTGGGCTCTTCTTTTGCAATATCATGGTCTCATTCTTGAATAGTGTGTATGTTTGTGGTAGATTTAGGGTGCCTCTGTGTTTGTATGTGTACTTTTGGGTCCAAAATGCATAGGCACGGGCATTGAGGGCGTATTCCAACTCAAAGCGCGAGCGGAGGGCAGCCACGTGACTTCGTCCAGGACTGCCACGTGCTACCAGGCTGTCCATGGAGGATGAGGGTGAAAGAGAACCACTGCTGTTACTGGAGGCTGGAGACATAAGCTGGACACACATAGAAACACATACGAATATGTACTGGACAAATAGAGTAGTATTGTATAGAGGATATATACGTAAGTTGTGTGCATGCAACCTACCTCCACGTTACAGAGGCATTCCTCTAGTTTGGCAACCACCTCGGAAAACTCAGGTCTATCCTGTCACAGAGTCAAAAATAGGGAGTTTTCATCAGAGATGTTTGTTTAAAAGTACAGAAACGTATCTCTGGCTATCCAATCAGCTGCTCTGCTTAAGAGCATATATAAACCACTGAAGTTTGAAGTTGGTATGGTTTTTTTCCCTAAATTAGAATTTAAAAAACGATTCATAAAATTTTATCAAAAGTGACATTAAGAGTGAGGACTTTTACATTGTTACAAAAATAAATGCTGTTCTTCTGAACTTTCTATTTATCAAAGAATAAGTAGACAAATTTTATTACGGTTTCTGCAAAAATATTAAGCAGTACAACAGTTTTTAACCGTGATGATAATAATAAAAAAATTTCTTGAGCCGCAAACCAGCATATTAGAATGATTTCTGAAGGATCATGTGACACTGAAGACTGGAGTAATAGCTGCTGAAAATTCAGCGTTGTCATCACAGGAATAAATTACATTTAAAAAAATGTATTTTACTGTGTGGAATGTTGGACATTTCATGCACTCAACTGTCGCAGCTTTAATTACATAGTGGAGGGGGAGGGGCTATCTGTGACGGTGAATGACAAAATATCCTTATAAAATTCATACACTACACGGTTGAGTGTATAGCATAGTGTATAGTGCGTCATATGGGGCGCAACTTGAGTATTTATAGCTCTCAGTTTGAGTTGTTCTTGGTCCATTCTAGTCTGTTTAGTTGGTTCTGATTCGCCTGGGTTCCAATATTCCTGCGCTCCTGATCTCCTGCAAGTTTTTTTTGTTTTGGTTTATTGTTAAATAAAGTGACAGCCGTGCATAGATCCTGCCACACTACTATCCTTGCTGCAACTAACTGCCAATTTATATATGTACACACAAACACAATATGTTGTACAGCTCTTTAGTCAACACTAAATGAATGCACAGTACAAGCTGTAAACATTCTGGCTCTTTTATAATGTTGCTCAGCAAAAGCTCTGTGCTCTACAGAGAATAGAGTCAAGCTGCGCTTTGTACCAGGGCACATTCTTAACAAGCACGTTTGACACAGTTTCTGCCACGCACCTGAGGGACCAGTGCTGAGAACATTGCAAAGTCGCTGTACATGATAAACACCTGGCTCAGCTTTGTTGTAGAGAGACATGGTAAGCTAGCAACTGGATGCTCATCAACGGGAATAGAAATACAACTTGTCCTGAGCTCCAGAGATAGGACATTCTGGGTATTCTGACTGATTATAAATTCTGATTATGAATGGATTTAATAGGGCCATATAAGGCAAAAGAAAATATGTTCTTAAATTTTAAGAATTTAAATATTCCTAAATTAGATTAAGCTCATTATTTCAGCTTTGATCCTTTTTTAATAAACGTTTTACATACTTGCAATAATTTGGTGCTTCTCACCTCTTTACCTAAGAAGCAACTAAATTTGATAAAATACCAATCACAGCTAATCAAAGTTCATAGTGAATGTGCTCTTGATAAACCTACTACATGTGACTTCTTTTCTGGGCATATTTATGCTAGATGTGGGTCCCTCACCTCTGGACAGACATTCCAGCCCCTCATCAGCAGTGCTGAGATGGGTTTGGGGATTGAGTAACCAATCGGAGGACGGACATGATGATACGCCATATCTGCAGCGGCTGCAGCTGTAAAGAATTCAGAGATGGGGGTGAGACCATTTGAATTAAAATTTAATCACAATGATATTAATATAATACTAATAACATTTGATTTAATCATTTTAATTAACTTTAATAGTTTATAAGTCATCTTGGTTTTCAAACCATGACAGTTCAGGTGAAAACTCATTTGCAATCCCAAGTTAAAGAAAGTTAAACCTTATATACCAGCTTTGGCTAATGTTCTGGCAAGGTTCTAACAAAGTTATGAACAAATGTTCTTAATAGAATGTTTGTTCAAAGTTATCTGGTCTTAAAACATTAGTACAAAATTGTTATATTTATACATGGAGCATTGTTTTAGTTGGATGTTCACCTAACATTTTTAAAATATTTTTGTTTCAGAATGTTCAGAGAACATTCAAAAGTAACTTTCCCATAAACTTTGAAGAATGATAAAACGGATTGTTTCCTTAAAAGGGTGAGTTCACCCAAAAATGAAAATTCTGTCATTAATTCCTCACCCTCATGCCGTTCCAAACCCGTAAGACTTTCGTTCATCTTCGGAACAAATGAAGATCTTTTTGATGAAATCTGAGAGTTTTCTGTCCCTCCATTGGCAGCTACACAACTGACACTTTGACTCTTCAAAAAGTTCATAAAGAGATTGTAAAACTAATTCATATGAATTGAGCGGTTTTGTCCAAATTTGATGAACAGATTGAATTTAGGCTTTTATTCAAAAGAGTTTGGAACAACATTAGGGTGAGTACTTAATGACAGGATTTTCATTTTTGGGTGAACCCAATACATTTAAAAAAAAAAAAAAACTTTACATTTTAAATGTTCAGGAAATAAAGTTTTTTTTATAACTTAATGGGAACGTTGGCAAAACGTTCTTAGAAGATGTTGTTAGCTGGAAACCTGATCTAAAGTGGATTGTGGGTCAATATTAGCTATTACAGTAGTGAATAGAGAGGTGCAGTGCCTGGTTTGAGATGTGCAAATGGAATCTCCCCCGTGAGCAGCTCCCATAAGCAGAGGGCATAGCTGAACATGTCTGCTTTCACTGTGTAGCGTGTACACTGGGTAAACACCTCTGGGGCCATCCATCGCAGGTTCTGCACAGCATCAGGGAGCAAAAAATGACGAAGACAAAACAAAACGCTTGCTAACCCCAAAGGACAGGCACATTTACCTCCCCAAAGACACACTGACGTACTTAACATGACGTACAAGAGAGCCAAAATCGCAGTGTAAGCAGTATTAACATTGCTTACAGAGGATTTGTAGGTGGCTATTAATGCATTACCTTTCTGAGGTGTTAATTAATAAACAGAATTAACTAAGAACACAGAATGGCTGTACCCCGGGTTGTTTAGTCATATTGTCCTCATCCACAGACAAAAGGAAGCGAGACTCTGCAGAACAATACAGAAAAATTTTCATTACATAAAATTACATGAATTCAAAAGTACAGTTTTTTTCATTACAAATTATAGTATCTAAAGTCTAACTGAAATATTAACATAAATTTCATGTCTATGTATTTGGTTTGTCCCTCTTTTGCTCTAACGACGCATCACTCAAGTGTGTAAAAACTTGTGATTGACAGTAGCGAGATTTGAAATGATCCAAAGAGCATCCTTTGCTTCAATGAAACCAAGAAAATATGACCCTTTGTACAAAGGAGTTTACATGGTCACCAATGAAATTCGATTTTGAATCCAAGATTTTCAATGTTGACTCAACTGCTTTTACTCTAACTAAATAAAGTGAGGAAAGACTTCAGTTCAGGTGTCATGTTAAGTGTGTGTGGCTTTCCTTACCTCCAAAATCAGCCACCACAGCGTGTCCATCCTCATAAAGCAGAATATTATGACTGAAAAGATATCACTAGGTGAAGGGAGGTTTAAAACAAAGAGCTCAGAATACTGTTTCATCATCACAGCCAGCATTGACAGTCTAAAAATATACAGATTATCGTGTAATAGGATGGTTTTAACAAATGGACCGAGAAACACCAATGTTATTGAACGAAGCATGTGATGATGATGATGGTGATGGTGACTAACCTGTTGAGATCTCTGTGAATGATTGGTTGGGTCAGATTGTGCAGATACTCCATACCCTTGGCCACATCAATGGCAATGATGAGCTTGGACTGCAGATCAATGATTCTGAATGTAAAGACATCAAGTGAACACCTCCTCCCCGCCACTGATCAATGCACACTCCCATCATTCCAACTCAAACAGATCAATGAGATGATGATCACTTTAAACTGCATATGGAGCACTAAGAAGAAATCAGACGCTTACTGGTATTGATGCAAGTCTTAATGTATAAACAGATCCTAGATTGTTTCAAATTTCTCTTCTCTTCTGGTCCCATTCTAGTCAGGGCTTTTGTAATAATGTAATGTAAAAAATTTAATACATGTAATTTATTCCTGTGATGTCAAAGCTTTGAATTTTCAGCATCATTACTCCAGTCTTCAGTATCACATGATCCTGAAATCATTCGAATAACAGAATGGTGCTTCAGACAGCGTACCAGCACAGCATTGAGTTCTCTTTTGCGCTTGAGCGGCCAAAACACATAAAATAATGTTGAAATGCCCGTTATTAGCAAGTATCCTCGTAAGCAGAGTCTTAAACGAGTTAAAAATTGTTAAAAACCCGATTCCAAAAAAGTTGGGACACTGTACAAATTGTGAATAAAAACAGAATGCAATGATGTGGAAGTTTCAAATTTCAATATTTTATTCAGAATACAACATAGATGACATATCAAATGTTTAAACTGAGAAAATGTATCATTTTAAGGGAAAAATAAGTTGATTTTAAATTTCATGGCATCAACACATCTCAAAAAAGTTGGGACAAGGCCATGTTTACCACTGTGTGGCATCCCCTCTTCTTTTTTATAACAGTCTGCAAACGTCTGGGGACTGAGGAGACAAGTTGCTCAAGTTTAGGAATAGGAATGTTGTCCCATTCTTGTCTAATACAGGCTTCTAGTTGCTCAACTGTCTTAGGTCTTCTTTGTCGCATCTTCCTCTTTATGATGCGCCAAATGTTTTCTATGGGTGAAAGATCTGGACTGCAGTCTGGCCATTTCAGTACCCGGATCCTTCTTCTATGCAGCCATGATGTTGTAATTGATGCAGTATGTGGTCTGGCATTGTCATGTTGGAAAATGCAAGGTCTCCCCTGAAAGAGACGACGTCTGGATGGGAGCATATGTTGTTCTAGAACTTGGATATACCTTTCAGCATTGATGGTGCCTTTCCAGATGTGTAAGCTGCCCATGCCACACGCACTCATGCAACCCCATACCATCAGAGATGCAGGCTTCTGAACTGAGCGCTGATGACAACTTGGGTTGTCCTTGTCCTCTTTAGTCCGGATGACATGGCGTCCCAGTTTTCCAAAAAGAACTTCAAATTTTGATTCGTCTGACCACAGAACAGTTTTCCACTTTGCCACAGTCCATTTTAAATGAGCCTTGGCCCAGAGAAAACGCCTGCGCTTCTGGATCATGTTTAGATATGGCTTCTTTTTTGACCTATAGAGTTTTAGCCGGCAACGGCGAATGGCACGGTGGATTGTGTTCACCGACAATGTTTTCTGGAACTATTCCTGAGCCCATGTTGTGATTTCCATTACAGTAGCATTCCTGTATGTGATGCAGTGCCGTCTAAGGGCCCGAAGATCACGGGCATCCAGTATGGTTTTCCGGCCTTGACCCTTACGTGCAGAGATTGTTCCAGATTCTCTGAATCTTTGGATGATATTATGCACTGTAGATGATGATAACTTCAAACTCTTTGCAATTTTTCTCTGAGAAACTCCTTTCTGATATTGCTCCACTATTTTTCGCCGCAGCATTGGGGGAATTGGTGATCCTCTGCCCATCTTGACTTCTGAGAGACACTGCCACTCTGAGAGGCTCTTTTTATACCCAATCATGTTGCCAGTTGACCTAATAAGTTGCAAATTGGTCCTCCAGCTGTTCCTTATATGTACATTTAACTTTTCCGGCCTCTTATTGCTACTTGTCCCAACTTTTTTGGAATGTGTAGCTCTCATGAAATCCAAAATGAGCCAATATTTGGCATGACATTTCAAAATGTCTCACTTTCAACATTTGATATGTTATCTATATTCTATTGTGAATAAAATATAAGTTTATGAGATTTGTAAATTATTGCATTCCTTTTTTATTCACAATTTGTACAGTGTCCCAACTTTTTTGGAATCGGGTTTGTAAATGAACGTAAAGAGTTCAATAGAAAATAGGACGTGTGTCCTGTGTCATGTGCGTCAGGTCTTAAAGTGACAGCAGCCTAATAAACCTGATGCTGTCTGTGTCATTAAAGGGTTAGTTCACCCAAAAATGAAAAATCTGTCATTAAATTACTCACCCTCATGTCGTTACAAACACGTAAGACCTTCAACAGCGTAGGAGACTGACGCAGACGAGAAGAGATTGTTGAATAAAGTTGTTATTTTGGGGGTTTTCTGCGCACAAAAACTATTCTCGTCGCGTCATAAAATTAAGGTTGAACCACTGGAGTCACATGGACTATTTTGACAATGTCTTTACTACCTTTCTGGGCTGTCTATGGAGGGGTCAGAGAGCTCTCGGATTTCATCAAAAAGATCTTCATTGTGTTCCGAAGATGAACGAAGGGTTTGGAACGACATGAGGGTGAGTAATTAATGACAGAATTTTCATTTTTGGGTGAACTATCCCTTTAATGTTAATCAAAGAACAAAAGACAAAGAGATAGTCATTCAATGCTCTTGACTGAATCACTTTTGTAGCTTTAATAAGGATTAATCTATATTTAATTTATAATTTATTCAGTGAAGACTGTGCAGTGTTTGATTATTCAATTTCTGTATATTTACCTGTTAGACCTGCCTGGAAATCTTAAAGCGCTGTTTACAAGGTTACATGGGCCAAAATCAACTGCATTTTAACAGGGCAGATACAAATCTGAACCGGTCTGTAGAAAAAACCCTTAGCGTTGAGCCCTGATATATTAAAGGTACAGCTAAATGTGACATTTACTACAATGGGTTTATGTGAAGATTGTTTTAAGTTCACTTAAATTAAAAGTTGTTATATTTTTTAAAGCCTACTAAATGATAGCTTTCAATTTTACTGTAATGTTGAATGGCTATAATTAATGGCAAAAATTGAGGGAAAAATCCATTTAATAGAGAGATAAGTATCAGTATTGGTATCAGTGATTAATAGTGCTTAGTAAAAAGATGCCATTCAACAAATATTTAAAATATACTGTATTTATGTTGTTTCTACATTATTTTGGAGATTCAATGTGAAAGTATTATATTATAAAAAATATATTAAAAACTTGAAATGTTAGGTGCGATTAATCGCGAATAACTGCATAAAAATGTGTGAATAATTAGTACAAGCACTAGCATATAAAATATAAAATATATACATATTATTCTTAATTACCTCTTCTGCTCGTGCAACAGTGAGAACAATGATCCTCCGGACACATATTGCGTTACAATGGCAAACTGACTAGGGTCGTCCAGACATGCCCCCACAAACTGGATCACACAGGGGTGGTTGAGACGACACAAGATGGAAACCTCCCGACAGAACATATCGGTGTCTGACTTTGAGCAGTATGTGTTTGCACGGTACCTGTGGAAAGGTATGAATATCATGCAGTTTGCTTTGTATACGTGATGTGCACAATAAAGAAAAACAAGTGAAGAGTTCTTACCGTTTAATTGCAACTATCTTATTGCGGCACCTTCCTTTGTAGACCTTTCCAAAGGAGCCTATGGTTGCAGTGTTTTAGTCAGTTAGGGTTTAATGGGTACTCATGGAAAGCTAATATTATTAAATTGACATACCTGATCCAATAATCTCGTTAAACTCCAGTTCAGAGAGTTGAAGGTGGAAGTTTGATGGAAGACTTGCTCTCAGGAGAAGCACATCTGCCTTCTCTGAAGAGGAAAGAGGGTAAACAGGAGTTTGTTTGTTTTATAGCTTCACATCAATCATTGTATGAAACTCTAATGACATTTCATCTAGCTTATGTTGTTGACATATGCCGATGAGTCATGAAAGATGGGTTATGTTATTGGTAACATCTGTGGCAGATACAAACTAAAGGCTTAAACTGTAGCAATCAGGCAGTGGGAGGATGTTTGGAGACAGTTTCTGACTCACTGACTCTCTGATGATTTTGGTGACTGTGGGTAGCAGTATTTCAGGGCATAAAAATAGTATCATAGCAACAGTGATTCTGTGAGTCAGCTCTAAGTGTGTGTATGTGTGTGTGTTTTACCTTTAGTCATACTTTTGATCTTTCCCAGGGGAGAGGGGACAGAAACATAAGACCCATCTGCAACAGACACAACTAACAAAAATTAACTTTTTTTCTCATGCTTTCCTGAAAATTCACAAAAGCAACAGAATTGTCCATATAGCTAATGCACAGTACAAATCTGTCAGGCTACATGTGGAGAGTGTCTCATACCCCCTCCTGGTTGAGAATACTCATTGCATGGTGAATCATCCTGAGGTCGTTTGTAGTGTTTTAGCAGAGTAACAATGGCATCGTGGCCTAAAAAGAACATGCATACATGGATCATAACAGGTATATATTAAAATGTATATTTTTCAGTCACATACATGAAAATCAAGGCTTTTTTTCCAGTTGATTTTAGCCTTTAGAGTTAGAAAATGTGATAGACCAAGAGCAATGTTCCTATTTTGACATTATAGACATCCTTTGACATATAATTATAGTTATGTTAAATTATGTATAATAAAAGTGAAAAGATAGAACGATAGACAGACAGATAGACAGACAGATAGACAGATACCAAACTAACCTTTCTCATAGGCCCACATTAAGCATGTCTGTTCATCCTTTTCTCCACTGGAACGGCTGGGGTCACAAGCCACTAGATTCATATCTGCCCCGTTGTCCAAAAGAAACTGGACCAGTCGGATGTGTCCATGGAAACAGGCGCTATGTAGACCTGTTGTTTCAAAGGTCAACCAGAATATCAACATAATTCATATAACATATAACAGCTGTCTTACAAACATTGAGATCTCAAGACATATGATGAAAGCAGATTATTGTCATTATTACTGATGTAAAGCATAGATTACTGCTGTCATCATACCTGTGTGTCCATCTCGCCCCTGATGGTTGATGCTCATGGCATTCTGACTGAGCAGATACTTGACCATTTCCAGGTTCTTGCCGTAGGTGCAGGCACTACAGAGTACAATTAGGCCTTAATTTAGTATGTAACAATAAGATCAGCAGGGATCTTAACCTTATTACAGAGGTGTAATCTGTCAGGAGATGCCCATATAGGATGAATACATTAAAATCACCATGAAATCAAAATTGACCATTTTTTATGGAATATTGCAGTATTTATTATAAATAATTTATCCGTGCACATCATTTTTTTCAAATGAGTGAGCCCTCGTAATATTTAATCAAATGAACTTCCCTTCCCACATGCAGCGACATCTTTTCTCTAATGATGTGTTTACTGGTGCGAGGGCGGGACAACCTGTCACTCGCATGATGAGATCGGCCAATTAAAAACCTCAACCATCCAATCAAATCCCCATGGACAAAATGAAGCCCTGCCCTACATTTTTTCTTGTTCAAGAATCCGTTTCACTTGGATATACATCACAAATAGGGAAGAAAATTATCGCAACTTCTGTTTCATGCAGACTTTAATAGTGGTTAATTAAAATGTGAAGGACATTGAACAAACTGAGGGAATGTTACCTGTGAAAAGCTGTCTCACTGAAGATGTTCTCCTTAGACAGACTCTCCGTGCCAGACAACTGAATAATCTCTTTCACTGCTTCAAACTTTCCATTGTAGCATGCTCTGACGGGAAGTATGACACTCAAATCAGAATCACTATAACTGCTGTCTGAATCACAGATGATTTGTTGAGTTTAACTGCCACCTTGTGTTGTGTGTGATTCACTTCTCAGGTGAACTCACAGGTGGAGAGGTGTGTCCCCGTAGATGTTGACAGAGTGCGGCTGTACGTCAAAGCTGCCCTGCAGTAAGAAACGGACAACCTCTTGGTGTCCAAATCGAGCGCAGAAATGAAGGGGAACGTGGTCCTCGTTGTCTTGAGCATTCGCTATATAGAGTCAAGACGTAAATCAATTATGGAAACGAGTTGTAAAGAAGGAAAAAGTGTCAGTTCAATGTTGATTCAATTCAGTTTTAGAGTACAAGCAACAAGCTCTCACCATCAGTTTTGCTGCCGTCATCCATCAAAAGTTTGACAATGCCCAGAAAGCCTTTAGCTGCGGCCAGGTGAAGCGGCCTGTCCCCTACCTCTCCACTTGCATTGACATCAGCCCCAAACTTCATAAGAAGCTTGCACACCTGTCCCGCAAGAAAAAAGAAAGCTCATGAGCAAGCCATTAAGTAGATCATGGACATTTATGATACAAAGAACATCCTGACCTGCTCATGGCCAAAGTATGCTGCAATATGCAGAGGGGTGAAGAACACTGCATCTTGGACATTGACGTATGCCCCGTGTTGCAAGAGAATATCGACGGCCTTGAGGAAAAGCAGGGAACCTTTTCACTTCATCTTTTCAATAAAAGGCTTTCGCAAAAAAGAAATCAGCAACGAATACAGTACAAATAATCGTTCAATTCACCATGAAATCAATATAGACAATTCTTTTTTTTTATGGAATATTGCAGTATTTATTATAAATCACATTAAACTTTTTTTTTTTTAAATCATGTGCCCTAATATGTGCCTTTCCCTCCTCTTGCAGCAACATCTCTTCTCTGATGATGCGTTTACTGGCGCGAGGGCGGGACAACCTGTCACTCACATGACATCACAGCAATAGCAAGCCACAACCATCTAATCAATTCCCGATGGACAATTTCCCTAAAGTCCCAAAGTCCTGCCCTACATTTCTTGTTTGAGAAGTTGTTTCACTCAGATATATGTCACAATAGGAAAGAAAAGATTATTGCAACTTCTGTTTCATGCCAGGTTTAAACAGTTTGAAAGTTCATAAGTTTGATCATTGAGGCATTTTTTTTGGACATTTTAGTCTAAATGATAACTGTATTGTTTTCCCTTAAAGGCACAATATGTAAGATTTTTGGATTAAAATATCCAAAAACCACTAGAACAATGTTATATATTTTGTTGACTTGTGTACTTGCATTATCCCAAATGTTTCCAAGAATGTTTAAATCCGTACGTCGCCTATCAATGACATCAAACCCGCGTTACCCTCGATTTTTCGGTTTTATTTATTTATATAGCTCAACACAGTTAGTCTTATTGTTTAAATTTACTGCGAGTACCATGTTTTACCATGCCTATTATCGATCTAGCTTACTGCAGTGTGCAACAAGTGTCTCATAGTAGCTGTCGAGCGAATGCACAGAGCAGCATTATAACATAACTTTCAACACACTCAAATGTATCTAATATGATAAAACAGTGCCGTTACCCCACATACGCATGACCGGAAGAAGTGGAAGCGGTCGTCTGCGGCGTAATAAAAGCTCTGAAATCAAGGCGTCATCAAGCTATGCCTTTGTTTTGAATGAGCGACCTCTAGTGGTAAAAAAATTACATATTGTGGCTTTAAGTCTATTTAGACAGACAGTCCACACAAAAATGAAAAATCTGTCATCATATACTCCCCCTCATGATGTTCCAAACACATCTCTTTGAAAACACAAATGAAAATGTAAATAAAAGCCTAAATTAAATCTGTTCATCATATAAACGATCATATCTCTTCATTAAACCGCTTCATTTTGTGTTGCCTTTATGACCTTTTTGGATCTTCTATGTTTTGGTTACCTGGGCTTTCAATAGAGGGACAGAAACCTCTCAGGTTTCATTAAAAATATCTTAATTTGTGTTTCAAAGATGAACCCAAATCTTATAGGTTTGGAACAACATGAGGGGGAGTAAATGGGGAGTTCATTTTTGGGTGAACTATCCCTTTAATGTTAGTCGGTCATGACTATTTGCAGTAAGAGTCCATCATATCTGACCCTTAGAATTAATTTAAATGTTTCTGTTACTGTACCTTTAACACTTTATTGCATGCATTATTCAGCATACTGAATGAGCGTTGTTGTGTAAACATGGGAGGTCATATGTTAATGTGCTCATATGAAGTCATCATATCCATCAACTTTTCTGAATGACCCTGAATAAACTCCCATAAAATTCTTATAACTTAATTTCAGGTCCAGCACTCACCTCAAGATGGGCGGCCACAGTAGCTATATGTAGGGCCGTGAGAGCTCCGTACCCCACCTGCTGGATATCTGCCCCACCATGCAGCAGTGCAGTAACCAGTTCAGCATTATCCTACATCACAGAAAGAAATACTAAGTTATCACATTTTTAAGATTATTAATTCCTAGCACACAGTATTTGGAAATTATTCATAAGAGAAAAAGCATCCCAGCATCCCAAATGAACCCTTGACTGACCTTGAATGCAGCCAGGTGCAGAGCAGTGAATCCATTCCGAGTGAGTCTGGATGGACGCAGACCTTTCAGCATGAGGGTCCTGATGTGAGCTTTATTCCCTGGTTGCGGAAAAAGCAAACAACTTTGAACAAAAACATTGAAATGTATGAAACTACCATAACAACGAAATGTAATCCATCAAGCAATTAAACAGGGAAATTCTAAAAAGTAAGTTAAATATCATTATTCAACACTAATATGTTAATACAAAGGAAATGTCAGTTTGAATGAGTCATGTATGATGTTTTCAATATCATTGCATCATAGTAGATATAACTTCAAAAGTTTTAACATGTCTTAGCTCTACCTCCACATATGCAGCAGAGATGCAGCAGGGACAATCCACCCTCGGTGCGATAATTCAGGTTCACTTTATTGAATGCTTCTTCTGAGCTTTTTGTTAAAAACAGAGAGAAATCAGTAACTCTACATGCTCAGCTCAAGATATAATAAAAAAACATTAGCTTAAACAGATCTCCACATTTACTCTTTCCTTGCAGTAGTGTTTTTATAATAGTTCTGTCATGACAACTCTCTGTTGTCTGAGTGTTTGGCATGATTATATCCATGGATATGACAATGTTATTATGTCTGGTCTTTGCGGAATAGATCAGCAACAATGTTACTGTTGATTATTGCTGCTACTGCCAATTTAATGGACGTAGGCCAGTAAGAGCGGCGCGTGTAAACCTCACTCCCCTGGCCTCAAGCGGCGTGCTAGCGACTGATGCTTTAGCATCTTTAGCGTCCTTATTGAGCACCCACGCCGGAGACCCTGGATCGAATGCCACTCGGAACGGGTTGAGTAGGACAAGTGACACCAATACATATATGACATGCTGCTGTGAGCAAGACATGCAGCTGCTGTAGCCTATAATATAGAATACATGAATTACCCATAGCAGATCTATACAGGTAGAGCTGGGGGAGGTGGAGGGTTTCTGAAAGCGCGCTACAACTGCTACGGCAAACGCTAACTAAGTATATAAAAGTTGAGTAGCAAGCTCATTGGTAACTGATAAAGCAGTGTGCCGAATAGAGAACGATGTGATTGCAAGCAGATTAAGTTAAGGATCTATCAGCATGCGTCATCTAGAGTTTCATGACAGAACTTTGTCCCCCGATTTCATAGACAAGGCTTAAGCCTAGTCCCAGACTAAAATGCATGTTTGAGCTGTTTTACCTGAAAGCATCTTGCACAAGATGCACAACAGTAAGACACGTTTTTCTAAGGCACATTTAAAAAAGCTACTTAAATGTCCTAATTGAACTAAGACCTAATCCTGGTTTAATCTAAACCCTGTCTGTGAAACCGAGCCTGTATATGTCCACATTTGTATACACTAATAATAGTACACTACAAAGGAGGCTATAACACAACTAGCTATTAGTTTTAATCAGTCTCACCTGAAAACATGCTTGAGTTCCTTGAACTCCTCCTCTTTAATTCTCAAGTCCTCCTCCAGTCTCTCAATTATAACAGCGTATGACTCACTCACTTTCTTTTTCCACTCATCTAAAGCAAAACATTGAGTCAAGACCACAACAGTACATGGACACAATAAACACCCACTGTATAATCCAATGTTACATACAGAACAATAATTACTCAGTCAATGGAGAGTGTAAATGTCAACAAGGATTGAAAGACTGAAAATGTTAGTCTTAATCTATTCATATTAATATTGACATGAAAAGCATGAACAGAACTAATCAATCAGTCAGTTAAAGAAGCTTAATGTTTACCTGTACATGTTTGAGTGGGTCTTGATTTGTAATTCCCCATTGGACTGGTTGGTTTGAACTTTTGTATGCGGTTAGCTGGAGGGAAAGTCTCATGCAGTGGTAACACAATGCTTTGGCACAATAGAGAAGAGCCCGATAAGGGATCACAGCCCCTGCTAAAAATACATAAGCTTCAGTGCGGAATGTGTGACAGCAATGACAGCTGACCTCTCTGAGGATCTGTACCTATTACAGGGTGAAGCCATGGCCGATTACTCTCTTCAGATGACAGCTGCATCAAGACTCATAGATGTTCTTATATCTATATATCTCATCTATATATATATATATTCCCCTCTCTGAATTTAGATTTGACAAAACTACATGATGTTGTGTTCTGTAAAGGAAATACACTACCGTTTAAAAGTTTGGAGTCAGCAAGGACACATTAAATTGCTAAAAAAGTGACAGTAAAGATATGTTTTCCATTTCAAATAAATAAAAAGATTTCTATTTCAAATAAATGCTGTTCTTTTGAATTTTGTATTCATCAGAGAATCCTGAAAAATATCACGGTTTCCCAAAAAAAATATTACAACTGTTTTCAACATTGATAATAATGTTTCTTGAGCACTAAATTAACATATTAGAGTGATTTCTGAAGGATCATGTGACACTGAAGCCTGGCTGTTGAAAATTCTGCTTTATTATCACAGGAATTAATTACATTTTAAAATATATTCAAATAGAAAACAGTTGTTTTTACTGTATTATTGACAGTGTGAACGGTAGTGTACGTTCCAGATGCATACATTTACATTCAAAATATAGCCTAACAGGCAAAATATAGCCTATAGGCAACTTTAATGATGTCTACATAGGATTTTTTCCCCTCTCGAAAGTGAGAGGGCATTTCTTTCTTTTTTTGTTTTGAGATTACGCACCTGATATACTTTGACCTTCATAATGCCTTGATTGGTGTTTGGTGAAGATGCTCAAAGTAAGATGAAAATGTAAAACATAGTAGAATGATATTAGTGATAATTCATGCACATATGCTCAGACAGAATTACTTAAATTCACCATGAGAACGTCTTCATAAAGTTCTTTCCTAAATTTCAGCATTTCCTCCAGGTTCTTGTTCTGTAGAGTTTCCTGCAAAGAGGTAAGTGTGATATTATTGGGAAGAGGGAATTTGGTTCCACTATCCAATGCCTTTACCATCCCCAGTGACATCTCAAATGAGTCCTTTAGATTGGAACACACTGGGAAAATGCAGGCGTTCCACAAACTGCACATGGATGTGTCTCCTGAGAACCTGATCTTTTCGAGACACAAGCCCCAGAGTCCAACACAGTCCTCAAGATTAACCTTAAACAAACTCAGTGCTTTCATATCAGCAGGGCTGGATACATTTCTCTTTAGATCATCTTGAATACCAAAAACCACAGTCACAAAACCTGTTTTACCATCCAGGTTTACAGACAAAGAGTGCATGAAAGTGTCACTTGGCACCGTTATATCCGTGCCAATCCAGCATCCGCTGATGATAGATCTAGTACCCACTTTAACCTTAGTATCCAGTCTGGAGTATTCCACGACACTGCCCTGGGATATGGTCACAGTGGGATGCAGGATGCTTTGCATCACGCAAGCTCTAGTTTTCTCCGATGGCTCTAAGTCGCACACGCTGAAAGCGGCAGAGAGAAGGCCGAGTTCTGCTCTGAGACAGGGGTCAGCGGTGAAGTGGAACAAGTATTCCTCTGTGGTGCCGACGTGATAGAACTTAGAGTTGTTGAGCAGGATGACGTTAAGTGCCGTGCCTTTGAGACGACGGAAAATCTTTCTGCGAATCTCAACGAGACCTTGTTCCTTCTTTGTGACGTTGGCTGTGTTTTCTGTGTAATCCACAGTAGCTCTTCGTCCCAGGGCTTGAAGAAAGTCCCCATAAGCATCGATTTCACATGTCAGAGGGCCGATTTCACTTAACAAGGTCAGCAGCGTCATAGCCATCCCATAATCAACATAATAAGTGCTGTCGGTGTAAACAAACTCCTCTCCTTCCCGCTTGCATACTGCGTTGCATTTGCGCATCTTTTCGATGTTTGGCTTATGCAGATATTGAGAGCAATTTCTATATTCCATGTCAAAGATTCTGGGCATCTCTGGGCATCTCTTTGGTTCTAGAACAAAAACACCATGTGTGGTACCAACAGAAAGAGAGGAGGGATGTGCTAAGGCAGTAAAACCTGCCTTATCAAACACAATGTACTCTTGGTCAGGAATACTATAGAGTTCTATATCATCAGCACAGGTAACCAGAATTCCCGGCTTCATGTGTGAAGGGAAATCCACATACATTGCAAATTTAAGCTCCAGCATCTGATATAAAGGCTTTCCCAGGGGCAAAGCTGTGAATATTTTACCCAGGGCACTGGCATTGGGCAAACGTTGACTGAATCCTCCTGCATACATAAGAAAATGAATAGATAAATAAATACATCTAATACAGTCAAAGTAATATTTTATATCCATTTATTTATTAGATGTGTATATATAAAGCAAGATAATGTACAGTCCGCCAGTCATTATCACAGAATTAACCCCTTTTTAGGGTAATATACAAGATATTACAAGGTTTATTTTGCCTTTACAAACACTACATTCAAAAGTTTAGGGTCAGTAAGATATTTTTTAATGCTTTTATTCAGCAAGAATGCATTAAATTAATTAAAGTATGACAATGAAGAAATTATAATGTTACATTTTTTTTCTATTTTAAATCAATTCTGTTCTTCTGAACTTTCTATTCAACAAAGAATCCTGAAAAATATAATGTTTTCCACAAAAATGTTAAGCAGCAACTGTTTTCAACATTAGATAATAATAATTAGAAATGTTTCTTGAGCAGCAAATCAGCATATTAGAATGATTTCTGAGGATCATGTGACACTGAAAACTGGAGTAATTTCATAACAGTTTTTTTATTGTAATGATATTTCACAGCATTACTGTTCATTTTTAATCAAATAAATGTAGCTTTGTTGAGTATAAGATACTTCTTTTTAAAAACTCTTACTGACGCCAAACTTTTGAACAGAAGTGTATTGACTCATTACAGCTCATTAACAATCAACAAAATGCAGGAATAAGGGATGATAATTAAAATAGATGAATATAGTACCTGCATGAATAAGGATGACTTTAAATCCAGACAGTGACTTGCCATATTTATCATGAAGACACTGCAGAGAATGTAATGTGGACCCACCATTACCTGTATGGACAGATGATAAAACGGTTCTTAAAAATGTGCTTGAAATACAATTTTAAAAACAAGTTTTTATATATCGCACCAATCTTGCATCCTGGAGGATCTGCAAACACATGATAACTGATGCCAAGAGGCAGTTCTTTCTTCTCCAGTTTCTCAGTGATCTGAATTTCATAAGCAGACCTCTGGTCCTCATCCACTGCCGTAATGACCACCAGATCCCAGAATTCATTAGTCTGAACTTCTTTACCTGTGGACCGAAAATTAATAACTTTTACCCTTGGTAAAGAAGCCCTTATGAGCAGCAGCAACACTAATAAAAAAGTACTGAAAAGTACCACAGTATTACCATGTTTATTTGGATATGTACCATATGCCATGGTATTCCAGGGGACTGCGAAGAATACCATGTAAATATCATAGTATATGAATATGGCAATCACTCAGTAGCCATACCTAATAATAACATCACTTTACCATGGTACCAACACGGTACAATAATAAAAGAAACAGCTTTAAATTAGATATAGAAAAAGTAATTTGAAGATATAATGGAAACTTTACCTCTCAACTGGTTGAATTTTTCAATTTTCTCTTTAGTGGATTTTTGCAGATGAACGTTTCCGCGCTCTGCCATTATAAGACCAATCAAATCCTATATCTGTCTATAATATCACTACAATAAAATCTGAAAGATTCAACTAACGGCAAATATGAATCAACCGACGATGACTGATGGCACATGTACGGAAAAATCTGCGAAAATAACTAAATAAATGAATTGCCGTTTTCTAAAGTCAGAGAATCTCACTTAACTTGTGTTTACATTGGCACTTCCGGGTTCCAGTCATGTCATGTGACAAACGAACTCTGACGTCTATGTGTTTTTTTTTATTTCTCGCTCTCTTCATCAAAATCATTTACATTAAACTGAATTAATTATTCAAATGAATATTCATTTTACTTGTAATGTAGTGTACAAATAATGTAGTGTGGTTTGCAAGAAAATGTTTGGAGAAGATTATCGTATTTCCAACCATTGTTGTCATAGCAACTTTTATCTTGCATTCATTCAGCCAACAAAAGAGTACAATTGAGAGTCAGGCACACAACCATGGTAAGAACAACAAACTCAGCAGCAGATTGAGATTTTAACAGTTTAATTTCAGCGAAACATGCAAATGTGTATTTGGAATAGTACTATCATCATGCAGTGTTGACAATAGGCCTAATTCAGGATGTTTTGTTTCCTTCAGAGAATGGAAAAGATATGAATTTCACAAAGATGTAAAAATGGATTCACTGAAAGCACACTGGGCCTATTTGTTGAACTGCTCCCAATCCCTGATACTGGATCATGGCTACTGGACATCAGAGGGTGAGAAAGACCCGGAGGACGTTGTGATGGTCAGATTGAGCAGTTTGCTTTTAAAGAGTCTGGATCAGATTGGATCTTGCAGAGCTCTGAGGATTTGCATCTTGGCTGACAACTTTCTGACCAGGATCGGAGCTCTGATGGCATGCACTCACTTGGTGAAGTTAGATTTGAAAGGCAATCAGGTATTAACTTAATTTAATTGAACCCTGAATATTTGATTCACTTTATTTAAAGGGTTAGTTCACCCAAAACTGAAAATTCTGTCATTAATTACCCACCCTCATGTTGTTCCAGACCTGTAAGACTTTCATTCAGCTTCAGAACACAAATGAAGATCTTTTTGATGAAATCTGAGAGCTTTCTGTCCCTCCATTGGCAGCTACGCAACTACCACTTTGATGCTTCAAAAAGTTAATAAAGAGATCGTAAAACTAATCCGTAAACTAATATGAATTGAGTGGTTTAGTCCAAATTTTCTGAAGAGTTTTAATCGCTTTATATGGTGAACAGATTTAATTTAGGCATTATTCACATATAAACATTGATCAGTGAACAGAAGCTCAAGTGAACCTGCTTGACGTGTAAGAACAAACCCCAAGCTCAAACGTGCTGTGTAACACGAGAATGAACCTCATTGGTTCTCGCACGTCAAACGAACATGCTTGAGCTTACCACAACTGATGATGTGTGAGTTGATGAATGTTTATATGTGAATAAAAGCCTAAATTCAATTTGTTCATCATATAAAGCGATCGTGTCTCCTCAGACAATTTGGACTAAACCGCTCAATTCATATGGATTAGTTTTACGATCTCTTTATGAACTTTTTGAAGCGTCAAAGTGGTAGTTGTGTAGCTGTCTATGGAGGGAGAGAAAGCTCTCAGATTTCATCAAAAAGATCTTCATTTGTTCCGAAGATGAAAGTCATACAGGTTTGGAATGACATGAGGGTGAATAAATAATGACAGAATTTTCATTTTTGGGTGAACTATCCCTTTAAGCAGAACAAATCACTAATAATCATCTTTGTGCTCAGATCGTTCAGCTCCCTGATGCTTCATGTTGGAGTCATCTGAAAGAATTACAACTTCTATATCTACATGACAACAACATGTCAACCTGGAACAATATTAATGGCCTGTCGGGCTGTTTAAATCTGACTGCTTTAACTCTCTATGACACCCCGCTCAGTTTAAAGAAGAACTACAGGCACTGTCTGGTCAACAACATATGGTCACTGAAGGCTTTGGACAACTTTGTTATCTCTGATGAGGAAATCATACAAAACTGGTCCCTTCCCTTTAAATTCAAAGCAATGAAGCAACACTTTTGTGTCAGTTTGTACACGTCTACAAAGTCGGTCAGTGCTCATTATTGTCTTCTTTGTTTGCTGTTTACTGTTGTGTCCAAATCATGTTTTGATGTTTTCTTTTTCTTCAGGATTCATTTGAGGCAGAGATGAAAGCGGTGTACAAGATAATCGCTGAAATAAACAGGATTCATGCCTTTTATTCTCCCACACTTATTATACAGCGCTGGATCCGAGGCCATTTTGTTAGAAAAAGTTTTGGGTAAATATGTTATGTTGCAGTGTTTTTGATATCTTGACATTTGCTATGCAACATTTTATCCTTCACTATAATGTACAGAGCAATTACTTACAGGTAGAGATATTATTTGGGATATTTGTTTAGTGTGTCTAGAAGTTGTTTTTTAAGAGGAATTCTACATTGTCAGACTTTGTAGTACAAAGAAACTCACAGCGTCTGGGAAACCATTCATTTCCACATCACCTGTGAGGGAAGAAAATGAGCAGGAACCAGCTCAGTCTGAAAAAACCATGGGGGAGGACACAGATGACAACCATCAGCTAGTATGTACTATATTTGACTGATGTACACTACCATTCAAAAGTTTGGGGTCTTTAAGATTTTTTTATGTTATATTTGATCATTTGATAACAAACAATACAGTAAAAACAGTAATATTGTGGAATATAATTTAAAATAGCTATTTTCACTTTGAATATAGTCCTATTTTAAAATGTAATTTATTCCTGTGATTTCAAAGCTGAATTTTCAGCATTACTCCAGTCTTCAGTCACATGATCCTTCAGAAATCATTCTAATATGCTGATATGATGCTCAAGAAATATTTCCTATCATTATCAATGCTGAAAAAAGTTGTGGAAACCATGATACACTTTTTTTCAATATTTTTTTGATGAATATAAGAAGAAAAAAAACATTAATTTGAAATGGAAATCTTTTGTAAAATTATAAATGTACTTAATTTAATTGATTAATAAAAGTATTCCTTTCTTTAAAAAAAACTTTGGAAAACTTTTGAATGGTATCACATATACTGCATATAGCTAATTAGTTAAAAATGCTTTGTAACCTGCTTTGTAACCAGAATTGAATTATATTAAATTAACTAAAACTATGAAATAATTCTAAAAGTGGAAAAAGTCATAATTTAGGATTAGGTTAGTATTTTAAATGCTCAGATGCTGTATTCTAACATGCAGTTATGTTTCTCAGCCAAAGGAAAAGAATACAGAGATCAAGAGACTTCATGTAAACCTCAATAAGCTGATGCAAACTGTCTACACAGAGGTAATGTGACAACATAATAAGTATTAACACTGAACACTATATCTAAAAGTAGACCTTTTAGTAATCATGCATTGGTCACTTTTACACAGGTTTTTCAGGAAGCTACAAATGCTGAATCATTTGACCGTCAACATGACATGAAAGTACCATGCAACACCACTAAATGCAGAAGTCTGAAATCTGAAGTCCAAATAAGCACATTCGACCAAGGTACAACAGAGGATTGGCTTTAATTAACCTAGCTCTCTTAAATTTGATTTGCCTAATGCCTCTGTTTTGTATGTCCAGATATTAATGTGACTAGTGACATCTGTAATGAAGAAATTGAGGAAGGAACCTTTCGTGTTTTGGGATTGAAGGCTTTGGTCCACCAGAGTGAGCCATTGAGGGACATGTTGTGCTCCCGTAAAGCTGTGGGACAGGACATCCGTGAAGCCATCAGCCATTTTCACACTCAGAGACCTGGTCTACAGCATCACTCACCTGCCATTACTTCAGGGAAGCGTCTGATTGGCCGTTGCCCTGACAACATTAGCCTCACTCCCTTTAAAGTCATTGAAAGAGCCCATGAATCATTTGACAAGGCCAGAATGCAGAGACAGCTATCAGAGAAGGTAACCGAGTGCCACATTGACCGCGAAGTAGCCAAAGGCCGCAGATACGACTTCATGGAGGCTCGGAGGACAGACGTGCGTCTGCGTCAGGAGCGCGAATGGGCGGATATGGAGAAATCTCTCACTCGACAGAGAGCCAAGCTGGAACAGGACGTCCATCATGCGCGTCAGAAACACGCCCAGTTTCTGGAAGAGAAGAGGAGGAGGATCCAGGAGCAAGAGATGGTTTGCAGTTTCAGCCAACAGCACAACTCTCTAGCGAGGGCCGTACTCAGATACAGCACATGGAAACGTGGTAACCAGCAATAGATGCATGAATGTTTTTGATTAAACTCATGGAACATGGAACATGGAATTTTAATGTGTGCTAGTTTGAACCCTTTGTGTAGCTTCAAAAGCAGATTTATTGTACTATAGTATAGAATTGTATAATCAATTATAGTACTCACCTGAAGATGTCTGCAAAGATTATATATATATTAGAGATATTGGGATCTGCTCCTCTTTTCAAAATCCAAAACATTACATAACATGGACCCAAAAATACTCTCCTAATACACAACCACCCCCATCCGTCAGGCACAAGTCAAGAGTAACTAGTATTAAAGCCACAGTCTAACTTTACAAAACAAATGATTCCACATTAACTGAGTCATCATTACGCTCTTTAAAATAACACTTAAGAAAGATGAACTGAATGCCATGTTTTAGCAGAACAGAAGCAAGAAGCAAGTCAAATCATTGCAATCTCAACATTCATAGTATAACACAAGAATCTTTAAATCATCTTTTAATGCCAAAACCAATTTTGCTTGAGAATGAATAAAGATGTACTGCACTAAATTGTTACATGTAATAGTATTTATGAAATAATATCAAAACTAATTATTCCATGTCTTCATGTAGAAGTCCTGTCCAACAAATCACAATGTGAGATTCAATGTATTGTTCTGGCCTGACATATAAAGGTAGAATCTAACATTTGTAAATTACTAGACTGAAAATCTATGCAAACTTGATTGTGCATGTCACAGGAAGTACCACATATCGACCTTGCCACCTATTTAAAGTTTATTCATCTTATTTTGAGTACTAAAGTTATTGAGAACAACAACAGTGCAATATACTAGCTTAGTCTTCTGGTACAGGCATCTACAGAGTTTTTACATGATTGCACATGACCCTGAATTCTAGCTTATAGTCTAGAAGATGAAATATCAAAAAAAAAATTTGTATATATATATATATATATATATACACTCACCTAAAGGATTATTAGGAACACCTGTTCAGTTTCTCATTAATGCAATTATCTAATCAACCAATCACATGGCAGTTGCTTCAATGCATTTAGGGGTGTGGTCCTGGTCAAGACAATCTCCTGAACTCCAAACTGAATGTCAGAATGGGAAAGAAAGGTGATTTAAGCAATTTTGAGCGTGGCATGGTTGTTGGTGCCAGACGGGCCGGTCTGAGTATTTCACAATCTGCTCAGTTACTGGGATTTTCATGCACAACCATTTCTAGAGTTTACAAAGAATGGTGTGAAAAGGGAAAAACATCCAGTATGCGGCAGTCCTGTGGGCGAAAATGCCTTGTTGATGCTAGAGGTCAGAGGAGAATGGGCCGACTGATTCAAGCTGATAGAAGAGCAACTTTGACTGAAATAACCACTCGTTACAACCGAGGTATGCAGCAAAGCATTTGTGAAGCCACAACACGCACAACCTTGAGGCGGATGGGCTACAACAGCAGAAGACCCCACCGGGTACCACTCATCTCCACTACAAATAGGAAAAAGAGGCTACAATTTGCACAAGCTCACCAAAATTGGACAATTGAAGACTGGAAATATGTTGCCTGGTCTGATGAGTCTCGATTTCTGTTGAGACATTCAGATGGTAGAGTCAGAATTTGGCGTAAACAGAATGAGAACATGGATCCATCATGCCTTGTTACCACTGTGCAGGCTGGTGGTGGTGGTGTAATGGTGTGGGGGATGTTTTCTTGGCACACTTTAGGCCCCTTAGTGCCAATTGGGCATCGTTTAAATGCCACGGCCTACCTGAGCATTGTTTCTGACCATGTCCATCCCTTTATGACCACCATGTACCCATCCTCTGATGGCTACTTCCAGCAGGATAATGCACCATGTCACAAAGCTCGAATCATTTCAAATTGGTTTCTTGAACATGACAATGAGTTCACTGTACTAAAATGGCCCCCACAGTCACCAGATCTCAACCCAATAGAGCATCTTTGGGATGTGGTGGAACGGGAGCTTCGTGCCCTGGATGTGCATCCCACAAATCTCCATCAACTGCAAGATGCTATCCTATCAATATGGGCCAACATTTCTAAAGAATGCTTTCAGCACCTTGTTGAATCAATGCCACGTAGAATTAAGGCAGTTCTGAAGGCGAAAGGGGGTCAAACACAGTATTAGTATGGTGTTCCTAATAATCCTTTAGGTGAGTGTATATGAATGATCTATTTTTTAAAAATAATATAATAATATTCATCGTCTACATTACAAAATAATTTCTAATATATTTAACAGAAAAATACTCCTGAAAACAATGCTAATGCCTTTTTTTGAATTCACACAGAAAAATAGTTGTATGTACCCAACAGTTCATGATCTTTTATACTGAACTCAAATGTGAATGCCTATGTCATCCTAATTCTACAGTGAAGTCTTGACCCCAACCATTATTTTTCAGAAACAAAATCAATTACTAAATACACAGAATGTCGAGTTCAACTTCTCCCTGAGTTTTCTCACAGGGTGGAGGTAGGCAGAGGAGCCAGTCTGTCTTTATTCCCCTCCAGGAAAGCGCTACATGAGGCAAAGGTGCGGTAGAAGCTGGAGGAAAGCCCAGCGATGTCGGTGGAGATATAGGGCAGCACGCCAGGAGTGGCCTGGTTGTAGTAAGAAATCTGAGAGAAATGCATACATAAGCATGTAAGCCAGACGCACTTAACCTTTAGTACTTTTAACACCTACATGGCAGAACCAGGAACCACTCTAAGCATGAGTTATAAATGGTGTTTTTGGCTAATGTACATGCATATTATTTCAGTTAAAGAGATTGTTATGTTTAAAGCTGTTAATTCTTGAACTTTGACTCATTCAGTCATTCAGTATAAGTGTCCATTAGGCTTTCTGTGTATTTATTACCTTAGTGAAAGAGCTATCCTCTTCCCAGATACTGAACCCAGCAGAGAGCACCTCTCCTCTGTTGTAGTCTTCAGTAGGAGGGTACGCAGGCAGGGTAACAGAACGCAAGGCAATCAAGTAAGGGTCTCTGAAAAGGACAAAGATATGATAACTTATGTTATATTGTTCTTTGGAAAGACACAAAAAAGAGAGTTAGAGTTAGAGGTTTACCCAGAATCACAAGGGCGCCTCCTAGAGGCCAGGAGGATGAATTCCTGGACTTTGCCTCCTTTAGTCACTGAGGGGGTGACAACATGGTAGATGGTGTCGTCTTCATCTGAGTCGGTTATTACTTCACACTCTCTGTATTAGAGCATATTTATTATGTTCAGTTATAATATCAGTGTTCTGCATTAAGTAATTTGAAACTGGCTGATAATTTAGCTTTATCTACCAGCCATTGCAGCAGACAACCTGTAAGATATCTTAGATTGCCCTTTGACATAAAATACAGTTCTTTTGCATAAAAACAAATAAATAAGACCCCTGTAAAAGTGACATTTGATTTAAATTTATGTTGCAGCAAAAATTGGGCCAAATAGAGATCCAAGCTTACAAATAAGTTTATTTTTTTATATTTTGTTTTATTTAAAATTTTAAAGGTTTAAAATGTCTGAAATTGCTTTTTTTAAAGAGGACTCAGATGTGAAAAAACACGTGTAGCCAGTTAATGACGCATGTATTTGTTCAATTTCATGTGTGTGTGTGTCTATACACTGTAAAACCTAATGCTCAAAATAATTAATTAATTTGAGTAGGGTAAACTTAAATTAAACAAATTAGTTCAATCAAATTAACTTTTATGAGTATTTAGAACTTTTTCTTTTGAGTTCTCACATTTTGACACATTTTAAGTAATCTGAATTGTTTCATTGTTTTGAGTTTTATGAACTATGGGCTGGGTTTTCTATTTCCCAGCATGCTTTGCCATGACACTCAAAAGGGACAGTAAATGCCAAAATTAAGTGTTATATAATTTTTTTTGTGCAAGATTAAAGTTAAGTGGGAGATTTAGTAGTGTTTATTGTTTTGTTATGCTAGTTTAGAAGAATTTCTGTTATTTTGGGTTTTTGGAGGGTTACCATCATGGTGATGAGTGGAGCATGAGCTTGGTTTGAGAACAGATATTAAATGTTCTATATTGCCATATTTAATCAGCATTTGCTATGCTATGCTTATGCTAATGCTATCAAAGCATTGTGTTGACAATTAGCAAGTTAGCATTTACTGAGTTAGCTAGTTAAACCTAGCTAAATTTCCACTACTAATTTATATTTAAATTGAGATTACATGATAATTTTAAGTTAAATGTATGTATGAACTTACTCAAATATTTCAAGTTAAGAGTAATTAAAATGTATTAGTACAGAATAAAATCTGCCACTTCTGCTTACTTAACCTTTGAATTGCTTAACTTAATTAATTTTTGATGTAACTGATTACCTACATTTTTTTTAGTTTTGACAATTTATTCAGGTTTATAGTGTATATAGAGAGAAAGAGATAGAAAGAGAGTGAGCGAGTTAATTTATAGATTTTAATAGAAAATTAAACTATATTTTTGCCGTCTGCGATCTGCGATGATCCATTCACTGTGACGTTTGATGTAATTTTCGTCATCAGGAGGGTCTGCAGACATCTGCACACACTGTCCGTGTGCAGCCCAATTTTTGTGTCCATGTGTGAATGATTTGATTACTTGAAAACAAAAGTCTAATAGATCCTGCCATGCTCACAGCCAAAGAAGTATACTTTGAAAAGCTTTGAAAAGCTGAGTCCTCTTTAAAATAAGCAATTTCAGACATTTTAAACCTTTAAAATTTTAAATAAAACAAAATATAAAAAAATAAACTTATTAGTAAGCTTGGATCTCTTCGTATTCCGGTAGATGGAGCGGAATACGAAAAATGAAGTATACCCGGGCCTTTATATAATTCACTATTTTCTGTGCCAGTCACCCTGGTCAAATTAGTTGTTTGTATGAATAATAGAGTGAGAATGTGAGATTAAGTAATTGCAGATAATTCAAATGTTATATTATTGAGCCATTCCTCACAGTCATGTTGATAAAAATTTACATTGTTGTTCTCCAAATTGCAGAAAAATGCATTTGACATACTGGTAGTGGTGGTCCCATGCCTTCCTTCGCCTTAGATCAGACAGTAACAGAAACACCTGCTCAGCTGCCACGGCCACATGGGTCTCCACCTTAAAGCACAACATCTGGTTCTCCTCCAGCGTGTATAAACTCACCTGGGCACAACGTTTCAGCTCATAAATTTCTCTCAAGCTTCTACAGCACTTTTGACTGCTCAAGTCACCCATGTAATCTCAAAAGGACAAAATGAAAACTTTAAAAATAGGGTTTACAAAGATTATCCACCTTGTTTTTCTCTGAGGTTAAGACCCAATTGGTCCGGGCAGCTAACATCTTCAGTGCCGAAACATTATTGTAACTGAGGTACATCTGCCAAGATATGGAATAGTCATATGATTCGGTAAAGTATTTTGAGTATATCCATGACATTTATAGCTCTTTGAACAGGTTAATATACCTGGTTACTTGGGTCCCAGGGAACCGAGAGAGGAACCTCACTTTGCTTGCAGGATATTATGTACTTCCTGTAAGAGGAGAGCATACTCATGTGATCTAGTGTCCCATGCTGCTCTGCCATACAGCAATTTTTATAGCTGTAATGTAAACTTTGAATATGACATACAGCCAGAGCTTATAAATAGCATATGATATCATAAGAATAAGATATATCCTGTTATTATAGAGACAATCTACAGGTTCCTACCTGTCAAGGCGGATTTTCTTTCTGGCTATGGCTTCCTGAAAGCGCCTTTTACCATCCTAGATAAAAAAGGATGAGGAGATTATGATTTCTAATCTAAAATATAAATCTAATCTAAATAAGATAGTTTTCATGTCAAGCAAACACTTCAGTTCCAGCATTGATTCTCTTACAACCTCTTGAACCCATCCAACAATCCTCTCTGTCAACAAGTTTAACTCTTCCACCATATGAGGGATTATAAGACTGTTATGGCGCTCACCACAGGCTCAGGCCGTATCCTTGGCAAAGTGCATGGCTTCCTGTCATTGTCCAAGACCTCAAAGGTCATGAAGGCAGTGTTGATGTGTCGCAGGGGCTCTCCACCCTGATAGGCCTCTGCACACACTCCCACCTCCATACTGGAATAGCACACACAACATAACAGTTGTACAAGGATAGATCAGACTTCTTGATTCATGGATGTAATTGATACTGAGCCATAGCTTTTATTCTTTATAATAATATAAAATATATAATTTTTGTTACTGTTTAGCCTAAGGGGTACTGAGCCATAGCTTTTATAATACAATAAAATAAATACTAAATGTAATATAACTATATAATAAAAATAAAATGTTTATATTAAAAATAAATATATTTTATATAATAATATAAAATAAACTATATATATATATACACACACACACACACACACACACTAATATTGTGAAATATTATTACAATTTAAAATAACTGTTTTCTACAAACCCGATTCCAAAAAAGTTGGGACACTGTACAAATTGTGAATAAAAAAGGAATGCAATAATTTACAAATCTCATAAACTTATATTTTATTCACAATAGAATATAGATAACATATCAAATGTTGAAAGTGAGACATTTTGAAATGTCATGCCAAATATTGGCTCATTTTGGATTTCATGAGAGCTACACATTCCAAAAAAGTTGGGACAGGTAGCAATAAGAGGCCGGAAAAGTTAAATGTACATATAAGGAACAGCTGGAGGACCAATTTGCAACTTATTAGGTCAATTGGCAACATGATTGGGTATAAAAAGAGCCTCTCAGAGTGGCAGTGTCTCTCAGAAGTCAAGATGGGCAGAGGATCACCAATTCCCCCAATGCTGCGGCGAAAAATAGTGGAGCAATATCAGAAAGGAGTTTCTCAGAGAAAAATTGCAAAGAGTTTGAAGTTATCATCATCTACAGTGCATAATATCATCCAAAGATTCAGAGAATCTGGAACAATCTCTGTGCGTAAGGGTCAAGGCCAGAAAACCATACTGGATGCCTGTGATCTTCGGGCCCTTAGACGGCACTGCATCACGTACAGGAATGCTACTGTAATGGAAATCACAACATGGGCTCAGGAATACTTCCAGAAAACATTGTCGGTGAACACAATCCACCGTGCCATTCGCCGTTGCCGGCTAAAACTCTATAGGTCAAAAAAGAAGCCATATCTAAACATGATCCAGAAGCGCAGGCGTTTTCTCTGGGCCAAGGCTCATTTAAAATGGACTGGCAAAGTGGAAAACTGTTCTGTGGTCAGACGAATCAAAATTTGACGCCATGTCATCCGGACTAAAGAGGACAAGGACAACCCAAGTTGAAGCCTGCATCGCTGATGGTATGGGGTTGCATGAGTGCGTGTGGCATGGGCTGCTTACACATCTGAAAAGGCACCATCAATGCTGAAAGGTATATCCATGTTCTAGAACAACATATGCTCCCCATCCAGACGTCATCTCTTTCAGGGAAGACCTTGCATTTTCCAACATGACAATGCCAGACCGCATACTGCATCAATTACAACATCATGGCTGTGTAGAAGGATCCGGGTACTGAAATGGCCAGCCTGCAGTCCAGATCTTTCACCCATAGAAAACATTTGGCGCATCATAAAGAGGAAGATGTGACAAAGAAGACCTAAGACAGTTGAGCAACTAGAAGCCTGTATTAGACAAGAATGGGACAACATTCCTATTCCTAAACTTGAGCAACTTGTCTCCTCAGTCCCCAGACGTTTGCAGACTGTTATAAAAAGAAGAGAGGATCCCACACAGTGGTAAACATGGCCTTGTCCCAACTTTTGAGATGTGTTGATGCCATGAAATTTAAAATCAACTTATTTTTCCCTTAAAATGATACATTTTCTCAGTTTAAACATTTGATATGTCATCTATGTTGTATTCTGAATAAAATATTGAAATTTGAAACTTCCACATCATTGCATTCGGTTTTTATTCACAATTTGTACAGTGTCCCAACTTTTTTGGAATCGGGTTTGTATTTGAATATATTTTAATTATATATTTTAATTATTCCTGTGATGGCAAAACTGATTACTGATTCATTACTCCAGTCTTCAGTCACATGATCCTTCAGAAATCATTCTAATATGCTGATTTGGTGCTTAAGAAACAATTCTTATTATCAATGTTAAAATTAGTTGTGCTGCTTAATATTTTTTTTGTGGAGACTGATAGATTTTTTTTTTTTTTTTTTTTAAGGATTCTTTTATTAATAGGAAGTTCAAAAGAACAGCATTTGTTTGAAACAACTTTTTTTTTTTGTATAACAATGTAAAAGTCTTTCGTTGATCAATTTAATGTGTCCTTGCTGAAACTATTCATTTCTTTCCAAAAAATCTTAACACCAAACTTTTGAATGTATATAGCCATAGCCGTCTCAGTGGTCTGCTAATTTTGCATCATATAGTGGTACCTTTTCTTGAAAGCATTGTTTACAATTGCCTTCAACACCAGTCTGTCTCCAATGTGGGAGGGGCCACGAAAGTGGAACATGTCTATGCTCCGCAGAGTTGGGTGAGCATTACACAAACGGCTAGAGGAAAAAGCATACAGAGTATAATGCACCAATGATTTCTCGAATAGAATAGAATAGAATATCCTGAATGAGGTTAACAAAAGATTGTGTCATCAGATTTGACTGTAGTAGAATAGCGACCTGGCAGAGATGGTGGCTACATTCTCCATCCAGGCCATGATTTGTCCACCGAAGGTGCTGACCTGGTGATTGGCATGAGGAGGGAGTACCAGCTCGACGCTTTCTACCCGAGTTCGCTCTGCAGGCACTGCATCCTGATAATCTAGATTCTCACTCACTGACAAACAAATAGAGCACCACTTATCAGAGCTAGTGCATCTTCCAGTCTATTTATTCAACACACTTCAAACCACGTGACCCTTTGTAAGCGAACGGTGAAGGTTTACTGCACATATATATGCTTAAATGAATGTTGGCGGAATACTCATGAAGAGACACCAAACAAACCGAATGACACCTTTAATCATGAACACAACTTCTGATTCATGACTCATTTCATGTGGCCTCTCTTCAAAGTCTTGGAAGTAAACAAACACACCTGGAGAGTCTCTGCTCACCTGTCTGAGAGGAGCAGCTGCTGAGGAGATCGATAATAGTCTCTGCATGGATTAGTCTCATCCTCCTGCGCTCAGCTGCGAGGCTGTACTCCATCTGCTCTGCCTGCGTGCATGGAATCGCCTGCTTGAGCTGTACCTGTGCAAATAAATCACAACTCTAACAAGACATGGACCAAATCCAAGATCTGATTCAAGGTGTGCCTAAAAATGTTTGTTTCAGACATTCTGAACTGGTTTGACTTGACGTTTCTTACCTTTCCTGCTTCGGTACGACGGGCCACAAAGGTGGCGAAAGCATGGCAGACCTTCCACTGTCTGTCACTAAAGAGATCTTCACAGCTCACCGAAATACCAACCTGTGACAAAGACCGACATCATCAGTCATATGTTTTGTTTTATTCATTTAGCAGAAGCTTTTGTACAAAGGAAGAACATTGCAAGCAATTTATCATAAGGGACAACAATATTCTCAGTACACAATGACAAGTTTCCAGTATAAACTAGATTAGCACACAAGCTAGAGCAGAAGTGAAATGCAGTGTTTTGGTTGTTCATTAGTCAATGACTAAAATTCTACATGTTAATAATATCAATAGATGTTTGATTTCACATGATAAAATCATTTGTGCTCACTAATTTGCACTAAATCGTCACCTTTATTTATATTGCTTTAAATACAAATTTTTTCAAAGCAGATTTACAGTGATAAACAGGAAAATAATGATTCAATGATGCAAACAGAATTAAGTAAAAGACAATAGTGTCATTGTTCAGCTGAAATCAGTTTGGTTCAATAGCTCTGTAAAGTCGATCCATTGTGCAATTAGTTCAATTTAGCTATAAAGCAGCTCTGCAGAAAATACTGATCATCATCCAGCTCTGTTCAGTTCTCATCCAATAGTGTCAGTGCAGTGAAATCCATAATATTGCTGAATATTAAGTGAATATTAAATAGTAGTAGATCCCACAAACCTCCATGCTGGATGTGAAGGCTCTGTTGACTTTGGCTGTAATGTTTACAACCTGTCCAACCCTGAAGAAACAGCAAAACATAATTAAGCAAAAGCTTGTTATTTCAATTTTGAAGTAATTAGTTCCTGTAAATGTTTTTACCCTATGGTTGTTTCAAAGTCAATGTCATCCACTGAAGCTGTGATACAGGAGCAGCCAGCATGTCTCTCAGCTGGGAACAAGAGAGCAAATATTGATGATTAATAAATTGCTTTTACACCCAAAGCAAGTATTTAAGCAGGTTCATCTAAAAAGCAAGCAGGCAAGTAGGTAATTCTGAAGGAAGAAAGAAGGTTCTGCGCTACCGAATGAAGAGAAAACAAACAGGCCAGCGCAGCTCATTTTAAGCAACATTAAGGGAAGCATGTAAAGCTGTTACCAACCACCATCTGTGCTTTTCACAGTTGCTACGAAGGTTTAGCCACAAGAAATGCTTTTGCCTTTTATCAGTTAAATATGATTAAAAATCATTCCAACTGCTATTAAACTTTCTCGCCAGCCCGTTACTCTGTTTATTCACGGTAAGAGGATGGAAATCACAGTCTAAACTGTAAAGACTCCTCCATCTGCGATGTCTAATGACACTTAGTACAAGCATATGGTGTGGGGGTGTTTACATGAATACTGGAGTTGACGGCAATGATTCAGAGTGAAATTAAATCACCTTAAAAATGTACTTAAAATAGTTTTACTTGGTAGAGATCGGATGAATTTAAAATAAAATAAAATAAAATAAAATAATGGTTTCATTCAAACAGTGACAGCAACTCAGTTCTCTAAAATTAAGAATACCCCTAACGGACCAGACAGACAGGCGGTGGAGTCCATCCACTTGAGCAGCTGCCCAGCACTGAGTTCTCCACAGTGGTTTGCATGGCAGGGAAGGACTATCTGGCTCATCTTTACTTCAGTTGGGTTCCTGTACATCTCCCCATTCTCCAGAATGAACATGGGCTCTTCCAGCAGCATAGGATCCCTGGTCTCACTCGCCATGACTAGGGCTCTGTTGGAGCAATATATCAACATATTAAGATCTATATTTTGTGGCGATCAAAATTATAGGCAAGAATATGACTTGTTTTAAAGGTGGGATGTCAAAAGTTCAGGAAATGTAACTTTAAGGCCATGTTCTCTTATATAAAGTGGTCTTGTATAAACATTTGCTTGAATATCAGGACAGGTGACTGTTGTTATTTTCACAGGATTCATAGTGAGGTCATGGCACATTAAATCATCACACAAGCTCATGCTTTTTTTCTTTTTTTTTTATAAAACCTGTATCATATGTGATTCCAAATGCATGTTATACAGTGACTAAATGTGGCCTGTCCATTTTGCTTGTTATTTTCATGAGCCACAGCAATTTTGAGTCAGTTCAAAAGGGATTAGTCATACCAGTTTGGTTAAAAAAAAATAAAGACTACTTGAGAGTGCTACACTTACACTTGCAGTTATAATCAGAGAAAATTCATTTTGGAATTACTGCAGACTCTATGAGAACAGATTATTCTGCATGAATAAAAAAATAATATTGCAAATTAAATCAAACAAAATTATAGGAGATTTTTTAAAACCATCAAGAAAAATTATTCACCCAGGCTCTGTGTATTACACAATGAATTCCAGTTTAATTTCTAGGTGCAATAACCTGCCCCAGTTAGCAAACACTATCTTACAGACTTATTAAAATTATTTTTTTTGTAATTTATTTGTACATTTCAATTGATAATAAGTGATGAGTTATGACAATATGTAAGTTTGTGTTCCAGAAACGTTTAAAAAATAAACGTCTATAAAATAAAATTAAAAACAAATTATTTGAAATTATTGGAAAAACAGTTGTGAAAGACGCATTAAAACTATTAAAATGCACACTCGCTGTAAAAACAGATGTGAACACATTTAAACTCTTAAATATAACAGCAAAACATTATGAAGTAGAAGACTTGGAGCCAGATCAGAAATGGGACAAAGCTGTTTTTGTCTGTAAAAACGACGTGCCATAGCGATTAATACGCTTAACTCGTTTCTGTTTGTAATTAACTCAAGCCTGTGTACAGTCAAATAGTTCAGTTATTAAGAGACATCCAACTACAGAACATGTTACAGCTGATATTCTGCAATATTTTTCAGGTGGAATTTACAATTAAAAGCATAAAAACCTAACCAATCATATCAGAGTGCCGTTATTCAGCATCAAAACAAATCCTGTTCAGTTCTCATGTAAGTGTGGAGCACTTGTCATGTGTCAGACAAAATGAGTCATGACCTCTAACAAACACCGAACTGGCATAAACTTCACTGACATAATTTTGCTTATTCATACATGGCTTTCATTGTTATGTGTTGAGGTTATGGGAGACTACATCAAGTTATTAAAGACTTAACTATTAGCCTATATAGACTGTTGCATATTAATCTACTTATTAATTCAAGACAAAAAAAAAAAGAATATACAAGACTTTTACAAACACGTTGCATGCATTTATCTACTTATTTTTATGCAAACCGTATGATTATGTTTTTCTAAAGTTTGCACAACAGGTTATTAAGTGTCAGCTACGTCTGAACTAAATACCCTTTTGGGCAGTAGGCTGGTAATGAAAAAAAAAAGAAAAGAAATAAGCAAACTTACGTGAATAGATCTCTCTTAAATCTCTCTCATTTGCACGAAGAAACGATGTCTGTGTGGTGTCTGAATCTTTGCAAGATAGTTAGGCTATATGAAAATAAATAAAAAAGACAAAAGTCAAACAAAGTGTCCACACTGCGCTCGACACTGTTCCATAAGCCCTATGAAGTTACAGTGACGCCCAGAAACTTTTTAAGGTAGACTGATTCCATTACTCAAAATCAACTCTCTGACCTTAATGAATTAGGGTGAAACAATAGGCTAACCATAGCCTAGTTATATATATATATATATAGGAACAAATATTATCCACTTACAGGGTTTTAATAAATTAGCTAGGCTAATTTAAGAACTTGTTAACAGACCCGAAGCCAGTATAAACATGTCTTTTTGTAATTACTTACAAAGCATTGCTTAATATAAATGTATTGCAAAGAGAGCAAATATGATTACTCTGGCTAATGTAAAGTTCATATAGTAGGCTATATAAATAGGCTTACTGGAGTTATATTAGAAAATATGTATAATAATTAATTTTAAGACTCTTCTTTGAATTTTACATTACATTTTAAGGCTTTTTTCTACTTATCTCAAGGCTATTTCATTATTTCCAAGCCATAATAGTAAGTGAATGATTCAGCTTGATTCCATTGTTCGTATTGCGCTTTCTCACAGTTTTACTATCATAGCATGCAACCCATTAAGTCAACAGAGTAAACAAATACAGGGCTAATTAATGTGGAGCGCCTAATGCAACCCATCTTTAAAGAATCACAGGAAATTGGAGGAAGGAGCTTTTTGGTCACCGAGTATACGTCACTGCGGGGGCATCACGCAAGAGGAATGGCGCCCTGTCATTGGCCACTTACCCTTGTCAATCAAACAACACAATTCCCCCCCCTCCCCCCCCCCCGCCCCAGTGGTCAAGGTTGGTTGAGAAGGCGTCAGTGTGTGTTTAGTTTGTGCAGTCGAACCTGGAGCAGTGACAGATGAATTGTCGAAAATAGGGGAAAAGCGAACGCGGGCGACTCTCCCGTGCACAAAAAATCATGTTTCCTAAAGGCAAAAGCTCCGTCGTGCCATCGGATGGTCAAGCTCGGGAAAAGTAAGGTCTTTTGAACATCGCCCGTCGTGCGTGTGTTATTGTGTTGGATGTAGCCTATTGTTAGGGCAGTATAGGCACGACTGCATATGGAGCGTATGCTGCTGCTATAGGCTTGTCGTGAGAGCGTTGAATCGAAAGTGCCCGGCCGTGCGCCATTCTGGGGTCCCCCTATGGCACAGAGCTTTCGCCTCTGGTCATTGTGATGTGGTCCAGAATAAAAACCGTGTCTTTTTAAATCACCCATTTGAAATAGTTTCTGCATGCGGGACGGGCGCTTCAGTGTTCCTCGTTTCATTTTGCCACAGACGCCAGTCTTGGAGGGGAGTGGGTCCCGTCTTTTGTTTAGTTTTTATGCATTTTGCATGTTTTTGAGGTGCAGCCTTGCTCAATGGGGGTTTATAAATAATAAAAAACTTAAGTAAATTAGTAATGTGTATATAGTGAATATTTATCTTTTTGGTTAATATAATTATATATAATTTTTAGCAATATATAATTTTTTGCTATAAACACTGTTTTAGCGGAAACCAGAGAGAAGTGTGACACGATATTGATGTCTTGGTTTTGTCCTCACCAACAATGTTTTTTTTTTTTTTTTTTTTTTTTTTTTTTTTTTTTTGTCAATTGTTGCTTTAATAACTTAATATTGTCTTTTCTCTGTTTTATTGCAGGTTAGCTTTGTATGTTTATGAGTATTTGTTACACATTGGTGCTCAGAAGTCTGCGCAGACTTTCCTGTCAGAAGTAAGAACCAGAATCACAGCAGTTTTTTATCTCCACACACTTGCAAACATTAAAATAGGAATGTCCTGTACACTCTTAGACTGCACCTTTAAAAGATGTAATTATTTCCGTATCCGTTCTAGATCCGATGGGAAAAGAACATCACGCTGGGAGACCCTCCTGGGTTCCTGCATTCCTGGTGGTGGTGAGTATTTTGAGTGTAATATGTATCTGTAAAAAGGAATATTTGACCCAAAAATAAAAATGACGTTATTTACTCGTCCTCGTGTTGTTCCAAACCATGACTTTCTTAATTCCATGGGACACAATGAGAGAAATTCTGAAGATCACTGAAGTGTCAAAAAATATGCGAAAGTAGAGAATCATGCAATTTTTGCTCTGTTTGATTTGATTTTTAAGTTTTTAAATTCTTTTTTTAACCATATGATAGATTGAAATGTATTTATTCCACTAAAATCTTTTGGTCTTTTTTTCACACAAAGCTAATGTATTATGGTTCATTGTTATTGCACAGAAAACATACAGGTTTGGAATGACATGACCGTAAATGATGTCCGAAATTAAATTTTAGCATGAATTGTTACTTTAAGCTGATCATTGTCCATATGCAGACTTATATGACCACTTTTTTCTTTACTCCAGTGTCTTTTGGGACCTCTACTGTGCAGCTCCTGAGAGGAGAGACACATGTGAACATTCAAGCGAGGCCAAGGCTTTCCATGACTATGTGAGTATATGAAAATGCATGAAAGCGTATGCAGATTTGAGGACAAAATTGCATTTCTTGTGCCTGTGACTTTGGAAGAGTCTCTGTGTTGTATAATAAGAAAATGTGTACAGTGTCATGTGTGAAGGATGTAGTAATCATCCCTACAATAGCAATGATGTCAGCTGGGTTTTCCATGGAATCATCATTGTTTCTAGACGAAGATGGTATGTGCCTTGGACAATTAGCTTTGTCATGTACGTGATGTTTGTCTGATTGGAAATCAAAGTCTGCGTGACCAAAGATTGAAGCCAGGAAAGCCCTTATTATTAATGGATATTTCAAAATTGCACTTTTTAAAATGGATTTGTAGAAAATTCCTTTACAATGGCATGAAGTTACTAACAAATCTAATAATAGCATTTTTAGGCAAGTTGCACTGAGACTGATCAGTCCTAGTTTTGGATTACATAAATGAGACTGTAATAAGTGGGGAAAATTTGTTTGGTATTGTTTAGTTACGGTTAATATGTAAAACTTGTATTGTGGCATATCTAATTGTCATTTCTCTGTGTTCCCAGCAGCTTATGTGGGAATGATGCGACTCTTAGGCAAAAACCTCCAGCTTTAGCCTCTTATTATTGATGTATGTTTTTGAAATTACATTTTTTAAAATGGATTTGTAGACCAATGCCCTTTACAAAGGCATGAAATCACTAGCAAATCTTACTGAATCCTTTTTAGGCAAGTTGCACTGAGACTGATCAGTCCTAGTTTTGGATGACACAAATGAGACTGTAATAAGTGGGGAAATTTTTTTTGGTATTGTTTAGTTACAGTTAATATGTAAAACTTGTATTGTGGCATCTCTAATTGTCGTTTCTCTGTGTTCCCAGCAGCTTATGTGGGAATGATGTGACTCTTAGGCGAAAACCTCCAGCTTTAGCCTTCTACCAATAATATAGGGCTGCTGTTGTCTAGCCGCAAGCTTTAGTGAGGGGCCACAGGTCGGAGGTCATATGCAGAGTGTAAAAATCAAACCCTTGCTCTTCTGTCTAGACACCCTAATCTGAAAGGATGCTGCCGTACGGGGACATATGAAACATGATCCGTCATTCAAAAATTAGCTGCATGTTCAGCATAGTTGGATCTGCAGGAGTGTTATAGGGCGTTATGTTTTGAAGTCATCATGTGATCGGCCCTGTCTCCTGCCTTTTGTGCCCAGCTGTGGTCGGGACCGTGGCGTCAGGTCTGTGCTCTCTTATTCTCCAGAGGGTGGGGGAGGAGGCTGCGCCCTCTTTAAACAGTGGCCATGTTGTCTTCATGCTGTGTCAAGGGAAACACTCCCCCTCGGGCTGCAGTGGGGATGGAGAGTGATTGATGGCTGTCATGAAGCCTGTCGGTAGGCAGATTGAAAAGGAGGGAAGAGACAGATGGAACGAGAAGCATGGAAGCGAACTTGGAGCCTAAGAGAGGGATGACCTGTAGAAAGCAGGACTGTTTTGGATTTGTTTCAGTATTTTAGGGCATTTTAGTGATATAATGTTGTTAGGTTGCTGACGGAGGGCTGTCGTCAGGGTGAGTCAACCAGGATTTTTTTTTTTTTAGTTTCCCTGGCTTAATCCATCCTCAAATTATTTTTCATTGGTTAATGGTTATGATAAATTTTGCTAATCCTAAAGCAGCATTAAACATTCCCACCCATTTCACTTCTGTAATATGATTTTCCAAATGGAACAAGACATTCAGCTAGGGGGGAAATGTGAAAATTGATTTTTTTTTTTTTTTTTTCCCCATTGGTAATTGATTTGATTGTGAAAAGTAGGCGTTCTATTCCAGAGTTTCCTTTCATTTTGTTGGATTGCTTACCTTCCGAAACAGGAAACGGCAGCCTTGGTGACATCAGCCGAAATAGAAGTCATTTTGGGGGCGGAGCAAGTGATTGTGAAGTCAAAGATTAGTTTTCTTTGGAATAACATACACTGCAGTGTTATTTAGAAGTATTTATATATTATAATAGTATGTATTAATATTTAGCGTTAATGTTTATTTTTAGATTTTCATTTTTTTGTTTTGTTTTAGTATTATTTATTTATTTTTTTTAAATTAAATTTTTATTTACTTAATTACAACAACACTGATGCACTAATGAACTGTGAATGATGTGTCCAGAAATATGTATTAGGAGCGTGATTTTGTTTTTCTTGTGGATTTTAAAAATAAAAAGTCTTCTTGGCCCTTGAGCTGTAGACTTTAATAGTCTGAATGGAAAGCGTAGCTGCTCCATTGTTACGGATCAGTCTCGGTCTGACTCTTCCCATTGGCCCGTTCTGATCTTTGTTGCTCCATTAGGGTCAGCTGCTATCTCCTTCCTGTGGTATTTCACACCGCTCTCTGAAAAAGCCTTGCTCGGTTAACTCGGGCTGAAGTGTGACAGGCAGCAGACCACACTGTGCTTCTTCTACAGCCATTATATACATGATCAAATCCCTGTTGTGCTCTGAAACCTAGTTCTTTCCTCTTGGTTTTGTGGATTTTATACCAGTCTTTTGTGGCTGTGCCGTTGGCTTTATTGCTTTCTGGTAAAGCACAGATTTATGAGTGCTAGAATGCATTAAGCTTAAGATTTATCCTGTTTTTCCTAGGGAAAAAAATCAGTGCCTAAGATGTACAGGTGTTTTTTTCCCCATCTAATGTGTCCTAATCTGTTTTTTTCTTTGTGTCCACAGAGTGCCGCAGCAGCTCCCAGTCCTGTTCTTGGGAACATGCCACCAGGAGATGGCATGCCAGGTGGACCCATGCCCCCTGGATTCTTCCAGGTTAGATCATAACCCTCTGTCTGAACATCTCTTTTAAGATGAAAGTTTTTAAACTCTTAAGTGTTTTTTTAATATAAAAGAGGCCACTGATTCTAACCTTAAACAGACTAACAGTCAAAGTTTTGGATGCAGTGATTTAATGTTTCTCATTATTATTTTATTTTTTTAAATGTTCTTTTAATTGTCTTAGCCATAAAATATTGGTCAGGAAATTAGCAAAATTTAAGCAAATGCACTACTTAAAAAGCCATTGCTGTCTCAGAAAAGCATCAAAGACAGAATGAAGTTTTTGGCAGAATATGGGAAGTTGTGTGTGGAGTGATGAATCGCAATGAAACACGAGTTGCATGGTAATGCTCCAGAGTGGTTTCTTCAAAAATTTGGTTAGAAAGATACTAATAAATGCATCTCTACCACAGAGGAAGGGTTGTCTTTGTGCGGGGAGCCTTTTTAGCGGCTAGTATTGGTGAGCTACTTCACTGTGAAAAGTAACTTAGTGCTTTGGAGTACTGGAGAATATTGCGGAATAGCTTGCTTCCCACAAATGAAAAGTTGTTATCTAAGGAGGAATGATCAGATGTTGTTTTTCAACAAGACAACCAAGAAGTGGCTTGAGAACAAGTCCATCAGGCTCATGTTTTGGCCCGGTCAGAGTCTAGATTTGAACCCTGTAGTGAATATTTGGTCTCACATTAAACAAACTCAAACGAACTGGGAGACATTTTTGGACTATTTATGAACTGTTTGAAGCCATCAACATTGAGTGGAACAACACTGACTCTTCTTTCTATAAAAAGCTGTCTGCAAGTTTACCCACACGGCTTAAACATTTAAAGAAAACAGTATTTGTGCTATTCTTGCTTGTGTGTATATTATATATATTTTTGTATGTGTATATATAAAATGTCCAATACATTATAATGTTATACTAATTATAATAATAATTAAGTTATATAGGATACTGAGGGAAAAGCAGCCAGCAAGTTTCCAGTACTTATGGGAACTCCTTCAATATATCCAAAGTTTTGACTAGTAGTAAATATGAGTGTTTTAAATTGAGTAGCTTTGTGTAAAAAAAAGGAAATGATGGCACAGATCTGACTTGTCAATGTTGAGTCTAGTGTTGGCTTTTCCTTTTGTATTCTTTATAAATGTTAACTTGTGCTCTTGCTAGGGGTTGCACAGACTATTCGACTGCTAGTCGACTGCCATGACGCTTTAAGCTTGATGTCGACTAGTCGCTGATCATGGCCTATAGAAGGCGCAACAGGATAAGAAATCTTTGAAGTCTACTTTAATGCTCCGTTTCCAACAGTTAAAATGAGAAATAAATGTATTACTCTGAGAGCGCCCCACAAGATGTTTGATTATACCATCTGGATGCTCAAAATTGATCGGGTGAATGCACGTTTTAAACATCTTATCGCAATGTAAGGTAATCGTTGTTCTAAACTAATGCGCTGCTGCGTTGTAACACACACATAGACAGTAGCTCGCACATCACATGCAGATCGCGCGCACACAGAAACATTCAGTACTGCAGAAATGTATTGTCAACACTCTTCTGTGATTTATCAATAAAATAGCTTAGAAACTGAAAAGTTCTAGCATATATTTCTTAGTAAGTAAAACACACAGCTTCACTATTAGTAGAGATGCTGCCAGGTAGAATTAATTCACATGCAGTTGTGCTCTCACTAATGCAATCATTCATATAAATGTAATCTTTACTGTGCTGCTTTATCTGTATCTGATTGAGAACGAGCCGAAATCTGTGAAAAATATAACGACTCAAAGACAAAAGAACAGATAAAAAAAAGGCTGTTATGTAGGAGCAATAGCCTTTTGGGCAGCGCTGTGTCATATGCCATAGCTGTGCACAAGGCAACCCGCGCTCGAGTCTCAGCTCAAGGTTCAGGCTTATTTGTTCATTAATGATGTCATCCTCAACTAGTCGACGTTGATTCGACTTTAGTCACATAAATGTCGACTTAAAAATCTGAAGTCGTTCAACCCCTAGCTCTTACTGATCCCTTTTGTTCACCCATTGCTTCATTTGTTTGAACTTAACCATAATGCTTTGCTCTTTCAGAGTTTAGCTGTTCAGCCACCAGTCATTTAGGATTCTCAGTGTGTTCTCTGGTGTTGTTCTCTCTCCAGCCCTTTAAATAGCCTAATGAATCTTTTTTCTTTTTTTCATTTTTTTTTTTTTTCTCCTCTTCTGTCTCTCTTCTCATTATTTCTGTTTTTCCAATGCTCTTTTTATCACTTGCTACATTTCCCTTGCTTGGACTCTCGCTCCTGCTCTCCTCTCGTGTGGTCTCTTCACTTTCTTAGGGCCCTCCCGGCTCCCAGGCCTCCCCTCACGCTCCTCCTCCCCCTAACAGCATGATGGGACCCCACGGCCAGGTAGCGGCTCCTGTCTATTCATGGACTATTTCATTTGACCGGTTCTGCCCTCTGTGTTGTTTCTCTCACGCTGTCTTGCTGTTAACCTGCTCTGCTGAGCTGTGGTTACCCCATGTTCTCACAGACTTCATTGGATTCAGACAATATGTCAGTGTTACAGTTTTTTGACAAGTTGATTTTGTTTTGCAGCCTTTCATGTCACCTCGATTTGGTGGGGGTCCAAGACCCCCCATCAGAATGGGCAACCAGGTGAGTTTATCCGTTATTGTAGCTTAAAGATGTCAGTTATTGTAGCTTAAATTAAAAATAAATGTTAAAATTAAATTTGCATCTAAACTTTTCCAGCCCCCTGGTGGAGTTCCAACTGCCCAGCCAATGCTCCCAAACATGGATCCCAGACTACAGGGTGAGCCTTCATCGCTTATGACATGAGTTATTTTAAGCAGCAAGATGGCATAAACTGATTTGACTTCTCCTTTCCCCATCTAAAGGGCCAATGCAGAGGATGAATGTTCCTAGAGGAATGGGTCCCATGGGCCCTGGCCCCCAGAGTTTTGGAGGAGGAATGAGACCACCACACAACTCAATGGGCCCTGGCATGCCAGGAGTGAACATGTAAGAGCTTTTGTGACAACATATGCTACCATTAAAAAACGTGGGCTCCGTAAGATTAAAAAAAAAAAAATATTTGTATTCAGCAAGGACACCTTAAAATTGACAGTAAAGACATTTATATTGTTACAGAAGATTTCTATTTCAAATAAATGCTGTTCTTTTAAACCTTCTATTCATCAAAGAATCCTGAAAAAAAGGAACATTTATAATGTACCATGTGGGGTTCCTCAGGGATCAATTTTAGGACCACTACTTTTGAACCTATGTTACATCTCTGTTGTGTCATCAGGATGCATGGTATCTCTTTTCATAGCTATGCTGATGATACACAGTTATATGTGGCCGTGTCTCCTGATGACATTGGGCAAATTGATTCACTTGCAAATTGCTACCAAGACCTAAATGACTGGATGTCACAAAATAAGATAAAACAGAAGTTTTGATTATTGGATCAAAAACGCAGAGAGAGTAATTGACCCCTAAACTAAATATACTGGGAATAAACCCAAGCCAAGTGGTGAAAAACTTAGGAGTTGCCTTTGCCTTTTAATTCCAAATGTACATAATATTACCAAAACAGCATTTTATTATCTAAAGAACATTGCTAAAATAAGACCATTTCTCTCTCTAAGCCACACAGAAAAATTAATGCATGCATTTATAACTAACAATAAATCAACTACAATGAATCCAAAATACTGCTGCTCGAGTATTGACAAAGACCAAGAAGAGAGAGCACATTACACTTATATTAAAGTCATTACACCAGTTACCTGTTAGTTTCTGTATTGATTTTAAAAACCTTTTATTAGTTTATAAGGCATTGCATGGATTTGCTCCAGACTATCTCTCAAAAATGCCTACAGTATATGAACCTAGAAGGACTCTCAGATCCTCGGATTCTTTTCTTTTAACTATACCACAAAGTAGAACTAAAAGATTCGGTGATGCTGCTTTTAGCTGTTATGCTCCTCGCCTCTGGAATAACCTTCCGGAGGAAGTAAGATGTGCTAAAAATTTTAATAGTTCTAATAGATCTAAATTAAAAACATTTTTTTATAGTCTGGCCTTCCTGTAATGTCTTATTATGCCTTTTATATGTTTTGTTTTTTATAAACTTTATTCTTATTCTTGTATTTTAATGGGTATATTTTTATTACATTTTTATACTAACTATTACTTCTTTCTTACCTAAAGCACTTTGAACTGCATTGATTTGTTTGGAAAAATGCTATTTGAATAAAATTTGTGTGCTAATACACATAATTTTATTTTATTCCAGGGGCCCTGGAAATGGCAGACCACCATGGCCAAATCCAAATGCCAACAATGTGAGTCAACTTTGTTTCTGTATTATAGTCAAACTAATTTTAAGTATTTTACAATTATTATTATATTTTTTAATCTAATGGAATGCTGCATGCCTAAGTATATGTCTGTTTGTTTTGCTTTAGATGCCATATTCATCACCATCTCCTGGTGCATATGGGGTAAGAGAAGACTTTCCTCATCTACTGTACATTGTATTATAATTACCATAATAATACATAAAGACTTTGGAGTATGAATCTAAATCTGTAATCCATTTGTTTCTCCAGGGTCCACAAGGAGGGGGGCCTCCAGGAACACCTGGAATTGTCCCCAGTCCAGCAGGTCTTTCATAACCTTCTTTACTGGATTTAGTTTATCTCTGATTTCCATTGATGTCAGATTTACCACAGGGTTTGCCTAAAGCAGAATATCGTCGTATCCATGCCATTAATGAAAGATTTTTCACCCTTAGACTCCAACAACTCCAGTGAAAACCTGTACACCATGATTAACTCAGGAGGTGGAGGACGCAACAGTGTAAGAGACAGACCTGCTGACTCATTTCTCAGAGGCACACTGCTCAGTAATTGCTTGGTGTAGTACATTAATGCAGCAGAAGTGCCTTTGGCTGTGTTCGTTACCCTTTTTCATCATTACTGTCTGATGACAGAACATGTCTGTTTTTTTTTTTTTTTTAATTCTCACTGGTTTTGTCCAGTTTCCAATAGGCCCAGGCTCTGAGGGACCCCTAGGGGCCATGGCAGGAATGGACCCGATGCATATGAATGGAGGTAAAGCTACTGTAAATACACGTTTATATTTGAAATTTAACAAAAGAAAATGTTATATCCATTTGGAAACAAATTCATGTTTGTTTGCATCTGTCTTTGTAGGTTCAGGAGACCTGGATGGACTTCCAAAGGTGATTTATAATCTTTCTAATTGTGTTTTTTTTCTCCATCATATTTCAGTCACAGAGATAGATTTCAGATCTTGCTGTAAAAGACTATTTAATAGAGTCCTGCAGGAATGGTCCCAAAACCCATAAACAAGTTAGCATTTTTGCACTTCTAGTTCCATCACCCCAAACTTAATGGGTTTTTAAAATAGGTTAAATGCCTGAAATAAGGTCGGTGGTTAACACAAGCTTAAGATATAGTCACGTTTTATTTTACGGCATAAAATACATATTTTACGGCATATTTTCATAGGTTGTCGGGGATGTTTTACACCGATTTTACAGCTAATTGCGTAGGACTGTCACGATTCATCGATTAAATTCGAGTACTCGATTTAAAAAAAAAAAAAAAAAAAATTCCTCGATTGCAATTTACCCTTGTCGAGTAACCGGCAAAATACCAGAAGTGGAGCATTCCACAGACGAGAATCCATGAACTGCAATAATAGACATTATTATGGCATAGTGCTATTGTGAATTCACAAAGGCTGTGATTCAATTAAAGAAATATATGCCTTGCGGGGTTTTTTTTTTATATATATATATATAATATGCACTTTATTTACATGCGTGTAAAAATACGTCATCCCTTCAGCACTGTATTCACTGCTTATTTAACTTGCCAACTTCTGTACATCTCATCAGAATTCTCCTAACAATATGAGTGGCATGAGCAATCCTCCTGGGACCCCTAGAGATGAAGATGTAGGAGGCAGCTACCTTCACTCCTTCCAAAATGAGAATGTAAGATTCATTAACTTTTACATTCCTTTACTTTTATATGCTATATTATGGTTTTGAAAATACTAGCAATAGTCCTCAAATGAAAGTGGTATGCTGGCACAATGCAATACTGCCTATAAATCAGAACACTAAGTTATGCTAGCAGGATTTTAGATCACTGGGTGGGGCTACCCAATATGGCACAAAGGACAAATTGTTGTACAAAAACTCGCTTTATCATTTTGCGCCTAGTTAGAACACTGAATATAGTGAATATATGGACTGATTGTTTTTCTGTAATGTTTTGCTTCAATTTTTGATCTCTTTTTTTTGTTGTATTTACAGCAGTACTCTCCATCCATGACCATGAGCGTCTGATACCAGTCTGTTTGCTCCGTTCTGGAAACTCACAGTTGGCCATTGATGACATAGACAGAGTACATGTACAGGAAATGGAATTGGGTGGGACTGCCCTGCATCCTCACAAGTGGTCTCATGCAATATCAAAATGATTTTTGTTGTTACTTTTTTTTTTAATTATTTTTTTTTATTTTTATTAAATGGCTAGCAAATCTTTTCTCCTCTCTAAGATCAGAACATCTAAATGTGACTCAATGCTCCTGGATTTTTTTTTTTTTTTGTTCTCGTTCCCCTCTGAGGCCATCTCTCATTAAGAAGCAAAGTATGGTTACTGCTGACATAATCGCTGGATGTGTATACGTTTTGTGCCGAAGAGGAATAATCTCAGTTCACTCTCTCGAAATCCGACATCCACATCCAACTTCAGCATGGTTTACACGTACGAAACTTCCTCCGACTTTCTGACACTGAACTCTCATACGTGGCCTTGAATTCTGTGAATATTTTATTGCCTTTCGATGACCTGTTTTTTATTTTTCTCCAGTGAAACGCATCAAGTGGTGAAAATTCTGTCTTTTCTGAACGAGGAAAGACTGAGTTGTATTTTACTCGTACACTGTCATTTTTGTCTTCAAGCATTATAAGCAGCTGCTTTTAAGGAATAACTGCATTGATGGGTCCCGTCCTGAAGATAACTTTTATTTGTTTTGTTTTCTGCACTGATTTCATGTTCTTATTTTTCTGAAATTTAACTGCTGTCTCTATCTTTGGTCAAAGACTGAATGATACGATGATCCTCTCAGATGCTGACCCTGACAAACATACTACCTATGAGACCTTCTCAGAGCTTCTCAGGCTGGGTGACTGGAATTCGCGCCTGGATGCGTCTCCCTGCAAAAATGTTAAGCCGTTGTTGCGCTTGATTGTCATGATGAATTTGTGATGGTTAAGGATACCCATATCATGTTTGTCTTTTTTTTTTTTTATACGTATACGTATATGTATATGTATATGTGTAATTCCCTGCCATGTGCCTCTTGTTTTAGCTCTGAAATGGTTTCATCCCAAAAGGATGTGGCTTTTGTAAGCCAGACTCTTGTGTGTTTGGATTTTTGTATTAGGTTTCATTTGAGCGACATCAGACAAAGTCATAATACAGTTAGGATGGTAACTTATTCTATTTATACAGGCATTTGGTCATTGTTTTACATTTTTAGTAGTTGTATTGCACGGCTTTTGTTAGCTTGTGCGTCATACTTTTTAACTGTGGGCTGAATAGGCTTGTTTGTATATTGACTACTAAATTATTTGGCTCCTTTCTGGGGATTTTTGTCTTATGTTTTTCAGTCATTCATACTAATGCAAAATGGAAAGCAGCGTTTCTCCCCTACCTTCAGTTTCCAGCTAATCGCTTTTTAAGAGAAAAGGGAAAGCTCAATGTGAAATGATTTTAACTTTGGAAAATTATGTAAAGCTGTTGATGTTCCCCGACTTCTTTAGGGTTGCATCTCCTCAGAGGGCCAAGATCCAGCCATTTGATTTCCATGTAAATCATTCTCTTTGAATCAGTGAACCAGTTTCAATGTAAGATAAAGTTGTTCCCAAATTGTCTTAAGCCTCTGTCTGTTTTCACTCATTGTACAGTCTATGTAATATTTTTAATAGGCAGGGTAGGTATAAGAACTCATTTATGAAGCTCTTCGCTTGCTTCTTTTGCAACATGTCAAGCAGGATTATAGTGGACAATGATCAAACATGCTGCAAGGGTGTCATGCACTACCTGTGAGGCAGAAGTGCTTCATAAGAGCTCTGAAGGTTTTGCTCAACCAGCTGGCACCTGGAGATGGGTATGAGTGTGACGTTTGTGTAAAAGAACAGACTCTGCAAACCACTGATCAATTAAGAGTCTTCAGTTTTTCTTTCTCAGCTACTCTCAAATGGCATTAGGAACCGTTCCCACAGGACATGTTTTTTGTGCTGCTTTTCCATTGTTTTTCAATGTAAACATACACTAGATCAGTGTTTTTTTTTCCTCCAAGGTCCCCCCACCAATATTTCAAGCCCCCACCCCCATGTAGGCTAACAGGTTTCCTTAGGTACATGTGCTGTAATGTTTTATTTTCAAAACTTCTTAATTTATAGAAAATAGGAGTGATCAAAGATTGTTTCAGAATTCCAGAAGCTTTAAGAGCTGCATTTTTTTTCAGGGATCCCACTCGTTTTAACCAATAATGAAGTATCACAACTTTTCCAGTCATTCATTATATTTAAAAATGTTTTACACAATTTTTTCCTGGTAAAAATATTTGAGTGCTTGGCATATCCAGAAAAATGTATATTCTTTATAAATAACCGTGGTTTTAAGATTTTATTTATTTACATGACTTCTCCAGGTCCAAAAATAATTTTTAAAAGTAGGCTACCTAAATATACAAGGGTTTCCGAAACTGGGGGTTCTTCATAGGGGAAAATTTCATCTTACTTTAAATCATTTTAAGGTATCTTTTAAGGTATCTTGTGGCGATTCATTTGCAAATCATAAACTATATTGCTAAAAGTTTTGGGACGCCTGCCTTTATATGCACATGAACTTTATTTCTGTGTTTGCTGTGCTGTGTTTGCTTTTTTGCCAAACATAGTGCTTGGAATTCAGTCCAAAAAGGTCCATTTTGGTCTCATCAGACCATAGCACCTTTTGGCAGATGGCATCAGAGTCTTCCAGGTGTATTTTTGCAAACGAGACTGAGTGTGGTTCTTTTTCAGGAAATGCTTCTTTCTTTCAGTGCTGTTTGGTGAAAAGCAAACACAGCACACCACCCAAAACACACCATACCTACTGTGAAGCATGGTGGTGGCAGCATGATGTTGTGGGGGTGTTTCTCTTCAGCGAGGACTGGGCGATTGGTCAGGATTGAAGGGAAAATGGATGCTGCCAAGTACATTCATATTCTTAAGGAAAACCTGCGTCCCTCTGCTAGACAGCTGAAGATGGACAGGTAATTTACCTTCCAACACGACAATGCGCCAAAAGAACAATGCAATGGCTTAAAGATAGGAAGGTGAATGTCCTTGAGTGGCCAAGTCAGATCCCAGATCCCCATATCCAATAGAAAATCTGTGAATGGACTTGAAGAGAGCAGTCCATTGCCGCTCACCACAGAATTTGACTGAACTTGAACAATTCTACAAGAATTGGCAAATATTCCCCAATCTAGGTGTGCAAAGCTAGTAAAGACATATCCAAAAAGTTTAATGGCTGTAATTAAAGCAAAAGGTGGCTCTAAGAAGAATTAAATCGGGACTGATGACTTTTCCAGCCCTGTTATTCTAATTTTTCAGTTTTTAATAATCCTCCAGAATGTTTTAAAATGTTATTTTCACGTTGATGATGAAGGTTATGATGTGTAGATACAGCTCAAAAAAGTTAGACTTCATTTATTTTATTTTTCAGGGTGTAATGTGACAAGATTTTAACAGTGATCTGAGATCTGGGGAATTTAGAGGCCAAGTAAACACTCATTGTTGTGCTCTTCAAACTATTCCTGAACCATTTTTGCTTTGTGGCAGGGTGCATTATCCTGCTGAAAGAGGCCACAAGGTGTACATGGTCTGCAACAATGCTTAGGTAGGTGGTACATGTCAAAGTAACATCCATAAGGATGGCAGGACCCAAGATTTGCCCAAAGCATCACACTGTCTTCGCTGGCTTGCCTTCTTCCAATAGTGCATCCTGGTGCCATGTGTTCCCCAGGTAAGCGACGCACACGTACCCGGCCATCCACGTGATGTAAAAGAAAATGTGATTCATCAGACCAGGCCACCTTCTTCCACTGCTCCGTGGTCCAGTTTTGATGCTCACGTGCCCACTGTTGGCTCTTTCGGCGGTGGACAGGGGTCAGCATGGGCACCCTGACTGGTCTGCAGCTATGCAGCCCCATATGCAACAAACTGCGATGCACTGTGTATTCTGACACCTTTCTATCAGAACCAGCATTAACTTTTTGAGCAATTTGAGCTACAGTAGCTCGTCTGTTTGATTGGACCACACGGGCCAGCCTTCGCTCCCCACGTGCATCAATGAGCCTTGGCCGCCCATGACCCTGTCGCCGGTTCACCACTGTTCCTTCCTTGGACCACTTTTGATAGATACTGACCACTGCAGACCGGGAACACCCCACAAGAGCTGCAGTTTTGGAGATGCTCTGACCCAGTCGTCTAGCCATCACAATTTGGCCCTTGTCAAACTCACTCAAATCCTTACGCTTGCCCATTTTTCCTGCTTCTATCACATCAATTTTGAGGACAAAATGTTCATTTGCTGCCTAATATATCCCACCAACAGGTGCCGTAATGAAGAGATAATCAGTGTTATTCACTTCATAATGTTATGCCTGATCAGTGTATATATAGATATATATAGACAGATAGATAGAGAAATTAGTAGATAGCCTTTCAGACTAACGAAAGCCGGTGAGTCTGTAGAATCAGTAAGGAGCCAAAACCGGATCCTGACTGCCAAATACAACATGTGACATGAGTCCAAAGTACAAATGCAGCCATAAAGTTAAGGTTAAAGAATGGTACTGATAGTTATAATTGTTTATCATTCATGAATATCTAGTTTATTTGCTGAAACCTGTATTACTTAGGTAAACAAACATGTATGTGCCCAATTTTAAAATCAGCAACAACAAAAAAAACTCCCTTTTTCAGAATGCAGTTGATCGTCCTTGCAGTACCAAACCATGTGTAACCATATGCCCCCACCCCCCATCTACTGGATGAAAAGTTACTGAAGCTACCAAGTGTGTACCTCAACTACCTTTTTTTGTGAAGCTGTTCTGTCTTTAACAGGCTCATTGACTGCAGTGTGCAACATGTTCATACCTGCCTCACAATGCAAACTATCCTTTCATGTCTTGTTACTGTGCGGCTGATTATTTGAAATATTTAATTGATATGAAATGAAGTTATCATGCTTCATATAATGATATACACTGACTCTTTTATGATATATATGACTTTTTATTTGAATAGTTGTTGAAAACGCTGTGCTCCTTAATCGTGTTTTTAAGAACAAATGACTGAATTATCAGTTTACAGTTCACACAGTTTTACCCTGTAAGCATCATTTACAGTCACAAATTCAGAAAAAAAACATATAAAAGCACAGATGCCCTTCACACTCTCTGCTGACAGACATTTATATGGTCTTTGGATACAATGCTGATATGATAATCTGGTATGATATCAAATGTTTAAAAAATATTTTGGTATACACAGGTAATATATTCCATAAAAAAAACTTACATTTTACATCTCCCTGTGTTTGAAACATCAAGTTACAGAGACCAGCTGGTTTGATCTGTATCTGTCAAAAGCAAACACAGGGACTCAGAAAATGAGTTCAGGCACTAGAATTTCATGGTTATAACTCGTTTTCCCCTTTATTTCATTTTTTCCAGAACTTTTCGAACTTCTTCAGGGCTGTACCCCCAAGGTCCGATGCCACCCTGTTAGGAAGTATGAAAATGTGTGTGAAAATCCTTCCATACATTGGACTTCCTGATGAATATATTTAGAAACTGGCACTCAAAAATGCAACAAAAGCAAAAGAACAAACCTAAGCGACTATAAAACATTTTGCCCCATGCTATTCAACTCATTCCAAACCTTTCACCTCTATAAACTTGTGAAATCACTTACTGCAATAGGAAGAGTTTGTGTAAAATGTTCTAAAGGTTTCACTCACAACTCTCTACTGCTCTCACGAGAGCTGTTATGAAGCTTTGGAGGTATTTCCTGTACTGTGTGCAGCTTGAAGTTTCTCTGCATTGCAGAACGCTCACCTGATAGATAACTTTCCCACTCTGAATGACATAGAGCCGCTCAGGCAGAGCTCCGTATTTGCTGGCAGTGATGTTGGTCATCTCGTCCACGACCACAGGGCAGAGGGGGTCTTCTTTGACCAGGGTCCGAGCCGCAGCCAGTCTCTCCTCCAAGTTTTTGTGCACGCTGATGTCGACGTTGTTTACAAAGGCCCAACCATCTATGAAAAAAGCATTTTGCTTATTGCATAACATGTATCTCTCCATTCTCTACATGTGACTGACTCTACAGTGCATCCGGGCAGAGGTTACATCAACCCATTTTGTTAATGTTACATCAAGACTACAGCAAATTTATTGAAATATTATTGTCATTACCAGTTGCATGTGCCTCAGCAAGATAAACAACGAGGAAATCTGCCACATCACTTAAGTCCTTGACAAGCTGTTTAAACTCATCAAGTTTGTAGAGAAACGGGGGTCATGTGCAACTTCCAAAACTCAGAACCAGTGGACGGTTACCTGTGAAGAACCCAAATAAACATAATATTGGAACAGACCCTTAGGAGGACTGAGCAGTCAGTTTTATTGTTCCAATAAATAAACACATAATTAAATTGATGGTTGGAACAGAAACTTAGGACTGAGCAGTCAGATTAATTTTTCCAAAAATATTTATTATTATAAATAAATAAATAAATAAATATTAGTGTAACCTTAAGACTGGTGCAGTCAGTTTAATTATTCCAATAATAATAATAATAATTTATAGATTGCATTTACTGTACCTTTAAAAAAACGATGAATGCTCGTTTTCTGTCCGTCCAGGGTAAATAAAGCTGTGTCTGGAGCTGCGTGGCCCTCAAACGCTTCCAGGCCCAGCGAGCACCAGTTCACTGAGAACACGGTTCTAATGAACACCAGAGAAAAGAACGACGGACCCCAGTCTTCGTATTTGAATTTGGGATTTTGCGTCATCGTAGACTTCTCTCCCATTTTTAGAAGGATTTTCTTCATCAGTCCCGGGGAAATTATCGACAGGAGTTTTAATAGGGATATATGCACGATCGCAAACAATATCATGGCCACAGCTGAAACATAAACACAAACTTTTCTCAGCGCGTATCCCACTGTGATCCCCATCGTGAGAGCGATTTATTAGTCCACGCGTCGTGGTGTCAATGCTACATGAACGACATCAAACTTTGCTTGTGTTGTAACTAACAAATGCGTCGAATCCTACTAGACCAAAGGCTTCGCTCATGATTATTAATTAGGACAAGCTGGCATTCCTTTGTAACCTTCCTCTGTAACTTAATATTCATTAATATTATTCATAAGCCCCCCCCCCCCCCCAAAGGCATTCGTTGATTCGCCAGCCGACTAATTATGTACGAACCCTTCAACAAATCAGTTGGTTCTACTGGACAAACGTCGCGCGACGTCATTAATATCCATGAGCCACATTCGCATAGTAGGATTCTTAACTTCACTCAGGGCCGTAACCACCATAGACATTGAGGGGTAGCCAAATTGTACCCCCCAATATTTTAAATTCTTGCACTGCTCTCCTGCACTCCATTATTCAGCGCTCTGTATGTTAGGATTACAAAAAGTTTTAAAAGTTAAATTTTTAGTCTGGTCTGCCTCAGGTCTAACGAAGCTCGTCAATGTCAAAATGATTGAGCTGGCCAATCAAATCAAAGTAGGCGGGGTTTACAGTCTTCACACAGACAAGCGCGTCAATCTATCGCTTAATGCCGTTGCGGGGACTCTGTTCTTTCCGGTGAAATCACCAAACAAAATGCACACAAACGTGTCCATGCTCTTAATATACAATCATTAAACATCTTTGACACGGTTTGCAAAAATTCAACCACCAGACCGCTAAGGAATTCGATTATTAACAGCCGGATGTGTTTATTCACTAACAGGAAGAATCTCGAGACTATAATTATAATGTTATAACGATATATTTGACGCAAATTAATGCAGATATTGTTTGCAAATAGTCCCAAAATGATTATTTCGCAACTAGAATTAGACGTAGAATTTCGTTCACTGTTTCTTTATGCTTTATAAAAATAAAGAAATTGGTCCCCCCCCAATGTTCAAGACATGGTTACGGCCTTGACTTCACTAAACTCCATTGATCATGCACATGTAAACGTAAACCTTCTACTGTATTCGGATCATAGTTTATATATTTTCGGTATAAAAAAAAGGCCATAAATACCACACTTTCATACTATATAGCTATATGTATATAGGCATATATAAAAAGCTCAAATGTTAATTTCTAAAAATGTCCATAAGATGTCACTGTTGACATGTTTGATGACAACTCTTCTATTATTTTTGCCTTTTTGTCTTATCCTTTAAACAGAAAGTCATAAAAAATGATTTTTTTTCGTTAGCCTACTGACAAATCGTTCTTCAGGTAACTCTCTTATGAAATATTTATTATTGATCTGCCTATTCTGATTTTGCGTTGTCTAGCTATGACATGATGCTGTGTGGTGATGAATCTAAGCTATGTCATGGCTTGTTATAAGTTATAAAGGTCTGTTTTAGTTGTGTAAATGCAAATTATTATTCTCAGTTTGGTGGCTCAAGATCAATTTCACCATTCACATCGCAAGCATCCAGTTTGTTCCAGATTGGTCCCTCCCCTTTCAGCAGTGTGTATTCATTGGCACTTCGAGCTGTCAATCAGAGCATAGACGCATGTTTTGGTTTTCAGAATTGATGCTATAGAAAACTCATAAAATTGCAGCTGAAACGAGAGAGAGGATGCGGTCGGTAAGAACACATTTAACAGCCTGTTGGACGCAGAAGTTGAGTCACCATTCAATCAAAATATCCTCTCTTTCTTGCTTTGGAGGGTTTAAATAGGTACGTTTTAATATCTACTACAACATATGAAAACATTTAATTAGCCTATTCATCGTGTTTTACTGTATTATAAAGGTTTATTGTCTATATGTTTATCATGTTGCTCCTTTGAGAGCTATAATAGTTCCTTCAATTCAAGTTCAAGTTCATGGTGTGATCCTTCATCCCACAGGTAAAAGAAACGATAAAGGACTATTATTGTACGCGGACTGACATGCACACTTGGAAGTCTGAGGTCCAGATGCAGAAACCTGCAGCGCTCTTTGGGATGGTCAGTCATCAGACAGATTTCACCGAGCTGACTTTCTCCATGTTCAGCAGTAAAACAGACATGTGCCCGAAACGTGTGTCTTCTGACGGCTGCAGTGGCTCGAATCCCGCCTCGATACAGATGCGCTGCGGATCTGAAGATCTCAAACTCCACGCGCATCACACATCCAAACTTCACTGTTTCACCATGTCACCTGGAGATGGTATGTACCTGCGAGCGTTTTTTATCGACGGATTTTTTAAAAAAAATTTTTATTGGGATTATGCAGTTTTAATTCATGGATTAAAATCAAACCAGCTGGTTGAGCATAATTAAGAATGCAAATATAAAATAGCAATAAAAATATTTAGCATTCAAATAAATTTAGCTTATAGCCGCTTCTGTAACTTCTAATTGAACAAAGATGCCAAATGTCAATCTGCACAACAGAGCCAAAAACCTTTGACGGTTTTAATATATATATATCTATTTAAAAAAATTAATGCATTTAGGCTATAATAGGCCTACATATTTAATAAAGCATAAATAAATTATAGCCTACTGAATAGATTATAAATGAATTAGCCTATATATAATATACAATTTGTTTGGATTTATTTTGTTGCATAATAACCAGATAGCCTATACAATCGAAACTTTTTTCTTTACCTTACCATAACTGTTTCAAACTGACATCGATGTATGGTCATATTAGAGTGCGTAATAATATGTGTAATATATGTAATAATAAAGACTATACGTCTAACCGCAAAACTGCATAGATCATCGTCTTGTTGGCACATTTTGAGGCAATTCCTCGTTGCTAGAGGTTATGGTGTCTTAAAGTGTGCTAAATCGCGGATAGCAATGAGACCTTTTAAAAAAACATTAAATAACAAAAAGATCATTTTCAGATTGTCGAAGATATATTGAACTCGCACGCGCAATAAAATAAGTAGCCTACTTGATCGCGAAATTCATTAATTTATTATTACGTACTTAAAGATAGAGTTCACCCACAAAGTAAAAGTCTGTCATCATTCTAATATTGTTCCAAACTTAACTTTCCTACTTTTGTGGAACACAAAAGGAGATGTTAGGGATTTACAGTTTCAGTCACCATTCACTGTCATTGCATCTTTTTTTCCATACAATAAAAGTGAATGGTGACTGAGGCTGTCACTCTGCCTAACATTTAACAGAAAGTCATACAGGTTTACACGTACCATATGAGGGTGAGTAAATGACAACAGAATGTACATTTTTGGGTGCGTTATGTGAATACCATCATGGTATTGCTTTGGGAGATCACTTTATGCAAAACATACACCTCGTTCATTTAGTCATAAAAGCATCTTAATACTTGCTAGTTTATGATAGTTTAATACTCTTCAGTGTATGCATGCATATATGTTTATTATGTGCATATGTGTGTTTAGATTTGGGTGACACTCTTATCGCAAGTAATGTTGAGCATGCATCCCTCAGAAACGGGGCTCTCTGGTATTGGACTAGGGTGGTCACCCTGTTTAGATGATGCTACAATAGCGTGGGATTGCGTGGGCTGACACAGTTAACCGCTTACTCCAGCTTATGATTATACAAATTTGACTTATATTAGTAATCATACCTTGTCACCAAAGAGACTCAGAGGGTTTGATTATGATGTTTGCTTGACAAATTCAAACCAAATGTTTCTCGAATGTGTCTCAGCATTTATGAGACTTGGTTCCCCAACTCTCCCCCGTCCAAAGTGAATCATTTCAATGTCTATCCGATGCATTTGACAGAAGGGAACACTAATGTTTTAGATTTGCCTATTTGGGTATCCTACTTTATATGCTGGAAAGGAATGGAATGAGACTTTTGTGAAATGTTTTGAAGTAAGCATGTAGTGTGTTGTGTGATCTTGTTGACATCTTGTTGCCTTGAGATATTATCTTACTCGTTTCACATAGGAAATAATTTTTAAAAATGTCTTATTAGCATATTTTTTTTAGCATTGATTATATGATTCTGCATTCATCTGTGGTAGTCTTTTGTGAGCATAGGCTGTAACTTAAAGACAATTTCATCCGTTAAAAAAAAAAAAAAAAAAAAAGCCTTGATCAGGTGCTCATTTCATTTCAACTGGAGTGGCAGAACATGCTTGATTGTACAGAAAATTAAATGATGTGGAAGAAAATGTACAAATATTTAACCCTACCTTACCTATAAAGTCTTTTTTTAATATATTTTTGAGAGTGGTGATTTTTTTTTTTTTCCTGAAGATGCCTTTTCTTTTCCCCCAATTATTATTGCACAGTCTTTTAGAAGGAAAGTAGTGCTGCAGTTAATTTTCAGGGCTCAATGAAGGATTTTTTTCTGCAGACTAATAGTCGGATTTATACTTAACCTATATATAATTCTCTTTACAGAAAGCAGATCATTTATCAGGATTCTAATTTACCGTAATAGCTAAAATTATGCAAATTTTGCGCCATATGTATTTGCTTTCTAGTAAAAGTCATGAGCCTTACCAATTTGTAATCAAACACATAACAACGTTGATTGCATGTCACATGGCATTTTTGCTGAAACCCGTATATGTCATATGGTAAAAAAAAACGATACTGTTTTCATTTTTCAACCCATTTAAGTTTATGGTTCCAAGACAGTTCCAGTAAATTATTTAACTGTTTTGTAGCTCAGTAGTTTGAAGCTCTTACCATTTCAACAAAACTTAGATATGTTATCAAACATGGTAAAATTACCTTATTACAGCAGCATTCATGTTGTACAATTAGTTATTATGTACAAAAGTCGTGGCCATGCAACCAGTGAGTTGGCAAGGCTTCACACATGTACATGATGAACATCCTAAGAACGCAGTGCTAGTCCGAAGGGACAAAATATTTCTAACATGGCTAATTAACTTGTTCTTTTGCTTTTTTGTCTTCTGGATAAGTCAGTGACTGATTTGTGGTGCATTGGTAAATATAGCTGGATAATTTTTCACATTTCTGAAGTCGTCCCATTAAGTTCTTCAAGGTCATTTTTCAACATGTGAGATTACCATTATAAGAGTTGCTGTGATTGTCTGTGCTTGTGTTTTTTGAACACAAGGTAATACTTAGTATTCACAGACAAACTCCCACGTCGAAGTGTTGATTCAGCTCATGAAAAAATGAGTAATTGACTCTAAAGGGAGTCATTGCTATAGTGTTTCGGGTTTCTATGGTAATGGGTCTACTCCCACACACATATACAAACTCAGCACCGTTTGGTCACTCTAAAATGTGGCATCTGAACTCATAAGTTGAATTCCTGTAGCTTGATGAAGTTTCCTGTGCTTGCTAGGCTGATATTCTGTATGTCTCAGGATGTGTGGTGCTGCCATTATTAATTAGAAATTATTATAGGCTAAACCCCCAGATTGATGAGATTCAGAAGTTCTCCTTCAGGTAATTTATAGGTGGTGGATGCTTTATATACAACAACTAGCTTTATTGGTTTCTGTAAACATGTGTTGTCCACAAGATTGCTTTGTTTTAGTTGCTGTGGCTGACTGCACTCAAGTTTAAAAAAATGTTGACGTCAGTGGTTGCATCACTGCTAATCTGCTGTGGACTTTTTGGACTGCACAATTACCTCCTCTCCCCTGAGCGTTTTCCGTTCTTTTCTCTTGTTTTTGGGCATTCTCTCTCACACTTACACACACTTGATCTCTGCGCAGTTGTGCTCTCACTCCCACACATCCTACTCGACTGCGGCCCACGTCTTTTGGGGAACTCCTATGACATCAGAATGAGGCATGGATAAATGGATTGTGTGGGGAAACTGTAATGTTTGCAGTTTGTTCCATTGATTCACAAAGTCCTCATGATCAATGTGCAGTGCTATTTCATCCTGGTCGATGACATCACCGAGCAAACGTTTAACAAGTGAACATTTTTCAGCGTCAGTCACCAAGTGTTTAAGAGCCAGCTTGCTGTAATGGAAGTTATTTGATCATTTCTCACAAACAGGTCTCTAGAGGACCTTCTCACGTGTTGATTCAGCTTAATTTGGCTGGGAGTTATTTTTGAGAGAAAGATGCGGTCGGTGAGGCATAATCTGCGGAAAGTCTGAAAAACATTTCATAATCTAATCGAGTAGCGTTTGATGAAAGATACTCTTGGTGGTTTTAGAAGATTACAGCATCTGACGCTCAATCATTATGGTTTGGGATCATTCCATTGTACTTTTTCAAATAATCTGTAAAACCTCAACGTACTTAATCAATCCTGAGGTAAAACATTCAGACGTCGGCGACCTTTATTACTGGTTGGATTATGACTACAATTTAGGCTTTTTATGGCACCTGTGATGTCATAGCTCATGTCCAGTTTTGTTTTATTTATGCTTGTGGGACGCGTAATTCTAAGCCAAAGAAACAGCCTGAATCATCCTTCATTTCAAGGGCACCCTCGCCCTGCCAATACAACCCTCAAACCAATAATTCTGTTAAAAAAATATTATCTGGTTTGAATAAGTGTCGAAATATCGCTGGAATACCAGAGGAAATGTGCTCTGGACCTGGGCTTAAATGGAGGAAAAACAAAATTGGCTCCGATGTGTCATCATAAAGTGTATTTTTAGCTTGGACCATGTCTTGAGAATCACTCATAAAAATGCACCCACACTCTCCAACCTTTTTTCCCTCTTGCTTTTTGATATAGGGGTCGAATTCCTGCCTCATGTGAAATGGATCTGATTGTTTTGCCTACTCGCTCTGTCTCCCTGACTCCGTACTGAGATGAAGGGGCTACTCGCTCTCGGCCTGTGCCAGGGAGACATGCCACAGCTAACCGCACATCTACATGGGCCGAATTACTCATGCATTTTTAGACGGCAGCAACTGCGTCTCCAGACTTCTCAGCGCGTGTGACCGTGCACGCGGGTGGTTTTTTGATTTACATTTCGACAGTGGCACTTGCTGTTCTTGGCCCTGTGCTTGTTTGCTTCATCAAAGAAAAATCCGCTCTGTGGCGGCGCTGATCGCAGTGATTAAAGCGGACACGCGGGCCCTGGCTTCCTGTAGCGGGACGCTGCAAGACGGCTAGGTGGCCGTGACCCTTTGGATCCACTGTTGATTTAATGTTAAAGGTGACGGATGGCAATCGACACCCCACTGGTTTTTGTACCAATACAGCTGTTTTTCTGCTCCGCCCAGTTCACTTGCCTGTTTAATACAACATAAATATGGATGCCGAAACCAGTGCCAAGTTCCCTGGTGGGTCTTTTATTAGAAGAAGTATTATTCTTTTATATCGAGAAATACCACAAAGATTACAACAGATTCTCGGTACAAACAAAACCTCTAATTTATACAGAGGACGTAGTGAATGTAGACAGATTCATAAGACGTTTTCTGCCAGTCATTAGACCTTCATTTTTACAAGTCTGGGCACGTCAGCCGTCCAATCGAGCACTGGCTTCATTCAAATGGTCAGAAACAAACGCACAAACATTTATTCCTTCATTAGCGGAGAGCAGAAAGCATTCCAGTAGGCACAGTTATATCCTCTCTGTTGTTCAGCAGTTTCATCGTGCCAGGAAGCTGCCATGGGGCAGTGCCCATTCAGTCTGTGATCTGATTGGCTGGAATGACCCTGGAGGACTATGAAATACATTATAAAGTCTAATAGTTCAGTTTATATACTTTATTGCTGGTTGGTAATAAAGCGCAGGGTTCTGGAAGAATTAGTTATTCTCTCGTCCTCTAGTGATCCAACACCAACCGAGTGTAATATTACATTACGCTCAGGGATTTCTGAAGGCTAATAACCTGACATGGGCCCTGAATGCAGATTGTTTAGAATGAAAACACTTCACTTTTACGAACAGATCTGGATTATGTGATGGGAGCCATTCATCTTTAGAATCGTTGATGGCTGTAAATTTTATATATTTGTGCTGTTTGTGTGTAATGATGGTTGAGAAGGGAATGCTAGTAAGATGAAAATTCTTTGTGTATTTATTATTTTTCACTGCCTTTTTGTCTAGTGAAGTTCTCCTAGGTTCAGCCACAGTAATGTGGAGATATAACATTTCCCAGCTGAGCATGTGTCAAGTAAACGTGACCTTTTGCAGTTCAAAGGCCAAAAAAAGGAACTGACAGACATTAATAAATATTAACGAGACAGACAGTTCGCTGTGAGCACACAAAATACTTCTTAAATATCATTTATGTCCTCATTTTCTTCAACAAAACTAATATTTTTGTGAATACCAGACATAATATACATCATGAAGTATAACTAATAATTTTGTCTGGCTACTTAACGTATTTTTGTCATGTCCAGTGACAGTCCAATCAAATTCTTCTGACTTTTAGGGCTGAAAGTTTTTTTTTTTCCAGGCATTTCAGAACAGTCTACAGTCATGAATCGGTAAACTTTGAGCATTCCTACTTCCTGTTTCCGTCAAGCTGCTGTTGGATTACTCGAATGGGAGACATGCTCAGAGCGAGGTTAAAAGAACACCGAACATTATTAAACTTTTCTCTGTCAGACAATTTTGTCGTCTCATCTCCACACAGTGCTCTGGGGTGTTTACTCAGATTTAAAGCATAAATTGAAATCAGCAGTTTGGCAGGTTAATATTTGGAGAAAAAGATGCCGGCAAACGATAAGAGGACACAATTTCCCACGACACAGACCATCCGATCTGTTTTTTTTCCCTGATCCTTCACTTCATTTTCATGTTATGGGAATTTTATGCGAAAAACAAGAACTTTTGACTAATAATTGCTACGTGCCTTGTTCAACCCCAAATATATGTTTTGTAAAATGTAATAAAATCAAGAATCTGTGATTTGTTCATTCTCTTTAAGCGTTATTTAACTGACTAAAGTACAAAGAAATGTTTCCAATGTTTTCACTGGCCAAATTAATTTTATTTCGTAAATATAAACAAAATTTGATTTTGATGGCTGCACTACACTCTAAAAAAGTTGGGACAGAGGCTAAATAAAAGTGAAAAGACTATAGAATATCCAAGATAAACTGTTTTGAAACAGTCCACAATTAGGAGGTGAACCGGTAATAGGTGAAGCTATCGTGTTTGTGTATAATAGGAGCATCCACCAAAGACTGGGTCTTTGCAAGCAAAGATGGGTCTTGGCTCACCACTTTGTGCCAAATTTCATGAGAGAATTGTCAAACAACTTAAAAATCACATTTCTCAATGCAAGAATGCAATGTATTTAGGTCTTTCACCAACTACCATACATACTATTGTGAAAAGATTCAGGGAATCTCAGTCCGTGTAGGGCAAGGCAGGAAACCTTTGTTGAATGTGCGTGACCTTTAAGCCATCAGACGGCATTGCGTGAGAAACCGTCGTGCTACTATGTTAAATATAGCCACATGGGCTCAGGAGTACTTTGGAAAACCGTTATCACTTAACACCATCTGCTGCTGCATCAAGAAATGCAACTTGAATCTCTGTTACGCATGGAGAAAGCTATACATTTGTTCAATGCAGAGATGGTGCTGATTTCTTTGGGCCTGAGCTCATCTCAGATGGTCTAAAACATAGTGGAAGTGTGATCTGTGGTCAGATGAGTCCACATTTCTTTTGGGAAAAACTGACTTCAAGTTCTCAGTCCTAAAGACGAAAAGGACCATACAGACTTTCATCAGAGACAGGTGCAAAAGCAAACATTTGCCATGGGTGGCTTGCATATGTGTGAAGGTACCATTGATGTGGAGGCGTATATTGGGATTGTACAGAGACTGACATCAAGATGACATCTTTCCTGGGAAGTAAGACAATGCCAGGCCTCATTCTGCACATGCTAAATCAGAGTGGTTTCTAGACACTCTACACCGTAGAAGGGATGTGCTTGACTCCCTGCCTGTAGTCCAGATCTGTCTCTTATTGAAAATGTATGGCTCATCATGAAAAAGAGAATCAGACAACGATGACCACAGACTGTTAAGCAGCTGTCTTGCATCAGGCGAGATTGGAAAAAAATTTCCACTTGGAAAACTTCAATAATTAGTATCCTCAATTCCCAAACATTTAACAAGTTAAATTAAAAGGAAAGGTGATGTGACAGTGGTAAACATGACTCTGTTCCAACTTTTTTGGAGTGTGTAGCAGCCATCAAACTCAAAATTTGTTTATATTTACAAAATACACTTAAGTCAGTGAAAACTTTGAAAATCTTTTCTTTGTACTTTTGTCAGGTAAATAAAGGTTAAAGAGAATTAATAAATCACAGATTCTTTATCTTGACAGCTCATCCAGTGTAGCCCTATTCTGACGATACAACAATGAATCGATTAATGAAGAATAATTAATTACGCAACAATTAATGTGTGCTGCGCCTTTAAGTGGCACTATTGTGTTCTGTGCACAGAGAGAAAATGCTTGAAGAAGAAGTTTAAAAATAAAAATACAATATAACTACAGTGACTGGGTCCTGTCTGAAATTCTTTACGCCAGATGTTGGGAAGATTATGCAGTGTAGTCTTATTTCTGAGCAAATAACTCATATGTTCCGTTTTTTTTTTAGTGAATCAAAAACATACAGCCCATCCAGTATAGTCCGATTTGCAAACAAATGACTCAAACGAGACGGTTCTTGCTAATAAATCAAACACAGACAGCTTACAACTAACTGTGTAACCTAAATCAGTGTAGTTGTTGACTGGTTATTCATATTATTATTTGTGGTGAAAGACACATAATGCATTTTGTGAGAAGTATTTTATATATATATAAGAAATTAATAAAATGTTATCATATTTTTAGTTTTGATGTTTAGAGTATTATAATAATCAATTATTGGACTTGCATTAATAAGTCAGGACTTGCCTCTAAAAACTGATTAAAAAGTCTATGTAACAAACCTTTTGGAAGAACTGTTTTAAATGTATTTATTTATTATTGAAATTCTCTCATCAATTGGAAATGGAATTGCATTTTTTCCCAAATAGTTATTACTTAAAACAGTATTAGAATTGTTACCAATGTTATTGGTCTTATTGGTTTATTTAAAGGAACTACGTAATTAAAGGATTAAAAGGGATTTAAGGAAATAAAGAAAAAGAAATAAGAATGGTTCCAGTTCTATTGTAGTTATGAAATGAACTATTTGCAAATATTTTTTTTTTTAAATGCATACATTCACTCTTATTTGTATGCCTAATATGTAAAAAATGCAAAACGTTTCTTGTCACATCAAATTCAGTTATGATTTACACAAATCATGTAAATAATGATTAAATTTTTCAATTCAAAACGGTGAAATTTCATAAAAATGCTGAGTAGTTTGCATCACTGGATATTACTGTCAGTCACTGAATGTTTTTATTGTAAAACAGTTGTCAAATATTAAATGTTTAGCTACTTACATCTTACAACGCACTCTTTCACTGCTGTAACTAAAGTGTCGCGTTGGAATTCGCACTAACGGTAAGCCCCGCCTACTTTGATTTGATTGGCCATCTCACTCATTCTGACAGTGACGAGTGCTGTTAGACCGCTGAGGCAGACCAACCTAAAAAATTTAACATTTAAAACTTTTTTGTCATCCTAGCAACAAACAGAGTGGCGTGTAATGGAGTACAGCAGAGCAGCATCAACAATATCAAATATTGGAGGGGACAGTTTTGCCATTTCTAATTATTCGGGGGGGGGGACTTGTTCCCCTCAATGCCTATGGTGGTTATGGCCCTGCTTCATAGAAGTATTTATTGCAAAAGATTGTGATTGATAGGTTTACAGTGCATTTTCCATGTGTTTTCTGTGAGTTCCACATTGCGCCGAAACTATACTCTCAATGCAGGAGCACTGCACTGTGCACGTGGGCAATGTGAGTGCAGTTAATATGGATGCCTATGAAATACTGTAAATACGCAATTCAGACGTGGGATGTGTGACAGGCTTTACAGTTTAACGTATAAAGAGAACCAAAATCCCAAATAAAGCATTTGAGATATGGCTGTAATAGCTCATGAGAAAGCAGAGCATGAGAGGAGAGAGACTAATGCGTCCCGGCCCTTTAACAGGATGAGAGGTATTTGAGGAATGAATGTTGACTTCAGCTTTTTACAATTTGCACTGAGTTTGCTGACTTATCACCTACCACAAATATTTCCCCCACTATTTCACCCTTTAAGCCCTGACCGCAATCTCACAGATGAGTTTTCCAGGGCCCGGTCTGTGCCAAACTTTCCATTGGAGTCACCCCTTTATGTGCATGTGTGTGTATGAGAACATACTCATCATGCTGTAGCAAATGTACCATAAAAGTTAAGATACTTCTCTAGTGTTGACACAGCATTAATTCCACTGTCAAACGTCCCATTAATATGAGAAATAAGACATCCCATTATGGCAAACTGCTCAATTTTTCTTTCAACCGGCCATGCACTTCTAGAATGCATGAGAAACCCTTTCTTAGTGCATTTGGGTGCAAATCAGTTTGACTGTACATCACGTTAGACACTTAAAGTCGGCATGAAAAGGAAGTTGCGATAACCTTTTCTTCACTATTGTGTCGTATATCCCAGTAAAACGGCTTCTCAAACCAAGGCCGTAACCATGTCTTAGACATTGGGGGGGACCAAAAATAAAGAAAAAATAAATAAGAACGGTAAAAGTTCCAGTTCTATTGTAGTTATGAAGTAAACTATTTGCAAAGCATTTTATTTATTTATTTATTTATTTATTTTTAAATATGCACACATTCACTCTTATTTTCATCTGCCTAATATGTAAAAATGCAAAACGTTTCTTGTCACGTCAAATTCAGTTATGGTTTACATAAATAATGTCATATTTTCAATTCAAAATGGTGAAATTTCATAAAAAATGTCAAGTAGTTTGCATCACTTGGTATTACTGTTGGTCGCTGAACGTTTTTATCGTAACAGTCAACAGTTGTCAAATATTAAATGTTTAGCTGCTTACATCTTACAACGCACTCTTTCACTGCTGTAACTAAAGTGTCGCGTTGGAATTTGCACTAACGGTAAGCCCCGCCTACTTTGATTTGATTGGCCATCTCACTCATTCTGACAGTGACGAGTGCTGTTAGACCGCTGAGGCAGACCAACCTAAAAAATGTAACATTTTACTTTTGTCATCCTAGCAACAAACAGAGCGGCGTGTAATGGAGTACAGCAGAGCAGCATCAACAATATCAAATATTGGAGGGGACAATTTTGCCATTTCGAATTATTCGGGGGGACTTGTCCCCCTCAATATCTATGGTGGTTACAGCCCTGTCTCAAACAAGAACAAATGTAGGGCGGGACTTGATTTTGTCAGTAATTGATTGGATCGTTGTAATTTGCTATTGGTCGATCTCATGTGAGTGGTTGTCCTGCCCTCGCACCAGTAAATACATCATCTGAGAAGAGATGTCGTTGCCAAGTGGGAGGGGAAGTTAATTTAATTTAAGATTAGGAGGGCACATGAAAAAAAAATAAGGGATGTTCACGGATAAATCATTTATAATAAATACTGCAATATTCCATAAAAAAATAAGAATTGTCAGTTTTTATTTCATGGTGACTATAAAGATATCTAAGGGATGCTACCATTGGCAGTCAAAGGTAGGAACGTAACCAGTACTGATTGGAGAATCGGGAAGTACTCTTGGTGAGCTCCAGGTCACATTTGTAAGTGACGGAGCGAGGAATGCTTGTTGAGCGCATCTGTCACACGTAACCTTCATGTCTCATGCACGTGTGTTTCTTATTCAACTAACACATGTGAGGGAGGTTATACATTGCTGGATCTTGTGGAAATGTAAGCGATGAGTGCATGTGTGTGTGTGTGTGTGTGCTCAATATCGCCGTGGAGAAAGTGGAAACGAAAACAATCTCAGCCTAATCAGAACCAGGTCACTCTGTTGTCCAGGCCGAGCTTGACATTTACGGCCTTCCCTTGGCTCCACGTTCGCTCTTTACAGCAGGGCCGGTCCACAAAGCTATACACTTCACCATATAACTGATTTGCTAGTGTTCCTAAATCTACACATAAAGCAATGCCCGACTTCACAAGGTTCCTATTTAAAGAAAGACGATGACACAGGCAACAGGAAACAGTTGTTATATATCACTTGCTGTTTCTGACAAGAATATTCAGAGGAGAAAAAGAGAGAAATTCTGGCTGGAGCCGCGGTATGTGTTCCGAGACACTCTCGTTTTGTCCTTTTTTTGCTGTTTACTTGATTCTTGCCCTAAAAAAGTCAAATGTTGACTAACACTGGAAAAAAAAGTGAATTAGGTGCTTGTGTTGTGAATGACCTAACAGCTTTGCTTTTTAAAAACTGAAATGAAGTAAGGCCGTATGAAAGCTCTGACAGCCAGGTGCTGTGGACTTGGCCAGCGATTTTACTTCTCAGGCCAGCTGGAAAATGAGTCCCAGAATTTATCTGCACCCTTTTCCCTTGACAAATTATTTTATTGTTCTCGCACAGTTGGTTTGCATTTATTCTTTTGGCTAATGATAGGTTAAGGCAGAGTGATCTGCTTTCGCTGTGTTACACAGCGAACGCACCCCAACTGGGCCTGTTCCCGCAATGACAAAGCATATTTGCTCTCCACGCTGACAGAAAGATCGATTGTGAGTTTAATGCTCAGGAACTTGCGGCAAGAAAGATTCATCAAAAGGGATTTTCTGATCTGCCACACAAAGAAATTCCATTATGATGCAAAAAATCTTGCCTTGGGATACCTGAAAACCTAACCTTATGCCTAAAGGTCATATCTTTTGCAGGGCTTAATTGGATTACAGGGCCGTTCATGTTGTAAGAATGTTCCTGCCCGCTGTAGATGGAGAGATATCAGCATTATAACTGTCTGCTTACTGCACTCTACCTGACCTGAGCACAGTAGACGAGAGCTAGCCCGCTAATCTTTTACAAATGCTGCTAGTCTCCAAGACCAGGCTTTCTCAAAGATGACCGAGTCAAAACAGACCCTGTTTCTCAATGAGCCTCCATTGAAAATATGTCTGAATCAAACAGTGACTAACACATACCTTCTGTCTGCAGGGTTACTTTGCGAATGAGAGCGAGCCTTACCGGAGACGTTCGCGCTCATCTGGAGGCTCTGGTTTCTCTTTAGAATCGGCACACTTATTTTCAAGGATGTTACTGAGTGGAGACAGTGGACTGCCTAGAGGATTGTATTGTCATAACAAGTCTGCGAGCCTTTACGATGATTGACGTTTCATGACGTCAAGAGAATTAGCTGGAGAAAGTTATACGTTAACATTCCCATTGATCATGGTGATCATGATCATGGATGGGAATTTGAATTCTTGTCATGTGACTTTAAATAGCATTTAATTCTTTTGAGGCTTATTTTATAGTTTTATGGCATCTTATAGATTTGTGTTTTAAACGCCATATTTTCTTGAGGTGAAATTAGCTGTAAATATTCAGATTATAGTTTTGCATAAAGAAATACAAAACTTTCAAAATAATTCAAAATTATAAAATTCATAACAAAAGTTAGGTCAAAGGTCAAGTTAAGCATTTTAGGTTTTTTGGCTTGGTGAAACCACCTCAAATTTACAAAATTTTAATTCAAAACTATAACATTTTATTTTGTAAATGTCACATATAAAATTCAGATTTACAAAATTACATTTAAAATATTTTGTAGCTCTATAAATGGCATGTCGAAGTATTTAAAAATATATACATTTTGTACACAACTACTTTTTATGGAAGCTTGTTTCTGCCACTGAATTAAAAAAACACAAAAAGTAATTGAATTCTGACTTTTTTCAGATTTGCGAGAAATAAACTCGCAATTGCGAGAAAAAGTCATTATTGTGAGTTTATATCTTGAAATTGTGACTTTTTTTCTCGTAATTGTGTTTATGTCCTGCAATTCTGACTTTTTTTCTCAGAATTGGGAGAATTCTGCAATTGTGAGTTGTAAAGTCCAACTCTTGAGAAAAAAAGTCAGCTCACAATTCTGACATTTTCTCTTGCAATTGCAAGTTTATATATCACAATTCTGATTCATAATTGCGAGATGTAAACTCTAAATTGCAAGAAAAAAAGTCAGAATTGTGAGATAAAAAGTCGCAATTGCTGTGTATGTCAATGAAGAAAGGTGCTTTTTTAAAACCAGATATTGTAGTTGCAGCTTCTATCACCAGGGGCTTACATACTAACCAACCATATCTTGATTACTTGATGTATCCATATGGATGTCGACATTTGCTTCAGTATTTACGCCAAATCACTCATTAAACAAGGAATCCCATCTCCATAATGGTACAGCATGTTTTAACAAACATCTTATCAGTGAAGCATATGGGGAGAAATGACGTTAGACACGCAGCTTCATTTCGAAGGACTTTTGGTTCTCCCACGCCCTCCTCCTCTGTTTCGTGAATGCCTCTTCGATTGGAAGCACAGAGCTTTCTAAACATGTTTCTCATTCCAATTCACCAGATCGCTGCCAACCACACATCTTGAAGAGGACTTTGAGTTGTATTTTCATGTGTTCTCTTTGTTTACATGGGGTTAGCCACATCTTCAGATCACTTTGTGCTTTAATTGACTCCATATAATTTGGATATAGTGACAAATAGAAGGGTTGTCTTTGAGGATTACTTGATGGACTTGTAGGGAAGCCAGCAAAAAAAAAAAAAGACTTGCGTAATAGCTTTCGATGTACATGCTTTATCATCATTATCTCAGGGATTTGTTCTGCTTGCTTGTACTTTTTTGATAAAACTTACATTATGCCAGAACGCTTAATGTTAAAAGCTGTTAAAATGAAAAATGAGTGAGTCTTTGAGAGATGGATTTAAAATGTGTGAGTGCTTGCAGGGCACAAGCTGTGAAATAAGTGCTTTCCTTCTTTTACTCTTTAAAAGTTAGTATTAAAATCCAATTATGCACACAACCCTGACTGAACAAACAGTAGTCTACATAAAGGAAATACATTACATACTTTTAGACCAAATATAATCACCCTCAAGGCAAAATGCAGTCAGCTATAGGATGAACAACACTAACTACTGTAAAATATAGGTTTGAAGCATGTCATCAAGGCCTAGACTTACCGATAATCTGGCAATGCTGAATTGACCACCAGCTGCACGTCAAATCACGTTTGTACAGCTTGTAGATGCCAGCTTTCTACAAGCCTCAAGAGTTCGGAAAGCAGGAATCAAGCCCAATAATTGGCTAGCAAATCATTAGGATATGTACACTACCACTGGCCAAAACTCACTAGTTTAAGAGCACACAAAAAAGGAACCCACCACGGACCCATTTGTAACATGTTTGTGTTAGCGATGATGTAAAATGGCAAGAATTCATATTTCGCCTCAAATTTTGCTTTAGAAAAAAGTTTTTTTTCCTCGCAAAGGAAACAAATATTTGCATTTCAAAGCTCTTTCAGAGTGAAATGAAAAACAAACTCTTTATGGGTTTGGAGTCTTTTTTGGAAAAGTCTAGAGATGAAATGAATATGATTTATAGTTCATAAACGCACAGCTAATGCCAGGTTGTGTGAAAATGCTGGTGTTAAGTCATGCTTACGGCCCTGAGAGGGAATAAAGATCCACAAAACACTAGCTAACTGACTTTCAGAGATGTTTATGATACATTAGCACAGCTCTGGATCAGGAATCGAACCGTGAACTTGTTAGTTGAGCCATAACTCAAGGCGTTTTGTTGTAATGACGTTGTTTACCACATGTAGTTAAGAAAAGATGGCTATCAAGCAAGCAGAAAAAACACCAGGGCCTGTGACCCGAGAATAGGTTTCCTCTTAAACCACGCTGACGGTGGGCCCGTCTCCTCAGCTGGATATGACTCGCTGTCTGCATAAATACCCCTTTATTTACCACCTTCCCCTATACAAACCCTATCGCTGGGCTAAGATTGAAAGAATTTCCATTAAAATCACCCCATGATGCCCTGCTTTTTTATGCATGCCGCCCTTGCTCTCCCTTCTTATAGCCCTCATTTCTCAAACCAGTAGCCGGCGTGTTATTCCTGACTAGGGACTCCTGTGCTGACGGATGCCCTACCTTCTCTTCTCCTCTCTGGGGACGTCTGCATTGTGAGGGCCCCGTTTGATGTGTGATGATGTATATTGTCCGCTGATCTGTCCCCTCTCGGGTTACCAGGGGCCTGAGTGGGACAGCAGTTGTGGGGAAGCTATAAAAGGGGGTCAGTTTAGAATGATCCTGTGGTTTTTGAGGATGATACCCCACAAAACAAAAAGAGTCACATTGTTTTGCCCACTTCCGTTCAGGGATATGTGTGGTTTGAAACTCTATGCTGTTTGAGGATAATGGAAAATAGGCATCTGAGAATATGAAATGTGTGTGTTGGGGCCCCATGTGCTTATTTCTAAACTTTGCAAGTCAGTTCTTTGCAAGTCAGTAACAGACATATTAATATGGAAATATTCTTGTTGAGTTAAACAACTGACAGTGTCGTGTAAACACCTTCTTCCAAATATCGACTGTACAGAATATTAAAGGCACAATATGTCATTTTCGCCGCTAGAGGTCGCTTATTCAAAACAAAAACGTAGCTTGATTACGCCATGGGAGTTGTTGTCTTCGCCTCTAGAGCCGGTGGAAAATAATCCATATTCATGGATGAGCTAATATATTGAAGATTTATTAATGTTACTGTAGTATGAAGAAGGGTGGGGCTGAAAGCTGTTGGAGTGAAATGAGGCCGCTGAGACACGTGTTGCACACTGCAGTAAGCTAGATCAATATTAAGTATGGTAAAACATGGTACTTGCGGTGCTTTTTCCTTTTTAAAGCTTGTAAGCTTCATTGTAATGAGTAATTGTAATTGTAATGAGAAGAGCATGGAAAATTGCCTTGTAAATTTTCATTTCTTAGTGAATTATTCCTTTGACCAAAATCTGGACCTTAATTGGAAAATTATGTTCTTGTAAACATGGTTATTGATTTTGAGCTCTATGATGCAATTTTCTTATTAGAAAGAATCAAGAGTAAGCATGGACTCAATTTTGACAGTTCTATTTATTTGTGAAGTCGCCTTGGGTTGAATTCCTCTATTGTGTTCTTCAAAGCCCGAAACAGTCTTAACCGTGGCTATGATGCTTGACTGAGAGAGAGCTTTGATAGTGACTAAGTTAGTTTACCATTGCGGAGTGCAACCAGCTTTGTCATCTGCTGTGAATTTGCAGATAATATTTGTTTGAGAATATCAGCAGGGATTATGTTCTTGTTTCGGCTTGGACTGGTCATCTCCACACACTGTAATAGGAAAGCATTGGGCTTGAAGCGGGAAACATGAAACAAGATGAATAATCAAATAAAAATAAAAGCTTTTCCTTCTCTGCCCCTGTTGTCAAAGCAAATCATGACTCTTAAAAAAAAAGTCATGGAGCCAAGTCATTTCTTAATCACCAAGACTACTCAGTTTGTGAGTCTGTAGTAAGATTTTATCCCAATCCCTGCCAGAGACTTCAAAGCCAAACCAATTATACCGAACGCTTTGAACGTCTTATTCTGAAAGAAAGCTTCCATTATTTTTTTTTTTCCTCCACTAAAACAACCATAACAAAAAATAGGAAATGAAATATGATTCTCTGTTGTGTTCCTCACATAACCATCTGGTTTTCCCATCTAATAACAAAGGATCCCTTAGAGAATTGCAGGCAGAGCTATGCTGCCTAGATAACGATATAATCATTGTCAAACATTCTATTTATTTATGACTCAATTACAAACATGTCTCTCATAATACTTGTCAAGGGGATTACTGAACAATTCTTGCCACTCACAATACTCTTCTCATTTTATATATACAGTATATCAACATTTTGGGATTGATAAGTCTCTTAAGCTCATCAAGGCTGCATTTAATTGATTAAAATTACAGTAAAAATAGTAATATTTTAAAATATTATTACAATTTAAAATTTCTATTTTAAAGGAACAATATGTAAGATATTTGGATTAAAATATCCAAAAACCACTAGAACTGTGTTATATATTTTGTTGCCTTTTGTGTACTTACATCCAAGAATGTTTAAATCCAGAGAAATAAGCCTTTATTACCAGGACACGGGCCGTGTCCGTGCGTCGCCTATCAATGACATCATACCCACATTAACCTCGATTTCTGGTTTTATTTTGTAGAAACCATGGAAACACCAAAGATGCTTTAATATATTATATGTTTTATTAGACAAGGGAACAACTGTTTGGATACATTTATAGACATATATCGCGTTTTCTTGATTTACCATGCCTAATATCGATCTAGCTCATAGTAGCCACCGAGTGAACGCACAGAGTAACGTTAGTACATGATTTTCAACACACTCAGATGTAGGGCTGGAACGATTTGACCTAATCTCAAATAATTGAACGTTTTACCTTGATTACGATTAACCAACGATTATTTTGCTCTTTTTTTTTTTTTTTCTTTCCTTTTTTTGCCCTCATAGTTCACTGGTAAGGTTTGTACTGTAAATATGTTCAACTATTAAAGGTGGGATATTTTTTTCTAATGAAAAAGTGCATTTCTTTGTGATTTTAAAATACTTGAAGGAAACAGCTATGGGTCGTAACATTTCTTACAGATTTCTGTTTGTTGTACATCAGATAGGCCTACAGATAAATTAGCACAGTAGGCCTACATTACATTTATTTGAATGCATTAAAGGTGGGGTAAGTGTTATTTCAAAAATGCTTTAGTAAAAGTGTCTCTGGCCGAGTACCAAAACAAACTTGTAGCCAATCAGCAGTAAGGGGCGTGTCTACTAATGATGGGGAGAAGAGAGCGCTCAGTGCACGTCATTATTCAAAAGACATGACACACAGGACAGACATTAGCCGAGCGACGAGAGATGGCAGATAAAAAACAAAAGTGGAAAATGCCTGTGGAACAAAAGAAGGCTTACGATCAGGCAAGAAGTAGGACCAGTGTAAATATCGGATCAGCTTTCCAGCGCTGGAGAGAACTCAAGGAGCGGCAAGACCTGCAATCGGACGCCGAGGTTGCTTGATTTCTTCTCAGTAGGCGAGTAACATTGGTTTTGTTTTGTTTCACAGAACTAATATATGCTGGCTTTTGCTTGAATATGCACGTGGGTCATGTTCATTTGCAATCGTATTGTCGTTCACTTCAGCGATGATAAAGACCCATTCATTTTCACACCCGATAAGCCTGGAGCGTCTAAACCTCCTCCACTGTCTGTTTCAAGCGTCAGCTCCCAAAGTGTGTCCGAACAGTAAGATAATATACTCCTAATATATGTTTGTTTCCTTTAGTTCCTCTTTTCGTGGTCTATACAACCCTCTAATCTTGTCATAATTGTAATATGTTTGTGCTCATGCTATCGAGTTGTTCATGAGAACTGCGTTTGTGTTTTTGGGATGGAAGGGATGACTTTTTAATTGAACATTCGACCTGGATTACCATAGTAACAGGCATTGCTTTCACTTATTGATGACATCATACCCTCGGCCCGTCGGCCGGCTGGCACAGCAGATTCTGCCCAAGGGGGTAATCCATTCCATTGACTCCCATTCATTTTGGCGTCACTTTGACAGCAAATAACTTTACATCTGAGACTCCAAAGACTCCATTTGTCCATTGTTTATTTCTAAAGAAACACGACAATGTATAAAAGGCTCCATTACCTTGTATCTTACACTATCGGCCCGTAGAAGCCGTTTTTGTAAAAATAGGCTAACGATTGCGTCATAACCACGCGACTCTCTGTCGCACAGTAGATAAATTACCGTATAGACCCGTATAGACAGGAGGAGAAGCTCGCAGGCAATCTGGCGTTAAATTTTAAAATAAATAAATACTATGCAAAATAATTAATCAGAATACTTACCAAAAGTTGCTCCTGCTCACGCTCTCCGTCTCTGTAAGATTCGGTGATTCAGATTTCACTTTGCACAACTACTAGAATACTTACAACTGTCAGACAAGTTGCTCACGTCACATCTACGTCGTCAAGCTCAGTGTGAGGCTGCGCAGTACGCTCAGCCATCAGGAAGTGAGTGCTTCTAATTGACTTCACTTTTCTCCGTGGAAGTCTATGGGGTCACTGTGTCCATTTCTTTTACTGTCTATGATTCTGCCACAGCCGTTGCCTGCGTTGCGTACGTATGTGTGGGGCGGAGTTATCAAAATAGGGGCGAGACCCTTTTGGGGTAGGGGCGTGTTTGTTTTGGTGATTTGAAATATCAACATCGGTTACCAGAAAACACTTACCCCACCTTTAATGAGAGAGTGATTGTGTGTGTGAATTATCATACCGTCTCTATTAATTATAAAGCTGTGGTTTGTAGTTACTTCAAAGGTAGACAAATCTATGCTATAACGGTTGAGTTTCTAAGCTACTTTAGTGATAAATCACAGGACAGCGTTGACAGTGAGTTTCTGCACTCCACTCTGCGCGCAATCTTCACGTGATGTGCGAGCTATTGTCTGTATGAGTGTTCGTGTGTCACAATATATCAGGCATTAGTTCAACATAATACACATCCGATGGTCTAAAATCGCTTCAATGTTCAAAAGGGCAGGTCTTAAAACACATACAATTGGCAAAGTTTTGTGAGGACGCAAGTGAAAGTGATCTGGCTTCAGGGCGCGCGTTGTCAGAGACACGACACAACTCGGCTCTCTGTGTCACAGAAAAAAGCTCACGAGCACTGAACGGATATGTTTGAAATATTGTTCTTGAATAGTGTAAAATCGCTTGAATGTTCAAACTGGCAAGCCTTTAAACGCATTTAATTGACAAACTTCATGAGGACGCAAGTGAAAGTGATCTGGCTTCGGGGCTTGCGCGCGCCGTCTGTGTGTGCGTGTAGCAGCGCATATAAGAACGGCGGTTAACTTACCTGTATAAACTGTGTAAAACATTAAATTACCATAGTAATTCTGAGCATCCAGATTGTATAAACAAAGATAATCTTTCCGTGTGCCTGCAAACGACTCGGTTACTAACGTAACCTCGGTTCCCTGAGAGAAGGGAACGAGTATTGCGTAGCTACCTTTTCTCGAGAATATGAAGCCAAAAATTATCCTTATTTTATATAATGTAAAACGCAGTGCAGCTGCACAGCAGACCCAGGCAGAGCGTACTAGCACGCTGATTGGCTGTGCTGCGGCAAGTGCATGAACCTATGGCGAGGCGGCTGAGGCGTGCACCAATCGGGTCGCTTCGTGCCCAAAAGCACATCAAACACAGCTTAAATTTGCTTATCTAAGCTATAAAATCCCATGTTACGGCATAGGATTCAGGTAAAATCGACTGAAGCGATCCCCTGATCTAAGCACAATAGCACAGCGGGTTATGCAATACTCGTTCCCTTCTCTCAGGGAACCGAGGTTACGTTAGTAACCGAGTCGTTCCCTTTCGAGAGTACTCTCGTATTGCGTAGCTAGCTACGCTATGGGAACCCAATTTAAAACGCTGTGCGTGCTTAAACTGAAAACTTTGTCCCATATTTATGGCCTGGGGAGAGAGCCCGAGGCTCATAAAAGAGAAAAAGCATGAGACCCGAAAAGAGGCCAACAACAGTGAGCCTCATATAAGGGTATATATAGGAAAGAATATTCCTATGTAATAAATCCATATAAGAACTAGACCAGACAAAGTCGACCTTATTAATATTGAAATGTGTATACATTTCTTATATGGGATTTTGACAAACTAGGCCGGACAAAGTCGGGCCGTATAGTATGTAATGTGATGAACATTCGCCTGTGTTACACATAGCTTATTATGGGTTGAGATAAAACCCCAGACAGGAAATAAATTCGGAAATGTAAACATTTGTTTATATGGGGTACAGATAAAAACCAGACCGGACAGAGTCGGCCCTATAGTTATTGCAAATGTGTTATACATTCGTTTATATGGAAAGAATCCTAGCTTGCAAAGCAGGGACCTCCAAGTTATAGAATCTAATAAATGTGGACGGAGAGGCCCAGCCTGCCACCGCACAGATATCTTCAAGTGGTATTTCACTGGACCAGGCCCATGACGAGGCCATGCCTCTAGTGGAATGAGCTCTGATGCCTATAGGGCAGCAGAGGCCTTTTGACTCATAAACCAGCGAGATAGCGTCTACTATCCATCGTGACAATCTCTGCTTCGTGACCGCGCACCCTCTGGTGCGGCCACCAAAGCAAACAAAGAGCTGTTCCGACTGTCTAGAAGCGGCGGAACGCTCTAAATAAAACCTTAGGGCCCTAATTGGGCAGAGCAGATTCGCGTCTTTTTCGTCTTGAGACGAGGGAAGAGCTGATAGCGAAATAACCTGTGCTCTGAACCGAGTGGAGAGCACTTTGGGTATATAACCATGTCTTGGCTTGAGGAAGACTCTGGAGTCGTTAGGCCCAAACTCGAGACAGGAAGCGCTCATAGAGAGTGCATGTAAATTGCCAACTCGCTTGACTGAAGCTAGTGCCAGCAAGAAAGCAGTTTTTAGCGAAAGGTGCTTCAAGCTCACAGATTGAAGTGGTTCGAATGGGGAACCTTTCATGGCCTCTAAGACCGTGGAAAGGTCCCATATAGGAACCGAAGGGGGTCGAGGCGGGTTAAGCCTCCTAGCCCCTCTGAGGAAGCGCACGATGAGGTCGCTTCTCCCCAGTGACTGTCCGGCCACGTGAGCGTGAGATGCTGCTATGACCGCCACATATACTTTGAGCGTGGAGGGGGAACAACCCGCGTCCATCAGCTCTTGAAGGAAGGAGTGCACTTCTGCCACTTCACACGAGTGTGGGTCCAGGTTCCGTGCTGTACACCATTGCCCTGGGGCAATGTTGCCTCTGGATAGCATATCCGGACCCTGGTTCAGAATGCCTGGCACATGCGCTGCCCTTAGCGAGCGCAGGTTGTGCTGAGTCCATAAAAGGAGATGTTTCGCCATGGTGTGCAGGTTGTTTGACCTGAGTCCACCCTGGCGATTTATATAGGATACCACCGACATATTGTCCGTTCAGACCAGGACGTGGTGATCCTTTGTGTATGGGAGGAAAGCTTTTAGCGATAGATCGACCGCTTTCATCTCTATACAGTTTATGTGCAGTCGTTTCTCCGAGTCTGACCAAAGACCGGAGACGGGCCTGCCGTTGTGTAGGGCGCCCCAACCTAGGTTGGACGCATTTGTCGAGATCACTTTCCATTTCGAGACCGTGCCCATACTTACACCCAACTGGTACCAGTCGGTTGCTTTCCAAGGAGCCAGGGCTTTGATACAGCCGTGGTTCACTTTGATGCGTAACTGGCCCGATCGCCGCGCAAGGTTTTAACCAGCGTTGGAGGGGATGCATGTATAATAGACCCAGTTTGAGCACTGCAGATGCTGAGGCCATAAGACCTAACATCCTCTGAAAACGTTTGAGAGGAGTGTAAGTGCCAGCTTTGAATGACGCCGCTAGGCGCTGGATGGTGAGCGTGTGCTGTGACGTAAGCCGCGCTCTCATCCGTATTGAGTCTATAACTGTTCCCAGAAAAGCAATGTTTTGGGTGGGAGACAGCGCACTCTTGGCAGTGTTGATCCTGAGACCCAGACATTCTAGATGGACCTGTGGGTTATCAACTGCGTCTCTGATTGGGCTATAATGAGCCAATCATCGAGGTAGTTGAGTATTCGCACTGACCATAGTCTCAGGGGGGCGAGGGCTGCGTCCATGCACTTTGTAAATGTGCGGGGTGCTAGGGATAGACTGAATGGTAGGACTTTGTATTGATAAGCCTGCCCCTCGAAGGCAAATCTCAAGAATGGCCTGTGACGGGGTGCTATCTGAATGTGAAAGTAAGATCCACTGTGAAAAATCAGTCCTCCGGGCAAATTTGCGCGAGGATATGTTTCACCGTCAACATTCTGAACGAGCGCATAATAAGTGCTTTGTTTAGATGTCTGAGGTCTAGGATGGGTCTGAGACCGCCATCCTTTTTCGGAACGAGTAAGTAGCGACTGTAAAAGCCTGACTCGCTTATCGCTGGGGAAACAGTTGCCACAGCTCCCTTTTCTAACAGTTTCAATACGAAAGTCGCGTTCTCATCCGCACCGAGTCTATGACTGTTCCCAGAAAGAAATATTCTGGCTGGGAGACAGCGCTGACACCACTGGTGGCTTGAGTAGAAGGGAGTCAGTGACAGAGTCCGACCACTCCTCACTTCCGGATGCAGCGAGTGTGTAGAGCCGAAACAGCCTGGCCGACGGAATGGGTGCGTCGCTTTTGACTGCCGTCCCCTAGCGGAGGGCGGGCAAAGATGTGCGGCGACCGTTTCCTCAAGAGGGGGAGGGACTCTCATAACCTCTTCTCTTCGCGGCGTCGAGTGACGAGAGCGCTGAAGAAGCTGAGGATTTGAGACGAGCTGAAAACAGCGCTGGGCGGTGTTATTCCGAAGAGGATTCTGAGAGCGAGACACGCGGGGAGAGCGTGGGCTTGCTCGTCTGCTCTGGCATTCTCTGTCCGCGGCACTTCTTTCTGCGCGGCCCGAGCGAGAGAAGAGAGAGAGCGCCATTTCGTCGCAGTCCGGGCAGCCGCCCTTAGAGAGTGCAGCTTCGGCGTGGTCACGGCCTAAGCATGACGATCCCCGCCGAAGAGAGGGCCTCTGACAGGATATACGAGGCATTTGAAACAACGCCTCAGCTCTTTTGTGAGTGTGAGTGTGAGTGTTGCAGCGGCAAACACACACACAGCTTGTAAGGATATAAAGGATATAAAAGGATATCGAACACGCCAGATGGCGCAGCTGGAACAGCAAGGGCTGAAGGTGGAGTCCAGAAGAAGGAATCCGGCGTCCTCAGAGCTGCAAGGCAGGAGCTAGTTCCGCTGAAGGCTTGTCGACGGCGGTGACTTCACAATCCAGAGGTCAGCGAAGGGTGAGTCCGCTGAAGAAGATTAAATCTGAATCCTATGGCGTAACATGGGCTTTTATAGCTTAGATATGCAAATTTAGGCGGTGTTTGACGTGCTTTTGGGCGCAAAGCGACCCAATTGGTGCATGCCTCAGCCGCCTCGCCATAGGTTCGTGCAGTTGCCGCAGCACAGCCAATCAGCACGCTAGTACGCTCTGCCTGGGTCTGCTGTGCAGCTGCACTGCGTTTTACATTATATAAAATTATAAGGATAATTTTTGGCTTCATATTCTCGAGAAAAGGAGTTTTCCCATAGCGTAGCTAGCTACGCAATACGAGAGTACTCTCGAAAGGGAACAGGGTGGAGTCACGTGACTAAAACCGAAATAACCGACATGGGAAAAATACGTCGGTTAGAGGTTCTGAATTTCGGTTTCGATTACTTTTCGATTAATCGTCTAGCCCTACTCAAATGTAACTAATATGATCAAACAGCGCTGCATTACCCCACATACGCATGACCGGAAAAAGCGGAAACTGTGGCATAATAAAAAGCTCCACTGCTCTCAAGCCGTGTGTCACGCTTGTCTCACGCTTGTCTCTCGCTCCAGCGACCTCGTTCCGCTCCAACAGCACTCGGCCATGCTCTGCTTCATACTACAGTAACGTTAATAATCTCATCCATGAACATGATTTCTGCCTGAGTCCCGTCCCGATTCTTTTCCACTGGCTGTGAGGTGAAGACGACATATCCCATGAATCCGCACTCAATCTCAGCGTCATCAAGCTAAGCCTTTGTTTTGAATAGGTGACCTCTAGTGGCGAAAAACTACATATTGTACCTTTAATATATTTTAAAATGTAATTTATTCCTGTGATGACAATGCTAAATTTTCAGCATCATTACTCCAGTCTTAGGGTCACATGATCCTTCAGAAATCATTCCAATATGCTGATTTGGTTCTTAACCCTTAAACGCATACCTCGGATCTTTAACGTCATTCACTCCCCTTCCCCTCATTAATGTTTTGAAGTTAGACATCACCTTCTTACTATTCCTCAATCTATTCATTATAATCCCTCAATATAACAATAAAAATATATATAAAGAATGTCTGTTTTCTAATTAATTTTTTGTAAAAAAGTATACAGGGTCACTAGTGACCCGGGGTATGTAATAGTGTAAGTATATTTATTTCTGTGCAACAATAATTGAATCTCTGATTACTCAATAAATGCACCTTTATTCATCAAGGTGGCAATGTCTGATACACAACGATGATCTGATTCACTCATAATTACCTCAGGCATAAAAACAAAAGAATACACAAGTATCCTCAGCAAAACTTGTAATGGCTCAGCGATTTACTGCAGAGCAAGTACTGTACACAATCAAATATTAGTGTCACTGTCACTTGATAGTGGATCTGGTGAAGAAGCTGTCAGCGATGGTAAAATGATGCTTTATTTTATTGTTTTGTAATTCTTATTAAAATATCAGGTTTTATACTATTGCGGCAGTTAGAGATCCATCCATGTTAGACATAGATCCGGGTTGCTGAAGACCTGAATATGTAATAATGATTGGCGAATCATTCATGCATGTAAGGGTTAAGAAACATTTCTTATTATCATCAATGTTTTAAAAAAACAACAACAAAAAAAAATATGCCTAATATTTTTGTGGAAACCGAGATGATGGAAAGTCAAAAAGAACATCATTTATTTGAAATATGAATCTTCTGTAACATTATAAATGTCTTTATTGTCACTTTTGATCAGTTTAAAAAGAAAATCTTACTGACCCCAAACTTTTGAATGTATATAATGATGTATGTTTACAGTCTTCTTTAGCTTCAGACAAATGTACTAGCATTTGGAAATAGGATATGCGATGTGTGCTTGTGAGGTTCCTCTCATGTTTTGCGGTTGAATTTGGCCACTGTCATTTGAGTGGAACTTCCTGCCATCTGCATTCAATCGAATTCTCTCACAGTTTCAGGCTTGCTTGTAAATATTGGAAGCAGCCTAAAGTGAACGCCATACTCGGTAATGTGGGCCAATACAGTTGTGTACAGAGCATGATTTTGGCTGCAGGCAGCGACAGGACAGCCATTGACTTTGTCACAGGATTTGTGTGAAGAGCTGATTTTAACTTGGCTAATAGGACAGCTGAAAGTGTATAGTAAAATTCCCTTTGTCATTTATTTATTGGAAATGGCGTGCTGACCATTAGCTGTCATGCCTTAGGAATGCTTCAAATGAAAATATTAGCCTTGACTCATTCAATACAGGAATTTGTGCTTAGAATGTTGGATACCGTACAAGACTGCATTTCACTTTTAATTACAAGAGCCAGTTTTCATAATAAGGATTATGCGAGAACTGTATTATTAAGTCACAACCCTGACAGCCTGATTTAGTGTGAAAAGATATTTTGCTAATGGAATTAATTTCACATAATCTTTGCAGGGAATTCAAGATTAAAATATGACATCAGAGGGCAAACATAGAAACCAAAGCATTTTGCTCCAGAAGAAAAGCTCTATTTCTGTTCAAACATGGCCTGATTGTTTTGTCTCAAAGCTTAGAATAAATACTAAGACGTATAGAGGCAAAATAGTTGCATGCACGCATACACACACAAAAAACAGAAACGACATAATACAACCCGTACAGTTCCACTGCGGCAGTATCACAGGGCCTCAGAGGTCCCGAAGTTCTTGTGTTTTTACAGAGCCCCAAAGAGCCGTCAAGATCCCATAAAAGCCAGAGCAGCAGCCTGTGATGAGGAGCCCTGAGTCTTAATGTTAAAGCTGTACGTTTTTACAGCACAAGACACAGGAATGTACCACAGCCCCGTCCCGTGCTACTGATGCATTTACATTGTAATCACCTCCAGTATTTCACACTCTATAGATTTCAGTGGGCCTGATATAAAATTGTTTCCAGTAACCTCATCCTGTACGTACACTGCAAAACAAGAGCTCTATTTATGAACCCGTTTCTTACTACTGTTCATTGTAAAACAACTTTCTTGTTCTATTTTTACAGTGCATTATTTTTTAAAGGAACGTGACATGGTTTAGTTTTAAATGGTAATATTGTGAAATAATATTACAATTTAAAATAATTGCTTTCTATTTTAATATATTTTAACATGTAATTTATTCCTGTGAGGAAAAAGCATCATTACTCCAGTCTTCAGTGTCACATGATCCTTCAGAAATCATTCTAATATGCTGATTTGGTGCTCAAGACATTTCTTAATTTCAATGTTGAAAACTGCTGGTGAACTGTGATGATAGAAAGTTCAAAAGAACATCATTTATTTGAAACAGAAATCTTTTGTAACATTATAAATGTCTTTTGTTGTAAGTATTTCACACTCTATAGATTTCAGTGGGCTTGATGTAAAATCGTTTCCAGAAACTTTATCCTGTACGTAGAGTAAAATGAGAATTTAGGTTATGATTTAGGTGTACATTTTGTTCTAAGACAATAGAATAGAAGACAGCGCAATAAAGCCATGTCTCATTGGACTCTAAATCTGTTTTGACGGGACCATAGCTCTAAAAACAACCCAACATTTCAAAGTTAACCATCCTTGCTACTTCAGTGAAATGGCATTTTGATGACGACAAACATTTTTTGATAATGATCATGCTCAAAATGGTTGAAGATAATGATTATTATGGCAGCATTGAAGATGACTGTTGATTTTCAGGATCATTGAACATTGATTTTGAAGGATGACCTGAATCCTTGTGGCTTTGGAACGTTTTAAAAGTCTGTTAGATGGCAGGAGTTGCATTGTACCTTATTTGAACTGATGAGAGCATATCCATTACGAACTGAAAAGCTGGAGCCATGAACCCCATCCCTGGCACAATGGGCATCGCCATAGCTCTGCCAGGTTCTCCAGCACCACCCTGACCCAGCCTCACCCGCTGCTTACTGGAAACCGAAGCGATGGTGGTCCAGATCCACCCACGTCAGTCCACAGAGGACAGACTCGCAGGCTCCTCCAGTGACAGCCAGTCACCAGCAGGTGGTGACATGCCCAAGTGGAACCCAGTAATTACAATAAAGGTATGGAAGAACATCAACACTGATCATGATGACTGGAAACATGTCAAGATGTTTGTCACTGGCCTGATCACAGACAGGACAGATTATCTTTTGCATCTTTTTTTTTGCTGGGTGTGTGTGTGGATGTGTACACGGCTGATACGGTTTTAAAATGGCCATGTAATGCTTTAATCACTGTGAGCCTTGATTTATACGGTTCTCTTGTCCAAGCGTGCGGTTTAGTCATTGGACCGTAGGAGTAGTGCAGGCAGTGTTTTGTGTTTGTTTGTGTTCAGTAGTCTGCGGTCAGTTCGGACTGTTTTAGGAGCCGAGGCTATTACGAAATCAGTGGGCAGCTGCATCTGTCCGTCTCACGAGCAAACAATTCTTCTTCTTTTGTTTGATGAACTCTTGTGTAAAGTTACAGCAGATCTTTAAGCATATTATTTATAACTTAATTTTGTCTGTGCAACTGAAAGTAAAACCTTTCATGTGGTTGCAAAAGAGAAAATCCTGCGCAATGTGCTGTAAATAGTTTCTTAAAGGAATAGCTCAGCCACAAATAAGAATTCTGGTTTTATTTACTCAACATCCATATTGTTCCAAACCCATAAGATATATTTTTTTGTCCATGGAATCTACTTTATGCAGCTATTTTGCATGACAAATAATGACAAAAATAAATAAAAAAATACATAAAATAAAAAAGACAAATAACTACTTTTATGATACTTTCATGGTGCTTTTACTGTATTTTTCTACTTTGAACATGATAGATGTTGTCATTATGAACTATGAAATTTCTCATTTTGTTTCCCACAAAAAAAAGACAAAAAGACATAAATAATAACAGAATATTAATTACCATTTTTACATTTTTAGATGACATATTTCTACTAAATGTGGACTTTTTGCCACTGTTTTTAATAGTTTTACATCTAAATAATAATAATAATAATAAATGTTTTATTCTACATAAGGGTGGTTTCTTCTTAAGATGGCCATCATATTTTTTTCTTTGCTTTTGGTATACCTTGTTTTCGTTTGACATGAAACATTAACTGAAAAATATATTATTTGCTAAATATTTTTGTTCTTAGAAGTGAAACACAAACCAGGATTTGTCTTTATACAGAAACTGCCATAACAAACCAGTTTCAAGTATAAGTCATTTCAGTCCCTCATAATTTAATCAAGTTTTTTTCTCTCTCTGCCATGCACCTGTTTAAGGGAACCTTTCTCCAGACTTTGTTATTTTTCATTTGCTTGTGCCCTCAGGTTTTCAATCAAACCTTCATTACTAAGCAAACAAATAAGTTCCGGGTCTGTGTGGAGACACAAATATAGACATGAGTTATGAGATTTAAAGATGCAAAAAGCTCTTGTCGATAATACGCAACAACAGCACAGGACACTGCAGCCGTGTTGAGGAGCGCAAGAGAGTTCAGTATAATCCCACTGCTCAGGCGTCTGCTGACTTTGTCCACCCAATGTAAAAAAGAGAGAAGAGGACCTTGAAAGGAAAAAATAAAGACAGTGAGAGAAGCTGAGAATTAAAATATGAAAAAGAAACTAGATTTTTATCTAAAGAAAACGTGAATGGTGCTTGCTCATGCAAAACTCACTGGCACTATAATAGACTGTTGTAGGTGTTTGCCAGAGTGTTGCTATGCAGTTGTTAGGGTTTTCTGGGTAGGATTGCATCAAATAATCGATTAACGAATTTCATTCAGTTGATTAATCAGGTATGTGTGCACCGGACACAGAGAAACTCAGCAGCATCAATTTACAAAATGCATTTCTATAGAAAATAACATTTGAAAAATGGCAGAGCGAGTTCCTGTGGGAAAAGTGCACAAAAAATTAATTACTCACCCTCATGTCGTTCCAAACCTGTAAGACTTTCGTTCATTTTTGGAACACAAATGAAGATCTTTTTGATGAAATTTGAGAGCTTTCTGTCCCTCCATAGACAGCTACGCAACTACCACTTTGACGCTTCAAAAAGTTGATAAAGAGATCGTAAAACTAATCCGAATTAAGCGGTTTAATCCAAATTTTCTGAAGAGACACGATCGCTTTATATAATGAACAGATTGAATTTAAGCTTTTATTCACATATAAAAATTCATCAACTCACACATCATCATTTGTGGTAAACAGAAGCTCAAACATGTTCGCTTGACGTGTGAGAACCAATGAGGTTCATTCTCGTGTTACGCAGCACGTTTGAGCTTCCGCAAGAACCAATGAGGTTTGTTCTTACACATCAAGAAGGTTCGGTTGAGCGTCTGTTTATGTTCACTGATCAATGTTTATATATGAATAAAAGACTAAATTAAATCTGTTCACCATATAAAGCCATCGAGTCTCTTCAGAAAATTTGTACCAAACCGCTCAATTCATATTGATTAGTTTTATGATCTTTTTATTAACTTTTTGAAGCGTCAAAGTGGTAGTTGCGTAGCTGTCTATGGAGGGACAGAAAGCTCTCAGATTTCATCAAAAAGATCTTCATTTGTGTTCTGAAGGTGAACGAAAGTCTTACAGGATTAGAACGACATGAGGGTGAGTAATTAATGACAGAATTTTCATTTTTGGGTGAACTAACCCTTTAAGCACTTTCATGTCGGTTCCTGTCAGGTACATGTGCTGTTTAATGTGCTTGAGATGTAATTTCCCCAGTGTATAGCTTATATTTGATGGTTATATTCTTATCTGTAAAATTGTATAAATTCATGCAAAAAAATAGATCTTATTGTGAACAATTCATCTGTGCATACATTTAATTTTTTATTTTTGTTTTCACCTTGTAATATTTAATTAAAATGTCATGAATGGTGAAAACGACAGACTTCTCTCTGGTGACGTATGCAGGATTTCTCCAATCATTTAATCTGCTTAAAGTGTAACTTCGCCAATCTTGACCTGCTTTGTATTGTTACACAATGTCGGTATGTAAATGAACAATGTTTACTCCCTCTCCATGTTACCTGGACTGTAAAATTCACGTTTATTTGTCAGAAAAAACTGTCAGCTCCAGGGCTTTCGTGAAAATTACAGATTATACTTCCGCATTTTTGTATTCCCGCCCACAAACAGTCGACAGAGGCTTATTAAAGGGTTAGGTCACTTTACTCAACCTCAAGCCATCCTAGGTGTATATGACTTTCTTCTTTCAGCCAAACACAATCAGAGTTATATTAAAAAATATCCTGGCTCTTCCAAGCTTTATAATGGGAGTGAATGGTACCTTCACTGGAAACCAAAAGTAACTCAATCCTACATTTACTCTTTGAATTCGTATACCGGGAACAATACAAGTTGACACCACTAAAAGTTTGCTAAGAAGTATTTCATGCTAAAGCAATGCTGTATTTGACTCTGGTAAGCGTATCCATATCTGATTGGCGGGAGAGGCCTTGGACGGCAACATGCCCAGTGCATTATGGGTATTGAAGTTTTCATTCCTATTTGGCAAAAGAGAAGACAACAGCCTTTTTTCTCTGTTTTCTCTAGTCAGGTAGCACTGCCTACTGTATAGGCAGCCAAATTTTATTGAAAGCCCATTTTGCCAGTAGTGAAGTACCCCGATAAACCCCGCCCCTGCAAGCTCCCGTTTATCTGATGAATGCAAAACTCATATCTCAAAATCCGATCAACAAACAATGCATAAAACCAAGTCCCTGTCCTACATCTTTTTTCTTTTCTGATAAACTGTTACAACATCACAATACGTAAGAAAATATCTGTTGCTACTTCAGTTTTATTACGACTTTAAAACAAAAATGTATGCATGCATATCAAATAGACGTTGGAGAGCAACAGAGAAAGGCAAGGCAGCGCAAAAATGTTGACTAAATATTAGAATTGAATTGAACCAATATATAATAAAATGCCTTCCTGTAGCTCAAACAGTAGAGCATGGCACTAGCAACGCCAAGATCATGGGTTCAATTCCCAGGGAAAGCATGAACTGATATAAAATATATACCTTGAATGCAATGCAAGTCGCTTTGGATTAAAGCATCTGCCAAACACATACATGAAACTACTACACATTTATAACCTTAGAGGGGAACATTGGGCAGGATGTGGAGTTACATGGTTTTTAAAATTTACACAGGAAATAAAATGTGTTTTTTATATCTGATTAATCAAAGAAATAGTCAATAGTTTAATCCAGTTGCAGCTCTATATTGGGAGGTTTCTAAGTGGTTTCCTCCGCAAGTCTTTATGATATTATATGATGTAAGTCTGTAGGATTTTGTTCTTTTTAAGGTCTGCCAGGTTGACCTGTAGAAAAATTGTCAGACCTCTTTTAAAGTAATAGAGCTGCTTTTCTCAACAAGGTGCATGATACAAGGTATCACAGATGTCAATGTTTAATCCCTAACCCAAAGTATGAGCACTAGTAATAGTGATTCCCACCTTAGCTAGCCCCACTAATGAGTTAATAAGGCAGAAAAGGACAAACAAATATAGGAAGAAGAGTGCATCAGAGAGTTCTGATCATCATTAACTGTTCAAGTGCGGATCCTATGATTTATGGTGCTAAAGTGGCCTGAGTAGAAATGTCACAGTGCATTTCCAGACGCATCTGTCTTGTGGTTTGGCAGCTTGTTGTTCTGTAGACTCACATGTTTGACGTGTATTAGAGTCGATACACACATACATGCATACGCGCACCCCTCTCCCATCCTCTCTCTGAAGCCCACGTCTTGTTCTGCAGTATTGCTGCATCTTCACACATCTGCTTTCCATTGCCAGCATCTCTGAAGACTTGAAAACATTAAATGCTGGCACAAGCTCGGTCTCACTCCAGCACTTAATGCTGCACTTAGGTGACTTGAAAGGCAGGAGGCGAGAATTGTAGAAAATGAAGTGTCACCGAAATAAAAAATCACCTGAGATTACCACCAATTACATTTAATAATGGCTGACCCATCTGCTGATCAGATGCAGGGAGTCCCCATGGTCCAGTGGTGGGGTTATGGGGTAGGGGGGTTGCACTGTGTCTTCTCCTGCTGTATGATACCGTAAAGCAATGATTCGTAACTGGTTTTACTTCACGGTTCCAATTTTATTTTGGACAGCAAATGGGGCTCAAACTAGTAATAATAAAATTCTTTATCGTATAAAATGTCATCAAAAAATCAAACATTGAGTGTGTCTACATGCGCAACATGTTATACCCTGATAATATGACACACAAGAAAACATGAGATTTTTTAAATGATTAGGTTTTTCTCCAGTTTTGATGTCAGACATGCATTTTCAAAAGTAATTGGAAAGGTATTTAAATACACTACATTCAAAAGTTTGGGGTCAGTACGATTGTTCAATGTTATGCTCACCAATGCTACAGTTATTTGATCAGAAATACAGTAAAATAGTAATATAGAAATATTACAAAACATATTATTACAATTTAAAATACCTGTTTTCTATTTTAATATATTTTAAAATGTAATTTATTCCTGTGATGGCAAAGCTGAATTTTCAGCATTACTCCAGTCTTCAGTGTCACATGATCCTTTAGAAATCATTCTATGCTGATTTGGTGCTCAAGAAACATTTCTTATTATTATCAATGTTGAAAACAGTTGTGATGCTTAATATTTTTAATATTAATAATGTTTTTAATACTTAATATTTTGGAAACCATGATACTTTTCGAGGATTCTTTGATGAATAGAAAATTCAAAAGAACAGAATTTATTTGAAATAGACATCTTTTAACATTATAAATTTCTTTGTCACATTTGCTGAATAAAAGTATTACTTTATTTTTAAAAAAAAGTCGCCCTGACCTCAAAGTTTTGAACGTTAGTGTACAAAGTAAAATGGCAGTGATGGGGAAAAAAAAAAAAAAAATTAGGCCATTTTTTTTTATATTTTATATTTTTTGATAAAACAACACTGGTTAAGGGATTTACATGACCTGACACTTCAATGAAATTTATTAATATTACCATGATCTGCATAGACCTAAATTATGCAAAATAATTAACAGGACAAATGTGAAAAAATTTGTGATTTACCAGTCCAATACTGTGTTATTAATTTCCAAATGATAGATGAAAGTGTGCCAAATAATGTAGAACTTGATTGGAAGCAGAGACTTTGACGTCAACAACAAAAGATACGGGAAGTGTTTTCTCTGACTTTTTAAAAGTTGATGAGTCTGGATAAAATGGTTATATAGCATTTGGGAGCGTTTGCCATATAAAACAGTTTTGTTACTTGTTCAGTGTCCAGAAACCTTGTTCTTTTGTACGTGTGAAACAAGAATGACAATGGAAGTGTTTTTCTCCCCTCAGTTGGGTTCTGCTCTGTGATTTGTGTTCTTGTGTTTTTGTGAATGAGGCCAGCACCTCAGTCTGGTCTTCATCACGGTGCTCTGCTTTACCCTCAGGTGTTATTGGCACCGCACAGCAGTGATCTCACACCCAAGATTGTCATTCCTTAATGGCTTCTGAATGCTTGCAAACCTGCTCCCTCCTTTACCCTCTCTTACATTTGGTCAAGGATCAGAAGTCTTCTGAGAGCGCTGGAGAAACATCCTTCTCTGTGTTCTGTCTGTCCTCCAGGTATAGATGAGAGCCAATGTGTTGGAACTATCCTTTTCAGTCTGGGAAAGAAGCTCTTTTGAAGGTTTCTATTATATATAAAGACTTTGGTAACACTGTAGTTTAGGGTCCATTTCTCACTATTAACTAGTTGCTTATTAGCATGCATATTACTAGGATATTGGCTGTTTGTTAGTACTCATAAAGCACATATTAATGCCTCATTCTGCATGGACATATTCTACATCCCTTAATCCTACCTAATACCTAAACTTAACAACTACCTTACTAACTATTAATATGCAGTAATTAAAAGTTTACTAAGGCAAAAGTCGTAGTTAATAGTGAGAATTGGACCCTAAACTAAAGTGTGACCAAGACTTTTTTTTATTTTTTTTTTTATAAAGTATAATGTCTGCATCTGGGTAGTTGACATAGCAGTGTTGTGCAGTGCTGTGCTTCATCTAAAACTAATTTTAAGCAGCATATGTTATATTAATTATTATATTATATTATATTATATTATATTATATTATACTATACATTTTTCATCCATACAATTGAAGTCAATGGGCACCGAAACAGTTTGGTTGCCAACATTCTTCAAAATCTTCCTTTATGTTCAACAGAAGAAAGAAACTAATACATGTTTGGAACAACTTGAGGGTGAGTAAATAATGACAGAATTTTAATTTTTGGGTGAACTATCGTTTTAACCTATTTTCAGGATTATTGAAAGTCATTTTTACTGGGTCATGTATCACTCTTGCAATCTCTACAGGTGAACTAAAATGATTTCAAGTTCATTTATTTATTTGACAAGTAATCTCGTATTGTAGTGTGATTATGAGCAGTGATGACATTACACACAAAAAAAAACATTGATAACATTTAAAAAAAATCTGCTGCACAATCTTACAGATGGGCCTAACATAAATCATTCATCAGGAAAATGAATTTATCTGTAATATTATCATGCATGCCCATTTTATAAAAGCAAAACTAAACCATTTATTTTACATGTTATCTGTTCTGACTCTTGCTAAGTTTGCATATATAGTTATGATTGTTTCATATGTTGTTTAAAAACATATATACGCTATACTGTATACGCACACTGGACAATTAGATAGATTAATATTATTTCTCGCTATACGTGAACATGACTGAAATGAAATTTTCTTTTACCTGTATTTTTTCTCGGGTTTCTTTGTGGTGAAACACTGTCTTGCATTTTACAACTCTTTGAGAGAACGCAAACATAGTGAAGAATTATTCGTGAATGGCCATGACTACTACTCGCGCATCGCAGAGTAGTTTTGCTTCTCTGCATTGGTCATCGAGTAATTTCTTCTCTGCAGAGATTAAAAGGTTATGGCACAATAAATTACTCTTTTCATCACTACCGCCACTGACCCCCACCCCCCAGAACCGCCTCAAGTCAGAGCCTTGGCCTGTGGTGCTCATGTGGCAGATGCAGGTTTGATTCTGGCCTCCCCATTAATTTTCTTTCCATTGTCTCTATCAATAAAAAGGAGAATAAAACCCTAAAATAATACTTTAGAATACAAGAAAACATAAATTCAGTCATGTATCTGCTCTCTGAGAATTAAAATTGCTCTCTTTCTTTTTTCTCTCTTTTTCTCTTTGTCCCAGCTTTCACAACGGGAGCTTTGACAGACTTCCACCATCTGACCAAAACCCAGAGCAATACCCAATAGTGAATTACCATTGTAAATTCAATATAAATCCAAACTAACATTCTGTCCAAGTTTCCAAATGTGGAGAAGCTTCTTTTATGCAACTTTGCCGTGACTAATTCTGTTAATGTAACAAAGCATCATATCTTTAAACCTCTCCCATAGTTCTGTCCATACAAAGCAAGGCTTTTAGTGTGAACTTGGATCAGAATTGATGTAACTTGGCAGCACATTTTTGGAGTTGGACAATAATACATTAAAAGAAGCATATGGAGTGTGAAGGATTCTGATGCTGAGCCATTTGCCTTATCTTCTGCAGGTTTGATGTGCAATTTCTGTGTTGCTCAAGAGTGTCGATTGGGGAGAATCATCTAAACTCCAGTCATCACCTTCAGCAAAGGCATTTCATCTGCTATTAATAACTGTTGTTATGCATTTAATAAACAATGCCTCATAAGTTCACCTGCTATTTCGAAAAAACTTTTTGTGTCTTCAGTTCTTCATGGTTGCTAAAATAGCTATTTTAAAGGGTCTCAGCTAAAGGGCTAACAGCTAAATTGTTTTCACAAGCTGCCTCTTGTGGCTAGAATTGCATCCCAGATATGATATTGAGCAATTTTGAAAATCTGTAAAACAGATTTGTGTTGAAAATTCCTGTGGCTTCTGGCTATATTCTCTCTGCACCTCACATCAGCAGTATAGTTTACCTCTACTTGACTTTGTGGCATTTGAAGGTTTCTTGTGAAACCGATTATCAGTGTCGCATACAGGAATCAAGTCTAAAATATGTTTAAAATATATAATTTCTATTTAAAATGAGGGCACAGCATAGTAGCTCACTAAGGGGTGCAATAATAGGAGGACGTAATTAAAAGAATGTGAGTTTTTGTGTGAAACAAACTATCCCAACGTCATTGACAAACCTCTCAATCCTCTCCAGATGAAGCAAGAAAGCCCTGGCTTTAGCTCAGCGAGCAGTGATGTTATACACAAACACAGTTTGACATTCCAACTGTGGGATTTTTAAGCCAAGAAAAAATGATCCAAGATTTAATAAACAACCATTATTATTCTTTGAATGGATGTGAAAAGTGTGTTTCTTCTGTTTATTGAGTTCAGGGATCCAACATGTGCTTTACAGGACCTGCGTGTCTTGTGACCTTCTGCTCCATTGTTTCTCTTTCTCTCATTTCTTCTCACCTCTCAACAATCATTTCTTTTATTTCCCTCACTTTTTTTTTTTTTTTTTTGCTTCAAAGCAATTACTTGTCACCTTCCCATTTTGTATACTTGGAAACAATATCTTACCGAGCCTCCTTTGTCTTTGGTTTGGCTTGGCTTTATACATATGTTTAGATGCTGGTTTTGATCAGACTCCAATGGGTAATACATTATTAATATCATTGTGAGCAAATTACATTTCTGAAATTGAGTTAATAAAAACTTGAAAGATGCAGGCACCCACACTGGAGTCAAAAAGAGTGTCGGCTTTCCTTCTGTAAATATTTCCAAGCACTATGAAATCGTATTTTATTTTGATTTGCTATACACTCAGTTTCTCCTTGTGCAATAACACTGACTGTATCTCATTTACCAAGTAAATAAATGGACATATGTTGATTTGAGTTGAAAATATTGGCCAATCAGAATCAAGTATTTCAGAAAGCCATGCAATGGATTTAAAAGTTCGATAAATGGTTTAAAGATCTGTAATTGTTAATATACCTATTGTATTTCCCACCTGTTTCAGTGAATGGAGGATGTATCTCATTCTGTTCAGAGAAGGAGAGCACTCCTGAATTGACAGCAGAAGAGGGAACCTCGCTGCGCTGTGGGCAGAACCTGCCGGTTCAGTCTGGAGCCCAGTACCACCACTGTGAGCAGCCCGCACAGAACCTTCACCTGCAGGAGAGCCCCCACCGAGACGTCAGGTGAGAACTCCCAGCACATTTGTTCACTTGGATTGGTCAACAAGAACAGTCACTACATGAGAAGAGTCAATAAACAAGAGTAAATAAATGTGCTATTTAAAATGTTATAGGGATAGTTCACCCAAAAATTAAAATTGTCATCATTTACTCACCCTCATGTTGTTCCAAACCTGTCTGAATGTTTTTTTGTTTTTTTTTGATCTGTTGAACACAAAAGAAGATATTTTAAAGAATGTTGGTAACCAGACAGCTGATGGTAGCCATTGACTTCCATGGTATTTTTGTCCTACTATGGAAGTCAATGGCTACCATCAGCTGTCTGGTTACCAACATTCTTTAAAATATCTTCTTTTGTGTTCAACAGATCAAAGAAACTCATACAGGTTTGGAACAACTTAAAGGTGAGTAAATGGTGAAAACATTTTCATTTTTGGGTGAACTATCCCTTTAAGTGAATTTTGAACATTTTAAAGTATAATGTTATTTACTTTTCAGTTTTGACTCGTAAATTAGCAAATAATCCACTACAGATCTGATCTCCATTACACTGACTGTTTATTTGTTAAAAAACATGTTTTAACAATGTTGTTATTTTTTTGCATAACCTAATTAATATTCATGAGTGAAGCATTGCCAGTTTGTGACATCACATCCAGTGACTGCGAATGCACCGCCTCCCACCTACACTACCATTTAAATGTTTGGGGTCCGTTTTTTTTTAAAGAAAGTAATGCTGTTAAATTGTTCAAAAGTGACAGTAAAGACATTTATAATGTTACAAAAGATTTCTATTTCATATAGTAAATGCTGTTCTTTTGAGCTTTCCATTCTTCAAAAAATCCCAAAAAAAATGTCACATTTTCCACAGAAATATTAAGCAGCACAAAAGTTTTTTTTTTATTTTAAAATTTTTTATTTGTTATTTTCTCATCTTTTTAACATACAAAATGATGTAGATAAACAATCAGCCATTCAACAGTAAGTGGACATCAACTTGTATATTAAAAATTATGTGAATGTATATAAATACCAATAAAGTTTTCAACATTTGTAATTTATAACATTTTTCAAAACGTTTTTCTTGAGCACCAAATCAGAATATTAGAATGATTTCTGAAAGATCATGTGACACTGAAGACTGGAGTAATGGGTGCTGAAATTCAGCTTTGCATCACAGAAATAAATTACATTTTAAAATTTACTAAAATTGAAAACAGTTATTTTATTCTTTCAGAAGCATAAAACAAATTCTTACCAACCCTGAACTTTTGGAGTGTAGTGTTTTTTTTTTTTTTTTTAAACAAAATGAAGCCAATACAATATCTAGTTTACAAAAAACAAAAAAAAAGATATTTGCTTTTGATTTTTGTCCATGATTATCAGTACATGTAAGTGATTGTAAGACAGAAAAGGACACCCATTAAACACACTATTCAAAATATACAGTTGTATACTAGGTTCTAGTAAATCTAGTAAAGTATGTAAAGCGTTTAAAAGTCTCTGCAATTTTATAGTGATGCTAATTACATTAAGAATGTAAACATATCTGTAAATCAAATAATGTAGGTTGTTTTATCGAGGCTTAATGCAGTGTGGAACAAGTCAAACAAGCCCGTCAAACATTGCAGTACTGATGCCGCTTCTTGGCTGCGTTTGTTTTTTTAACGGCTAGGAAAAGAGACTGTCGACGGTTTTCTGTTGACTTCTGTGTAGCCGCAGTACAGTTGAAACCCATCGTTTCAGTGAGGGATTCTTTCCAAAGTGCTTTCACTCAAACACGCCATCCAACTCTCCCAATATTGTCGCTGAATGTCACTGCTCCTGCCAAACAGGAAGTGGTGAGCCTGAATGGAGCGACTCATGACAAACTTGAGGCTTCAGTTCAGCCAGTGCGCTAGCATTAGCGGTTTCCCGCACCAAGTGAAAAGGGGACTTAGACAAAATCCTTCATAGGCTGCTGGGACAGAGGGCCCTTCTCACATCATTCCAGAGCTTTACACACAAATCCATAATGAGCAAACTGACAGGAATTATTATGTGGAAGATCACAGCGACGCACTGGGAAATATGACCCCCATTCAAGGGGGGCAAAGATTCCCACTATAATGGGGAGTATTGTAAACACAAAGCATTCAGAGGCCCACTATTATACCTCCAAAACCAGGTGACTTCTGTTTAGCCCACATGTAGGCTTCGGTTAACCCCTATTGTGTCATCAAAGCCTGTCATATGCCGAGCATGACAGCCTGCCTGTATTTATCTCTCTCTTTTCTTATTTTTAAATACCCATTCATAACTATAGTTCAGGCCAAATTTCCTGCTTCATTTATTCATGGAATTGCTCAGGAGCATTTGTGGTGGATCTAACCAGTGTTTAAAGTACACCGCAGTGGAAACCCATCCAATGCCTGTTTCCTGTGAGAGAGGAGAACATAAAAAGTAGCTTCTGATCAGCACAAACCAAACATTATAACCTAATAAGACTCTGTACGGGTTTGTAAAATGAATCTCCAATCGCACCCCTTTTGGTCAAACATTGTCAGTGTTAACAGAGATGTTTGAGAGTTCAGGCTTGCCAGGACCGGAGCACAGAGCTTGTCTGTGTCCGTGGTGTCTGACAGTGCAGAGTTGGCAGCAATTTTAGAAACCCTGGCCTTTATCTTTCAACAGGCTGGGCCGCTAATAGTGTGCATATTCTTCCTGCTCCGTTCTGCCTAAACGCTCCTCATATTCCTCTGGGTGTGTTTCATTCTCCCGCAGGTCTGCTGGCTTTCAGACGGAGCTCAGCTCATCGTCTCTGTCCGGTGGAGTCAATGGGTGTCATGCTTTGCCATCGTACCCCATCAAACAGGAGGGCTACAAGCTGGGATCGGCCCTGAGCGACTTTTCAGGAGGGATGGGAGCAGGTCGCAGGGAATTGGACCGTCCGAACAGCGGTGGTGGCGGCGATGACAGTAACTTAGCAACTGTTCTGTCGTTGTCAGCAATGGCGGTGACTGTGTATCCATTTAATAATGAAGATGGCTCCTCCCCGCTGGCTTTGTCCCCGAGCTCGCGTCACTCAGCAAGGCCGAACGCGAGCGGACTGAAGAGACGCTGCCTCTTGGTGGCCTCCCAGTCAGCCTCAGAGGGAATCGATATTGCCGCCAACATCTGCTCCTCCCAGATGTCCTGCATTAACGGCCTGCGCACCAATTCGTCGTCGCCTACCGCCACCACGTTCTCCCACAAGCCTCTCCCCGCACCCAGTCCTCAGCTGCCGTCACCTTCCACCTCGTCCTGCCTCCTACCCCTGTCCTCCTCGTCATCATCCTCCTCAGTGTCATCAGTGGAGCATTGTGAGGACGTAGCCTCCATGCAGCCGGGGCCCGGTGTGGTTAACGGCAACGGGCTTGGACTTCTTATACAGCCCGGTGCTCTGCTGGACAGCTGTACGCTGAAACAGGAACCGGTGGATGATTTCTCTCCAAGTGAGGAGGAGCTCTTTCAGCATCACTATCACCATCTGACGAGCCGTGGAAGCCACTGCGTTGGGCATTCCCACCATCACCACCACCACCAAACAGGCCCCCCACGGCCACCCATGCCCCCTCCCTACCACCTGCACCAGTACATGGGCTCCGGCCCAGGAGCTCTACTGCATCTTCAGAGCCAGCAGCAGTCTCCACCCTCTGGCCTGCTGGCACAACCCAAACCCACAGGCCTGGTCGAACAGCAGGTGAGCGACAGGGAGGACGTATTTACTGATAAGCAGGTATGCCGCTGGATTGACTGCAGCGCGGCGTACGAGCAGCAGGAGGAACTGGTTAGGCATATCGAGAAGGTCCACATCGACCAGCGAAAGGGTGAGGACTTCACATGCTTTTGGGCCGGATGTGTCCGTCGCTACAAACCCTTCAACGCCCGCTACAAGTTGCTCATCCACATGAGGGTTCACTCTGGAGAGAAACCTAACAAATGCATGGTGAGTGTCCACAGTTTTTAACTGGCTGTCAAAAGTGCACAATTTTCAGCAGTTTCCCATAATGAAATTCATAGAGGTGATTATAACTGGCAGCTGAAATGGCCTTGAAAAGGCATAAGCAGTATTTTGGACTGAATTGTTTTAGTTGGAATCCTCATTGACTTTAATTTGAGTGGAAAGTTCGTGAAACCAAATGCCAGTATAATTAATTTTAATTAAGAAGGTCAGTTTTAAAATAGTTTTTTAAGTATGTATTATCAACAGAGGACAAATAATTCTTTCATTAAGCTTTATTAAATCAAATCTCTTTCTAAAGGCCCCACAAAAGTGTTTCACAAATCCATTTTTTTTTAATTTTATGTCAGTTTTATTCGAGAAATAGATTTGGAAGTTCTCTCCAAGCTTCATTTTTTGTAACAGCTTTCAAGGGACCACCTATGCCTATTTTCCTCAGCATTTTTTTTCATAACCATATCACATGGCATGAGAAGTTATGATTTCAACCGAAAGCGCAGCTAACTTTTCCACTGACGGGTTTGGGTATTTAATTGGACCTGTAGTCTAGCTGTATAAATAGTGTTGTGGTGAAACCCAAGACATCCAGGTAAAACTCTCCGATTCCACAAGTCAACACACTAATCAATGTCAAAGTGCCTTTTCTAACATTCTCAGCTCAAGTGGAAAAATGGCTCCAGCCCCACCAATGTGCAAGTCCAAATACACAATTAGTCCACAATTTGTGTAGGGTGAAACTCTGTTTGTTTTCTTAAGATCTCTCTCTCTCTCTCTCTCTCTCTCTCTCTCTCTCTCTCTCTCTCTGTCTCTGTCTTTTTTTAAATGATTGAGATCATTAAAAAAAAAAAACTACACATCTGTGTAACATAACCAAATAATGCGTGCACTTGATCCCTTTGAATAGGAGGTTTAAACATTTAGCCATCCCACAAGCATTAAGCGAATTGGCTCTTTATCCAAACTAAACACTTACAAAAATGTAGTAGTCTGTAAGAACGGAGCCGCAGAGGAGATGACCAGCGAAATTCCCCTCTGTTGCTCAATCGGAGAATGTTGGATTTCTTGTCAGATATATTCTGTTTCATATACAAGACTCTGTCCAAAATGGCTTTTATTTTACAGATACATAAACGGCCTGCTTTAAAGTCTGCCTGTTCCTCTAAATCCCAGGATACCTTTTTGTATCCAAATGATCTGTTTAGCTGTGTCAATAGGAGACAGCTGTACACTAATATGTGGAGTATGTTACAAGGGTAACATTTATATTAGCTAGCATTAAGTAGTTCCGTTGAGGTTATTAATGACGAGTTTTGTTTATTTTCCAGAGGATGTTGGTTTACTCTGAGCTCACAGCAGCTGGACTGACAGATGTAATTAGATCATGTAAATTCCTTCTAAAACGTGCAACTATATTTTATGGCATTGCTGCGCACTCTGCGGCATAAACTTGGTAGTTTTGGAAATTTTCGTGACTTGTTGCATTTGCTGTTGTATATGCATTATTGTTTTGTTTTTTATATCATAAGCTAATGATCTCTCTTTTTCTGAATTGCTCATACTTTTACAAAAGTGCTTTAGGGGTTCTGTTCTTACTCTTAAAACTCTGCCCGGAGTATGTGGCAAGACCAGCCCCAGTGTCACAGCCTGTCGGAACAAACAAACACTCATTTTATTCAGATTGATACTACGCAGATGCTAAGATAGGAACAAACCCATGTATTGTTTTAAAATGGCTGGACATTGTTTCTGGATGTAGTGAGGGCCTCTCACTGAGTCATCTCTGTCAAAGTTTAGTCTCTATTTTGCTAGAATCGCTAAACATTTCCTAAAGGCGAAAATAGGAGAAAAGAAAAATGGGTAACACTTTAGAATACTGTTCCGTCATTAATGAATAACTACACAGGAACAAATGAGTAATGCAATATTAACATTCTAGTAACTACTAATAACTAACAAGAAACTCCAATTAATGAATTAGTAAGTAATAGTGCTCAGTTGAAGGTGGTAGTTCACTATTAGTTAATAAATAACTACTATTTTTGTCACACCTCCCAGAGGACTACTAAGAACTATTATATACAGATTCATTATTAACATGAATAATACTTAATATATAATTAATTTTAAAGTGAAGTAACCCATTAGTAATGACTGACTAATTACTGATTATTTGGATCAGTATTCTAAAGTGAAAAACATGATAACTCTCTAGTAACTAATGAAGTCATTGTAAGCTTTTGAGGTTTTTGTAAGTTTTTGGATTGTAATGGCTTCTGACGGATTTGGTAACACTTGAGTAATTACTAGTGGGTTACCTTGATCTTCACTTTAGGATACTGATCCAAATAATTAGTAATTACTTTAGAAGGATGTAGTAACATTTCAGTCATTACTATCCAAAACTTTACAAAAACTTTAAAAGCTTACAATGACTTCAGTAATTACTAGAGAGTTATCATGTTTTTCACTTTAGAATACTGATCCAAATAATTAGTAATTCCTTCTGAAGGATTTGGTAATACTTGAGTCATTACTAATGGGTTACTATGACCTTCACATTAGAATTAATTATATATTATACATTATTCATGTTAATTATGAATCTGTATATAGTAGTTCTTAGTAGTCCCCTGGGAGGTGTGACAAAAATACACATTCAACTGAGCGCTATTACTAACTAATTCGTTAATCAGAGTTTCTTGTTAGGTAATAGTAGTTACTAGAATGTTAATAGTGCATTACTCATTACTCTAGTATTGGTGATTTATTGAGGGATTCCCAACCCGCAGTATGTGTAGCCTAGGTGGTAATTAAGAAGATTTCAGGGACTTGGAAAGATTTAGATTTTGTTTGGTTAAACCTAAAACAGAAATTGCAAATTAGGGCTGTCAAATATGTCAAATCTGACATATTTAAATTAATTTTTTAAGAAAAAAAAAGGTTGTGTGTAAAAATAAGTTTGTGAGGATTTAACTTGTAGCAGAATAATTTTACTGGGTGAGTCTATTTTTCACAGTTTTTTTTTTTATTTAAAAGGGAATTTAATGATATTTATACTAATGCAAATTATATAATGTAATTTTGCAGTTGCAGCTAAAGTACAGACTCACACAAACAGAGTGGTTCTCAATGAAAACTCATCTTGATTCATTCAGTACCTTGTAAACATTGGAGAAATAAAAAATAATTTATTTATTTATTTACACATAATGCTTAGTTGACCCTGCTCAGATTCTGATGCGTTCTCATTTTTTCCTTCGAATCGATGCCTTCCTGTGACCTCCACAGGAAGCAGCTTTTGTCTGAAACATGTTGCATTTGTGGCCCTCGCACAATATACAAAGACATTTTGGTATTCTAGCTATTTGTGCAGAGGAAACCGATGAGACATTTTGATTTAGAAGCAAATGCTTCAGAAAACCCAGCTAATCCCTTTATTATCTTTCCAACTGCAGATTCCTCCGAGGGCGCACGAGGCATGATTCCCCTGCATCCAAACACAACACTCCCTCATTCCTCTCTCTCTCTCTCTTTCTCTTTCTCTCCCTTGCTTTGTCTTCTCTCCCAGCTGTGCTGCATTTGATTTGTATCATGCAGCGCCTTGGCAGGAAAAAGTCATTATCACAAACATAGGACGGGGTTCTGACTCTCTGCTTTGTCACCGGCCATACCTGGACGCGGTTTTATGCCCCGGCACGTAAAAACACAGCTACATCTGCAAGCACTGAGCTCGGCAGACCTCTTAAAACCACTCTGCAGAGTTTGAGAACCTTCTTTTTGGTTCACCCTCTCCAATTAAAAAGCACCGCGGGCTGTTTTGTGGTAGTCGGACAGCAGAGCAGAAGGCATCTAAAAGGAAACAACATAATCTCACTGCAATATCCTGTTGTGTTTCATGCCTAATTCAAGTGTTGTTTTAGTTTATTGGATTTTTGCCCTCCTTGTCTGCATTAATATTAAAAATGTATCCAGCGATTACTGCACTGACACTGTCCCAGGGCTCTTATACGTCAGTGCTGTACTGGATTCAACTTTGTATTTCAGATCACCTATCCCAGCTTGTGAAATGTTCATCATAGCGTATCTGTTGATAATACTTCTGTTACTCATGCTGCTTATCCAGTTGATCATGTTTGATGAGCAGATCCATGCTACATCGTTGGACATTGATGATTGTTTCTTTATTGAATTTCCTCTTGAATGTATTGGTTTAATCCTATTACATTAATATCTTGGCTTTGGTTTAGCATGCTTGCAGTCGACATGAGGTTTTCTTGCCATTTTCTGCAGTTTATGCCTGCTGTGACAGGTTTAGTATATGGGCTGTGTTCTGTTCTGTATTTTATGTGGTTAGTGTGTGTTTACTACTGTACTAAACGGTCACTGAGTTCTCATAGTCATAATAACACTCTGTATTAATTCCTCTGCCCTTTTAGGTTTTACTACTTTGGCTTTTCCTGCGTCATCTGTGCTGACGTTCATTCAGACATATGTCTGATGCAAATATGTCAGTGTATTTTGGAACAGGATTGTTTGTTCAATCATTTCTTTCTTGCATTTTTGTTACGCTTTTTCGAGTAGTCTTTTCATGTCTTTTCAAGTAGAGGTTAAAATATTAAATCACAACATTTTCCTCACCTATGATTTTTTTTTTACTCAGGGGTTGGAAAACTTTTTGACGTGTCATGCCATATTAATATATATAATATATATAGAATATATATATATATATTTTTTTTTTTTATGATAATAATCAATTATTAATAATTATTTAAAAATATAATTCAATTATTACTTTACTCCTATTGATCGTTTGTCCATTATTACCTCTGAGATTGCCGACCCCTGTTTTAATGTTTTTCATTTATGAAATATTCAGTTTACTAGATCACATAGGTAGGGTTGTAGGTTTTTGCAATTCATTTTGTATTTGTGGCTTAAAGCAGTAAACATCTCAATATACGCCCTTTTTTTTGCATTTCTCATCTCTGTCGTCGTCACCATCACCAGACAGTTGGTCATAGAACATTTGTCTTACAAAAAACTGTATTTATTTTTAAATGACATTTCGTAATGTTAACAGATATTAGGATTTACTTCCTAAACCACACCTTTTGTTACCTCATCAAAATAATTGCGGAGCCACCCTTATGGCACATTCATTTCAACGTTTGAGCATACAAGCTTTTGCTTGAAGGAAAATTGGCTCATACAACCTGCTGGAAAAAACATAGATCATGGAATTTCCTTTTTCCCCCTCTTTGCTAGTGTGAAACCTGCAAACGTATATATAAAGATTTATTAGACTGATTTTTGGATGGGCGTTCAGAATTCTCCAGCAGCAGACGGCCCAGACCTTTGCCAAAATGGCGTGTTTTGGAGTAAATGGAGGCTTTTGTGAGCAATCAACACAGATGCTGGAGATGAAACGGCTCACGCCATTAGCTAATTAAAACGCATGGCCTGTGCATGAGCTGACTTTTTCCTCTGAATGCACAGCGAAACCCGAGCCGTCTGGGTTCTGCCCCAGCAAAGGCAGCAAGTGGCGTTGATACTAATGTGGATGTACTAGAAAGAGCTGCTGACATTTCTGCCCTGTCTATTTGACTTAGCAACTGCCAACTCTCTAAACCCCATTATGCTAGCAGGTAGCGACAGTTACCTGCACTGAAGCAGCAGGACTCGAGGACTGTTTCCTATCTGTTTCCACTCCATTTGCCAAAGCTTTGCACTCTAGGCGCATTGGTTTTAAACAGTGGCTCGGGGAGGTTATTCTGTTTGGGGTATTTAATGGGAAGGTGGAGTGAATGATTCCAGCACAATCATTGTTCATATGAGTTTTCAGAAAAGTCATAAATTTCACTTGAATCCAAGTTTCCAGAATTGTTTTTACAATTACGGCTTATAATTTGCAACCTTCAACTCGCTAATGTTTCATCACATGAAAGTTACGGTTGAATTATATCTTTAATTTCAAGATCAACAAATCCGCTTCTTTTTTTTTTGCATGCTGTCAGATCCAATCTGAGACTCGATTGTCTTTTCGTCATACTAATAGCTAAGCAACGGAGACCATATGTGATACATATATTAGCATGATGAAACTGCTGGCATAAAATGTCTGAGATTTGTCAGGAGACTGATGTTTTGGCAATGGAATGAAAGGCCTGGGAATTGATGGATCGTGCTTGTTTTCCTTGTCAAATACGGCAGGCCAAGTTCTTGTCAAGCCGTAAAAGGTTTCCAGTCATTCTGTATAGTAATGCAATCCAGTCACTACTCCTCTTCTCTCTCTTCCTGTCGTACATTCTGCCACTTAAGCATTCTCAATAGCTACTTAACCCATAATCATTGTCAAATATCTGGTAGCTCTTTTTCCTGCTAAATACACTTTTTTTAAGCTGGTATTATGGGATGCATTCACCTCAGCCAGTGCACCTCATGGATGTAGGGCTTTAAATGCGCATAAGCAGGTATCAAAGAGTGAAATATCTATACATGTTTTGTGCTAATTACATTTGTCTGGAATGCTATATTTTGAGTAAGTAATTTCCCGACATTTAATTATATACCTGAAATGTGAGACTGACGGCCACATTATTTTAACATTGTGTCATATCTGTCCCAAATCCAAGTGCTTAATCGGTTTAACCCTGCAAGTGGGGCGTATCGTCTACTAATACACTGAGGGGACCAAACACAGCTAATGGCCAAAATTTCCTCAGGCTTTTTGAGTGCTAGACCCTGCTAGACACAGTCCTTTTACTATATACATGTATGGCTTTCTACACAGGCGAATAGGCTTAATTTAGTCCTGTCATCCTAACTATGGAGAAAAAGAATTGTCTTTATTTAGTCATCTTATAATGGACGTTCCAGCAGATTTGTGAAAGGTAATTTGAAACGATCCCCATTAACTTAATATTTGGAGGTACTCCTTGTCAGAATTACTCCCGGGAATATCTCCATAAAAAGGTGGATTGTTGACTGAACTTTAATTTACCATTCCTTGATTCTAGCTTTGTAAGATATGAGAACATTTATTGCACTTTTTTATTTGGTTTATTTACTGCACAAAGTTGTGGAAACACTCAAGTTTTTTTTATTACTATTGTCCTATTTTGCTTAGATTTATATTAGCGCCATATTGCTTTTATTATTCGATTTCAGTATTTTTATTAGCCCCATATAACCTCTGTCTGTATTTCCTGTAATTGTTTATTAGCATTGCAGCACAAACGTGCGGAAAATCAGTTGTTTTAACATGATCCAGCCAGGTGACATTAAAAAAATCTGGCGGACACTGTGCCAAGAAAATATTGAGCTGTTGTAAAGTGAAGTGTTGCTAGTTAAAGACAGATATTTGGCACTCAGTAGTAATGTGTCTGCACATTTGAGCTTATTTTAACTTTTAAATTGTTCCCCGCCAGCGTTTTTTTTTTTTTTTTTTAAGTTGCCAGTCAGCGCCAGCATTTTTGATCATTTTCACAAAACTTTCAGGGCACCCTGAATATTTTGTTGTATGAATATCTAAACATGCAATATATATAAAAAAAGACCAGAGCCTCTGCATTTAAACAACAACAACAAAACATTTTATTCTAGCTTCATGCTGTCTTTTTTTATCAGCACTTGAATGTGGGTAAGTTTCATAAAAAAGCAACACATTGAACAAAAAGCTAAGAAAATAGCGTCACATGTGTCTGTCAGATTCAGAAAGATGATCAAAACAGATGGAGTAAATCGAGTCCATTAACACCCCCAAAGCTTGCACAGTCCTATACATCTTCCTGGGTTCAACATTTCATTCTGTAACATTAGGCAGTTTTGATGATTCATTATTTTACATGTACATAAGCAATGCTTCTATCGCTTGTTTCTGCTTCTTCTCTTCCTGTGTTTTGATCCAGAGATTCTGTACTCTTTCAGAAGATGCGTAATAACGCCCAGTGAAAACATGGATAGCCGGAAAATTCCGTCAATGACAGGGAAGGGTTAAAGAGCTGCTAGTCATATTTTTATGCCCCATACATTTTAAAGTTGATATGCATTGACTGTCTCATTTTACAAGCTGAGCTCAATCAGACATGTTTGTTACAACAAGTAATAATTTCAACATATCCTTCATTTTCTTAAAAAAAAAAAAAAAGTTATAGTGAGGCACTTAATGTAAGTAAATGGGCCCAATTTTTTAGAGGATTTAAAAGGGCAAATGTGAAGCTTATCATTTTCATAAAGACCTTTACATTATTTCTTCTGTGTTAAGGTTTAGACATAATGTTGTCATTGCGAAAAAGTTGTAAATTGTATTTTTGTTGTGTTTTTCCACACTAATGAGGTTAACAGTTTTTAACATTTTTGAAAAAGAGAGACTAATCCAAATTAGTTTTATGTTAATCAACATTAAGTCACGAGTGCTGCCGATTGAGCTTAACTTATTGGACCTAGAATATTCCTTTAATACAAAAAGGACATTTGTCTCTAACATTTTGGTCACAAGTATAGGGTAATAAATGTTTTATTAATTTTTCATGAATTTGGGTGCTAAAAGTGTTTTATAGTGCTTTTATTTCACTACTCACACATTAGAAATGTGATAATAAATTTGAATAATGGTGATTTAATGTCTCAGTGTGGGCCCTTTATGGCCTAAATGTACACAGGGCCAGTCATAAATGTGTTTAATTTAGAGTACCTTCCTCATTGTCACTATAGAAAGCATGTTGACATGGAGCTGATGCCAGGTGCCATCTGCCAAACACTCCTTAGAATAAATAACAGTAGTCAGGGCGCTATTTACATCACACCCAGCCTTTCCGCAAACATTTGCCATAAACCCCATCATGTAAACAGAGCATGGACAGTTTTGAGTTAAGTCTGAATATCCCAGTGTTCTTAGAACGGGTTTGTTGAGATACAGATGGGCCATGGGACTTAGCAGAACCGAGAGCCAGGTTAGGATCCCAAGTATCTCTCAAAACCAAACCAACCCAGTTAATAAACAGCCACATAACTGGAGGCTTTATGGTGCCCCTCTAGTCCGAAACCACGTCCCATCTGCGGTCTGAACAGCGCCCAAAACTAAGTGTGGCAGCTTCTCTCTTACAAACTTATGGGCTGTGACAGCGTTCTGTCTCATTTGTCATCTGCTGTCACAGATGTAACCAGAGCAACATCTTCACCAAAAGCCCTTTCCATAAAACCCCTCGCCACAGCGACAGTTATGGGTGTGGGGGTGCAGTAAGAATGTGGTGCGCTGGAAAGACGCTGTTTCGGTTCCACATTTCAAGCGGGGTGTTATAGAGAGATCTGGCAGGACGTGGTGCGCTTTACTGCTGACTCACAGCTGGATTCAACAGTCCAATTAGAGCTCTCCCCATGAAACTATTCATACCCCGCCAGAAGAGCTGTCCACGCTTTCTCAAAGCGCTTGTCTGTTTATATTGTCAAGTCCCTACATTCATTTGGAGGTATGGAGGTATGGCTCAGAAACTATTTCAACAATTATTGATAATAACAGTAACTTCTGCACTTCCTACCAACACTTCAACCCTGTTCTTTCAGCCAATAATACTTGAATTACACTTTGACTTGTTAACATTTTTCTTCATTACAGCAATGTAATGAAGTTCAATGACTAATGAAACTTTTTCACATTTTAATAATGTTCCTGGATGTGCCCTGGAAAGTGTTTAAACCCTGTTTCCACTTCAGAGTAAAAGAGGTAGCCCTAATTGTCATATAAAGTTTAAAGTAAGAAAAAATCACATTGTGAAATATCAAGTTGCAGTTGCAGTATATAAAATAACGTTTTGAGATATGAAGTCGCAATAGTGAGATATAAAGTCACAATATCTTTTTATTTTGTTAACTCTGAGGTAGAAAGGCTTTACATTTCACATACACTATCGTTCAAAAGTTTGAGGTCATTTTTTGAAAGAAATTAAGCAAGGATGCTGCTCTTTTGAACTTTCTATTTATTAATGGATTCTGAAAAATACGGTTTCCAGAAACATCTGTTTTCAACATTGATAATAATTTGAGTTTCTTGAGCAGCAAATCAGCATATTAGAATTATTTTTGAAGGATCATGTGACACTGAAGACTGGAGTAATGGCTGCTGAAAATTACAGGAATAAATTATGTTTTAAAAATGTATTAAAATAGAAAATAGTTATTTTAAATTGTAATAATATTTCACAATATTACTGTTTTTACTGAGTTTTTGATTAAATGCAGCTTTGGTGAACAAAAGAGACATAAAACAATCTTACAGACCCCAAACTTTTGTATAATTTGCCAGACAGCATTATCCAAAGCAACTTACATAGCATTTTTTAAATCAGTTCATGCACTCTTTGGGAATCAAACTCATGACCTTAGTGTCGCTGTTCCAACAAAAATGTTTCCACATGAAAGTGCCTGCTCCATTTGTGCTTGTGAGTTTTCATCGAGATAACATGCGGTCTGTTATTGTGTGCGGCTCATTGATGTGGATTCCCAAAGATCAGTAGCACAGACATACAACTCTTGTTTTGTTCATTTCGGTGACAAACCGCCAAAGACTTTTTTCCAAACAATGATTTCATTCCTTCACTCATGATGCATCCTTAAAACCCATGGCTCATCAATTCACCCCTTAAATTTGATTTAAAATGACAGGTTTGTGAAGCTATAAAGGATTCAGTTTCTTAATGGACTTGAATGTGACCATAAAGAAACGCTCCAAATCTCTGTATAATGTCCAGCCATTGTTTCCACAGTAGTGAAAAATTAAGAAAATAGCACGTTCTATGGCTCCTTGAAGACTCGATATTATCCTCTTCAAAGCTTAAATACAACCAGAACAAGTGACACGGATGAGCCAAATTCATAATTCAGCGTAGAAAAGCCAAGACTTAGATTAGGTCATGCACAATTTAATGCAAAGATGGAAAATGGATATTAGCATTGAAAAAACACTTCTTTGCAATTCCGTCAGCGTCTCGCTTGCAAATATCAAGAGGGGAGCGAGAGCCAGACCTGGACTCATATTACTACTAAGGTAAACAAGTACGTGATGAGAAATTTCAAGTTAAATACTCCATAAATATGAAAACGTTTACTGTGGAATATCAGAGACCATGGAGACCTTGTTATTTGGTCTATTTCTTTTTTTTTTCACTCTCTCTCAGTTGAGTTATTAATTTTGTGTGAGGTATTTGAATAAAATTTGGATGCAAGTTCTTAATTTATATTATAATATATATTATTTTATTTTATTTCACAAATTTAGAATAGTTTATCTTTCTGTTGCACTATTACATTTCCATTTAATAATGATTTGGTCTTTATAAGTATTACATGTTATTTATTTTCAGTGCAAAACATTGTGCCTCATATTCCACTGTGATTCAACATGATTTAATGTGCAGTCATGCTGTATGACGTATCATTATTAATAATGTGTTCTGAAATATGACCTGATAAATCGCCCTTGCACTGCACTTTTGAACAGAAAATATCAAAATAAGGGGAAACGCAACAATCAGCCTCCCAAAAGACAACAATGCAAGCTCTCTCTATTGTAGATCAATTTCATCACATTTCTGGAGGGCGTAGATGTTCTGCTTCTCAATCCAACTGTGCTAGATGTCACTCGACCTTTCTACATTGTCAACCAAAACATTTAACATGCCATCTTGACCTATTGTCCATTTGAATAGTTTTGTTTTGTTCATGAATCTAACAGAGCCTTTGACGCAGAGGTGTTTGACTTGGCAGGCGCAAGGCACTCTGGGATGTGTATTTGTTGTCAGGTCGGAGATATAGAATAGCTTAGAGAGTGGGCATGAGCCAGAGCCAGCTGTGTCAACTCTGAACATTATGCCAACAGGGTGGAGGGCGGAAAGAAAAGGCTAGAGAAAGACCGTCGTTAAGGAGAGTTTATAGTTTACATGTTCCCCACAATGCCATATAACGAGAGATGTTGTGAAATGTGGCCTTTTTTGGTATTTAGCCTAGTGTCTGGACGGCGGTTGAACCTTAAGAAGTATGGCATGACCCTGACAGCCAACTTTTTCAAATAAAGAGCTCATATGTGAGAATTATGAGTTTGTGTGATGTCGGCTTAGAAAGTTCAGCAAGTGTAATTCTCATCCATAAATCGAATGTAAAAGGGGAAACTCACACTCCAGCATATTAAAATCAACTTGTTTCTCATGCCGGCCAGTTAAAGAGGAAGTTTCTGAGCGACTGCAGTCAAAGTATCTGTCACGTTACCCCGTGTGTTGTGCCAGCGCCGCTGGGAACCGAACGCTAGCAGGTGTCAGTGAGTAGATGGGGACTGACAGTTAATGGACGCTGAGATCCTTCTGTGTCAAATGTTGGATTTGCCCCTTCACAGGCATGAACACACTGCACATATCATGTTGAGGAGTTTCATTGCATCTCACTGTACCCTGGTTCATGTTGCACGAAACGGGGAGATAACTGATGGCTTGGTGGTATTGTAAAGGCATCAGGGCGAGTGTAATACTCTCTAATTAGCTATTAGAGATACTTAGAACGGAGAGAGTGAGAGGCCGGTTACTGGAGTGACAGATTGTGCTTGGTGTCCATCAGCGCTTTGAGAGCTTCCACAGTTCGGCCAGAGAAACCGAGAATGCTTGTTTGGTTTCTTTGGTGTTCAGTTTAACAAAGAAAACATGGATTAAATTAATTTGACCACTAATTTAATGGTGCCTGGTCTTCTCTGGCCTGTGCCTTGAATATGTATAGGGTAAGATGAAGGAAGATGGCCCACTTAAGAAGACTGCATTTACTACTGATGTCTTTAGTAGGTGAAGGATGCATCATCCAATATATTATTAAGCAAAATAAATAGAAACTTTTGCTAACTTAGTTGATGGCACAAAATTAAAAATCAGTAATGGGGTAAATGACCCTCTTCCTGTGACGAAATTTTTTTTGCTGAATATGTATCATAAATGTGTGTCTGCATCTGTATGCATATAAATTATATTTTTGATAATGCACAAGACTAAATCAAATATTCTGTGTAAAATATTCTGACAATTTAGTTAAATTTACATCAAATAACAGAATCCAGCAGATATGTCATTGTTCAAAAGTTTGGAGTCAATAAGATTTTTTTTATGTTTTTGAAATAAGATTCTTTTACTTATCCAGGCTGCATTTATTTGATCAAAAATACAGTAAAAACAGTAATATAGTAAAATTTTATTACTAGGGGTGGGAATCTTTTGGTACCTCGCGATTCGATTCAAATCTAAATCAAATTTTGAATCAAATTTCGATTCGATATATGCATAGATTTGATTGTAGTTTACTGTTTTGTGTCACTTTTCTTATTTGACTGTGGTAGGTAGTTTAATAGGTCTTAAAGAAAAAATCTTAATCTGAACCTTGAAATGTATAGTTTTTTCTTCCCCATTTTAGTCAACCCAATATTATAAAACAAATGCCATTAAGCTGACTGCAGTTATTACACACATGACTGGCAGTCCTCTGTAATAAAGCAAGGCAGCCCTGAGACAAATAGGAAAACTAATAAGAACATAAATAATTCCTTGATACAGATTTTTTTTTTGCAAATATAAAACGAAAATAAAATAAAAATAAATAAACAATAGAACAAATACAATAGAAAAAATATACAAATTAAACTTAAGTTGTTCAGGTACAGTAGCCTAGGTTTATTTAACATGTCTTAAGAAATGCTACAGAAATTAATCAAATGTAAAAATAAAACAGTATAGTCTTCACTGTATGTAATATAACTTGATTGAGTCTTCACTGTCAAATAGTAAATTGACTCATATAATGAAGATACAAAAGTGATTCAGTGAAAAGCAGTGAGTGATTTTCTGTGTTTTTCTTTTTGATTAAATTAACAAAACAGACAGAAACAGTTTATTAGGCTGCTGTCCCTTTAAGAACAAATGCACGGATCTAATATAGGGCCCTATTTTAACAATCTGAGCACATGGTCTGAAGCGCATGGTGCAGGTGCACTTAGGGCATGTCCGAATCCACTTTTGCTAGTTTAACGACAGAAAAAACGGTCGGCGCACCAGGCGCATGGTCCAAAAAGGTTGTAACTAGTCTCTTAATGAGGCGTATCAAACATGGGTGTGTTTTGAGCTTAACATGCAGTAAACCAATCAGAGTATCATCTCCCATTCCCTTTAAAAGCCAGTTGCGCTCATGCTATGGCGGATTCACTATTTACATGGCGGAATTTGCGCGTGGAATGACTGAATGCTTCTCCAGAGAGTAATCCTTTTATTTTTAATATTTAAAAATGTTAGTGTGCTGCTGCGCGTCCCTGTGTGTGTAACAAGTGTACGTGCGTTGTGCACCCGCCTATAGGCGCACATTACTAACGCACCCTTTAAATAACACAAAAAATACTGCGCTATTGACTTTAGACCAGGTTTTTGTTGGTCAATGTAAAATAGCAATGCACCAAAATAGCAATGCACCAACAATGCGCCTGAACACACCTCGTTTTCAGACCAGCACGTCCATGGGCGAACAGATGGGCGCGAGTGCATTTGCTGTTTAAACAGCTTCCTCCCATTGACAGACAGACACATGACATGTATGCATGATTTTCCCCCCAAACCAGTTCTGCACAAACTCTGCGCCGCCGCCGATTTCATTGGTAATGACAAACACAGTGCTGATTTCCTACACAATGCTACAACAAATACTAACCCCTAACCACACCGGGATTTGCGGAGTAAAATGACAGTTCAGGAGGTAAGCAGATTATGCGATATGAGATTGACGTGCTTTGGAAGCCTGGGCTTCAGCCATCCGTAACTCTCGGACCTTGCCGGACAGCCGGAGCCCTGAGTCTCGCGCCCCCTTCTCTTCTGTGTTTAATTTACTAACTTTTATTTAGAAATGTAAGTCAACAACATTTGGTGGAAGTGAAAGTCTTTGCGTGTGGCGACTCGGCCCCTTTTGGAGATCTCAGATCTGCAGCTATATCTACTTGAATGACTCAATTTGGCCTGTATGTTATGATGTTTGAAATCATCTGATTCATGGAATTATTGAAAAGTAAAATTAATTTGAGATAAGATGTAGTGACATCTATTGTGACAAGGAAAAGTTAAGGTAGGAGAGACGTCATACCCTGTTTTTGGGATTCAGGTTCTCTCTAGAGTAGATCCAGTATCCCAAACTCATACTGCATAGCCAGCATCTTCACATTGTTTCAATAGAATCTGGCATTTTAAAAGAAAAAATCCATTCCATACAATGCCAACCACTATTTTAAAATCAGAATGGATTATGTTGGTATGTAGCCTAAAACATGGCCATGCATTTCAGAAGAGTGCTTACAGCTATATAAGATTACTTACACTAATCTGTTTTCAGGATGTATCAGTGAGCACGCCACCTAGTCATAAATTCAAATCAATGCAGCAGGTGAGGGACGCCAGAGAAAGTTCATGCTGGAGTTACAGGTTAAAGGCTTTTAGGAAGGAGGAGAACATGTAGAAGCAACAGTTGACCTGGAAGAGGACCTTCACTCGTTTCTTCCTCTGTAATCTGAATCTATTCGTAGGTCAAAAGAAGATCACAGCTAGTTTTGGTAGACACTATGTCTTCTGGCTGGTAACACTTTGACTGTGCGCCCCAGAACGACTCTGGGTTAAGTGCACCCATAAAGACCCATATGTTTCCTGCATGTTCTCGTTCAGGATTCCCACATGTAGCATAAGTTGCTAATGTCTGACTTCCATAGCGCCGAGGTCAGAATCCATAATACACCTTCAATTCAATTTCCCTCAAAAACGTTGCTCAGAGTGTGGTGGGGGGTGCGTAATGACTATGCGAGAGGCCCAATTTAGTCATCATAGGTTGCTTCCTGTGAAGGTCCCATCTACAATCTACATGGGTTTCAATCTGGATTAACCAGTGTTGCATGAGAACAAAAAAGGCTGTTCGGAGCAATTTTGCTAGTCATTTACATGACTACTTCCTCTACCGGTTTATCGGCCAAGCCTTCGATCCCATCTGGACAACATTTGTCAGCTGAGGGTTTGTGTATGCATCACATTAGGTATGAATCAAATGTTTTGAAATTTGAAAGTAATGGACGAAAGAGCAACAAAGAAAAATCAAAGATTCCTGAGAATAATCGAATGTGAATTCACTTCAGCGCCTCTCCAAAAGAGAGAGAGAGAGAGAGAGAGAGAGAGAGAGAGAGAGAGAGAGAGAAATTAACCAGATCTTTGATTCATATTAGGCCTCCTATTAGCAACAGATGAAGTTGGCTGCTAAAACGAGTGGCGTTTGGATGTGGAAATGATATGTGTAAACTATGTAATGTGAATGTTTTAGCTAAGCTGTGTTTAATTTTGTATCCTGATGAAGTGCATGAGAAACCTGTCCCCCCTTAGCTGTCTCATTGAATCATATGGATATAATTTCATCCATTTACGTTTTTCTGCTCTTTGCTGTGGTTGCCAGGGGGCATTTGGAAACAGGCAGATTAAAGGCACATGTTCACTTTCGCCTGTAGTTTTTAGCCACTCCGTCTGAGCTCCGCTGTTCTCCGTGCCGAAAGACGTGTCGGCGGTTTCTCTTTTACAGGTCACAGTTACTCCAGGCGCTCAGCGGTAAACCTCATAACACCTCTCGTTCTCCAACAGGAACCAGAATCGATTTCGTACAAGTGCTGATCACAGAACATCACCATAACCCGCAGACAGACCATGTATTGCATATCTGAGGCTCTGAGGCAATTTGGATGTCACAACGAATTACAGAAAATGTGTCAGGCTGTAAGAAAAGAAGTCATGGTGCTCATTAAAGTTTGCCTTTTAGCCCACTAATTAGGAGTAATAATGTATTTAATGCTTGGTAGTTGCTAAAGGTTTTAATGTCTAAATAAACGCATGCCCGAGGGAAGGTGAGATTGGTAGTTACAGTATAATGGGGAAATATGTTTTATGTTTCAGAGCACCTCCGAATGTTAACGGGAACAGCAGTGGACCTTTGACTCCATGGGAAAGAATGTGTCCTGAATGCAATTCCCATAATAAGCACATTTTCTCTTCCTCTCAATCCAGGTCACTCCATCAGAGCTCTGTGTGACGTCATTAAGCGTCACGACACGGCCTTATTTTTGCGCAGAAAATGTGCCATAATGGCTGGCTTGTTTTCTGCAGGTATTTAAGGGTATTAATGAACTGTTTTTTCTTCCGAGTGCTTGTGTACACTACGGGCTTTTAGTTGCCCGATGCCTCGTTGGACGTTTTCTGCCGCAATCACGCTTCATTTCCCATATAGTCATCAGGCTGGGGTTGAGCGGCCTCCGCCAACCTCTGTGGCCCGCAATCATCCATGATTGGCTCTGCGCCCCTGACACAAATGTCAGCCCAAACTGTCACTCTGTGTGTATACAGCAGATCCTGAGGCCCACTTCGGAAAGATGGCGTCAAATGACTTACCACAATCCACTTTCGACGGTTATCACTCTGTTTACCCACACACAGGCCTTCAGAGGGGAAAGCTAAACACGTTTATGCCAATTAATGTGATTTAGCGTGCTAAACTGTTTTTGCAAATAAAATCAAAGGGTAGTTGAGACTTAGGAGCTGTCACGGTTGGTTTAAAGCGGTTAAAAAGGCAACATGTATTTAGTGCATTTGGAGTCTCACTTTTCTCTCTGATTTTTATGATAAACTTCTGTTTGTATCTCAGAAACTTCACATTCCTTGGTTTACATGTGAGGATGTTTTGATAGATGTTGACGTCAGTCAACTGGTTGCATTAGAATTATTTGGAAAATAATGTTCTGTACTTGGCAAATACAGGTACATTTTTGTGCTATTATATAAAAGAGAATGTTCTTAAAAAGTAGAAAAATAAAATGCCAGAGACATAAAAAAAAAAGTGCAGAGACAATGAGAGACATTAAGAGAGAAAAAGAAATTCCTCCCAGTCAAATGGATTAAACTCTGGCAGATTGCTGTGTTTGCATGGCATCCCAGAATGCTTTGCTGTGTTTGTAAGGTATCCCAGCATGCTCCAAACCTCGCTCCATTGGCAGCCGATCCTCATGTTAATGGCGGGCTTTACACGATCAGCAGGCTTCTCTCTGCGGACCCATAAATTCAATTTAGCCTGAAATTTGTATTATGTTAAAGAAAGCAGTGAAAGAATGATTATTTCCCCTATACATAAATACACACATTTTAGGACATACATAATCGCAGTGTTTGTTTTGAAAACTCAAGTTTTTAAGATATTTTAGGAATCAGCACAGGGCATATATCTCTGGTGTGATATGTATGGCTTGCCCGGTTTTCGGAGACTTTAAGTTCTATGTTATGGGTATATTCCAAGATGTTTTCATGCTATTGAATAATGCAGGCACAAATTGATATTGTGGGGTCTGAATGTTCAAAAGCCCCAAGCAATTGTGTCTCAACCACTGCGCCATTCCATTGTGTGAGCTGAGAATATGAATGTGTAAACGTTTGAGGCCAGTTAGAGTTTGAATTGATATTCCTCAGATATTCTGGTTAGAGTTTGTTCTAAACCCTAAACTTTAAATATTTAATCTCTGCAAATAATTCAGCTTGAACTAAAAGAAATGAAGTAATGGCTGCTGAAAATCCAGTTTTGCCATCACAGGAATAAATTAGCCTACATTATGAAATATATTAAAATAGAAAGCTATTTTAAATTGTAATAATATTTCACAATATTACTTTTTTACTGTATTTTTTATCAAATAAGGTGAGCATGTTTAATATTCAAAAGCGTTTAAAAATATCAACATTTTGAATAGTAGTGTACATACACCACATCTTAAATGATGTATTGTGTTTGATAGCATACTTTGTAGCTAACTTCTTAGCTACACTCTAAAATAAATCCATACAAATAGGGCACAATGTACTATATTAATTTGACGGAATTTTCCATATTAATTTTTTTTAATATAGTTTTACCTATATTTCGATTTTTGTAATTCATTGCATTGTGTTTTAGGGTTAACGGAAATGTCCGTAAAATTACTGGATAATGTCCTGGTTAATTTTCTGCTAGTACATTATCCGTTTTATTAATGGAATTTGTAGCATTTATGTTTGCCCTAAATACACACAATTAAATTATATTTCCATTTTTTGCGATGTCTCTGACGCAGCTGTTTGTTTATAAAGGACAAGTTTACCTTGATGCACTAGTTTTTTCTAATAAAAATGCAAAATCTTTTTTTTTTTTTTTCTGTGCATGTAAATGTGTGTGAAAGTGAACCTGTAATGTACCTGACTGATGTTTTTGCTTGTTTCCACATTCTTTTAATGTGCCATATAAGAATTCTGCGCACACAGATACACACACTGTATAATCCAGGTCACTCAATATATCCTGACCGTGGCAGTCTAAGGTTTCGCCCCGTATTAAATGGCCTGGCCTCAATAGCAAGCCTTTTGCGAATGATTGAAGGAGGCCAGAGCCCGAATGATGTTCTGAGGGCCCATTAGAAGAATGGAAGGCTCTTTCCTTCAGTGAAACTGGAGCTGCGATAGAAGCGGGGGCCTCAGATAGAGGTCAGTGGACAATAGAGAGCAAAGCTGCCATGTCAGGTTTCACTCTCTCTGACACCTCCATAAGCTGACACTCCGTCCCATCCAAGGCTCCTTATTGGTGGGCTGTTGTTGTTTTGGGGCGGAGCTAAGAGATAGGGTTGTATAGGATGTATGAGGCCCTTAAATTACAAGACAACATCAATACTATCAGCGTGTCCAATGCCTCATTACACAGACAGACAGATTGCAGAGGACCATCCTGTGATGACTTTAGGAGAAAGTGTAATAGGAAGGGGCGTGGCATAGTAGTCCGCCGTCTATGGTGTGTAATTTTGAGGAATTCTGATTGGCCAGACCATGAAAATGAGCTAGCAAATCTGAATTGCTTTTCTGATTCAAATGTTTATCTGAATGCGTGGTTCACACTCATGCACAAATTAAAGGCAAGGCCTTATAAACCATCGACCTCCAAGAAAGATGGCATTTCTGAAAAGCACTTGATGAAGTTTACTGTTGTTGTCTCTCTCTCAGTTTGAAGGATGTAACAAAGCCTTCTCGCGGCTGGAGAATCTGAAGATTCACCTGCGGAGTCACACAGGAGAGAAGCCGTACCTGTGCCAACACCCAGGCTGTCAGAAAGCATTCAGCAACTCCAGCGACAGGGCAAAGCACCAGCGCACACACCTGGACACTGTGAGTACATGAATACATTCGTTCCTACTCGAAAACAAACACACACAAAAAAAACACTGCTCTTTGCTGACACCATCCTGAATATAGAAATGAGCAGTGTTGGAGAAATACAAGCTAGTAGTAATGCTACTGACTTAATTTAAATTAATTAAGTAGTTACAAGTGCGATAGTAGTTTTTATTGAATTGGTTTGTCTTAAAAGGTTATTTAGACAGAACTTCATTAGAATAAATTACCTTCATATGTAGCTTTGAAAAGTCCAATGGATTCTAAACACTCCTGCCTCTCATGTGTAGCATTGGATGTCTGATTTATTCTAATGAAGATCAGTCTAAATGATTCTCTCTCTATAACACTGAAAATTTGACTCATATTAAATCGATTCATCCTTAAAGGTCCAATCCTAAAAGGATTAGGTTCATTCTAAACGGACCTTTCTCATATATAGCACTGGAAACTGGTTCGTTCTACACTGTCCTCACTTTCATATGTAGAGTTGTAAAGATACATTTATGATTCATTTCATCCTAAATAGTTCTCTCATATATAGCATTGGGTACATCATTCTAGTGAATTGGTTCATTTGGACAAATTCATGTTAATAAACAGATTCATAAAACAATTTGAGTCTGTGCATAGCATCTTTTTTTTAGCTAGATATTTTGGTAAATGCTGCTGTTCTTCACATTTTTTTTCAATTGTCTTACAGTATATAATATAGGGAGTACTATATTTTTTGGTTTAAAAGTCTTCGTTGTTTTTTGCCGGAGAAGTATTGCATAATTGGACATTCATATACAGTATTTAAAAAGATATTGCTTTCTTACGTAGGTGATGTGATGTTCCCAATGTGTTTAGCTGTTTTTGTTAGTAGCTTGTAGTATTGCTAACAATTTTCAAAAGATCATTCAGAACTAACTAAACTAAAGGGAGATCCATGGAGGACCTTTAAGTTCAGAGCAAATGTCCCAACCACCTAAGTTCCCAACCAAATGGACCTTACAAACAAACCCGTAAATGTGCTGTTTGCTGCCTTTCTTTGACCCAAATGTTAATTTTGCATGCACAAAACATGCATACGGTTATGTCTATGGGTTGATGAGGGGAAACACGTTATATCATACGCCGTTTAACACCATGCTTCGTTTGTGATAGCAACGACACATGGCAGAGAGAGGCAAGGACGTCTTGCATCCCACTCCAACAATGTGAGGAAAAATAAAAGTCAGGGAAGCTTGAGTTAGTCATTTCTCACTAACTGGCAGAACCCTGTGCTGTATCACATCGCAGTGCAGCTCCCGCACTGCACTACCGCCACACTGCCATGGCTAATTAGACCCTCGACCCCAGATGCCCAGAGCTGCACATTAACCTGCCTATGCGCTCTGTCACAGCCTTCCAACACGCCTCATATACAGTGAAAAAATCACTCCGACTGTAATGATATTTATTCTTGACGGCCTTTTTTCTTTTTTCCATTCCTAAGCTTTCTCGTTTTCTGTTTTTGGTGCGTTTAGACGGCAGGGGGATTATATGGCATTGCACAGTGAAAACAAATAAATGCGCAGAGACGAGCTGCCCTGCGAGCGGCTTGTAAAAACAGCGTTATTTAGAGAACGAGGGAAGGTAGGAAAGGAGAGCTAATAAAGGAAGCCTATCCACTTTCACTTTAATGACTGGCTTTTTTTTTTCTTTTTGAAAAAAGAGCAGTGTAAAATGCATGGGAGAAAATCACCTCTCCATGTTTTGGAAACATGAGAGTGTGTTTCAGTTAAGTTTACCAGCGAGAATCATGTGTACACTGATATATATGTTAAAACATATGTTTCAACAATTCAACGCTGATAAAATGTGTAAAATAACATAACATTGTAAATGAGTGCTTGTACAGTACCTGTATACCTGCACATTTACCAAACAATCTGTATTCTTCTTTCCTCTTCCTGTGTCCTCTCAGCTGAAAGGTAGGATACTGTCTTTCCTCTTGAACTTTGACTATTTATAAACTCTCAAAATAAACCGTTATTGCGCTTGTGTTTGTCCATTTACACTAGATTTGAAAGTGTAAATATTAAGGCTGATTACAGAAAAAAGGTATTTTCAGTGGGTTTCAAAGCCCACTTGTAAAATTGCTTAATATTTTTTTTTCCTGATTTAATGCAATACTTTTAAATAAAGGAAGAACAATATTTTTTAACCTTGAAATAGCTCAGAATATTAAATATTTTTTATTCCTTTTACATAATAATATTTCTTTGTTTTCAGGGTTTTTTTTTAATGTATTTCCAGGTTTTAAATGTGGACATTGAATCACACCTATTTGTTTTATATTTAGAAATTTAATGCAGAATTTGTGACTTTATAATATAGACTTTCAATTTTCAAATACTTAACATTTATTTTGGGAGTTCAAAATAGTTGCTTGTCTTAAATTGTCATGTATTTTTAGTTTTCATGTCTGCTCATAAATGTTCTGCGCTGTATTTAATGTCTCTTATAAACTATTATTGTAGCTACTCAATTATGAATGCTGACATAATGTAATGATTAATGTCTTTGTGTCCACAGCAGTGTGTTTCCATGTCCTCTTTGTGGCTGAACTGCGTATAATTATGATTCTCAGACTCATTGTGCATTTCCTGTTTCAGAAACCATATGCGTGTCAGATCCCAGGCTGCACTAAACGCTACACAGACCCCAGTTCCCTCCGCAAGCATGTGAAGATCCACTCTGCCAAAGAGCAGCAGGTGCGCAGGAAGGTAAGGATAAAAACCATCTCAATTTTTTTCTTTACAGATCATCTCATCGGCACATCAGAGTACAATTAGCTCTTTGGCTCTTGCCATCGGCCTTGAGAAACATTTCTAGTAGAGATTTTTCATGGTCAATTGTGTCTTTTTAACATTTTGGTGCAGTTGGTTCTACTTAGGATTGTCTTTTGAAAATGATTTCCCCAACAATAGATAAACTCTGACCACATTTCAGCATCTACATGGTGAAGAGTGCATTCCTCATTAAAGTGGGTAATTATATGCAGAATGGCCTCATTGTTGCACTGGTCTAAACGACAGCTGACTGATGCGTTCTTCTTGCTTGCTGTTGTAAGCGGAAACACATGTGAGCGTGTACCATTGTTAATAAGCTGTGCAGCACTATACCCCAGTGGCCAGATGTTGTGGGCTGATGTCAAACAAACACTCCCACTCCATCTATCGCGAGCGACGCCTATTATAGCAAGCTGCGGCAAAGTACCGAAGCTCCATTACATTTGACGAATGGCTGGGAGTTTTGCACTAAGATCTCAACTGGAAAATGTGTGGTTTGTCCTCTTTTTTAATATTCGAGAACTGCAGCCCATTTGCGTGTAATTAAAATGTGTTTGTTTTATTTCTAATTTGCAAGTTTGTGAGCTTTTATTTAGAAAATCTTAATTGCAATGGAATTAAAACGACATAACACTTTCAAGTTGCATGTCACGGCTCATTTCTGGCTCTTGTTTATTGCGATGTATCGTCTCCAGATTCAGTCCACTCATCACGAATTCATCTGACCGTAGATAATTTTCCAGTTAAACATAATTCCATGCTACAATCCGAGCTTTCAAAGTCAGTCTAATAGTCCTAAACACATATGGCTCCCCAAACTCTAAACAAATGTCGCATATAACGCATGATTACTCCCAGAACTTTGATTTTGTTGCCTTATGAAGAGAAAAATCAGTTTTGCATGCTAGTCTCACCAGCAAAAAAGAGCTCTCCACCTCTCTGCAGCCGGTAACGTAGCGTCCTGACCTGCACTCTGGATGATGGATGTGAATGTGGGGTATGTCCTTCCCCTCATGTTTCCAATCAAAGCTTCCTGTTTGCGGTAAAAAATTGTGTCTCTAAGCTTTTCATATACTACGCTGGCCGATGGGGAATGTCACTACAGAGTGATGTTTGTTTGTTTTTTTAATTGAAGACTTTTGTTTCACACAGGTTTTTTGTGTGATTTCCTCCTTTCAACATGGAGAACATCATGCTTTGATATTTGTATTGCTAATCTTGCACTTTTTTATCTTTTTGATTGACAGCTAAGGGCCTGCCCCCATTTAGAATCAGATGCTCTGAGTGAATGTCTGTCAATCCAGCATCTGCATGGCCCCTCCCCTTCCCAGCATTCCCACTGCCCTGCCTCCTCTCAGCACTCTCTGAATGGGAAAGAAGGCCGTTCCCCAGCACTCGGGCAGGAAATATACACAGGTACGGCTTACTTTATCCTCTATAACAGTGGTTATCAACCAGGTGGACGAGGCCCACTAGAGGGCCTCAACAAACTTCTAAGGGAGCCTCAAGATGATTTAAAGGGGTCATGAACTGGCTTTTTTAATTTTTTTATGCGGTTGTCTGAGATCAACTTATGGCGTTCGCGTGGTTTTTACATTCAAAAACATCATAATGAATAAGTAATAGGCTATTTTCTACCCTGGTTTTGAGCCTCTCTCATGGAACGCTTGGTTTTTATGGGAGTGCCGCATTGAAGACTTGGAAGTAAACGCCCACTGCTATGATTGGATAAGCTTTGCATATTACAATGAGCTTCGGCTCCCTCGTGAGTACACGTGAGGAATTGTTTTGAAAGCGTGTGGAAAACGGCAACCGGAATGATTCGCCTACAGCAGGGCTTGCAAAATGTCTTTATCAAACAAACACAATGATTTATCGGTGGATATACCCGATCGGTGGATATAACCGCGAACCGTGCATCACTAACACACACGCATGCACGCACAAGCCTCACTGCAGAGTCAGACAAATCAGCATGATCAAAACTTCCGTGATTGTATTTTTCCTTCAGATATCAAGTCAAGAGAGTGAACAACGCACATCAAGAAAGGAATGTTATTTCACTATTTAAGATAGCCCGTCGCCAGGCCGGTGATATGTTTTGGTAGCCCGTCTGGAAAACACATAGCCCCGGGACGTTGGGCTTTGCGAGCCCTGGCCCATAACGTTACATGTCCGAGTCTGATCACGAATCGCAGCACAATGAACCAACAACACCTCAAATAAAGGATTCTCCAGCCTGTGACAGCGTGCTAAGTTATGTTCAGTTAGACACATACACATAATCAATAGATATCAAACGATCTGTAACAATGCAATACTATCACATATAAAAAACATTTTTTACTCACATAAGTGTGTTGCTTCATTCATTCATGTAATCTTATCCTGTCTGCAAATCCAGTCTCTTGTTTACAAACGAATCCGTGGTGAAATGAAGGAACAAACGCGCAATGTCTTCCCCACATGAGCTGGATATTCATTAAAAATAAAGTTCATCCATGCATTCACAATATGGGAATCCGAATGAAGCGTATGTAACATGTTTATTGCTTGGAAGTTCGATCCGGTTTAGCTCCACATAGGCCTGTGTTATTTATCTATAACATGCCATGCACAAATCGGTGGGCGGGGCTACAGAATCAGGTGTTCTTCTTCTTCGGTTAAAGTGGTGTTTCGCCACACTCTGACGTCACAGCTTGGCAAATTCTGAGATCGAGCATTTGCTGGGCCTGGTGTCAATAAAAGCTTTTCTTTGACTAACAAGGAAGTTTTCAGCTCCAAAACTTACAGGATATTCTTATATCACGATTAACTTTTATATATCAAAGGCTGAATGAAAAGTTGATTTCTCAATTCATGACCCCTTTAAAATGATTTAAATGAAGACAAAATAAGCTAAAACAACTAAAAATCAAGATATTTCTTAGTATTTGGTTATTTACAAATATTCAGTACATCTTTCTAGTTATGCCAAGCTCTAAAATATTTGGTAACACTTCATAAAAATGGTCCATCATTAATACGTAGCTATGCAGGAAGTAATGCAAGACAAATGAGTAGTATATTACATCAACACTTCAGCTACTCTTAACTAGTATGGAAACAATCTTAACTAATCAGTAAAATAAATAGCAAATTTAGGACTGTTCCTTATTAGGTAATCATTAATTACTGAATAAGATTAGCCTTATTAAGAACTATTAATTTGATTATTATATAGATTATAAGGAATTACCAATTGATTACTAATGAGACGTAATCAATTGTCAATGGTTGTTCTTGAAGATGGTCTTTTATACTCTGGACATTGTCATAAAATGCATCATAATTACTCAGAGATGTTGAGATCCATTGCTCTATATGCACACTTTCTTTTGATATCGATGTGAAGTGGGTGTGGCACAAAGAAGAAATCGGGTGGAACACATGGATATATAGTTAGGCTCTGTTTGTATGACCACAATGATAGCTCATGTCAAGTGGTTTGTTACTATTCCAAGTGATCAATTTTTGCCTCATGAGGTCTCTGGTTGCTTATAGGCCAAAGTCAAAAGAGCAGTCTGTTACAAACCACCCAGAACACCCTAGCAAGCATCTAGCAATGCCCAGGTAATTACCCAGAACACCCCAGCAACCGCATAGCACACCCTGTTGTTGTGATAGTGAGTTTTAGACAGTCACCACTCATATTTTCTTGAGAATCTAGTTCTAGTTCCAAATATGTTTAAATAATCCTAATAATAATATTTTTAAAGTACTCTGAAATGTTTTTAAATAATTATATAAATGATTTTAAAGATTATGTTGATTGTAATTTTATACTTTATCTTGGGAGATTAACTGCTGCTTTCCAAACCTTGAGAGAAATGATTGTATATCTTGGTCTATAGCATCCATTACTGCTTGTTTTTGTAGGAGCATATGTGCTGTCTAATTTATGTATCCTGGGATGTTTTGTAGAGATGGGTAGAGGACTGTTCCCTCCACCCTAGAATGTCCCAAAACCCAGATGTGTTTAAGTGTACGTTCACTTGCAGAACCATTTATGTGATCCAAAACCAATAAGCTACGATTTAACAGCTCAAATGGACATGACAGAATAAAGGGGATTGTAATGTTATGAAGACCATATGCTATGATAATATTGCAAACAGCTGCAATGCACAATCGACGTTAGATGTGAATTTTCCCATGCTACTTCCAATGTTATGCAATTCACGCTAAATAGGAGCTTGAGGACACTTACCTTAAAATACCCGGCTATAACTCATGACTCTTTGATTTAGAGAGGGAGGTCAGAGGTGAAGGTTTTGCATGTTTTGTTTTGTGTTTGTTTTGCATTAGTTAAACCACAGTAGTTATAGTCCTCCCTGTAAGTAATTTTTCTTGTTCTCTGGCTTGTTCTTGTCAAAATGCTGAACTTACTGTGGTGCAATAGTTAGCAGAGGAGATTTCATAAAAAGGCAATACCTGGAATACTAAAGGGAAAGTTTACCCAAAAATTTAAAATCTGTTATCATTTACAAACCTTTTTTTCTTTCATGGAAGTCTGTTGCTCTCTTTTGTCAATGCAGTTACAATGAATGGGGACTGAAGCTTTCAATTTCAAAAACATAATTTTTTTAGTATTTTTGATATATAATCACACATTGTACGTACCTACAAACAAGCACATCATACTTGGAGCTTTTTTTTTTTTACATTTTTTTTATAGAAAAATCGCAATTCGTTTTTTTTATTCCCAAATAACAAATTATTCGAACTTCATTCGAATGCTGTCACTGGCACAAGGGGCTACATTTATTAATGAAAACAGACACTCGTTTATCGTTTCATACGGGTGTAGCCTACAGAAATACAGTCAAAACTTTATGGGCATGAATGGGGCATTTACAGTATTTAATAATAATAATATTAACATAATATTTTAAAATAAAATGTTATGTTCTTACACATTCTTTGAATATTTATTGATAATAACAAACTTCATTTGAATGCTGTCTATAGGCAACATTGCATGCAATATAATATAGTTTAACATAATAGTAAACCTATAGGTTAATATACAGTCATGGCCAGAATTATTGGCACCCCTGGTAAATATGATCAAAGATGGCAGTAAAAATAAATCTGCATTGTTTATCCTTTTGATCTTTTATTCAAAAAATTAGCAAAATTCTAACCATTCTATGGTCAGATGAAACTAAAAAAAAGAGGTTTCTGGCAGCAAACCCCACCAGATGGGTTTGGTGCAAACAGGGATAAAAAGTACCCCATGCCCACAGTTAAATATACTGCTGTATCTGTGAAATTTTTGGCCTATTTATTTTGCTGGAGGTCCTGGACATCTTGTTCAGATACATGGCATCATGGATTCTAGTAAATACCAGCAGATAAAAAATATAAACCTGACGGCCATCTTATAATGGGCCGTGGTTGGATCTTCCATCAGGACAACGATCCAAAACAAACATCAAAATCAACACACAAATGTGTCACTGAGCACAAAATGAAGCTTCTGCCATGGCCGTCCCAGTCCTCTGACCTGAACCCTATAGAAAATGAGTGGGCTGAACTGAAGAGAAGAAGCACCAACATGGAGCTGGGAATCTGAAGGATCTGGAGAGATTCTGTATGGAGGAATGGTCTCTGATCTCTTGTCAGGTGTTCTCCAAACTCATCAGGCATTATAGAAGACTCAGAGCTGTTATCTTGGCAAAAGGAGGTTGCAAAAAGTATTTAATAAAAGGATGCCATTAATTATGGCCAACGTGTTTTCGATAAAAACATTTATTTCATAATGCGATTTACCCCCCACTTTCAATTATTTTACTTCAATGAAAGGTTAATCCAAGGTTTCTATGGTCATGCAGATTTGGTTCAAACTCGGTTCAAACTTTGGTTCAAACTCGCTCCCTCAACGTTGGATCTTGAGGCCACGACATTACATTGTATGGCCACAACATAGGGATGTCGTTACCTCAACAAAATTATCTTATGACCACGGCATATTATCACAGTCCAACAAGTTAATATGTTGTAGCCACGACAAAACTTCTCATCCCGGTCATCGTACATGAGAGTAAATGGTGACAAAAAACAAGAGCAGTGATTCAGGCAAGAGAAATCTAGTACAGACCCTAAATTTCTGTGTGAGAGTAATTTGAAGGACAATTGCAGAACTCCCCATCACTAAAGCATCCTTGTACAAAACACACTTTGCACTGCAACATCTTAAATCACCCCCAACGTGTGCCAGGGGAAAATAGACGTCCTGGCTTACACCGTCTCTCATTCGCTCAGTTCAAAGGGGATAAGTTGTTACTTCAATGTGCAAATGTCTTTAGCCTGAAGGACCTGTTATGTTACTGTGGCTGTTTGTTCTTGTTTAGAGGAGAAGTTGTGGTTGGGTCTGGCCAAGATGCCTGCATTTAATGTTCCTGATGTTTCTGCCTCTCCCTATGCTTTGTTCCGGGGCCAGTAGAAAAAGAAAAGAAAAGCGGAGAGCGGGTACCACTGTAATTTTGTAATTTGCACGTATAAAGTGCGCTCTAGTCCTGTGTTGTGCCTTTGTGTAGGTTTGCATCTGGCTGTTCCATACAATTTTGTGCATTCTCTGTGGCTGCTTGAGAATATACTAATCATGTCTTAATTATATATTGTGATAGATTCTTAAAGGCTAACATTACACATTTTTGGAATTCTAGTTTTTTTTTTTGTTCTTAATTCTTAATTTATATATATATATATATATATATATATAGCCATTAGAGTCTGATTCTGCCTCCTGGTGGACTCCCCCTCCCATCTCTCCAGCAGATAACAACTAAAGCAATCATGGCCATTACTTGTTGAATGCTTCCCAGTCTGGTAGCAGATGTTAGGGCTAAAGGGGAAAACATTTAAGGACTTTGATTGATGATTTCAGGTAATGAATCAAGTTTGTAACCAGTTCAGAAAACTGTCAGATAGGCCCTGCTTCCACTGTAAAGCAGTTGGAGAGGAACACAAAGAGAAGGGTTGCTGGGACGAGCCGCTGAGGACTGTCAATGCACAGCCGTCCCCCCAGAGGGCTTCTGGGAAAACAATTACTGGGCACATTAAGAGGAACACATTAACAGCCGGAGCAACCAGGAAAAGTGTCCGTCTGTCAGTCTCTCAGGCTGCACAAGAAGCCCGGGGACGGAAGAAGCCCCTTTACAGAACGAGCAACTATGATTTTCATCTGGCCTGGTTTGCATACAGTAGTATAATCTATGGTGGGATGACATTTGGACCAGTTGGATAACTGATCTCGGTCTGTTATTTCCATTATAAACTGTGGATGGAGTTGATGTATCTTCTGTTTTTTTGCTTCAAGGTTATGTGTCCTTGGCTAAAGATTCAGCCCACCTGTTCCATTCATTTCAGTGCAAGTAGCTTACAGTAGATCTGTCTCTACTCATTTCTGCCATTCCATTAATTTATCCGATCTGTCAAAGATATGTTAAAAATGGCAACAGTCAATCAAATCCATTCCGCACGGCAACATAAATCATGTACAGTAAATTGCTAACAGCACAGAACATTTAATTTCATCCAAAGGGCCTTGGTGAGTTTGTGTTGTCATAACAAGCGCTTGTTGCCATTAAGGGCTGTTTTGTGGAGATTTAATTTGGTCAATGTGCCGTTCTTGAGGGCTCCTTGAGGTTTATCAGGCATGTTTTGCGCATTAGATTTGTTTGTCTTCCAGGCCTGTACTCCGGCTCCAGCACGACACACAATGGAGCCCCACTTGAGTTGCTCTCTTCTGGACCTGACCTGCCCCCCAGGCAGCCCCGCCTGGACCGCGACATTGGCAGCCCCCACCATCTCTCCCCGCTGTCTGGTCTCGAGAACACCCGGGAAGGGTGAGTACCTATCCCACCGAGCATCACGTTTACTCCCAATTGCTCTAACATTCACGTAGGTTGGATGAGATCAATTAAGATGATGTCAGAACGGATAAAGGTTGTCATCACAGTCACAGATATCACTGTAGTCATAGTTACACAAAGTGGCTCTGTTCCAGTTAGTAATCAGTGACTGACAAAAAGGCTGTTTTGACCAAATTCCAAGTCAGCATTGCATGGTTCCGTTGAGGAAAGGCAATCCCACAATGCACTACAATATGCTCTGTGAGCAATCCACCCAAGATGTCTGACAAGTGAGAAAATAATGTTGATACTTATATCTAATTAAAAATGACTATATAAAGATTCACTCAGTAATCACTTGTTTCATTCCTGAATGAATCAGTTGAGGGAATTATTCATTGACTTACTCAGAAAGACAGTTACTTGTTTCTTTTCTGGAATTATTCATTGGCTGAATTTAGAATAATATAGCATACTCCTCTTACTGTCTTTGCCATAAAAAGATAGTACAGATACTGAATAGTATGCTGAATCCAGCCTGTTTTTGGTTGAGTGCATGATTCATTGATTCACTCTTAAAGATACGTGAATCATTGGTTTTAAACAAATCATTGAGTAAATGAATAGTTGACTCACTCATAAAGATTGTTTCTTGTTTAATTCCTGAAGGAATCAGTGATTTGAATGAATCATTTGAGTTGAATCATTGAATCACTCAAAAAGACAGGGTCACTTGTTTCTTTCTTGAATGAATCAGTGGCCGAATTCAGAATAGCATACTAGTTTGCTATTACTATTCTTTCCATCTAAAGATAAAGCACAAAATAATAGTTAGTAGTATGCTAGTATGTTATTGCGAATTCAGCCACTGTTTTTGATTCATTCCTGAATGAATCAGTGTTTTTGAATGAGTCATTGAGTAGGTGATTAATTGACACTCACTTGTGTTGTTCCGGAATAAATCATGCTGTGTCCCAATTCACCTATTTATACTACGCCCTAAAAGTATGTACTCTTTTCCTGAATAAAAAGTAAGTATTGCGCTAGCAATGCCAAGGTTGTGGGTTCGATACCCAGGCAAAACAAAAACGTATACTTTGATTCAGTTTTCTGGCTGAAAAAAAAAAAAGATTGACAGTGTTTTTGAACATCTGTTTAGTTGATTCATTAACTTACTCAAAGACAGTCATTTGTCGCCACCTACTGGTGTAAAAATGTAACCTGCAGAAAGAGTCTCTGAAAAATCTTCACCAGTAGAGTGGTGCAGATATGACGTCACTTTTTAGGCCAACCGGCAGTTAGCATCACACTGGTTCGCTCGACAAAAACCCAATCGGATTTTTCAATAGGCTTTTGGATTATCGCAAAAAACAAGCTCTGTGATCAACAAAAGTTTATGATACTTACGTGTTTTGTCCATCAAGATAATTATCACAGATGAACACAACTTTTATGAATTTTGAAGCCTAAATGCAGTCGCCAGAAGTAAAAAGCTAGAGGTAGGCTATAAACAAACTACACCACGGTCCCACGGCTTCAACGTCACCACTAAGCTTCCGACAACTCTTTCAGTTTTTACAGAAAGTTTGAGTTAGAATAGTTTATAAGAGCACAATTATAAGCATAACAAGGCTGTAAAAGCGCTAAAATGCTAACTCGTTTCCGCCTACAAATTTCCGCCATACCTGACTGTCTGTCTGGAATAGACTAAAAATCACCTACCTTGATATCATCTTATTGCTTTGGAATAGCTAGTCATGTCCGGGATCTTGTTAATATTGCAATGCAGTGAGGTTTTTCTCATAACAGGAGATTTTCTTTGGTAATCTGTGCCGTCTAATGTGTTTTTCACTGTGTGTAAGAACCATATTGATTTAGGGGCCTGGATTTATTTACTATCCAAAGCACCACCGGCAGATTTTTCCCTTGTCCATACGGAGCGTTTGTTTTCATTGTAACACTCTCCCAAAGCACACACCCTACGACACATTTAATGCTCGTCCCTTGCTCTGACTTCAGTGTGTATTTATCCAGCAAATCTAAGTTGAACCAATGTCACCGTAACACAACATAAACCAGTTTGGAGGTGTCAGTGTTGTGTAATTAAAGCAGGACCAAAAAAGTTTCCAAAAAAGATTTTCGTACACACCTCTGTTCCTTTCTGTCCTCAAGCTGTGTTTAGTGTTCTGGAACTCTCAAAGAAGGAATACAATGAAGTCCTAATATGTCCCTAACAGGACTGAGGCATGTTTCCCATTAAAAAACCCTGATTTCCCCCTGGACCAGCAAAGTAGAGCTGAAAATCCAATGTGTCATCAAGACGCACTATGTGTATAGTGACAAACAGAGATGCTGGAAATGAGAAAGAGTAAAGGAGAGAAAATACATCTGTTTTTTTTAAGCACCAGATTTAAATGAGATTTTTCTGTTCTTTATCATAGTTAAATGAAAGCAAAAGTGCAGTGTTAAGTAAATTAACTAATTTCACCCACATCTGAGAATAGAAACTTATTCAAGAGCTTGTAAACAACATGACTCTATTGAAAGAACAATAAGCTGTACAACTCATTCTCCTTTTTCTCTTCCTGTTTGCTCAACTGGAAGAGCATTGCGCTAACAACACCAAGGTTGTGGGTTCGATACCCAGGCAAAACAAAAGCATGTATACTTTGATTACATTTTCTGGCAAAAAAAAAAAGAGATTCACACACTTTAACAGTGCATTCAAAGTGATGTTTTTGTTAGCATAAGCCCATTGGATACATCAATTTCTAGCAAAAATACTCAAGCTGCACCCATGAAATGTGCCCAGGCAGCAATGAGTTGTCATGTTCTTTAAAATCCCTCTGGAAGGTGATCTGTTTTTCCAGGTCGCAGAAAGAACGCAAAAAAAGCTCAAGAAAATTAGCGAGCCGTTTTAAAGCTCCACAAACAATTACTGCTACTTGGAGAGGAATGAGAGCTGAACGAAAGCGGCTCAGGGGATACTCATGTAACACTATACTCTATTGCATTGAAGATCACGATGACATATTCAAGGCTCTGCCTTTCACTGGTGCTGAAGGCCGAAGTCTGCAAATGTAAGATAATACACAAAGCATGAGATGAAGGTGGACATGAACTTTTTTTGAAAGTAATATGTGGAACTTAAAACGTAATAGTATTTTATCCACCTAGTAAGTCAAGTGTCAGCTGTAATATTAGAGCTTCCTCGTACAGTCGCGTTGACAACGTAGCATTAAGAAAATGGCCGTCGTCTTGTTTGCGGAAGTCATTAGAGTTGGGGTTCCTGATCAAAAATGTGTACTCACATATAGCACGCTTTATGCCGTCCATCTAACGCAACAGCTCTGCCAGGACCTACAACTAACCAGGTATGAAACGTCTACTTACATTTGAAGATGGAGCATTTTGATTTACATGTTTAAAGCCTAGAGTATACACTCGGCTGCCAAAGTCAACAGCAGCTGCCGCTCTTGTTTTTCCCAAATGGTTTAGCAGGACGTTAAACATTTTGACAAAATTATCTAACTTGCTTGACTCCACTGCTGCAGCCTCTGACCTCATTGCTAAATGTGTTTACCCTGGCTGAAATGGCCCATTTAGACTCCTTTTACTTCGCAAATACTAGTGTCATTTTCTGAAGCTAATATTAAAAAATATGCCAGTGAAAATACATCTAGCGGTCTCCGTTGTGTAGAGTTTGAGATGGAGGGAGGCAGAAGTGTTCGTAGCTGTGGAACGTGCTCACCAGCCTGGAGGGCCGAGGGGCTTAATGGGTGGCATCGGCACCTCAACGGCTTCATTTACATGTTTTGTAGGTGACAGTTTTACAGTAAAAGTACAAATAGCTGACACTGGAGTTCCTTAATGGTAATGAGAAACAGGTTTGTATTAATGAGAGGATATAAAAATATAAAAGAATATTTCTTATATACGCTACCGTTCAAAACTTTGGGGTTGGTAAGATTTTTAATGCTGACCAAAGCTCCATTTATGTCTGTCAAAAATACAGTACAAACAGTAATACTGTGAAATAGCATTACGATTTAAAAGAATTGTTTTCTATTTTAATATATTTTAAAATGGAATTTATTCCTCTGATGGCAAAGCTGAATTTTCAGCATCATTACTCCAGTCTTCAGTGTAAGTTTCAATGTTTAGTACTGGTCTTTTTTTGGGGGAATCTTGATACACTACCATTCAAAAGTTTGAAGTAAATATATAAAAAAGGAAGAAATTTTATTCAGCAAGGACGCATTAAATTGATCAAATTGACAGTAAAGGCATTTACACCGATCAGGCATAACATTATGACTAATAAACTATAATATTGATAAACTATAATATTGTGTTGGTCCCCCTTTTGCTGCCAAAACAGCCCTGACCTGTCGAGGCATGGACTCCACTAGACCCCTGAAGGTGTGCTGTGGTATCTGGCATTAAGATGTTAGCAGCAGATCCTTTAAGGCCACATCCACTCGAAGCCAGAGCTTTCCCTATCCAATCTTTTTTTTTTCCTCGTTCTAAAGAAAATTCCATAAACACGGCGTCGTCTCAAGAAATATCTGCGTACACACGAAACCACTGAAACGGACTCAAAACGATGTAGTATACATGCCAGACCAGTATGTGGCGCTATAATTCTACCACAGAGATACACTAAAAACAGAGCATGCGCATGCAGTGTCTGACTTGGGTCGAGACATGGGGTGATGACATCATCGTTTCACAAAATATAAGGATTGGCTGTACACACGAAACGCAAGGGTGTCATTTTCAGATTTATCCACTCTGGGACCCGGTTTAAAATAGTAGTTTCAGGCTCCCAAAACGCCAGATCCATCTGGATGAAACGCCGATACGATACAAAATGTTTACGTATACAGAACGCGTGTGTACGGTGCCTAAGTCCTGTAAGTTGTGAGGTGGGGCCACCATGGATCTGACTTGTTTGTTCAGCACATCCCACAGATGCTCGATTGGATTGAGATCTGGGGAATTTGGTAGCCAAGTCAACACCTCAAACTCGTTGTTGTGCTCCTCAAACCATTCCTGAACCATTTTTGCTTTGTGGCTTGCCTTCTTCCCAAAGTGCATCCTGGTGCCATGTTTCCCCGAGGTAAGCAATGCACATGCATCGGCTATCCACGTGATGTAAAAGAAAACGTGATTCATCAGACCAGGCCACCTTCTTCCATTGCTCCGTGGTCCAGTTCTGATGCTCACATGCCCACTGTTGGCACTTTCGGCGGTGGACGGGTCAGCATGGGCACCCTGACTGGTCTGCGGCTATGCAGCCCCAAACGCAACAAACTGTGATGCACTGTGTATTCTGACACCTATCTATCAGAACCAGCATTAACTTCTTGAGCAATTTGAGCTACAGTAGCTCGTCTGTTTGATCGGACCACACGGTCCAGCCTTCGCTCCCCACATGCATCAATAAGCCTTGGCCACCCATGACCCTGTCGCCGGTTCACCACTGTTTCTTTCTTGGAACACTTGTGATAGATACTGACCACTGCAGACCGGGAACACCCCACAAGAGCTGCAGTTTTGGAGATGCTCTAACCCAGTCATCTAGCCATCACAATTTAGACCTTGTCAAACTCGATCAAATCCTTAAGCTAGCCCATTTTTCCTGCTTCTAACACATCAACTTTGAGGACAAAATGTTCACTTGCTGCCTAATATATCCCACCCACTAACAGGTTCTGTGATGAAGAGATAATCAGTGTTATTTACTTCCCCTGTCAGTGGTCATAACGTTATGCCTGATCTGTGTATATGACAATATAATAAATAAACAATAATAAATAATATATTTTTCTATTTCAAATAAATTGTTTTGAACTTTATATTCAAAGAATCCTGAAAAAAAAAAAGAATTCAGGATTCCACAAAAACATCAAGCAGCAAAAACGTATTCAACATAAGATCCATTACTAATAAGTGAGCACCAATAATAATTGAGCACCAAATCATCATATTAAGGCATCTTTACACAGCAAACGCGGCACAGAAACCAAATCTGAAGCGACATAAAATCACAAAAATGTGCATTTACACAGACTGTTTAATGCTTCTCTGAAGCGGCATAAATGTATTTACACAGTAATTAAAATCACTGTAAACAATGCTTTGAACATTACTATTTTAAAACTACAGTTTTAACAAAGTGTTATAAATTAATTTAAAAAAAATAATGAAATAATAAACAATGAAATACAACTCGTAATAAATAAACATACGGATTTTTTTATTTCCTCTGCCTGCTATATATATCGCGCTTTGATGATTGTCATAATTATGTGGGACTGATAGGCTATTGTAGGCTACGGTAGCCTATAGTTGTTTATGTTTCTTAATAAAATTGTGCCAGCTGGAACAAATGCTATAATGAAATTATGAATTATTACGTGTAGATCACCGCAGGATTCAAAGTGGTCGAACGTTTTTTCAAAGAGCCAGAAAGTCACTTTGCAGCTGGCACAACAAATTAACAATGATACTAACGTTAGCGTTTCAGGTAGGACAGTAGATAAATCAGAAAATATCGTTCTCAAAGAGATTATTTTTGGAATATAACAATGCACAATCACAGTAGTGACGCCGACAGGGTTAAGCATTTACCGTATCTGAGGGAAATGTTGCAGCGCGATCTGCCAGTCTAGTCTTCAATTGAAGATTACAAACGGCGAACGCCAAGTGATTACACACGACGACTGTTATTTTGGTGGTTTGCTTGACAATGTGAGTACAGGACTCTTTTACTTTAATGGTAGACATTTTTTTAATTTGCCTAAAACATATGGAGCTAATCCTGTTTTGTCTCCCGCTTGTTGATTCTCGCGCCGCCTGAGTTTACGCTGGCAGGCGGTTGTCATGACAATGACGTAGTTTAGGGCGGCACAAGTTCGCGTTCATTTACACTGAATCAAAACCATTTCAGCGTCACCTTTGATACTAGGGGCTGAGGTGGGTCAGACCCGGCGTATTTTTAAATCTGCTTTTATGCAGCATTGCGTCTTTACACAGAATTTTGAGCAGACACAGAGCAGCTTTAGAGCAGCCTTAACTCGACTGTGTAAAGATGCCTTTAGAATGACTTTGACATCAAATGAATAAATTACATATTAACATTTTTAAAACCGTATTTTTAACTGTATTTTTGAGCAAATAAATATGAATCAGTAGTAGGCTATATTGTGTTTAGTCTCATAAGTTTCATACAATATAGTCATAAAAAATCGAATTCCTTGAAGTTGAGTAGTTTTCAATATCACCATCTGATCTAAACAGTAGCAACACAGACACACTGTATCTTAAGCTAATTTCCTTGCCTGACTGCATGTTGAGCTTTTGAGTGTTTAGATACAAGCTAGAGGCTCGGATCAGTAAGGGCCTGATCTCTCATGAGTGGCTTTAGTTTGCTAACCAGAACCAGAAAAGTTCCCACCGACCTGTGCCAAGCCAGCGGCCAGTTCGTTCTTCAATCAGAAGAGCTTACCGTGAGGCAACAGGGATATCCATGCTCGCTCATACACACCGTCTCCCAGCGGAGCACAACCTGACAGGTGAGACAAGACAAACTGGGAACAGAGCACTCATCTTCATGAATCTTCATTCAAAAAGGATGTGGGGGAAAAACTCCCATCTTGATCTATTTTGTCTCCAGCCGACTCCAGGAGGATTTGTGTCTGTTTGAGTATAAGGATTGCCTCACCTCTGGAAGCAGCACCTCTGTTGCCCGATTTGTAAGGTCTTTGACCCCTCTAACAGGGATTAAACTGGAATGTGACACTACAGGGTTTGCAAAGGAGTCAACGACAGAGCTTTTCATGAAACTTGCAGCCTGCATTTAATAACAGTATTATTCCATCATCCAAAATGTAACTTTTCAGTATGTGTAGGCAGTGTAAACTTAACTTCAAACCCCCAATGTTGCTTTGTTCACATCAATCTGTGATTTTTTTTTTTTTTTTTTTTTTGTGGTTTTTGCTATGTCCCACTTGGACCGCTCTTCTTTGATCCTTTGGTGGTTACCTTCGTAGCCGGACGTAAAGTAACTGTGTTCTTTAACATGGAGCACGTCCAGTGAATCATATTCAGAAGAGTCACGTTCACTCAATCGTGTCTGCTATGCTGAGTAAAGACTTACTCATGTCAATTGAGTGAACCTCTGGGATACTCACAGAACTTCCCATGGAGTCACATTCACTGAATCACAGTCAGCATTAAACACTTTGCCTTTATTACTCAATCTTCTACTTTGAAGCAATACCATTTGTAAACACTTTGTTCACAAGCAAACTATTAAGGGTTTGGTCATTATGCTTTGAAGTCCCTGTGAAGTCGACTCATTGCTTTTTTCTACATAGTGGACCAAAGTTTCCTATATTCTATCACTCTTAACTCAAAAAAAATCTGTGTTAAATACAGTTTTATATTACACAATTCCCCATCTTGCTGGTTCTGTGATCAATAGAAAATGTAAACATCTCATTTTAATTCAAATGTATTTATTTTATTTAATTTTAAACCTCAATTGCATAGAAAGTGGCATGTTTGTGGTGAAAATGATACTTATTTAAATATGCCTATATTATACCACTAAACCACTGCATAAAAACTAATTAAATTTGATTGCAAGTAGTTGGTAATAAAAAAAAATTACAATTTAAAATAACTCTTTTTTTTTTTTTTGTTTTTTGTAAAATGTATTTTTATTTGTTTTTTAAAATGTAATTAATAGGCCTACCTGTAATGGAAAAGCTGAATTTTTAGCATCATTACTCCAGTCTTCAGTGTCACATGATCCTTCAGAAATCATTCTAATAAGCTGATTTTTTTCCCCAAGATTCTTTGATGACTAGAAATGCCAAAAGAACAGCATTTATTTGAAATATATATATATATATATATATATATATATATATATATATATATATATATATATATATATATATAACAGTTTAAAAGTCTTCCAGCATCAATCCTCCACCTCAGCTGGACTTTTCTTTCCTTATTTAGATCCAGGGATGCATTTTGAGGTCGACTTAAGTATCATACTTGAGCAAGCCAAACGCTTTTCTATCACTTTTGAAGATTAGGGGAACATGAACTTTAGGATGATCCATGGGTCAGCGGCCATATAAAGCTCTTATTACGTGAGAGACAGGCGGTATAGTCACAAAACGAGCCTGCAAAGGTAAAAGCAGATGATCAGTGAAGGTAAATACCGAAGGGAGAGCATATATCCTGCATATGAAAGATTCCCCTCATTCCTGGAGCCTTAGCGAGCTACAGCTGGCAGTGATTATTGCATGATTCACTTTAGCTGCACATAGAGGCTGCTTGTAAAAATATGAACAGTATAACTGTTTCCTGAGCTTGTGCTGACAGCAGCTCCTAGGGGAACGCTGCCGCCGTGCTCTCGCAGAAACACATGGCCACACGTCAGATCACAGCCAGCGACTAGATCGGAACAGCTTTCTTGCATACAAACACAAGCTAGCACGCTAACGCTAATTCCTAAACGTAGCTATATTTGCTGCATGCCTTGTGAAATATGTTAGTGCAGACTTTGAGGCTGTGTGAGGAGAGCTCAGTGACTCATGGGGTTACATCCGAGCACAGTTTTAAAAATGTGTGAATTATTAATTTTTTTTTTAATGTTTTTTAATGTTTGTGATGAAACCGAGTCCTTGGAATGTGAATTTGGTTAACAGTGAAAAACGACATAATGGTCTAACAGATGTAACAGCCAAGGAAGTCCTTATCAGATTCTGGGCAAATGAACAATGGGAAGTATCACTCCCACATAAGGCCTGGAGCATAAATAAAAACGAATTATCATGTCATTGGAGTCCAAATTATACATTAGCGCGTTGCTAGGTCTTAAATCTGTGGATGATAGTACAAAAGACAGTTTAAATGCTATTTATTATGTATCTCTTTAAATGTACGTGCTTTAAAGGTACACTCAGTAAACGTCCTTTAAAATTTTTTTTTAGAACCACTTACATGAGATGAAGACTCCCGTCCTATCATTGGCCTAATAAACATATATTTATTCATATAGGTATTTTTAGTGTGGATGGGGCATACTACGGAGCCCCTAAAGGGACGTGGTGGTGGAAAAAAATTAGGATGGGAGGACATTTTTTTTTCCAAATCTTTTGCGATCCCTCGCAAAACTTTTGCGTTCCCCCGAGAATACTGAAAGTCCTGTGACTTTTCTTTTAAAAATAGCCACTATGCTTTAGTTAACATCAAAGCGATTGACATAATTTGCTGCTTGCTAGTCAGTTGCACATGGTATTAAGGGGAAAGGCATTCTCATTATAGAGAGCAATTTATTGGACAAAAATTGGTATAGTGCAGGACTACACCAAAGCTGAATTTTGAGCATCATTACTCCAGTCTTCAGAGTCACATGATCCTTCAGAAATCATTCTAATGTGCTGATTTGGTCTCAAGAAACATTTATTATTACTATCAATATTGAGAACAGTTGTGCTGCTTAACATTTTTGTGGTAACTGTAATAAAAAAATTTCAGATTTTTAAAAAAAATGAATAGAAAGTTCAAAAGAACAGCATTTATTTCAAATTGATTTTTCACAATGTAAATGTCTTTACAGTCACTTTTGATACATTTATTGTGTAATTGGTGAAAAAAAGGTATTATTATATCTTACTGACCCCAGACTTTTGAACAGTAGTGTTTATCTTCTAAAAGTGAATTTTATCAGTGTTTAGGAGTAGACTAGCATATACAGTAGTGTTACGTTCCACGCCTGTCCCGGACTCCATTTCCCAGAATCCTCCCTGCCTCACACCTGAACACACTCCCGCATCATCTTTCCCGCTCTCCCTGGATTCCCTGCACCTGGCGTTCATCGTTTGCACTCCCTTTATGTTGGACTCACTTCCCTGCACTCCTTGTCCGTTCTTGATGATGTTATGTTTCAGCTGGTTTGTGTTGCGTGTTCTGTTCCTGTTTCATCTCCTTCATCTAATTTTGGAAGTCCTATTCAGTCTCTTTTCTGCCGCACCACAAACTGTAACAAGTAGATGTGTTTTAGCTTTATTTATTCCATGAGGTTTTTAATATTTAAGTAACAAAAGTGAACATATTTATAAATACTGATCTCATATATCATTAGCAAGACTGAAAAGGCAGTAAACAGGGTACCCGCGGGGTCTTAAAAAGTCTTAAATTTCAAAATCAAAATTTTAGGCCTTAAAAGGTCTTAAATTCGCTGAAGTATTGAGTTCTAGGTCTTAAATACGTCCACGTAACGCTACCTCTATTGCTCACTGAAATGCTCCCGCAGCGCTTTAGTGTGTGTGTGTGTTTGTTTATTTATTCCGGGGTGTCGTAGTTCTTTCTTTCGCTAGTCCAACTATAGTTCGCTGTATTGCAACTACAAATGAGACCAACATGCATCTTATATTGCAGCCAATCAGCTTTCGTGTTATTGGCGCGAGTCTCTTTCGGATTGTACCACAGACATATAAAACGGATTTTATTCTTCAATCACAGTTCTCCAGTTCTGCGATCGTGAAAAAAAAATCGCATAATGACCAAAATAAAAGTATGATATGCCTGATAGCACTAAAAAAGAGTTAAAAAAAAAAAGCGATGTAAACCACGAACTCAATTCGGTATTGACACACGGACCGATGTCAGACTGGCTGCGGATGTTCTGTGCACGCATTTGCTGGCTGTCAGCGCTCGCGCGAGTATAATGAATGTGTTCTATTTCTAGGCTTATTGCCCTTGAACGATCAAATACACACATTATGCCTATGTCCATATTGGCGGTTATGTCGTGTGTAAAAAAGTTTGGGACGTGTGTCAGTGTTGGACCTGCGCATTACTGTAGTTCTTAAAATGAAAGCAACCTAATATAGCGTAGCCCACAGTGGTTTTCAAACTTTTTAAAGAGCGACCCTCTTTTTTTTTTTTTTTTTTTTTTTAATTGTCGCGACCCATATATAGGCCTACAACCATTAACCATTTACATTCAAACAAGTCAAGCCAAGCATAAGAATACTTATATACAATGGGCCATTTGACTGTATTCTCCATTAAACCACTAGATGGCACAAAAATTCAGCTCAGCACTTTTCCACACAACCGCTTTTGATCCTTAACGCGTTCGCAACATTCTGCACTAATTAATAATAGCTAATAGTTATATATGGGACGCTAATTAACTGGTTAACTGTTAACCAACAAGAATTGTAACCAATTAATCTTTTGCTGCATGCTTAAAAATACACTATATATATATACTATATATAAAAATATATTTTTTATGTTTTTTAGAGAGAGAAAAACAAGTAAGTCACGTATAAGTCGCATTTTATTGCATTCAGAAATAATACCGGTAAATAAAGTGAAATGTTATAATGTAGCCTACTACAAACATTATAAACACTACAAACACAGCTATAGGCTATTTTAGTTCCCCTCACTTCACAACAAATCCTTTAAATTGAACAGTATTCAGAACAGATCAAGAATGAAAAATATATATGTAGGCTAACTATAAACAAGCCAAAACGAAATCATTTCATGAGAAACTGAAAATAACCAGCGTTGGGCTCACGTAGCCTAACTCTCTCATTCCAATCCAAATGTTTCCATATTCGTGATGTATTTGGATGCTAAACCATTATTTATTATAGGCTTTGTACTTCACTCGCGTCCCAATATGGACGGAAAAAATTATCCTCTTCACATGCGCAAAAATGTGCTTGGAAACCCTGGTCACAGCGGAGCGATGCTGACGCGGAATGGCACGAATTGTACTATTGACTATTTAAACTGAGCTGTGTAACTTTTTAGGCCGACTATTTTATTTTGATAATGAACAGACTGCGGTCAAGTTTGCAATGCTGGAATATGTGTGCGCGAGGCGTCGGCGCGATCGAACAGAGGAAACATAAAATACTCCGTCATTTTGGTCATACAGATAATAAGAGTAGGACATCGTTCAAAATTGCAACGTGCTTATTTACATTGTGCTGTTGTAAAATAAAGAAAACAAGACGTGCTTTCTGTCGTCTGGGTTTCCTTTCCATGAACTTGTTCGAGGAGCGCCGCGCCTCACAAAAATGAACCAAACTTAGCAGCACACTGTCGCAGTTTTTTTCTTTCTTTTTGTTAATCTGTTAATTGTATAAGTCAAATATATTTCGCGTATTTTATTATATATATATATATATATATATATATATATATATATATATATATATATATATATATATATAGTGAAATCCTGGTGGGATTGAGCTATGAGGAAGTGCAAGTTTACTAATACTTTGTTCAATTTGAATAAATTAATTTGCTTTGCAAGTAATTTTGTGATTCCGCATTTCCTTTGTACGTTTTTTATTGCGTGATATAGGTCTTAAATTTAACTCATAGTGGTCTTAAAAAGGTCTTAAAAAGTCTTAAATTTTACTTGGTGAAACCTGCAGATACCCTGAGTAAAGTGCATTCATTTTAATTTCCTCTGGTCCTCCCTGTCTTACATTACAGCTGTATATGTCCTCATAATATCTCTCCATAACTGTATCATGATGAGCATCTGTTTGTCATACTTCTGTTTAAACAGGCGATTCTTTGAGTTTGTTTTTGTACTTTGTTCATTTTCTGAAATTCAGAATATGACTCTTTGATGTGTGCACTAAAGGCAGAGGGCCTTGACTTAGGGCGGCAGGAACGACTTCACAGGGCCGTTGGTTGGCACTTTGTGTCTTGCTGAAACTCGGTTTTGCATATTTGAAGACTTGCTTGTGACAGCTGCATCTAATGGCACTAACAAAGCCTTTATTTGTTCCATTGTGTGCAAGCATGAGCAAGCTATCATAACTTCCCCAGAGCCATCACAGTGTACAGTAAGTCAGGGGCATGTTATGGAGAAGTGGCATCTGGAGTGAAGAACAGGCTTGTACTCAATCAAAACCAGGCTCATGACTTTCCATTATAACAAGAATTGGAATAGGATGAAGCATGTTAGAGTAAATAAAAAATAAATGAATAAAATAAATAAATAATGTTTCACTTGAGGCTATGTGACTCTTTTTCTGAGGTAATCCTTTTAGATTTTTCACAGGGTTAAAGGTAAGATTGGGTGAGGCTCTAAAGTTACTTTTAATAACATTCAGAAGACTCTTGTAATAAAAGTTGTATACTCCATATTAAATTTTATGGTATACTTTTTGGCCTGCTTATCTTTCTCCATTAATCTTAATAGTTAATGTTCACTCTCTGTCTTCCAGATTATCTGGAGCTTTGCTGTCTCCAGGGATCAGTCTGCTGAAGGCCGCTACATCTCCTCCACCAACACTAGAGAAGCAACAGAACTCCTCTTCCAACCAGCAACACCTCCACACTCATCATAAACCCTATGCCACCTTCCACAACCTGCCTTCAAGTGAGGGTACGAGACCTTCTGTGTCATTTTCAGAGATAGTTTGATCTGATTTAACTGGGTGGTAGTCTTATTCAAGTATTCACACCATTAATCACATTAAAAGTCCAGCACTTTATTAAACCTTTAGACAAAATCTAAAAAGAACTTATGTGTTTTTTGTTGAGTATCATATTTGATACATCAGGCCTTTATGGCTCATATAATATGATATAGATAATATAGAGCTCATATTAGAGGAGGAAAAAACACCTTAGGCCCAAACTGAGCAAAAATGTGCAATTTAGTATAGCAGGCATCTTACATAAAATGCATATAAATGTCAGTTGTCACCCTATATCACTCAATAATGTGTCTTTGTAAGATGATATTTAAATGCTAGTTTTATGATCAAAGCTCTGTAGTTGTGGATTAAAGTCCTGAAGTATTTATCTTAAGGTCTTTTTATTCATTTATTAACTTTGTTTTACATAATTAGTTTATGTTGTCAGTGCACTACAAATGAACTGGTTCTATGCCTTTAATTTAATTTAGTCAAAAGGTGTTGCTACTGAGCCCCTCCTCCACGCCCATTTCTAAGGCTTTGACTATGTCTACTGGCTGACAACTCTGATGTGTGTGTCGAGGTTCATGCAATTCAAAGCATGCTAAAAGTCTAAAAAAACACCCAAAAAGAATAATAAAGTTTGACGCATTGCCATGACAACAGTATTCAAGGTATTCATCCTTTCACAGGTGTACATCTGCGGTGTCTTGACATTATTCAGAGGAAGTTTGAAGTGAATCGGGTAAAAATAAGAGGGCGATTTTGAAGTATCTTAAAAGTGACACACTTCCTGCTGCCAGTTGGTCGTGCTATGACTTTGACTCACAATAGTCACATCTATGTAATTGGCCTCCTACAACGAACACACAGCTGAAGTTTCATTAAAATCAGACAATGTATGCAGAAGCTATAAGACACTTCCTGTTTCCCTTTTTTCACCATAAATTTGTTTCCTTGCCACAGCCAAACCGTTCGAGATATCAAAAATCTGCTCGGAATTTTGCATCTTTGGCTTCATGCTGGCCGAGTTTGTTGGCGATCGGATGAATCCCCTAGGAGGAGTATATCGAATTCCAGAGCATGTGTTTTTTAAACAACCCATAATAGCGAATTCCTGTTGGGCTGGTGTATGACTTAGAATGCGAAAGTTGTTTGGCCCGATGAGATCTACAGTATAAGTGTATGAAGTTTGGTTACCGTAGGTGAAAAGGGCTGTGCTATAGAGCAAATACAACCATATAAAAGGGTGCGCCACAGAGTCCCCCCACGACCCTCCCATGTCCACTTGTACCCAGCCCTGATGGCCGACGATTCCAACTTGTGCAAAGTTTCAAGAGTTTTTGAGCATGTTAAGGGCCCCAAAAGTGCCTGAAAGGTTGAAAAAAAATGTACCTATGGAAAATAATAGGGCCCTTCTCCCCTTAGAGCTTAGTGGTGACTAAGCAAGTACACTCACTGTGCCCATCCCCTGCCTTTACTTCTGATCTATTGGAATATACCTGTTTAAAATATCAGCACATGAGTATTTCATGTCAGAGAGAGCCACATCAGTATGAGAACTGGCATAGTCTCTGCAGTGCTCTGTGAATTAGCCAGAACATGTGGGCTGAAAGAGACGCCTGGAACCACAAGAGGAAGCTTTTTGCTCTAAAACCACCCAGTCCAAAACAGCTAAGCTGTCTGTCAAAAGAACTGCTCTCAAGGAGAAACGCTCAACTTCCTTGTCAAGACACAGATGTACATGTGTGTACCACCTCAAATCCAAGACCCCCATCTGAGCAAGACTACTTGTTGAACACTTCTGGAAGCAAAGTTGGAGAAAGAGGGAAAAGTCCCAAAATAAAAATACAAACAGGAATACAGGCTATCTGTGGTTTTTGCTATATTGCTGAAGAGCTATTTTAAGTTTTGAATCTAAAGTCACAATCGAATGACATTTCATTCTGATGCTTATATATTGTGTTTGGGTGTTTGTGCACAGATTACCGTGGCAACTTCCAGAGCTGCTTCCATTTTGGCGACAGCTACAGAATGGACCAGTCCATCAGCGGCGGTCATCAACCTGCAGAGTCTAACAGCTTCAACACAAATCCACACAATGGCTTCCACATGAGCTGTTCCACCAGCACCTCTTCCACAGGTACACAAATACCCCCCATTTTGGTGAAATTTCTTGGGCAAAAATAGTCAATTTTGTATTGTCAATAGTGTAGTGATGGATAAAGCACTGATCACAAAGTAGTCACTTTCAAACTAAGCAGCCTTCTGTTGGTCAGCACTGCGAATTTATGTGACGAACTGCGTGGGGAAATTATTTACACTCGCTTGAAATTCCTGATTCGTATTGAAATGACAGGATTTCACACATAAATATAACCACACCTTTACCTCCACAAATCCTTTTATTATTAAGCAATATCACACTAAAATGAAGCACGACTGATATTGTCAGCTGTCATTATACATTAGAGCACAGTAGATTCATTTCAGGACCAGTAATATCTGGGAACAGGTCAACTGATCTGGGCTGCGTTTCTCAAAAGCATTGTAGGCTAAGTTGATCATAGAGACCATAGGTGGCAATGGTTCTACGATCTACTTAAAGGGTACATAACACACACAGTTTCTGCCAATCTCATGTTAATCTTGAGTACCTATAGAGTAGTATTGCATCCTTCATATCTCCAAAGAGTCTTTAGTTTTATCAAATTTATAAAAGACAGTACCAATTTTTTCCAAAAACAGCCAAACTCGTGGAGGCGTGCAGTGGGCGGAGCTGAAGAGTCACGAGCACACACACACACACACAATACATCATGGCATTATCCTGTACGTTTGTGTTGTTTACATTATATGCACTTTTGCGCTGATTGCTAAAAAAAACTGACATTTGATGCAGTTTCACTCACCGCCTGCGGACTCATGGGAACAAACAAACACATGTAGAACTCCGTTGCTGCTCCGGAAAAACAAACTGCATCCGTTGTTTCCTTAATGCTGGGTTCTTTGGGAAGCTGAACAAGGTTATCTTTTCCTCACGACCAAAAACACACTAGTGTGTTTAGTGACATTGTTGATTTCGAGATCTAAAAACAAAAATAACAGAGCTGCCGACGCCTTCCATAACCAAACGAAGTACGCTGATGGGCGTGCTCTTGCTCTCGCTCTGGTTGATGTGCGCACGCGTTCATCCAGGAGAAGTGCCCATACAAGGAATTCCACCCTTTATGAAGTCATACAGGGCCATACTGAAAAAAAAAAACCTTTCAGAAACTTGTTTGAATCCTTAAGGAGTGTATTTGGCACAGAAATACTCCACGTCATACGTCCAATCCGTTTTTGAAATTTTTAGCAGAGAATTAAATTCTTTAACAGTATAAATAAGTCAGAATGCATGAAACAGCATTAGACCTCCCCTAGCTTATCTGGGTTCTTTATTGGCATTGTTTTAACATGCATTAAATCATAGCATTCCACAAAACATCCTTTATACTGGAAAAAGGTTCTTTAGATTTTTATTTGAAATGTTCTTCACACTAAGAGAAAAATGGTTCAAGAACTGTTCACTGAAAGGTTCTTTGGGCGACAAAATAGTTCTTCTATGGCCTCACTGCGAAAACCCCCTTTTAGAACCTTTATTTGTGATAGTATACCCTTCAAGGGTCTATATTATAGTAGCATAATTAGTACTTACAGTACAATGCGTAAAGTACTCATATGCTCTCTTTAGGGGTAGATTTAGTGATTCTCTAATGGGACAATTTGTGCACATTTTCTGAAAGTGTTTAATAAAAGTATAACACTTTTTTTTTCCATGTTCCCTTTTTCTTAATGCAAAGGTTTCAGCTTGGTGCCGGACATCATAGGGTCGGGTTGCCAGTTCTCGCCGGGCACAGAGGAAAGTGTTTTCTTTCAGGTGGGCGGCTTCGATCGTGGATTGAGCCAAATGTCTTCAGTGTATACTGAGACGTAGAATCAGGCCATCCTGTCGGCCATCAACACAAACGTCTTCTTTCAGACCAGTCTTTTTTTTTAATTCTTTTCTTCCGTCAATGCAGTTTCAACCTGTCAGAGATTCCGTTTTTCTCAGAATTCAGCTTTTTTTTTTTAAATTTCCTTAAAATGCATTGTTGAATCACTTCATTGGACTGAAATATTATCTGCTTCTTTGACGACCCGAAAAGCTGCTATTCCACTACAATGAAGGTTAAATAATGAGGGCTCTGTGTTGTTGAGCGTGTTTATTTGTGGGATGTTATGAAATTGTGCTTTTTTTCCCAGTGTTTTGAAAGATATGTTCAAAGTCTCATGAGATTCTCCCTTGTCATCAGCACGGCATCACTAGTCTTAATAAATCCAGTTGGTCAGCTCTGATCCAATTGTGACTTTGGAACAGTTTGATAGAAACTTCAGAGCCACCACAGCTCATCAGTGATGAGTTCCACATTTCCCTCTCAGAGCTCTTTTTCTGATTTGTTGTGTTGGAAACAATTATTTAGTGTTGCTGTGTTTTGTCAGTGAATGTTTGCAAATGTTTGTATTGCTTTGTCATTTGGTTGTCATCATCCCAGATAAACAGAGTTCTTTATTTTGTAATGGTTGCTGGCTTTAATATCTACCACAATTTCAACGTATGTATAAAATGTACAGTTTGTTTAATATTAATGATGTCAATCTCTCAATCTCTGAAAATAAATGACTCTTGAATATTGCAGTCTAATGCTCATCATTTTATTGTTTTAGGTGTGGTAATTATGTTGAGAGCTTGACTAATCAAACATGTTAAAATACTATAAAACATACTGGGGACTCAAATAGCAAGACATTTTGCAAATGATGTGCATATGTCCCCTAAACTTTATTTGAAACTAGTCTCAAACATATGATGGACTGAGCAGAAAGAAAAAAAAACTTTAATAGACTATTGCAGACTATTGCTAGGGGAAGTCTGCCCCCTTTTGGATAGGATGAGGATCGTTCATCTCAGAAAATGTCACAATGTACACTTAAGTTCAAACATTTTTTTTACTAAATATCAAAAATAAACGAGACCATAGAAAATACAGTACCCTAAAAGTCTAAGATGGTACATTTTGTTTCATGTAATCAGGGCTCTACACTTAGAAGCTCTTGTGCCCTTAAAGGGCTAGTTCAACCAAAAATGAATTCTGTCATTAATTACTCACCCTCATGTCGTTCCAAACCCATAAGACTTTCGTTCATCTTCAAAACTCAAATGAAGATCTTTTTGATGAAATCCGAGAGCTCTCTGACCCCTCCATAGACAGCAATGTAATTAACACTTTCAAGGCCCAGAAAGGTAGTAAAAACATCATTAAAATAGTCCATGTGACTCCAGTGGTTCAACCTTAATTTTATGAAGCGACGAGAATACTTTTTGTGCGCAAAAACACAAAAATTACGACTTTATTCAACAATTTCTTCACGTCTGTGCCAGCCTCCTACGCAGTTTACGATGCAAATACAGTGCAGCTCCAGCGTCATCATCACACACATGCATTGTGGTGCTCACGTGAACAGCATCGGCTGCCGTATTACTCGAAAGCACTACACGGTTGCGTAAAATGCATAGGAGACTGACACAGACTAGACAAAATTGTTGAATAATGTCGTTATTTTTGTTTGTTTTTGCACACAAAAAGTATTCTCGTCGCTTCATAAAATGAAGGTTGAACCACTGGAGTCACATGGACTATTTTAATGTTTTTACTACCTTTCTGGGCCCTGAAATTGTTAATTACGTTGCTGTCTATGGAGGGGTCAGAGAGCTCTTGGATTTCATCAAAAAGATCTTCATTTGTGTTCCGAAGATGAATGAAGGTCTTATGGTTTTGGAACGACAAGAGGGTGAGTAATTAAAGACAGAATTTTCATTTTTGGGTGAACTAACCCTTTAAGACTGTAACATTACTGTTTTATACACTCAGACATGGGAAGATAATTATTCATAAATTCCAAAATTAATTTTTTTTTAATCACTTTACTGTACATGTACAAGATTTATTTTAATTGGACTCTCAAAGTGACAGTTGAAATAAATATTGAAAATAAATGAACAAAGAAAAACAATAAATAGTAGTTAGTAAATAGTACCATGAAAGGGCGGGATACAGAAGTGACTGTACAAAAATGCAGCCAATTTTGTTAGCCAATTAGGAAGTAATCATTCACACTGTTGACCCGAACAATTTTTCACATTCATAGTCATTTTCACCCTTAAATGCTCGTACTGTAGAGCCCTGGTTATATTGCTTGTGTCTATTTGCCTTTCTTGGCTTTGATCTTCCGGAGGTAAAACTCCAGCTCTTTCCCTTCCAAGATGTATCCGTCTGCTCTGCCGCACTGGCCAGGCCTGGACGCAATACAAGCTGAGGAAGCAGAACATTAAAAAGCAAACTTAGAAGCACTGGGACTCTTTTACTAATTAAACAAAGATTTGCCTTTGAGACCAGTCTGACTGGTGTTGTACAACATGAAGAATAAACAGATGTCAAATGAGCATGAGAGAGCATAAAATGCTGATAGCTTGAATTTCTTGGTCTTGTTTCTTGCCTCAAATGAGCATAAAAATGAGAACATCCTGTGACATTACTAAATCAGGTACACACACTGTTATGCTTATTTGCTTTGGACTATGGATTGAATGGACTGATGTGGATGTGTGCTGTTAAAAAAACAACTGTTTGCCAATGATCAATTTAAGAAAATGAGATGTTCGTGAATGTCTCAAAGTGTCTCAAAGGATTCATGGTGGAAAAAGTGTGGAAAACTCACCGAGAAGCTTTCCCTGCAGGAACTGATCCTCCAGCAAACTGCTGATTTTGCTCTTCTTTCTGCGCCCATCAATCTTCTTCTGAACCTTCTTTGACCGTTTCTTGTTCAAGACCTCCTCCTCTTCTGGAGTCTGAGGGATAAAGATGCATATGTACATTTACAAAGACAACTCATCCAGATACTCATTCATCTCCCATTTCTTTTTATGGGAAAGATTCTGATGACATGGTGTGGATTGTTGGACCAAGGTTCCGGTCTTTAATTGTATATCTGAATTGAATATTAGAGCTAAATTCGAAAATAATATTAATTCTTGCTTAAGATGCCATATTAACCCACTTCTAATGTTTACCATTTTAAGTCTAATAGTGTGTTTACATTGACATTGATTAAGCTCTGCCAGTCTGTTAAGGCGGACACACACTAAGTGGCGATAACCAACTTTGTTGTCGCCTTGTGTTGGCTGCGCCTCAGCCAAAAAGCTGTGCTTGAACACACCAAAAGGACTACAGGTGACTGCCAACTTGCAGGTGTTATTTTGATTGGTATGCACATATGCATAAAGTTGAACTCTGCTCAACTCTCTGTTACTAATGTCAACATAAATCACCAATGTAATTACAAGCTCCTTGAAAAGTTTGCATTGTAGCAAGCAAACGTGTAAATATAATATTGGAGCTGGTGGTTTTGGAAAAGCTCTTGTCATTTTTGTGTGCAATATGCATCTCAGACAGTCCATGAACATTCTGAGGCTGAGGCGCCTGAATCTCTAATAATAGATATGCTCATCTATTTATAGCGTGAGCTATGAAATGAAAGCCTACCAGCTTCGCTCCTTTCTTGCGGCCAAGAGGAATGGCGTAGTGAGCTTCATACCACTGTCTGTACGGTGCACTGTCCACCAGAACAATGCAGTTCTTCACCAGGGTCTTGGTTCTCACAAGCTCATTGTTGGAGGCATTGTACACAACGTCAATGATTCTGGTTTTGCGAGTACAACCTGTGAGTTAAAGTGACAAAATTAGATGTACTTTGTGGCAAAAAAAAAAAAGAAGAAAAAAGACAGAGAACATCCAGAGTAGGATTTACCAATGTCATGTTTAGATTTGGCCACAGAGAATAAATAATTCACATGGCATGATGAATGCCATGTGTAAAAACTGAAAAATGTCTATGCAACCCAAGAGACAGACATTTAAGAACAGGTCGATTCAACAGTTTTCCCTGCTCAAGCAAATTGTTTTGTTTAACAGTAATGTGTTACATCAGAGACTTCACGCAAAATTTATGAGAAAATTTCCAGGCACCACTTCCATGATCTCAGTCTAAAGGCATCTCATGGTTTTAATACTTCTAAATGCACTGACACATACACTCAGTGTCCTGACAACGAATAAAAATATTAGTTAGCAAGACATTTGGAAGCTACTCCGATTTGTCAGTTTATAACATAAAAACTTTGGCCTTGCTGACCGCTCAGTCACTCCTTTACATAATGATTTAATTTTTTAAAAATGGAAGTCTCCATGTTTAAAAGGTCAGTAATAAAGTAATTAATTAGAGATATTCAGTTTATAGTCCTAAAACCTACAATCTTAATTTCCTATTGGTAAACAGATGAATTAATAAATAAAGTAAAAAATAAAGTGTTTACAAGGCTGTGTGTGATAACTGATACATCACAATTTAATATGCAATGCCTTGCCTAACATTGTGTCAGTGTCAAGTCACTGAGGGATTTAATCAATTTAATCTTAGTTTCTTAAAAACTAAAGTTTATTAACAAAACATAACACTCAAAGATGAACTTGTTGACAAAACGTTTGAAGATGTATCAGAGAGAGAGAGAGAGAGAGAGAGAGAGAGAGAGAGAGAGAGAGAAAGAGAGAGAGAGAAAGAAAGAGAGAGAGAGAGAGAGAGAGAAAGAAAGAGAGAGAGAGAGAGAGAGAGAGAGAGAGAGAGAGAGAGAGAAAGAGAGAGAGAGAGAGAGAGAGAGAGATGTTTATGATAAACAGAGATGTGCACTCACACTCAGAGCCCCAGGAGAAGTTCCCGCTGTCCAGTCTCAGCGCGCGGTATTTCTTATTGCCTCCACGAACGCGCACTGTGTGAATACGGCGTGGACCGATCTAAAAAGTTTCCAACATATTGTATAAGACCACTTTGTAATGTAGGCTGCGTATCTGCAGCCGCAAAACAAATCCATATGAAATGACGCACATATCATATCCTGAATGATGCTTATTTTTAGATTATAGTCTTTTTTTATGCACGTCAACTAAAGAATCGCACCTTTGTGTTTGCAGGAGGGCGACCCAGTTCATACTTTCTTTTCTTATGATAGGGCTTCCTTTTCCCTCCGGTTTTACGGCGCTTGTGCCAGTGATCCCTGGAGATACCTGAAGAAGAAAACACAGATATGAAAAACACCAACAAATGAATTTACATTACATAGAAAATTATAAATGTCAGTACTTCTAATGCCTAAAATTCAACGTTTTTGCTGTAATTGCTGGAAATAACCAACTGCGCACGCAAAACACCTGTCGCGGATATTGCGCAGCTTGATTTAACTTTATTTTTGTGGGTTCAATAACTTACATTTTTTGCATTAGTTGTGATTTTTGACGACTGTGTTTGTGGTGCAAAGCAATAATGAACGAGCTACAGGCTTAATACAGCTTATTTAGGCGATTATTCATGAGCAGCAAGTTCCGCCGCCATCATGCCAGTCCTGTTTATTCACATTCACAAACACGTCATATATTCATATGCCTATATTATGATTGTGATGGTAAATTTACAGAACATAATGGTGCTGAAGAAGGACCTGAGTAGTTGAGGTTATTCTCCTTATAAATACTTACCCATTCCTGTGAGCGTTTGACACTTTCTGCGCGTACGTCAGGATTGCCAGGTCTGCGTAACAAAACTAGCCAAAAGTAGCCCAACGACCATAACCCACATATCAAAACTCAAAATATTCTATTCTCATACCTAAAATACATATTGTACAGTCACTGTTAAGCAACTCGAAAACCACTATATCGTAGCGATCACAATCACACCTCAAAGCTCCCTACGTTATAAATACAGAGAGAGAGAAATAATTTAAGTAAACTACTGGTTTTGGTTTGAACTGAAAAAAGCAATTGAAAGCAAAATTTTACAAAACTTAAAATCTAGTGCAGTTTTATCATTGGTAAAATATAAAATATTTCTAATCAAGCATTTCAGTTAAATATAATATGTAATATATGCATCAATTGTTTAAATGTAGCCCAATCCGGCGGGGAAACCGTGGACTTGGCATCCCTGGAGTACGTATCGCGAGAATTCACGCGAGAACATCTAGAGGCGGCGGCAGTCAAGTTACGTACATACTGTAGTGCCATCTAGTGCACTTCACTATTGTTAATATAGAGACGCACACATATACAAAGATTGTACAAAGCTGTTTTTAGCATCTAAGATTACACTTTATTTACATCCAAGTTCTGTTTGGGTTGATAACAAAGCGTAAATGTTGAAAAAAAAAAAAAAAAAAACCACGTCACATCTCTAAGTTACTAGACAATATTATTAACAAATTAGAAATGAGGTCAGTTGTTTCAACAAATCCTTTTAGTCCTGATGACTAAATATAGCTCAGACATGATTTCAATGTGAACAGTGATGGAAAAATAGTCTCCTCAGCATGTGGACCTACTGTTAAGACTTCTTGCTCTTCCTGGTTATGTAGCTCTGGTAGTAAAAGTTGCTGAAAAGTATAATGAGGCTGACGCAGTATGCAAACACAACTGCATTCATGGAATCAGGGAAGTCACACTCAGTGAAGAGGTTGTATCCTGTGTGAAGAGTCAGCAAGACAAACTGGACCTGTAATGAGAGGTTGTTGATGTGTTATGAATGTTTACTCCTATGCATCCTTATGGACGAAGTATCAACTGGCCATCTACTAACAGGACATGTCTATTGAAGGATTTGAAGCTATTTATTGTTAGAAAAAAACAAAATATGGGTTTAACAAAAGGCTCTGATAGTCTAAAAATCTCTTTTCAAATGACCAGATTAGCAATGCGTGTGCGTTTATGTGTATTTACCAGCTGCAATGAGGTGAGGTAGCGCTTCCACCACAGATATTTCTGCATATGAGGCCCCAGGGCGGCCAGGCCATAGTACGAATACATCACAATATGAACAAAAGTGTTCAGCAGCCCGATAAAAAATGCTAAATGAATAGGCAAAATGGCACAGAGTCAAATTTACAAAATACAAGATATTCTGTTAAAAAATAATTACATGCATAACATAATTGTTACATTTAATGGATCTAAAATATTAAAATCCAAGAGGCTAGTGCATATTAACTGTAATATAGATTAAAACTTAGCTTAGTAACAGACTGTAATGATAACATAAACTAAACAGTTTAGTTCAATGTTTGTATTATTATTTATTTATTTGAAAAAAAGTTCAGGCACATAATAATTTCTTGACTTACATTGACCTCCCGCCACAAATTTAACTCCTGCCCACCAGTTGAAGATCATAGTTCCATGATGATACACATGTAGAAATGTGAGTTGGCTATTCTTTTTTCTTAGGATGAAAAATACCTGATTGTGGAAATTGAGAGATAAAGCATCTTTTTTAAACTGCATGTCTACACTGGGTGTAAATATCTCCAATAATCAAATTTGTTAAATTAGTAAAACTTACTGTATCACTAAGCTCAATGACTTTAGAGAAGAAGAACCACCAGCATACACTGGCCATCTAAAAGGTACAGTAATATAACAAGTAATGTTTAGGAAGCAAATGCATCTTTATAGGAAAGTAAAAAAAACAATGATAACAATATCAACAAATTTAATTTGCAATACAGGAATTATTGGTTATTAGTAAGGCAACCAATGTTAAACAGCTAAACAGATGTTATCACCCTCATTCCCAGTGGACTGTGGCTGTAGTCCACAGGTTGACACAGATAACTGTAGTTTGCCAGCCAAGATGTGACCAAGAACTGTGGAAAGAAAAAATACACTGGTGATAACAGCAGATCATGAGCAGATGGATCTTTTTAAGATTTGATGACTAAGTTATTTTAATGGAAGTCTATTGGATTGAACTAGAGTAATGTATGAAATATATAATATATATATATAATGTACCTCATGGAACATGTAAACAGACAAACCAACCATGGCAAAGTTGTACACAATAAGCACTGCTTTTAGGTTCACTTGTTCCTTGTGTTTCATAAGTTTGGGTCCGATCCAAATAACCCCAAGATAGCACAAAAATATACAGATGATCGGTACAGGAGAGTAGACTAGAAGCCATGGGTCTGTCCGCTGATCTGAAATAAAATGACAGCAAACACAAGAAGCTTTGCATATCAGTGCATTCTACAAATTATTATATTTTATGATGTAATGTTTTTTATGTATTGTTATTATACAAATACTACTGCATGTAGATAGCACAGTAAAATAAATTCTAATAAATCATAAATAACAAAAATTATAATAAAATCACTCTTATAAAATATGAAATAAATCATACCCCCATTTTCTAGAATCCAGCGGTGCATGGATTCCACTCTCTTCCACGTTGTTTCCATAGAGGACACCAATATAGGATTGCTCTATTATTAAAATTAAATTTACAACACTAGCATTACACAGGTGAAGAGGGGGAAACACAAGAGTTGTAAAAACAAGAGTTGTGTTTATTATTACCACTACTACTACTTTTTGCTAGACAGATGAAATATATATATACACACACACACACACACACACACACAAACATTCACTGATGCTCCAGAAGGAAACACATTAACTTTTGAACAGGATAAAGATGTCCAAATCTTTCTTATTTTGTTTAAATATAATTTTTTTTCATTTAGTACTGCCCTTCGGAAGCAACAGAAGATACTTACATGTTTCCCGGAAGACAAATTAAGTACAATTTACCTTGATCTTCAAATTCAAAACGTTTTCACCACCCGGCTCTTACTGCATCGTGTTTCCTTCTGGAGCATCAGTGAATGTTTGAACCATACAGTCACTGCTGGAAAGGGTTCAAATATGCAAAAGATGCTGTAAAACTGAAGAATTCTGAAGAACGTTGGGCAGTTTAACTGCTCAGGACAAACAAGGGACTCAAGAACAAACAACAAAAACAGCCGTGGATCATCCAGGTAACGACACACATTATTAAGAATCAATGGTTCATAAACTTTTGAACGGGGTCTTTTTTTATAAATTCAGTTATTTTTATTTTTTATATGTTATTTTTTACTATATGTAAACATATTTTATGTAAAATATCTTATTTAGGACAGTACTAAATAAAAAATAACATGCATTTTGTATGATCCCTCTTATTTTGTTAAAATCATTAACATTTTGCAGATTCTGCAAGGGGTATGTAAACTTTTGAGCACGACTGTATTACACTGCGTCATTATTTATTTAACAAAAATAAAGCTAAAACAGAAAAGCCAAAGGTAACAAACTACAAACTAAGTACACCCTATTATTCAGTTGCTTGTGGAGCCACGTTTAGCAGCAATAAGTTTAAGGAATCATTTTCTTTATGACAGTATCAGTCTCTCGCATCGTTCTGGAGGAATTTTGGCCTGCTCTTTACAAATTTGCTCCAGTTTATTGAGGTTTGTGGGCATCTGTTTATGTGCAGTTCTCTTAAGGTCCCGCTGCAACATTGACTGGGCTTGTGCAACACCTTGATTCTTTTCTTTTTCAGCCGTTCTGTTGTAGATTTGATGGTGTGCTTGGGATCATTGTCCTGTTGCATGACCCAATTTCTGCCAAGCTTTAGGTGTCAGACGGATGGCCTCGCATTTGACTCTAGAATACTTTGGTATACAGAGGAGCTCATGGTCGATTCAATGACTGCAAGGTGCTCAGGTCCTGTCGCTGCAAAACAAGCCAAAAATCATCAACCCTCCATCAGTGTGATGGACAGTTGGTATGAGGGGTTTGCGTTGATATGCTGTGCTTTATGGACAAACATCTCCAGTTTGGTCTTGTCTATCCTAAGGAGACATTTGATTAGCAGTGCCTGACTGCTACTTGCCCTCTTAATTCCTGTGTACTTATTTTGTCACCCATAGCTTTTCCATTTTGGCCTAGTTTTTGTTAAATAAATAATGACACAGTGTAATATGTCATGTGTTGTGGTTCATCTGAGGTTGTATTAACCTAATTTTAAGACCTGCCAAGGACCAGATGATTTTTTTATCATGTCCTGAATCCTGATACATAAAACCTTAGAATATGTATAACACTTCACACTGTTTTTGCATAATAGATCAAATTTGCGTAATATATCTTGTGTTTGTGCGTTGTTAATAGGATCTGATGTAATGAAAATGCAAAGATTTGTATAACTTCCTTTTTGAGGATACCTTTAACTTATCCAAATCGTTCTCGCAAATCACTGCAATTTAATTTTAATGAAAAAAGCTGATTTTTTTAATGGAATTGGCAAAAAAAAAAGCGTTATTATCTGCAATTAACGTTTTCGCAATATACGGATTACTTCATATTTTGATAACAGTTTGCAATCGACATAAATGTACCGGTGAAGTTGTGGACTTACCTGAGGTCGAGGACAAGTACAAATGTAGCCTATCGCACTGTGTGGAAGATTTCAGATCAAGCGCACGGTCAGATGGGAACTTTGAACTTCCACAAAATTATTTGAGTAACATGGGAAATTACACTTCAGTTAAAAGCCCCACCGTTGCCGAGTAAAACAGACATATTAATCTGAATTTTAAACAAATAGACCAACGGATAAAACGTTCTGAAACTGTATAGCCTTTTTTCCACATATGTGTTATATTATAAATAATCGCACGTTTATTTAAAAATATGTCTTAACTCTTATTTTGACAAGCCAGTGTTAGACAGGGAAGGGCATTCAGGGCGCAGAAAATGAAATTAACATGACCATGTTATTTAATTTACCTGTCTGGCTAAATGCTGTTAAATAAAAAGTATGCTGCCAAATTAAACAAGGTAGTGAGAAATATTGTACAAAATAGATAAATTAAAAACAGCTCAGTCTTTTATTCTGGATACCAATTAAAAAAGAGAGACTTTTTTTAAAATCAGGGTTATTATACATTTATTATTTACTTAAAAACATACCTCATAACAATGAATAATCTATTATAAAATACAACAGAGCTGCAGGTAATGTGTGTTATTATTTACATGATAACCACAGATTATAAAATAATGAGAAATCCTAGAAATTAATATACATAATAGCTTCAGTCAACAGGTTTGGCTTTAAGCTGTTGCCTTTGAGGTAGAAAAGAATTTAGTGAGGCAGAGTTGTTTGGGTCCTCCATTAGTAGCAGCACCCTTAGGCTTTTTTATTTTTTTTGACCGTTTCTCAGGGCTGGGTTTTCTCTTCTTTTCCTTAAAGAGTGTGAAATGTCAGGACAGGACAAGAACATATTTTTGAAATCAATACCAAACAGTGCAAAATACAAAGCACATGTAAACTCAGGAAAACATACCTTGATGTCCACCGTGCTTGAAGATTCATAGAGCTTCATAATCTGTGTAATTAAATATACAAGACTTACATAGTTATGAATGACAGTAGTAACAACACGTATAAATACACATTTCTTGTACACACAAGTGAATGTAATACTAAACCATCATTTGATAACTATTCCCAACAAACTCATTATGAAGTCTTTCATTATCTTTCATCTAGCCTTATTTTAGTCTATCAGATCTTAGTAGGACTAAAACGGAATTTAAAAAAAAATTGAAATGGCCTCCTCCATGTTAGTTTCAGTGTTATTTTAGTATTATTTATATACTATAGTATTTATTAATATTTCGAATTAGAAATACACATAAATATTTACACACTTTTATGTTAGATGCAATTAATCGATTTGACAGCACTAATATTTATATTTTATTTAAAATAGAGGAAGCTATATACAGTAGGGAGAACAAGTATTTGATACACTGCCGATTTTGCAGGTTTTCCTACTTACAAAGCATGTAGAGGTCTGTAATTTTTATCATAGGTACTCTTCAACTGTGAGAGACGGAATCTAAAACAAAAATCCAGAAAATCACATTGTATGATTTTTAAACAGACTCCAACCTCTCCACAATGGCCAAGACCAGAAAGCTGTGTAAGGACATCAGGGATAAAATTATAGACCTGCACAAGGCTGGGACCACAGTCTCAAAGAAAACCATTAGTAACACACTACGCTGTCATGGATTAAAATCCTGCAGCGCACGCAAGGTCCCCCTGCTCAAGCCAGCGCATGCCCAGGCCCGTCTGAAGTTTGCCAATGACCATCTGGATGATCCAGAGGAGGAATGGGAGAAGGTCATGTGGTCTGATGAGACAAAAATAGAGCTTTTTGGTCTAAACTCCAAGCATGGAGGTGGAAATATCATTCTTTGGGGATGCTTTTCTGCAAAGGGGACAGGACGACTGCACCGTATTGAGGGGAGGATGGATGGGGCCATGTATCGCGAGATCTTGGCCAACAACCTCCTTCCCTCAGTAAGAGCATTGAAGATGGGTCGTGGCTGGGTCTTCCAGCATGACAACGACCTGAAACACACAGCCAGGGCAACTAAGGAGTGGCTCCGTAAGAAGCATCTCAAGGTCCTGGAGTGGCCTAGCCAGTCTCCAGACCTGAACCCAATAGAAAATCTTTAGAGGGAGCTGAAAGTCCGTATTGCCCAGCGACAGCCCCGAAACCTGAAGGATCTGGAGAAGGTCTGTATGGAGGAGTGGGCCAAAATCCCTGCTGCAGTGTGTGCAAACCTGGTCAAGAACTACAGGAAACGTATGATCTCTGTAATTGCAAACATAGGTTTCTGTACCAAATATTAAGTTCTGCTTTTCTGATGTATCAAATACTTATGTCATGCAATAAAATGCAAATTAATTACTTAAAAATCATACAATGTGATTTTCTGGATTTTTGTTTTAGATTCCGTCACTCACAGTTGAAGAGTACCTATGATAAAAATTACAGACTTATACATGCTTTGTAAGTGGGCAAACCTGCAAAATCGGCAGTGTATCAAATACTTGTTCTCCCCACTGTAAGTTTTAGTTTACTATAACAACACTGGTTATTTTGGCTTTGCTGTGACACCCATGACAAAAAACAAACCTTTTTAACCCCAGTGGATACAGCCGCCTCATGCAGAGCTGATTTACTGAGCCAGCAGGTCTTCTGCTCTCGCTCTCTATCTGACCAGTCAGACACACGCACGGAAAAGACAATGTAGGTTTGATGGATGTGGGAGAAAATATGAACCACCTGACAGAGAAGACGGAAGACATGGATGAATATCAAGTGCGTGCATTGTAACAAGAAGTGCACAACATGACCAAAGATGTAAATCATGTTTGTTAATTCAATTTTGATCAGTTTGAAACCATTCTGAACCTAAGATAATACGATTTGGGAAAACACCCACCTCTCCCACAGACTGCACTGAGTGAGTGTCCAGGGATGTTTCCAACAGTTTTTGCATCATGTCACATATCAAGCCTTTATATTTACTCTCAGAGACATCAGCTTCCAAGAGCATGCTGGGTAGCTCCCACATCCCCGCCAAGAGTCCTGCAAAAGGCCAACACATGCCGGTAAATCCAAAATTGTGCCGTTTTATTACATTTTCTGGAATAAATTTCTAATTCATCCAGTCTACACTGCTGTTTCACCTTTGCTTGGTCTTTGAGTGAGCAGATATTCCATCTCTTCCCCATCCCGCTTACGTTCCACTATACAGGTTAGTGTTTGCTCCACACGTGGAGCCTTTTTAACAGGCTTTCTTGGATAATTCTGCACCCCTAGCTGAGGGTCCCAGTCCTCTGATAGACACAAGTTACAGCTGCCACCAGCCACTGTCAGAGAACATGAACAGACATTAGACAGGGCTTTTAATTTGATGAGCTGATGTATGAATAGAGAGAGAATTTTCTTCAACAGAAGACTTACAACAATTCTCTATGTCAGGAACAGAGTTTTTGAGATTTGAGGCACGTTTACTTAGAAGTCTTTTGGAGTCAATCTCTTGTTTAATGCTCATCTACAATATAAAAGACAATATAAATACAATATAAAAATTAAAAAAAATTTTTTTTGTTATTTTACAAGGAAGTACACTCACCAGCCACTTTATTAGGTATACCTGTTCACCTGTTAATATCTAATCAGCCAATCACATGGCAGCAACTCAATGCATGTAGGCATTTGGGCTGCATCTAAATATCGCATACTTCCCTACTATACAGTAGGCTATAAAAAGTAGGCAAAAAGTACCTGGATGACCTACTTCTTCCGGTGAGATTCTTAAGTGTGCACAAGATGGACACTTTACTATCCCATGAGGCCACAGATGAGGATTTGTGAATGGCAGTGAAGCAACGCAACTGACACTGGTAGGTCACACGATAATGACAACATGGCGAATGTAGTACGTCCAGATTACATTCATACTACACACATTCATACTATATAGAACATACTTTTTTATCTGTTGTGAAGTAATTACTTATTCAAAATAATTACCTACTCAAGAGAGTATACTACTTTGGACGCAGCCATGGTCAAGATGATCTGTTGAAGTTCAAACTGACCATCAGAATGGGGAAGAAAGGTGATTTAAGTGACTTTGAATGTGGCATGGTTGTTGGTGCCAGAAGGACTGGTCTGAGTATTTCAGAACCTGCTGATCTACTGGGATTTTCACACACAACCATCTCTAGGGTTTACAGAGAATGGTCCGAAAAAGACTAAATATCCAGTGAGCGACAATTCTGTGGGCGCTCACACAGGCTCACCAAAATTGGACAATAGAAGATTGGAAAAATGTTGCCTGGTGTGATGAGTATCGATTTCTGCTGCGACATTCAGATGGTAGGTTCAGAATTTGGCATAAACAAACTGAAAGCATGAATCTATCCTGTCTTGTATCAACGGTTCAGGCTGCTGGTGCAAGAGATTTTCTTAGCACACTTTGGGCCCCTTAGTGCCAATTGAGCATCGTTTAAACACCACAGCCTACCTGAGTATTGTTACTGACCATCAGTGTTGGGGGTAACGCATTACAAGTAACGTAATTACGTAATCAGATTACTTTTTTCAAGTAACTAGTAAAGTAACATTACTTTTAAATTTACAACAAAATATCTGAATTACTTTTTTAAAAAGGTAGAAAAATCGTAAGTGAGTGCGCTGTGTGTAAACATGATGTTTATTGTAGTTCTAGACTAAATGTGAGCATTTACTCATTTCACTTGCACAAAAAAAAGATTCAGTATTCCTCAAAATGAATAAATCAGTGAAATGCAAAATCAGAATACTACACAAACCTCCAATAATTAAATATGTTAAATAAAACAAATATTTTATGCATTTAATATCACTATTACTGTACTCTACTGTACACTCTACTGTTTTGCTGTGAGAGGGCCTTTATATCTGCGCAAAAATAAAACTTTTTGTTATAGAAAAAACAAAAACAAACAAGCCCAGCCCAGGAGAAAAAAGTAACGCAAAAGTAACACAACACATTATTTTTACTAAAAAGTAACTAAGTAACGGAATTAGTTTAAAAAAGTAACACAATATTGTAATGCATTACTTTTCAAAGTTACTTTCCCCAACACTGCTGACCATGTCCATCCCTTTATGACCACAGTGTACACATCTTCCGATGGGTAATTCCAGCAGGATAACGCGCCATGTCACAAAGCTCAAATAATCTCAAACTGGTTTCTTGAACATGACAAAGGGTTCACTAAACTCAAATGGCCTCCACAGTCACCAGATCTCAATCCAATAGAGCACCTTTGGGATGTGGTGGAACTGGAGATTCGCATCATGGATGTGTAGCCAACAAATCTGCAGCAATTGCGTGATGCTTTCGTGTCAATATGGACCAAAATCTCTGAGGAATGTTTCCAGCACCTTGTTGAATCTATGCCTCGAAGAATTAAGGCACTTCTGAAGGCAAAAGAGGGTCCAACCCAGTACTAGTAAGGAAAGGCTCGAAATTGTGACCATTTTGGTCGCATATGCTCCCGAAATTTAATCTGTGCAATCTCAAAATATATTTGGGAGCATTTCTGCCAGTGCAAATAATTGTTGAGGTGCGACCTGTTTTTATTTCTCTACAAAACGTTCGCTAATTACTGCACAGTATGTGCCCGCGGTGAACTGATACAGTGACCGGTCCAGTGTTCTATCACTTAAACAATTAAACTTCATCTTTACGCTCTTAACTTTAAAGCAGACTTTAGGTTGGTTAATATTAGCCATTAATCACTCCCTTTCATGGCGCTCCGTTGTCATGTGACAGGGATCTAACTAGCGCGCTGAAGACTGAAAATAAAAATGACGATTGAAAATGTGACATTGATTTCATACAACAGTTCAAGAAACAGTTAAAATTAAGTCACTTATATTTTGGACGCAATATTTACTGTTTGTTTCAGCAGCGGAAATAGTTCCAATCAAAGATCACAGCAGAACCATACCGCATCTCACAGCAACACTCAACTGCGTTTTCATTACTGAATGATTCAGCGTTTTGAATGAATCATTTGAATAAATGACTCTGTATTCAAAATATATTTAAAATAATCTCATATTTAATGCAGTTGTAATTTGTCAGTGTAAATGATTTAATTTGATTGGTAACAGCCTATGTCTTATTATTCTAATTGAATTTATTGATCAAATTTAAGAATTTAAAATGAAAGATGAAGCATACATTTAGGCTAATAAGATTAGGGGGGGAGAAATGCCCTTTATAAAGGTAAAAAAATGCACGGTGTAAATATCACAAATATGCAGATTTAAATGTGTCAAAGCTGATAGAACACTGATGGGAATATTGCTTCAGAATAAATGTTATCTACAACACAAAAATTCTATTTTTTCCAGACAAGCAACTTTTTTACTTGCACATGACAAGACTTAATGTGAATCAATATATACATACACCTTTTAGTTGTGGTTTTGCTGGTGCTCCTAACTTTTTGAAGTTGGGAGCACCAGTGCTACCAAGTAAAAAAGGTCATTTCAAGCCCTGTAAGGTGTACCTAATAAAGTGGCCGGTGAGTGTATATTGGTGACAGCTCAGCAGTACCGTCCTAAAGCCATGACAGTGGGTCTGAATGGGACACTGGCTGCAGAGAGGGGATTTCGGGGTGCAGACTCTGGCCCCTAACTCCATCATAGCCTGATTAAAATCTCCGGGTCTCTCTCGATCAACAAGCGTATCAGCAATTTTCCTGAAATAGGCCAACAATCATCACAACTAAATCCACCATTCTACAACTAAATCCAGCATTTTACAACTTAGATCTAGATTTCCTTAATAGTAAATCAACTTGATGGATCTTTCAGTACCATAAAGCATCTGTTACAGTGGGACTGCTACTGTCTGCTCCTATGGCTCGAACGCGACACAGAACTCGAATGACATTTCCATCAACTGCACCCGTCACCTAGAGAACAACAAACACCATTGCAACAAAGTAAGGAACAATCATCATTTACATCAAAAAATCCAGTGTTTAATACCCCGACAATACAGTGCTGCCCCAATTGATTTCAGTGGTGCAAATCAGATGCATCAATGAAAAAAAGTTACCTGTCCAAGTGCTATAGAACCGATCGCCCCTGCGGTGTAACGTCCGACCCCAGGCAGCTGTTTCAGTAGTCCCGCTGTGGTCTTTGGCATCTGTCCATTCAGTTCTGATACCACCTATTTTAAGGAATCATGCATAAAATGTCTTTGTAATATGTGCACATTACATAAACATAAAAAGGTAAACATCTAAATCTTATATAGATTCTACATTACTATGTTTAAACCTACTTTCTGAGCGCCTTCATGCAGCCTGCGTCCTCGAGAGTAGTATCCAAGACCCGCCCACATTTGGTTCACTTCCTGCAGGGAGACAACAATGCACCACTGTCAGCTGCTCACTATGTTTCAGTCTGTTTATTCTGTGTATGTCTATAGATTTAACCATCACCTCCAGTGTAGCTGCAGCAAGTTTTTCCACAGTCGGCCATCTCTAAAAATAAAGACGTAGAAACAGCATAAACATGTGGCAGCTGTGAGAGGAGAAAATGAGAAAATCACACCAAAGGAGCTTGCCTACTTTCATCCATCTGTTATAGTAGTCTATCACTGTGGCAACTTGAGTCTGTTGTAACATGATCTCTGAGACCCACACTGAGAACGGCATGAGAAGAAAAAAAAGAATTAATAATATGAATAATAAAAAGGATTTAGGTTATGATCATCATGAAACCCTTTGTTCCATACCTGCATATGTCCTGATATTAACATATGGTTCTGTCAAAGCCTGTATGAATTACAGCATAAGAACAAGAATAAGGGAATCAAATTTCAAAGTTTTGATGCACCTTTTTATAAACCAGTCAAGAAAAGGTTTAATATTTAGTATGTTAACATTTTGTAATAGTGTTTGTAATGGCATTTCCTTAATTTTGAAGCATTAGTTAAGCCACTGACACAACTAATGCTCAAGTTTCTAACACACTTCACCCCGCAGCAACATTTTGTGGAAAATGTTTAATTTAATAAGCTAAACTTTAACTGAATAATTTATGTGGTTTTTTAAAGACAATTCACAGATATGTATGATACATATTTTTAGGCCTAGAATAAAATATTTTTTCCTTGCAGTGTTAAATGTGCTATGTATGTATATATACGGTCACGTGACAAAAACTATGTACAGTGTGTTAGATTATGTTATTTAATAATTAACAATATTAGATGCCTTTACCAATGTTCTCCAGGGAAGCTCTCTCTTATTTTGATCATACCACTCCAGAAGGTGAGAGCGGAAAAGAGAGATTTCAGTTGGATCATGGAAAAAGTGGTATGATGAAGGTTCAGTTTCAAATGGTTCCTCTGATGGGAATAAGAAATCAAGACAAACTTAAACACTATAACATGTTAAAGCCAAACATGGAGTTGCCTTGAAGTCTAATGTCTTTCAGTAGCACACAGAGCACCACTCACCTTCTTTAATGGCAGGCTTTGATTTCTTCTTATTGCTAGATTTGACCACCTCTGTATTTTCTAGAGCCGCTCTCTTCCCCTTCTGCACTGCTGATCTTAACCTGCTCATAGCGCTTTCACTACTTAAAAACAACCGCTGGGACACGTACAACTCCCTTAAAACTTCAAGTTAAGATCAAGCACAAATTGAAAGTACATCAGTGTGTAAAACTAAATCACCGATTAAAAACAACATGTATAGTACTGCTGACAGTAAGCAAAGACTTTGATGAGTACAGTAAGGGACGCAATCTTTCACAACATGCAGTAGTACCGTTCCCGCCTTCTGTTTCACTTCCTGAAGGGCGGGGCGTATTAACCAATGTCAACCAATAGCTGACTCTGAAACGCCTTGTCATTGCATATTTAATGATTATTCAGCCTTTACAGCCCAAGTATAGGTCTCTGTAGGATAGTAATATGAGTTACCAGATCAGTGGGCGTGGCCATAAACAGAGGGCCTTTTTCCACTGTTACCTGATTTGCCCACGTGACAGTGTGGGTAGGGTTTAGGGGTGGGGTCGGGTGAAGGGGATCGTTTTCGTTGCGTGATTTATAAACACCCATCAGTTTGAAAACACCCACAAATTTGGAAACGCCCACTCTTGTTCCACAGAGACCTCATACTCTTTACAGGGTTTGTAAGAACCCAGAAAGACAGAGCAGGGATCCCGTTACATACTGTATAAAAATGAGTGTTGCATTTCAAACCAGACTTATGCATATAGTATCATATTAATTTGAATAATTTGCATACTTTATTATGCTTACATCACATAGCCATTAAACTCTTTTATATATATATATATATATATATATATATATATATATATATATATATATATAATTAACAGTTTTGTAATGCACCCACATTGAAGTGAACCAAAGAAACACAGAAGACTCTTCACTATCTTTGTGATCACTTTTATTATTTTATATATGAAATGTAAAACACCATCATCAACAACAAATTACCAGAAATCATTTTGTTCTTATTTTGAAACTTGTTATATGCATTGTTCAAGAATCTGAAATCTGTTCCTCAAGCACTGCAGAAAAAAGGGAAAATTAAAAGACATTGTGATATACAATCATTTTCAATGGCCAAAATGAAGCAAATGTGTTTTCTTTATTCAAATAATGATAAAAACATACAACCTAGCTTTTTCTCTCTCTCTCTCGATTTATCAACTCACCACATGAAATGTTTACTTTATTTGATCGTAAAATGTCAGCTTGAATGTCATCCATGCTTAAATGCAGTTCATCAGCATTGTGCTATAAACAATATGAAGAAAAACACACACTTTAAAGTAAACTTTATAATGACTTTTTAAAGGGAAAATGGCAAATGTATATATAGTATGGTCCCCATGAGTAAAACAGCTTATAAATCATACTAAATATTTTTTTTTGCAAAAAGCTTTCCGTGAGGGTTGTGTTTAGGGGTAGGGTTAGGGGATAGAATATACATACAGTTATTTACAATATAAAAATCATGTCTAAGAAAAATGTGTGTATGTGTGTGTGTTTGGTTCAGGTAAACCACTACGTTATGGGGACCAAATGTCCCCACAAAGATGGAAATATCTGAAATCCTTATCCTTTTGGGGAAATGTTTTGGTCCCCATAAGGAAAACAGCTTCTAAATCATATAAGTGATGTTTTTTGAAAATGTAAAAATGCAGAAAGTTTTCTGTGATGGGCAGGTTTAGGGGTAGGGTTAGGGCATAGAATATAGTTTACAGTATAAAAATCATCCTTCCATGGTCTGTCTGAATACTCGATTCTGATTGGCTGCAATAAAAGCGTTTAATGCACAGGTCAGTTTAATTCTAAGTCAGTTTAATCACCATTCTATATTAATGCGCTGCTTTTATTGAAGAACAAGCACACATGCGTCACACTTTAAGTTGGCAGTGTTGGCAAACAACCATGGTATAAGCGGGATAATCCACCGGTAGTTCTTTGCCTCCACATTGTGTATTAAAATTGTTTAATGCACAGCTAGCCGTGGATTATCCCTTACTTATGTCTATGGAATGTCCCCATAAAACATGAAAACCCATTGTGTCCGTGTATGTGTGTGCGCGTGTGTGAAACAGTGAAATAGGAAATGACCTCACCATAAAAGACTCAAAGAGTGTGCTGCCCATTGCTCTGCGTACATGCTCTTCCACCACTGGATACATGCGCACAAAATGCTAAACAGACATTACACATTAATGTCATACTCTTGTCTGATGCAGAATGAACATTTGTGAGTGAGCGAACGAGCGAGTGAGTCAGTGAGTGTGTGGGTGTATGTTTTAATTGTACCTCCAAAGCCAGGCTGGCTTGTCTCTGGGCATCTGCATGTTCCTGGTTACCCATTGCATACAGTAAGTGATGGATCACTCTGAGAGAGAGAAGTTCTTTAGATATCTCCTCACTTCTCTGTGCCAGAATCCTGTAACATCATGTCAATATATGTACATAATAAACATACAGATCACCTGTACAATGTATCCATTGTTTGAAGTCACTGATTTTACCTGATGGTTTTTGCAGAAGCTGCTTGCTGGAGGAGCACAGGGAGTGAATCTGTCATTTTGGCCACCTCTGTATCGAACAAAACACTCAAACTGTTTCAGCTGAATCTCAAATACATGATTTATGACTCTCATGACAGACAAATCAATAACTTAGAAAGATGTTAATTCGATCCACAATCCATGTTTGTTTCTCATCTCGTCTGCATCTGCTCCAAATAAATATACAAAGCCCAAAAGGTAACAATTAAGAGGTTGAATTCATGATGTCTCCACGCTGCAACGTGGTCATAATGCAAAGCAGTTTTGTTATTGGAGAACCACTGTTTCAGTTGCAAACAACAAATACCCTGGCAGTTACACAAGTTTATGCCTTGCTTTAATTAAGAGAAAATGAGCAACAGATCATACCATCCAGGATCTTGTGTTTGGGGTTTCTCTCTTTAGCTGGTTTGAGAAAAGCCACTAGACCCCTGAGCAGAGCCGGTCTAACCTCTGATTGCATGAGCTCCGTTATCAGTTCTATGGCTGGAAGTAAAAATAAAAGTGAAAATGAAACAGTGAGCTTTACAGAAGGGTAGACAACAAATAATGCCAAATTTGAAATGTATACTTGCCTTCATATTGTACTTCTAAATGTAGGGACCTCAGCAGATTCAGTAAGGGTTCCACTATGCTATGATGGGCTGTTTTTATAATGGGCTGGACAAAAACAAAACAAAAATTATATGCTGACATTTCATGCATGACATCCCATATATATTATCTAAAACTATTTTAAAAAATAAAAAAGTTACTGTTACCTTATACAAACATACAGTAGAGGTCAAAAGTGATGTCCAGCCTAGGAAAATTTACATCTTAACCTTTTATTCCAATATTATTAAAAAAGTGATAAAGATTTTATAAGCATATTGCTTAGTTGTGTTTGGAGTCATTTGTTTTATTTGTGATAACGCAATGAAACATGCCAAATTGTGCTGGCATCTTTTTTTTGGCCAGGCGGCCATACAAAGAAATTATGAACATGCAAAAACAAGAGAGAACCAACAAAATATTAATCACTGATTATGTACATAATTTTGTCAGATAAATACCTTAACCATGTTTTGTTCTTGCCTCATATATTAAATATTTTACTCATATTTTATTTCTAAGGTCATTACAAACAAAACCCCCTTCAGGATATCACTTTTGGCCAGGACTGTATATACTATACAATAGTACAGTGGGTTTTTTTTTTTTTTTTTTTAATTAAAAAAATTCCTCTGGTGTTGATTGTCATCCTGTGACACTGTTGTACCTGAACTATATGTAGGGTCTGTAAAACAAGCTGCTGTGCTCTTGGTGAGGTGCAGGTCAGCAGGGCGATCAGGCCCTTGTACACCTGATTCTGGTATTTGGAGTTTCCATGGGCCAAAGACTCTAGCAGGGCGGCGGCAGTCCCCTGAGTCCCCTCCATCTCAGACTTGGCTAAACATTCAGCTATGGCCTTCACACCTGTCAATCAGAGAAGAACATATGCGAGAGCTGAAATCAGTTCATAAGCCAGTATATGTGTGTGTGTGTGTGTGTGTGTGTGTCAGAACTTGCCCCTCAAAATCCCCAAACTTCAAAACATATCCAGATTGGATCATGGAAGGTTTTAACCTCACAATATTTTATGGAAATGTTGCAAACTCTCATTTCTTAAAATGTCACTGAAAATGACCTGGAACTGTTTCGCTTTTTGATTGTCAGTTTGTTGTGCAGTGTGAGTACCATAGCTTTCACAGATAAGCTCTTTATATTTCTGGCCAGAGTTGGCGATGATCTGGAGCAGGTGAAGAGCCTCTGTCTTATCCTCTTCTTTGAGTTTGTCTTGCCCAAGAATCTCAAGTAGGGTCAGCACTCCACCCACCTCCAGAAACTCAATCATGTACTGATGACTGATCATGCAAACAAACAAAAGGATACCATGTTAGAATAGAAAGTGTTTCTGTTTTCTGGTGTTTGTATATTTGCTTTATTTAGTGAAAAGCTGTCATTTTGCATTACATTCGGCATTATTTTTCTCTTGTTTTTAAGTTTTACTGCTAAAGCTGAGCTTTTTATTGTGTAAGGTACAGTACTGTACAGTACATTGTATGTAAACCATTTGGATATGATTGTATATCTGACCTCTAGTACTAAAATTATATTCACAGCATTAAAGGGATAGTTCACCCAAAAATGAAAATTACCGCATGATTTACTCACCCTCAAGTCATCCTAGGTGCATATGACATTCTTCTTTCAGACGAATACATTATTAAAAAAATGTCCTGGCTCTTCCAAGCATTATAAAGTAAATGGCAGCCCAAAATTTGAAGCCCAAAAAAGCATATCCATCCATTATAAAAGTAATCCATAAACTCCAGGGAGTTAATAAAGGCCTTCTGAAGCGAAGCGATGGGTTTTTGTAAGAAAAATATCCATATTTAACACGTTATAAAGTTAAATATCTAGCTTCCGGTGGACCGGAAGCAGGCGGACCAGGACTAGGCTCCGGCTAGTCCTGCTTGGATTAGCCAGGACATTTTTTAATATAACTCTGATCGTATTCGTCTGAAAGAAGAATGTCATATACACCTAGGATGGCTTGAGGGTGAGTAAATTATGGTGAAAATTATTATTTTTGGGTGAACTATCCCTTTAATTTAGTCTTTTACCTGCTATTGGCAGAGAGGAAAACACCCAGTGCTCTCAGCTGAAGGTCTAGACACGTTCCAAACATGTAGCTGGAAACAAAAAATGTAAGGATGCATACATGGCCCTGAAATTAAGCTTTTACACACTTAAGCCTGTTAAAGTTTTAATCTGAGATTCAGGAGCACAGATAGGTTAAGCATGACCATAAGTGTGGATACGTTAGTCTTATCCAGGCAGTGAGCCGAGCAAGGAACAGGCTGGCAACTTGAGCAAACTCAAGCTCCAGTTCAGGACATGTCTTTCCTGTGTTCTTGGCCAGAAAGTCGCTCAGCATTCGACTACGCACCGTCTTACAGCCCTGGTCCCACTCGTGGAGGAAACACATCACCTGACTGATGGATGCCTGCTCTTTACTGCTAGACATGACTCAAGCATTTCACAGACTGTGGAGAATGATGAAAATATTTATACTGTACATATTTGTACTGTATTTTTTTGGAAATTGTAATTAATAGATTCAGAACAAAGATATATTAGACATATTTAATAGATTCAGATGTATGTATTAAATCACAACACATAAAATACCCTCCCTTAATTTGCCAGTATAACGTTAACGTTTTGTTTACGGTAATAAAACAGCTTTCGTCGGATTGTGGTTGTTTCCCAATTTCTGTATAACGCATACTCAAAACAGAAAATTACATTTGTTACTTTAGTACACAAATCTTGAGTTTTATATTAGTTTTATTTAGCAGGTAACAGCGTGAAAACCATAGATACAGGCCTACATATATATGTATACTTATCTATATGATGAAACCAAACTCACCTTCGCTTCCGCCGATGTTTGCGGTTTCCATGGTTGCTGATGTTTACGGTGTCCGTTTGGGAACATTCGAGATCAGAGGTATGAAATGTGAGGTGTGATTCATTAATGTTGGACTACATTTATTTATAACAGAATCAATGAAGAGATTATTTACTTTATTTCTTCTTTCTCTTTTACATGAGATTAATCAGAGGGGAACCGAGAATTAGGAAAAAAAGATAACGGAGAAATAGTTTTGGTTTTATTTTATTATATTTTATTTTAGCTAGACCAAAAACTCAACACAAATTTATAAACATGAAGGTGCAACTCAAACTAACCATTCAGCTGAGTAGGCTATTTAAAACTGTTACCTGAGAATCAAACATACTGTAGTTTAGCTCTCTACAAAGATCACAAATATTGAAAAACAATTATTTCTCTATTATAGAACAAACATGCTGATGATAAACAAACTATTCAATATGTTTACTCAACTAATTTTGGGTTACTATACAGTTTTCTCCCTTCATTATTCAAGGTGCAAATGCTCTTGAAAGAGTTTATAGAGAGGAGTCCTCAACTGAGACTGAGATGTTTAACCCTTTAGGTGAATCGAGTTTTTAGAGTCTAACATGAGAACAAACACTATAATTGCACCGTACAAGGCTAGTAAAAAGGCTTCATGTCCTGTGTTGTCCGGCAAAAAGGTAAAAAGTGTCATCTTTCCTATTTCTGGGCATCTTGCACCTTTTGAATTTCCTGGTGGAAAAAAACAACTCGTTGGTTTTTATTTATTAAATTAATAAAAATGATGCATGTCAACACAATCTTTTTACAGAGATGTAATAGTTTTACCTCAACAAGAACACTTTTGAGTTTCTCATAGGCTTCTTCCAGGTCATCATTAATAATTACAATATCAAAAACTCCAGGTTCCTTACCTGCAGAGGAGAAAATGACAAGGGAAGAATAAAGGTCTTCTCTCAAGCACAACTGACTTACTGAGAGTGTCACTTACTGAGCTCCATGTCCATCCTCGCGGCCTCCAGACGCTTCTGTAGACTGTCCTCTGTCTCTGTTTGTCTGTCCCTCAGACGCTTTTCCTGTACAAAAATATACTCTAAACCATCTTCCTGTATTTTCCTACAATTTAAAAGCTGTATAAAACTGAGACCTTTTATCAACTCACCAGAATCTCCATTGAAGGTGGCTGAATTGAGATATAAATGGGGTTTAGATCAGTCTTCTTGATGTTTTGTACTCCTTGTATGTCAACATCCAAGATGCAGATGAGGTTTTGTGCCTGAACGTCCTCTATGGATGATTTGCTGCAAATGACAGTACATTTGATGAACAATATATTTTTTTGCTGCTATGAACAACACAAGGATGTCAGATGACTTTTTCTGAGATAAAATATACCTGGTTCCATACATATTCCCAGAAAACTCTGCATTCTCAATGAACTCGCCCTTGTCAATTCCCTCTTGCATAGTCTCTCTGGTGACAAAGTGGTAATCTGGGTTGAGGACAGAAATAAATTAAGATTAATTGTAAAGCCAACCAAATTATGACTGTTAATAAAATATACTTCAGTCGGTCTGTTGCTAGTGACCTGAAAGTGTGTTTATTTGACATATTCTAAACATATTCAGATAGTAGCAAACTATTAACATAAATATTTGGAAGAAATAACTTTCGGATGATTAATTGATAACAGAATTTTCATTTTTGAGTGAAGTATTTCTTTAAAGGTGACAATTCTAAATTCTTTTCGCAGCTAAACATCAAAATTCTGTTATGGTCAGCAGGGGGCGCCAAATGTTTATTTCAGAATCTCCGTTCGTATGAAAATAGTATATCTTAAATGGTGGGAGTAAAACTTCTAAAATACAATAATAGATAGTTTCCCTTATACTTTTAATCACACACACACAAAATCCTTCACGTAAAGCCCATGAGAACGCTCCAGTGCTGCATGTTGCTGGATTCATACCATTCTGATGGTTTAACTCCACTACATCACATCAGATGGGATCTAAAGCGGGACGGTAATGGTTCTGCAGACAACACAAGGCAAACAATTCACAGCTACAGGAGGGCAAAACACTGACATCGTCCATGGCAGGACTGCAATATCCATTAGCACAACAACATTTGTCTGTGGAAAAACATTGTAAGAATTACAAAACAATGAAGTTAGCAATGGTTGGTTATAGGTCCATAAAAATCTTAGATCAAGTAGGCCTAGCTATATAACGCTATCTGTTCCACCTTAAGGTCTCAAATAACAAAATACCTTATTTTAATTAAGCTATTTTTCATCTATCCTTTGACCCAGCTAACAAAGGCCTAAGAACGTTCTGCTAATGTTCATATTAAGTTATGAAAACGTCCAACTAAAATGTTTCAGAAAAAAAACATCCATGAACACCCTTAAAAATAAAGGTGCCAGGAAGAACCAAAAAAGGTGTTTTCACCGCGATGCCATATAGAAGAACCATTTTTGGTTCCCTGAAGAACCGTTTTGTAAAAGGTTCTTTAACGAACCATTTTTTTCCTAACCATTTTATATTCTAAAGAACCTTTCTGCGCTACAAAGAACCTTTTGTGCAATGGAAAGGTTCTTTGAATATTAAAGTTTCTTCATGGAACCATACACCCTGCCAAAGAACCTTTATTTTTAAGAGTGATAACGGTGAATAAATAATGTTTTGTGATGACGTTTTGAGAACATTATAAAAGACCAGATAACTTTGAACAAATATTCTATTAACGTTACTGGAGCACTTTTTGTTCATAACTTGAGAGAGAAACTTGCCAAAGCATTAGCCAACAAGTTCTTAGAATTGTCTCTGATAGCTGGGGAAGTTATCTGTATTAAAATAAATAAGTAGAGTTTGCCCAAGTGACCTATAACAGATTTTATATAGGCTATATATATTGTTTATTTTTTCTTATATTTTTTCCAGAATTAGAATTGTTTGACTGTCCCAAAAAAAAAAAAAACAATTTTAAGGTTCTGTTGTGATGCTAATGATTTGTCTCTGGGTATGTGGGGAAGTGATGTCATACTAGTTCACATCACATGGAAAACCACTAGGGAACACAGGGGGCTATTTTCAAAGGCTTTTTACTCCAAAGTGCACACTGGCATTCGTGTGATTTTAACAATCATAGCCGTCAATTTGGCTTAAAATGTAATTGGCATCCAAAGTTTTAGATTTTAGAAAGATGAAAGTAACCCCCATTACTCTCTCATCACATTAACAATGTGAGTGATAACCAATTACGACCAGTAATGCAAACCAAATCTACACCTTCAGATGTCTCAGAGGACAGGATGTCTGCTACAGGAAGTAATGTAGCCCCCAGAAGCATTGGGAGACAATTCAGCCCTATAGAGAAAACAACAAAGGCACATTGGGGAATAAAAAGAGAAATTTACCCTTGTGAAATGTGGCGATATGGTTGGAAATGAATCTAAACAGTTCACTTGGGAGTAAGAAGCAGCAAAGGGGTCTGAGAAAGACAGTTTTGGGTAGAGGACCTTTCGAATTGAATGGAAATGTAGTCTTGATGGTGAGATGGCTGATAAAGCAAGCCTTTCAATTATTATAGTTGTGAAGTGGAAATCCTTCCCTACCTTTTCCATCTTCCTCTCCTGGCCGAGGATTTCTGGTGGTGTCTGCAAAAAAAAAGGAGGTCAAGTTATCAAACTATTCATTTAGAATTCTTGGCATCTGGTTACCAATTAAAATTATGTCTAAAGGCAATGATGTCTAAATACATACGAGAGACACTGAATCCAAAAACCCCTTCATATTCCTTCATGAGTCTCTTCAACAGGGTGCTTTTCCCAGCTCCTGATGGACCGCTCAGAACTACAGGCCTGGGTCCTGACATTTCTCTGCCAGAGAATCAAAACAGATGCATTGTTAAAAATGCGTGTGACATGTTGGTTTTAAGCCACTTACTGTATGATATGCTGAACTCTCACTGACTTGGTCGCAAGTTCTAATAGGGTTATGGGACAAAATAAAATATTTCAAATTAAAATATATTATTCCTGTAATGGCAAAGCTGAATTTTCAGCGGTCTTCAGTGTCACATGATTCTTCATAAATCATTCTAACATATTATTATTTTAAGATTATATGATGAAAAGAAAGTTCAAAAGAACAGAATTACTTGAAATAGAAGAGTATTGTAACATTATAAATGTCTTTACTGTCACTTTTGATCACTTTAATGCACCTTGCTGAATGTAAGTATTCATTTCTTCAAAAATAAATAAATAAATTAATAATAAAAGATCTTACCGACCCAAAACTTTTGAATGGTAGCATAATTAAATGCAAATTTATATGCAAATTTATAATACAAATGCTAGCAATATTGCATGAACAGGACAGCAAAATAAAAAGACATATCAACTTTTGCAACTGAGGTGAAAATCTTTTGACGTCAAAAGCCATTCGTTTAATCAGACTCTACAGTGTTTTGGCGTAAATCCATCTGTCACTACCAAGCAGCTAAATTAGATAGATACCAACATGGACAGGTTGCGTGACATGTCTTCATTGGCAAAAATATAAATGTTTACATTTGAAAATGTAAAATACAATACATTAAATATGGGTTAACTTGCAATGAGGATTGTGTGCTGTACATGTGACCATGAAGCTATCAAAATTCAAGAAATGTAGCATGCTACATTCTGACATTAAGTGCTATAAAATATGTATTTAAGAGTATACTTAAAGTATATAAAAGTCTTTATTATTAAATCACATCCAAAATTAAAAAAACCTTCCATATTGAACACAGATTAGGTCAAGCAGGAAGCTTTTGTCTTGGTGTCCAGCAAAGAGAAAGAGAAGGAGAGAGAGAGAGAGAGAGAGAGAGAGAGAGAGAGAGAGAGAGAGAGAGAGAGAGAGAGAGAGAGAGAGAGAGAGAGAGAGAGAGAGAGAGAGAGAGAGAGAGAGTGCTAAAAGCTAGAGAAGCTGACATGGACAGACACTGAGCCTATTGCACGGCTGCTTCTCTCCAATAGAGAAGCTCAGGAACTAATCCACTGATCCAGGTGATTAGTGATTCTGTTTTGAGGTCTGTGGACTGGGCCTTGTAATGGAGAACAGGACACATGAAGTACTAAAATAAAACAAGACAATTTCCAAATTTCCTGACTACGAAAACTTTAAAAAAAAAATGTTTTAAATAATGTCTCTTTAATGCAATTCAGCAAAGCATTTACATTGATTTACATGTTTATGTAAAGTACCATGAAAATGTCTTAATGAAGTCAGGTTAGGCCAATGAAGAGGATTACCCAGCATAAGCCAAATGACAAAGGCCCAGTGACCTGATGCCTGTTTTAATGTTTTCTATAATGTCTGTCTGGAATCATGTCCGGTCCATTTTTTAGGGACTCTGCAGGAGACTAGACAAACCAACTGGACACACAATCTGATCTGGGAAAACACTAAAAAAAATACAGTTGTCTCCTAACGGTTCTCATGTTGACTGCTCTCTGTTTATTCTATCAAATATCCCTACTGATCTCCTTGAGTCATATTTTGGCTACTGCATGTTTCTGTCTCAAGCACACAAGTTTGCATATATATTTTCAGGGCAATATGAAAAAATAATTTTGAAACTAAAATTCACCATCAAATGTATTTATTTATTTATTAATAATCTTCTTTAAATTAAAAACAAATGAATATGCTTTTCATTTTTGCAAACTTAAAAAAAAAAAAAAAAAATATATATATATATATATATATATATATATGAGTAGCAAATAAATAGCAAATAAGAATAGCAATAAAAATAAAATAGCAAATAAAAAAAACAGTAAATAAAAATACAGTATGTGTGTGTCTGGTATTTCTTTTCAGATTAATCATATTTCATGCATGTTTAATACCAAGCCGTTTTACCATGAGGCAGTCTTACCTTAATTTACATCACAATAAACTATAAATTTTGACCTCTACATTTTGAAAACCAGAAAAAACAAAGAAAGCTCTTACCTTGTCTGTGCAGTTTAGATGGTGGTGAAGTGATTATGTAAGTGTGTGTTTCAAACTGACTAACTGCCACAGCTTACTGCCAGCTACAATTACTACCTCCTCCGCTGACTCCCAGCCAATCAAATCGCAGGTCTTGTGTATCTGTTGTTATGACAATGATTAATCATACTAAACTTTGAAAAGCCTTTAATAGTTTAGTAATCACTTGTTTATCCTGAGCAATAATGGTGAAAAAGCTTTTTGTCAAATTCTATGTGTCTATATTAACACACAGCCTGAGAAATATTCTATATATAGCTAAATATATAACTAACTATATATAAATACTGTAAATAACTTAAAAACTAGCCCCAGTCTTCCCTATAACAAATTACCCTAGAATTGTAATATATTGCAATACATAAATAAGACAAAACTCAAATTATATATTATATATTTTAATATGTGAATATAAAATTAAATTATATTCAAAAAATAGAAATTATGCCATAAAAGTGATAAAGTACATTTAAAGTGTGCTTATATTTTCAAGACAATATGGAATTTTAAAACTAAAATTCACCAACCATTGAGTTTATTTGAGTTCTGATCTATCAAACTAAAAAAGTCAATTAAAATATATATAGATATTGATTTTAAATTATCCATAATATAATACAATGCATATACAACTAAAAATATTATTTAAGGATGTAAACCTGATTTTATGGCTTGCTCGCTCTTAGAAAATATCTGAAAAGGCTCTCCACACAGCTGACAGTCATATAAAGTTGCCTAGTGTAAATTGTAAATATCCCAAACTTTTTTTTTTTTTTGTCTTAAGGAGTTTTGAGGTAAAATACACTGTATAAGAGTGGTGCAGAAGGAAACTTCCTTTGCATTAAACACATGGCCGGGCTAATCCAGTGCTAACCTAAATCCACACAGATGAGTGTCTGTATACTGCTGCTAATTAGAGATATGTCAGGACATCAGCCTCAGACATCCTTTTATGAGGTCATTCATTAAAGGCATCTTTAGGAATGCCTATAACGAACTGGCCAGGTGGTAAGATACTTGTCATGCAATAAATATAGACTTAAAGGCAAGAGGAAATGCTGAGGTTTTTCACCTCTAGCAGTGCAGGCAATGACAGAATCATGGCTTTGATTTGCATTAACTGATAAAATGTATACATCAATGCAATGTGTACTATAGCTTTGAATAAAAGCATCTTCCAAATGCTGTCATTTGGTCCAGTGATGGTGCTGACTCGTGTGATCGAGTCCAATATGTTGAAAACCATTTTAGGGCACAGCAATGACATTTGTTAGACAATAACTTTAGTTTATTGTATTTTTTTTGTCAAAGAAAAACAGATGAGTCTATACAAAATACATAATCATAAAACAAAGCTGGTTTTGTGTTTCATTCTATTTCAGTTCTATTAAAAAGTGCTTTTACGATCTTTCAGTTACCTGCATGTTGTAACCTGACTAGAGAGTCTAGATAGTAACAAAACTATTGCTAAATACCACAAAGGGAACTCTTTTTCTGTTAGTTTTGATCCTAATGTAATAGTGTCAAGAGACCTTTATTCTGCTTGGCAGTTGGGAGGAGTGAAGGCTAAGCAGAGATCAACCTCAACGTCCATATACTGCATTAAGAATCAACTCAACAGCTACTAAGGGAGGGCAGCTCCTTGATGCAACTCTGCTGTAGATACAGTACGATATATATCAATGCAAATATCAGTGTAATTCATTACAAGAATGTAGACAATTACATCTACACAGCATCTTAGATAAAGTTGAGGTACAAGAGCATAAAATGTTGAAAATATACAGGGAAATACCTCAACTCAGAATAGCTGTTGGCGAACCTTGTAGTAAAAATTATTTTTTATTTATGCATGTGAACGGTTTGATAATATCAGCACTTTTTGAATTTACAAACCTTGTGAGAATGGCTTTGTAATTTTGCATCATGATATTTTATACATGCTTGGGATAAGGGGATCAAAATTGCATGAAATAATGTTTTTTTAAATGCATGAAATAAACAATTACACTATATCACGTGTATCAGCTGAAACGATAATTTATCTTAAAAAGATCCCATTCACTATTTAATTACAGTTACATAATTAAGGAAAATAAATGTACAAGATTCATTGCTCTTTTGCACATTCAACACAAAACACAGTTTATGAATGATTCAAATGTTAACTGTTTACCATTTTGAATATATCAACACTGCTAGATCCAAATTAGAAAAGTTCTTCAGTGTAAACATTCACAAAACTATTGGACAGATTGCTCTATGAGAATAACTTAATATTTTATAAAACAAGGGTTTGTACATAAAAACTACTTTTTGTGATCAGTTTTACTGTCCTTACAATATTGTGACGGCACAATATTTGTGAAGAGTTATACTTCATCAAAAAAATGAACACAGTGGTCTTCATGTAACCGGGTTACATTCCAACAGGAACTTTTTAAATGATTCTTTTGGGCAAGACGTTCTCTAAGTTTTGCATGGTCCCAGAAAGGTTCTTCTCAGTAAAAGTGATCCGTTTGAGTAGAGTGCAAACAGGCAGATGAAAGGACAGCTATAACTCTTCATAAATACACTCGTCTCAGGTCCCTGGGTGAGGTGATCGTGTTGCACTGTGGACATAGTTTCTTTGCTCCCTGCGAGAAAGAGGGACCAATGAAGATAGTTTAACAACCGAACACAACTGATACTGACACACAGGGTTCACTTGTTCGTCACGTGGTTGTGTTGAAAATCTTTTGTTAGGTACAGTATGATACTGCTGTTTATCTCACCAGGGTGCGAAGCCAGCATTCCTCACAGTGGACATGCCAGCACTGGATGGAGGTCAGAGGTACAGTGTAGGAGTCCTGAAAAAATTAGGAGAAAAATTTATATTTATGCAATAAAATTAAATAGATAAGACAAATGTAAACTACATCAGCTTAGTCTCAAGTTATATTATTATATACATATAGCATAATAAAAGAGTTAATACATACTGTCTTAATTCTGAACAATATATCTTTTTCATTTATTATTTAAAAAAATATATGTAAAATGCATACATACTCTATTATACATACATACACACACACACACACACACACACACACACACTCTAACACTACAGTTTAAAAGTTTGGGGTCAGTAAGAGTAAATACTTTTGAAAAGAAATGAATACTTTTGTTCAGAAAGGGTGGGTTCAATGGACCAAGTGACTGTAGAGACAGTATCACAGTTTCCACAAAAATATTAAGCAGCACAATGCTTTCAACACTGATAATAAGAACTGTTTCTTGAGCACCAAATCAGCATATTAAAATGATTTCTGAAGGATCATGTGACACTAAAGGCTGCTAAAAAATAAGCCTGGCTGTCACAGGAATGAATTCAATTTTAAAATATATTAAAATAGAAAATGGTTATTTTTAATTGTAACACTATTTCACAATTTTACTGTTTTTACTGAAATAATATATATATAATATATAGTATATACAGTAGCTCGTCTGTTTGATCGAACCACACAGGCCAGCCTTCGCTCCCCACGTGCATCAATGAGCCTTGGCCGCCCATGACCCTGTCGCCGGTTCACCACTGTTCCTTCCTTGGACCACTTTTGATAGATACTGACCACTGCAGACTGGGAATACTCAAATATGTGCAGCCTTGGTAAGCATAAAAGACCAAACATTTTTACTAACCCCCAACTTATGAACGCTAGTGTATATATAATTAATATAATGTATACATATAATTAAATTATTAACATTTATTTGCAATTAGTTGTTACTATGTTTTTAGTCCTTTTTGAATATGTAAAATAGCAAGCTCAAACTTACCATGCATATGAGACACTTGAATCTGTCCCCTCGTGTGAACTGCTTCTCTAGATCTCTGATCCGTGTTTTCAGGGCCTCCAGCGTACTGAGGGAGGGGTCATCCGATAAGCTAAACGAAACAAAGAACAAATCCATCAGAGATTGATTAGAGAGTCACAGCGTGCTGAGGGCTTTGTCGCTGAAGGCCACATGTTATGAATTCTAAATTACACATGAACGGTAATCAGAAGATAGATTGCATCATTAAATGAGGAAGCATATTCAACATTGTAATACATGAATGTGCGCATCTCTAGATTTTATCTCCATATCGAACAGTAAGCGTACACTACATGTGTACGTTTAAGTAAATGGTTGCCAAATTTGATTAGTTTAACAAAAAAAGAATGACTAAAGTAAAAACAAAAACTTGTAGACCTAATAAAAATACAAAATAATTCCAAAAATAAAACTTTTAGTGTGGGCAAAAACAGCATAAGACGCCCCCTTGTAGCGGCACTTCCCACAGCAGGTGAGGGACAGACATGTCAACGCACTGTGCAAACATTGTCTCAGTGTAATTGCTTTATTAGCGTGTCCACGCAGGGCTGGGCTGCAAGCGCCCCGCGGCGCACTGTCATTTGTCAGGAACGGTCCTCCTTCCCGCCTCACTAACCCTTCCTCACTCGAGTGTTTCCACTTCCCCACAATTAAATAACACTCGCTCAGAGCCCCCTAATCCCCGGTAGGAACATCCTGGCCAACGCATCCCCATTTAATCAGCTCTCAGGAATTGAACTATGACAGCAGGGGGTTTAAGTGATCCATCAAAAATGCCTCGTGTAATAGCCGCCAAATATAAGCATAACGAATGCTGGTTTTTCTCTTGTAGCTGTCTGGTGGAAATATGAAATAACTGCCCTCGTCCTCAGGCTAAATACCTATTGGAGAGTGGTGACGGATCAGATACAAAAATATGCTGCAAACCAGAAATCTTACAGAAGTGCATACCTAATACATATACATATATAAGATTAAATATTGCTAGCCATTCGTGAGGAACAATGGACTATAGGTCTATAAATAATATATAATATAATATAATACAATATAATATTATATAATAGTGTGTGTGTGTGAGCGAGAGAGAGAGAGAGAGAGAGAGAGAGAGAGAGAGAGAGAGAGAGAGAACGAGAGAGGCCTTGTTATTTTAATAGTGATGATGCAACATCTCTAACCTAACATAATACATGTAGAATCATTAAAAAGCCTTTCATAGTTTCCCTGCAAACTGACACTCCTCCACTGATAAATGGATCAATCTGATTAATGATTCACTCTGAAACATAAGTCAAACACGCTTCATTGGACCTGCCATAATGTAACCCCACTGAGAAAGAAATTACTTGTGTTATTGAATGGGTCAGCCATGTATAATTCCTCATGTGTCCCTTCCATATGCAAACTTGACCTCAGTGGCACGATTAGTAATGTATAAAAATCTGTCCCAGTTCGCACAGAGAGAAGTTCAAATCTCTTTTCCAAACAGGATTTAAGAAGTGCTGTATCATGATCCAGCAGAGATCTCTTCCAAGAAAATGACATGAATGTAGGAGAGATTGGGAGAGAGGAGGAAAATGATGGAGGAGAGTGGGGGGAGGCACTTGAATCATAACCTATGTACATCTTCTGTGGCGTAGTGGTTTGTGCAAATATGTGCACAAACCACTACGCCACAGCTCCAGCAGTATTTGTATACCAATTCAATCAATTAGGATTAGTTTCAATTCCATTTTAATAGCTTTGCTATTGTGTTCTGTAATGAGCATACGTTTTATGATATATACCCAAATAATGTGTTTAAAAGTGTACATTAATGTTGCGGTGAAACTGAAGTAGCCACAGTTCTTTTCTTCATATTTTGACATACATCTGGGTGAAACGGATGACCGTAAAATCAAAAATTGTAGGGTGGGGACTTGGTTCTATCCCAGCAAGCAATAGCCGTCATTTCACCGTCTTGGTTAACTATAGACCCGATATAGTCCGGCTATGAGTAACCCACTTTTAGCCAAAATAACCTTGAATTTGGTCGTTTTTGCCAAAATAACCTGCGAGATGTATGATATTCCATCATGTAAATCAACAGAGATTATTGTTTATGTTTGGTTTCATTTCTTAGACATGTTCATGTCACGACTAGTCTATTCTTGGGCTATAGAGACGTCTATTAAATTTTCACTGGCAGCCCAAATTGTTTTAGCCTAGACGTCAGGGCTTTGTTTGGACGGCTATTAGATGCAGTGGTTTTTGATTGGATTTTGAGATGTGGCCGTTGAACTCAAGAGGGGAGGCAGATTAACATAAACTTGCAGGCAGAATTTAAGCAGACAAAATGACTGGAGAAGTCTGACATACGTCATCAGAGAAAATTGTTCGTTTTCACCGGAAGGTGCGGTCCCAGCAAGCAATAGCCGCCATTTCACCGTCTCTGTTAACTATAGACCCAGACTATAGTCCGGCTATGAGTAACCCACTCACTTCTAGCCAAAATAACCTTGAATTTGGTTACACGTTGTTTTTGCCAAAATAAATTGTGAGATGTATGATATTACATCATGTAAGCAAAGTCAACAGTGATTACAAGGTGTTTGGTTTCATTTCTTTGACATGTTCATGTTCTAGATGACTAGTCTATTCTTGGGCTATGGTTAGACAGCCCAAATGTTGCCTTGTTTTAGCCTAGACATCAGGGCTGTGTTTGTACGGCTATTAGACGTCTTTTAAATGCAAAATTGCTTGCTGGGGTTATATTTACAATGTCAAAAAAATAATAATACAAAAATGAAACATGCATGGATGAATAATTCACAATAAGATGTATAACATGCATTTCATGCCAATTTGAATGTACACTTACACTTCTAACTCGCTGTTCTTGCAGGTTCTTGGAGATGTTGTGCTTGTATTGTTGTCAAACTCTCCATTACTTGTAGTTGGAGCTTCTGCAGACAAGGAACATCATTATTTATTTTATTTATGCAATATATATGTAGCTTCTTTTTGTTGGCACTATATATATATATATATATATATATAGTATAAACCAAAAAGAAGTGAACTACATTTAAGCTACATTTACACCTGGTACAAAAACAATAAAGATCTAAATTAAAGTGACAACATCAACTACATCTCTTTGCTCACCTGAGTTTGCAGACTTGGTTTGTTCTGGAGATAACCTGCTGGCTGTCTCTCCACTTTCAAAGCAAAAAAAACAAAGAAACTAAGTATTGATAAAGTAGTTGGAAGCACAGATAAAATGTGTGCTGTTTGTGTCTGTGCATACTTTAAAACAGCTCCTCTTAAAGCCTGTCTCTCCTCTGCGTCTCTGGGTTCATTTCCTGAACAGGGAATCACATCCGCCTCTGTGTATCTGAGATCATTTGCTGAGGAAACATTTCTTATTATCAAAAATGCCTTCACAAAAAATACAAACGATCAATGCACTTCCTTGCTGTGCCAATCTTACAGCATAAATATGGATACTGGGCTTTTCCATACTCCAAAGTATCATCACCGTCCACGTCCAGATCCACATCGCTGTCCTGGTGCTCTTTCAATGTGCTGCCCACCAAACCTTAAGACATTTAAAATAACCATTAATTAAATGACAGAAAACACAAAGCCTTAAGAGTGTTATTACAGAACAAGAGCGCATTTCAAGTGCCAAAGTAATTGAGAGTGTGTACTTTAAAAATAGGTTGAGATTCAAATGTGCACTACTGATGAACTGCAAAGTGCTAATAAAATCAAATGTGTGTATAAGGACATGAGGGTCTGTATGACCTCTGATTTCTTTGTGATCGACTCTGTCTCTGTTTTTGACCCCTGGCTAAGTTCTTTTACAGTAATCTCTGTCTCAAGAGGATAACACCACTCCAATTTCCTCATGTGTCTGTTGTGAACTAATCACACACATGCACACACAAGCACTGTTGCAAAACCAAGTGAGCTGCTTTGCTGCTTACATTGGTGGTCGGTCACTAAACCTCATAAGTGACCGATTTGGTACGCTGTGCATAGGCAGTAACTCTACAAATTGACCATTTTGAACAAAAATTGCCATTTGCATTGTTACAATGTCGGTAGCATAGGAAAGTAACGTGAAAGTGATTGTCTTTGAAAGTGATTGAAACTATTGTCTTTTTTAGAGCTGCTTTACAGCAGAATTGAATTCTGTTTGCATCACTTATTATTATTTTTCTGTTTATCACTGTTAAAATACTTTGAAACGATCTGTATTGTATAAAGCAATATATAAATAAAGGTGACTTTAGTATATCACTGAATTATAAGCTTAATAATTATAAGCTTAAAGCATAAAAATATAGCATGCTTAGAGATTGGACAAAATGAGTTTTTATTTGCAATTTTTATTGATACATTTCAGTATTACATTTTTTCTTTCATTGCAATTGATTTCTTTTCTGTAGGCAGTTTAGGTTTTGGAACATAGCAAGTCTCTTCTCTGATTTTATCAGTTTTAATTATACCTAACAATCTGACTACTTATTTGAGATATTTGTGTATTTAGTGTGTAGTTCAATTGCTGTGCAGCATTTGTTTTGTACCTCTGAAGCCCCTGAGAACAGAAACCATCTGTATTCTTCTCTGTTCGGCCCATTCAAACTCCCTCCCGGCTGACAGTATGGAGCCATCTTCAACAACACAAACGCCATCTCTCTGTTGAAAACACACACATATCAGTATCTTTGGTGAAAATGTCTCCACCAGCCTCAAGACACCACTTTCATCTGCTACCTGCCCTGAATGCCCTCTTGGCATGAGGTCACAGCTAAAAAAGAAACAGAAAATAAAAAGAAAACAACATTTCACATGCAGGTTTATAGTTTGATTGATCCTCCTGGCCACATCTACCTGTCTTATACATCATACGGCTGACATAGCAGAACAGAACAGCTGACGGCATGTCTTCTGCCGCCTGTCAGTCAAATACAGACATCACAAACAGCCTGTGATCTGTCAGTGAAAGCAGATCTAGAGGAACTACAGACTACAGGGGAAGGTAGGTTCATTGTTTTGAATGAGACCTATAAACACATGCACAATGACAAATGAGCTGCATTTCCATCACACCTGGTCTTCCTCTGCTTTCCGTCTTTTCAGTTTCCCAATGCGTGCTGTAAAAAAAAAAAAAGAAAGAAAATGAGGAGAGAAAAACAACAAAACAGCTGATTTTTTATTGATGCATGGCACTTTTCATGTAACCTTATCTGAAAAAAAGAAGCATAAATCAATTCTTTTGATTAGTTTTTTTCTCCACTGGCCATTTTATGATGGAAATATATACGATCTCAAGCTGACATAAACTGATAAGACAGAAAGGCCTCTATGGCCTACAAAAGATAAATAAATGGCAAGGGAATTGGACTGATCTGTTTATCTGATTATAAAATAAAGACATAAAAGATTTCCAGAATTCTCCTTCTCTCGAACACACAGACACACACACACACACACACACACACACACACACACACACACACAAAGGAAGTAAAATTCAGGATGGTGGAACGGTATCTACCGCTCCATTAAAATCTCTGTTTTGCTGAGCTGCTAATGGTGTTAAAGGACATTAATCTTGAGGAGCCTCAACTGATGATATAGTCAAAAAGGACAGTGGAAACAGAGCTGAGACTGTTACAATCACAGTGACGTTGACCAAAACGGAGAGAGGATCATTAATTAGAGAGAGAATCTGATCAATTAGCTTTGACCAATCTTCCAGTGCACCTTTTTTGGACGTTAATGAAATAACATAAAAATTAACAGTCCTGATAAATGATCAAAAATTCAACATAATAGAGCACCAATGTTTCACAGTACAAAGACTTAATACTCTGAGTATTACTGTGCCAAGGGTGTAATATTGCATTAAATAGTATATCATTTTCACCATCTCATGATTCTACAATCATTTGCTCCTTGAAAGATTATTTTAAATCAGTGCTGATTAGTATCCAGATAAAGCCTCTTTAAATACTGCAGTTGTGTGGCGTGTGTGGAGAATATCTTACCAGACAGTGGGCAAGAAGATACATGTGGGAATCCATAGTCAGTCCAAACATGAATAGATTTCACTTTCTGTTTGGCGTAGCACCTGCACCAGCAGAGCTCCTTAACTGTTAACATATCAAAAGGTTAAAGGTCAATAATCTGCTCTGCTTGTGAGGGTGCTAGGTCAAAGGTCGGGTGGTGCTTTAACTGTTTGAAGTAAAGGCAGTGCGTGACACACCAAGCCGATGTAAAAGAACTAGCGGTGATGAAACTGCGCTTGAACACCACAAAGACTACAGGCAACTGCCAACTAGCATGTGCATTAAGGAAATAACTGTCTATATCAGCAGGTATCAATATTCCATATTCATCATTCAAAAAGGGACTAGGACTGCAGATATACAAACTGTAAACAAAGCAGCGCTTGCTTAACATTTTGAATATCAATCATGCTGATCACTTTCTTCATTCCAGGTGGCTCATGTTGTTATGAAAATATTTGCACATTGAAATGCTCAGGTAACGATGTAAAATTATAACAGCCTTCTGTCTTTGACTTCTTTGCTCGCTTTCATCACTTTTGCTTTTATTCTCTTTTGCGTTTTAGACTCGTTCGCTAAGCTGAACAGCCAATCGATGAGAGAGATCTCTCTGATCTCTCTCATCGACAGTGCCAATGTCAACGGACGCTGATTCAACATGCTAAATTGGCCAAAATGCCCCCAACGGGCTCCAACTAGCGCAGATGGTGCGGAACACACTGCAAAAACTAGGCTGGTCGACGCTAAATGAAGGCTTGGTGTGTCAGGGCCTTAAGATTGAAAGTGTACTAGTGCTGTCTGAGGACAATTTGTGATCATGAAAATCAGTTTCAAAGATAGATGATTTCATCATAAACATTTTTGAATTAGTATTCATATAGAGAAATCTGAATTTGGTCAGATCCAAGCTCTTAATGCATGTTTATGACCCTGCATGCATAGGCAATGACTGAAATACAAAATAAAAAAAGAGAGAAATCCAGAGAGAGGTCATTAAAAACGTACCATTGAGTCTTGTTTGCCTGTTTGCTCGTACTCGCAAAAATGTCTGGAATGAAAAAAGGAGGAAGAAAAGTGACATTTCAATATCCATAATTGCAATAACATTACACTAAAAGTTTTTTGAAAAAAAAAAAGAATTCTCACTGTATATCCCATTATCAAATATTTCATGGTACAGAAGTAAAATGGGTTACGAACAGCAATTCATGTAGACTTTAATAATTATATAAGTCAGGTGTTTTGAAACGTTTTGATGCTAAGGACTCCTAAACATGATGATACTCTGCAAACCTAACATATAAAGACCAATTTATACTGTGCAGTAAAATGGTAAAAATAGTAAGTGTAAGGACAACATTGTTTGAAAAATAATATTTGACTTTTATATTGTCATTTCACTAAAGCTAAATGAATGAAATATAATTTCACAATTAAATATACATTTTTGCTTTTATTTCTTATCAATTACATAATACTTTTTCCAATAAAATTAATTTTCCATTCAAAAATTCTAAGCAGTCTTTAGAAAGCAGAATTAAATTACAATGTACTTATTTTTCAGAACAGAAACATTATTTTAAATGTAATTAAAGTCCAGCAGATGGCAGCACTACACTGAGGGCTGCCTCAAACATTTGATTGACATGCAGTCTTGGAATGGATAAAAACCACTCTTAAATTAGTTTGATTCGACCTGTAATTAATTAAAGTTCAATATGCTCCTCAAGAGAAGTGCAAGCTAATGCTGCTAGACATGTATATAATGTGCATTTTGTGCTCACCTGGTACCTGTCGGAGTGCACAGCCTCATCAGCAGGACGTGGGGAGGAGGCGGAGGAGGAACCCTCTCTCTTTATGTGCAAAGAAAACAGAGACTGAGAGGGGTAGAGAGGTTATTATTGCCTGTAGAGATAAATAAATTGCATATAACAAGTGTTGTGAAGTACATTGGAGAGAATGTACCTTGGGCGGCCCAGCAGCGAGACACTCCTTTTGCGCGGGACCCTGACTGTAAACAGAAGAGAGTGTTATTAACACATATTTCATCACCTCAATCCCATTACCAACAAAACTCAGCCTTGTTTTAAACACAAAGTGTGAATCAGAATATGCAGACATGCTCAGAAACGAGGCATCAGGTTGCAAACATTTCCTTCACAGTCAAATAAAAAAATAATATATTTATAAAGCTGTCTCCATTCGGGTTCTGTACAGCAGGAAGGCTCTAACACACCCTGGGGCCAAGTTCAATTTGACACAATTACTGTCCACAGTTCTGTCACTAAGCAGATTATGGCTATAATTTCTTTATTGGAGAAATCTTTCATGTGTTCAGAGTGGCTAATGTGCTGCCCTGCCTCGTCTGATGCTGATAGCAAACATGGAAGAAACGCATTATTAGCTTGCTATGATTTTCGCAAGGATTGCCTTGAGCTTGACTGGCTGTGAAATGTCAGGAACAATGTAACAGCTTGTAATTTGTGATGTTGCAGTGATGGAGGAGACAGGTAGAGGGGTGGAGGCATGGTGCACATGCCCAGAGGCTGTAGATAAATATGCCATCAAGACCTGGAAGCATTTAATGTGCCTTTGGAAGGGACAGGCTACAGGGTTTGTGTGCGTATATGTGTGTGCGTTCATTGTCTCAATCTGCTTTAATTCTGCCCTCCCTTCATCTTTCCGGGTCTTGTCTCCAGTTTTGATCTCTTTACTATGGGTGGCGATGCATTTTCATGAGCCTGGATGAGATTTGAGTAAAAGTGACAGAAGAGCATGCTGTCTGTCAGCGGCACTTTACTGTCTACGTGTCCCGGCCGATACAGAGAGACTGAGGCAGTTAAAAAAAAATCAAATCAACCCTCGACTGATCGGCTGATGATCTCAGATTGAGCTGGACGGATGGAAAAACAAAAGAAGACATGAGCGAAGCAGAGGGAGGTTGATAGATTATTGATTGTCTCAGTCATTATATGGATTGTATCATGTTCATTACAGAGGAACATGACAGGTTTCATTTTTGCCCTCTCCATGAGAATAGCAGGTGGAGAATGAGGGGGGAAAAAGAGTGTGATAGCAGAGCGCATTGGGATACTCTATTTATTAAATTTTTTACTCTACTTAATGTTTAAAACTTAATTTATTATAAATAAAATAAAAATCATACATAATAAAACAAATGATTTAGTTCTATATTAGGCTCCACCATCCCCATGAATGGATGGATGGATGGATGGTTTGCATAAATAAATAAATAAAGTTGTTGTTTCCTTTTTATTAGGATTTTGGACTATGGCAGCAAAATATATTCAAGAAGCAGCACAAAAACTGGGAGAACATGGATACTATATTTTATTTTCTTACTCTATTCTTTAAAAGGTAAATACAACTTTATTTATTGAAAATAAAATAGAATTTATTTCTATATGGTTTGATTGAATGAATGAACAAATAAATAAATGTTTCATTTTTATTAGGATTTTGAATAAATCGTCACCTTGGAATTTTAAGGTTCTATCTGACATTTTTGTAAAAAATGAGTTATTCACATATTCGTATTCTGTGACAACTTATTTACATTATGTGATGGTTTTGTTATGTTGTGTACATTTTGGGACTTTTTATTAAAAAAAAAAAAAAAAAAAGGTTCTATCTACAAAGTCGAATGGAATGCAAAAAATTTGAAGCTCAATATCTCAAAACTGCTCCGAATGCAAATAGAACCTTATAATTCCAAGGTGGCAAAATGGCAACAATACATTCAAGAACTTCAAAATAAATAAAATAATGGTTGTGAATCAGGAAATAAAAAGAAATATTAAGAGACTGTTTCAGGTGTGGAGTATGTACCTATTGTGCAGCTGCATTAGACGCTCCATTTCCTGCTCCATGTGTTCCTGCAGCTCTCCTGGCCGCAGAACAGCATGACAGATCGGACACATGGGCGTCTGAGTGTCATACAGGCCCTTTACTTTACCTGAAGAGACAGATGAGAGAGGGAAGCACAAAGACATGCTTTATTATTATAAACCTACAATGAGCAATAAAGCAAATTCTTGATAATTCAATGATAAAAATCATCTAGTCCAGGCAGATGTGTAATCTAAATAAAGCTCATCAATACAGTCACATGACAGCAGAGACATCGAGTAGAAGTACCTGTCTCATAGCAAATCCATCACAGGCTAACAAGTGGCCAAATGAAAGCAAACAGATCTGAATAAAACATGGATCTGCATGTTAACGCTGCTTGGAGCCATGCCCTTGAGAAAGTGTCAGTCAGCCCCCCTGCGAGTCCCATCTCTTTTAAAATTTCATCTACGGTACAGCTCAAACAAATTCACAGACAAGTACTAACTGCTTGCATCTCTGCCTAAAGGCAACCAACATCAGTAAACAATGAAATCCCAAGGCCCAAATTGAATTTATAACCACATTACCTGCACAGATAACGTCTGCAAATAACAAGATGATAAAAGGAATTTGATTTGATTCTGGGATGAGCATGTCTTTTTTTCCCTCCTCCTGTTGGAGAGTTTCTCATGGGGGGCATTTGAGAGAAATTCCAAAATGATAATGTTAAACCTTAACATGGATACACTGCCTTAATTAATATACACAGAACAAAACCTAAACACCAAGGTGTGGCTATAAACTGCTTAAATCTATTAATTAGTATAATATAGTATCTATAAATCATTTTATTATTTTATGTTGCATCATAAAAGCCTATATTGCTGAAGACTGGAAACAGTGCACAGTTAACAGTTATTTTTGGGAAATACAATTCTGAAAGTTTTTTTTAACTTAAATTAATTACATTTACACTACCAATCGAAAGTTTGAGGTTGGTAAGATTTGTAATATTTTTGAAAGAAGTCTCTTATGCTCACCAACGCTACATTTATTTGATCAATAATACAGTAATATTGTGAAATATTATTACAACTTAAAATAACTAATAATATTTATGCAGAATTTTTAGCAACCATTACTCCACTGTTCGGTGTCACATAACACTTCAAGAAATCATTCTAATATGCTAATGTTGAAAACAGTTATGCTGCATGCTTAATATTTTTTGTAAACCATGATACTTTTTTTCAGGATTGTTTGATGAATAAAGTTTAAAAGAATAGCATTTATTTAAAACAGAAATCTTTTGTAACATTACAAATGTCTTTACTGTCACTTTTGATCAATGTAATGCATTCTTTCTAAATAAAAGTATTCATTTCTTTTTTTTAAAAAAAAACAAAAAAAAAACAAAAAAACACACACACACACAGTAAGATATGGATGGTCCCATAGCGTTTTCCCCCCAAGTTATAGGATGACTGCACATGCCAACATCCATATGACAACTGTCATCGTCATGATGGGAGACGAATTCTGAGACGGCCATGAACTGACCTTTCCAAAATGCCACATTTCATCCTGGCTTTCTGTCACATTATGACAATATGTCAGAGGCCCGAAAAAGACAATACTAGAGGCTTGTATTTCACAGAGCTGCATGCAAAGGGGTAAACAGTCATATTACTGGAGGCCAGATGAACGTGGCTCTCTCTGTAATTGATTGACGTGAACTGTATTGGTTGCAATGGCTTTTTCAAAATGTCATCATTTAAAATTCAGACAGCCGACGAGGTTTGAGACCACATACAGTATCAGTTTCTTACATTCAGTAATCCATGTAGAATGTTTTAGATTTGAAAAACTACTTTAAAAGGAATAGAATATAACGTAATAGAATAGAGCAGAATAGAATATGTGAAGTCAAGTAAAAGGAGGTCCCTTAATGGTTTCTGCCATGATTTTGCCTTTCAATAACTCCATAATGGGCGCGACCTTTCAGTAATCCGAGGGCATGCGAGAGGCAGGCGACTGGCAGGGGGCTTGTTCCCTGGCAGACTTTCTGAGGAGAGTGGCAGTTATAAAACAGAATTGGCCCACTCCACACCTGCCATGAAGCCCCGTCAAGTAGCCTGAACCCGTCTGGTTCGTGTTTAAGACATCAAATGTTTCATTTTATACAGGGGATTTCATCGTTCCTTCAATATGCTTTGTGAAGTGCAGGGGAGTATGCAAGCTCCAGTGAGTGTTTTTATTGAGGAAAATAATGGGCCATTGAAAAAGGCTATTTAATAGGCAACATAATAGGCAATGTAGCAACACATCTGCTGTGGAAAGTCATTTCCTTCATTTTCAAAGGTATTTTCTTGATTCAGACCTTCTTTCATTAATCAGCTTAGAAACAGCGTAATCACTCTGGCACTGGACCAGGTACATGTGGAAAAAAGTCCAAGTTTGCTGTTATTGAGGGTGATCAATGTCTGAAATGAGAGGCAGAGTGGAAATATTACCACGATAAATCCTTCAGAGCTCGTTCGCAGTTGTGAGAGAGACGTCGCACACTTGCATGTTCGTATTATAGAGCGAGCTATTAGATTAAAGCGAAAATGGCTTCCATTAACATCCTTACTGTCAAGTCAATGAGCTCATTCTGTGTTCCCGCCCCGCATACTTTACTGGCCAATCAGTGTCTCGTTAATGAATATTTACTGAATACTGAAATATGTCAAAACCCCCTGAAACAATTCCAGCCAAACAAAAATAATGGTACACGTATATCAAAGGACTATAGAACTTAAAACTAACATGACTGCAACAAAAACTTACTGAAAGTAGCTAAATAGTACACAGAACTTGGACCTATTTGATTTAAATATAAATGTCTACTCCAGGATTTTACTAACAATACATATTATTTTAGTAAACATAAACAACAACAAAGCACACAAAAACATGAAACTCTAGGTTGGGCCTGTAGGTTATAGTCCCAGATACAGAGGAGAGTAGGGTACCATACAGAGGATGTCTCTGAAATCCCTCCATCATAAATGTCCCCATAAAGATGAGGGATAGACATCTATACAGCTGCCCGATAAAGCTGTGGCACTCATCACTCCAGAGAGCTGATTGCTGCCTTTAACTGTGTGCTGTGTCAAAGAGTTCAGCCCTGGAGAAACATTTAAGACCAGGTTCAGCTCTACAGACAGGTGAGGGACAACAAATACAACTGACTCCCTGAGTTTAGACTCAAGTGAATCTCTTATGAAATCAGAGAATTGAAATTGAAATTACATATTTAAATCATGAAAAATGAAATCATGAGATTTATATTTCCACCATGAGATAAGCATTAGCTAATTTAAATCCGCGATGAAATTAAAGTTGTGTTTTTTTTTCCATTCCAGCTAACCGGGAACGTTCTCAGAACTTCCCCAATGTTCTAGAACTCAAAATTATGGACAAACTTTTCTTCCAGTAATGTTAATAGAACTGTGGCAAGCAGGGCAGGGCTGAGAGCCGTGGGACCGGAGAGAGGCCAGTGGAGCGATTGCTAACGGGAGTCACTGCGCCCCACACCAGCCTCGGGTCTCACAGAGGAGCTCCGGAGGAATAAAAGGAGGAGTGACGACATTGATGGGCGAGAGAGGACCAGGCCTGGACTTTATGTTGTGTTTTCGTTTTAGTTTAAGCGGCAGTCGTCCATGAGGGGCTGGCGCTTTACTTTCGTTTTGTTGTTTGTTTATTTTATGATTAAAACTATGTTTAACGTTCGCCGCTTCCCGCCTCCTTCTTTCCTGAGCCTTTAACTTGTTACATTGGTGCCGAAAACCAGAAGGAAGGAGGAACGCAATGTCAAAAAGCCCTCGCCGCTGTGGGAAATCCGCGGTGCCATCGTCTCGAGTCTCATGGGGGAGCTCCAGAAGGATAAAAGGAGGAGTGTCGACAGTGAGGACAAGAGAGGACCAGGCCTGGGCTTCATGTTGTGTTTTTTTTGTGTGGCAGTCGTCCATGAGGGGCTACCGCTTTACTTTCGTTTTGTTGTTTGTTTATTTTTGGATCAAAGTTTTATGTTAAATGTTCACCCGTTCCCACCTCCTTCCCTGAACTACAAACTTTGTTACAAGAACATTTGTTACAAGAACATCTGTCTTTAATAATGTTCTCAAAACGTTAGCACAAAAACATTATCTATACAGCGTTCATGGAACGTTTTTTCTTTCTGAAAAGTTTTAGTTGGACAATCATCTATGGCCCGGTTTCACAAACAGGGCTTAGACTAAGCCAGGATTAGTCTTTAGTTCAATTAGGGCATTTAAGTAGCTTTTATAAAAGTGCCTTAGAAAAAAACATTACTGGTGTGCATCTTGAGACAAAACAATGGCACTGACATATTTTAAGATATGTCAGAGAACATTCAAAAGTAACAATCCCATAATGTTTGCAAAATGGAATGTTCCATTAACATATGCATAACCAAGAAAAAACATTTTTAAAACATTTTTGTACTTTCAAAGAACATTCCGAAATAAAGTTTTCATAACTTAATGGGAACGTTAGCAAAACATTCTTAGAACATATTTTAGTTAGCTGGGATACTGTGACTTACATTTGAGTGAAACAATATTTTGTAAAATAAAAAAATATAGGGTAGGGACTCTATCTATCGGTTATTGATTGGATGAAGATGCAGATCAGATCAGATCAGATCAGATCAGAAAGGGGCGGGGTTTAAGCAAACTAAACGATTGGAGAAGTCTGGCATACGTCACAAGAGAAGTCTCTAGTTGCACCGAAAAATGGAGTTTGATTCCAAATTCTTAGGTCAAAACAAATCAAATAAAAAAAATTAAACATTACAATAAGATCAATAAAATGCATTTAGAAAATAGAAGTCAACTTTAAGATAAAGGAAGGGGTTGAAAACACAAAGTTTCTTCTGTCATTGTGCATCATGCCCAATATGTTATGTAATCTTAAAATAACTCAACACAACCATATTTGATCGTGTGACCAACATACATGCAATATCCTTTTGAGCAATCTTTTAACAAACCCCTCTAACCACCACTACACAGCTCATCTCCAGAAAATCAATACAATGTGTCTGGTTTGTCAAGAAAAGCAGGTAATTTAACCATGCGAAGATACTAGGGAGAGCTGACTACAGAGAACCAACACAGATTTAAATCTCAAAATATGTAGACTTTTGTGAAGGACATTTTTTTACTTATAATTAAACACATGATATATCTGTACAGCTGTTAATAAAGAAACATGGTGTAGATTTTTATTAGCAGACAACTAGGCTACAGTGTGTCTATTCAAAAGGTTACTTTGATAGTAATTGATACTGAGGGTGGGAATTATTCTCTAGATCTCCTCAACAGGCTTAATTAATGAGTATTCAGGGAGTCTTAAATAACAGAGACAGTCAGATCAATAGTAGTGATGAGCAAGAGACCACTATGTGAGAGAGTGTGTGTAAAAGAAAATGGGAGAAAGACAACAAGAAAATAACACCGGGGAAAATGAATGGCGTAGTGTAAGGTCAAGTCTTTGGAGGAACAATTACGCAATGCACACCGGAACAATATGATGCAGTCAGCCTGATATTCTAATGACACTCATTAACCATCATCCATCCATGTGTCATGACTCAAACTGTGGTGAGATGGTCATAGACTATCATTCCCTTCTGAGATAAACTCCCATTATTTGATGGGTGTGTGCTGCCTTTTTATGGTCTCCCCAAGAACTCATCAGCAGGAGTTACAGGGCTGTGAAGGCAGACACTTCAAATAAACCCAGTCTGAGAAACTGGCCAAATGAAGATGCACACCTGCAAACCAGAGGATAGGAGAGACAGTCCTGTCTGAGGTCCACACAGACAGAGTAACTAAAGTAACTACACCTGTGTTTGTGTGTGTAAACACATGGGTACAAATGTGGAAATGTGAATGACTGAGCGCATATGTATGCACATACCTTCTGTGTGCAGGGAATGCGAGAGCATGTGTATCTATGTACAGGAGTATCGTGGAACAGTTTTTGTTGAGGGGGCACTAGTGGTATCTAGGATTTGATTGAGTTCAAAGCAAAGAAGTCAAAACGGTACAGATAGAAGGCTGTTCTAATTTTACGTCATCTTACCGATTGTTCCTGGGCGAATATTTTAATATTAACATGAGCGGAGTGGAATAAAGAACGTGATCAGCAGGATTGATATTCATAAAGGTAAGCGCACGCTGATTTGTTTACGGTTTGTATCTGCAGCCTGGAGTGTTGGTTTTTCTTTTGAATGACAAATATAGACGAATATATCTGCAGAAATAGACAGTTGTCTCATTCACACGCAGGCACAGAACGCGCATGCTAGCTGACAGTCGGCTGTAGTTCTCTCGGTGTGTTCAAGTGCAGCTTTTTGGCCCAGACGCGGCCGACGAGAGGCGACAACACCGTCAGCTTTCATCGCTGCTAGTTCTTTGACGTCGGGTTGGTGTGTCCCGGCCTTAATAATAATAGTAAATTTGTTGTTTCACAGGGGATTTTAAAAAAACAAAACATTTAAACATGTAAATGAATGATTTCTGCCACAGCGATTTAGACAAACACTTTTATTTTACCTACAATAATTGTGCAGCTTAAATATCAAAGTACCACTTATGGTTCAATTTGTTAACATTAGTTAATGCATTAGGTATCATGAACTAACAACTATTTTAAAGCATTTATTGATGTAGATTAAAGTTAATTTAATCTAGATCACTGTAAAAAAAAATCTATATATAATTATATATATAATTTTACACACCTATATATATATATATATATATATATATATATAGTCAGAATAAACAATAGTCAGTACCCTAAAGTACAAAAGCGAAAAGGTACTAATATGTACCATTAAAGTACCAATATGTACCTTTAAGGCTTGTACCATATTAGTTGTACCGTATTAGTTTAAGGTACTAATATGTACCATTTAGGGGTAAGTAGGGTACAGAGATGTACCTTTTCACTTTTGTACCTTAGGGTACCGCCCCAGTGACAGCGCTGTTTTTTCTGACAGTGATATATTATGTACTTGTAAGTTGCATTAAAAAAAAAAAACATTCAAAAATCTAAGCGTAACTCAATCTGAATGCTTCTGACTATGTATATTTGTGTATTCATTTGTGTAAACGTGTGTGTGGGGCCAAACCCTAACTCTCCACCTGAGACAGCTCTGTCTGCACAGAGAGTAATGGGCCAGTCGGGAGTCAATGAAGTGACAGCTAACACCTCATAAACCTTGAGCTTGAGGGGCTGAGCTGCACTAAGCCTCAGTGTAAAACACGCACAAACAATTAGAAATGCACACACATTCTTAAATACATACAGACCCATGTATCAATACACAAACATATTTTTTTTTTACATTGTTGTATGTTGCTGTGTATGATTTGGCCGCATAGGTACGGTGCTAAGCTACACTGTATGCTCGTATTATTAAAATACAGAATAACCATATGATTGTCATTATTCTACCTCAATATAAGTCTCACCCACATTCAATACATTCTTGTGGAGCAGGTGTGAGCAGCTCAAACTAATGAGGCAGATAGACCATTATAATCCATTTGAATCTAACGCAACATACTCCCACATACATGCTGATAAGATCAGATAGCCTTGCACTCGCTGTGTCAAATACACTACCCTTACAAGGTAAAGAAAACCTGTGATGCTTTGAAGATGATCTTGTTTTGGAATAATACAGATTTTGTGACAGCTTTTGGAGGATGTGATCAGAGGTTCCTCAAAGAGGGTAACAGGGCTTTCAAAAAAGCCGGAAGCACTCTGAAAATTAATAATAACCCAAGGATGAAAGAGAAAAATTGATCACCCTGATTACACGCACCTGCAAGTTTTCTGCCCGGTGGAACAAAATTGATTAAAGGGACTGAAAAATGAAAATCATCATTTACTCACCCTCATGTCCCGTATGACTTACTTTCTTCTGTGAAAAACAAATAGAGATGTTTTGATTAATGTTCAAGCTGTTCTTTTCTAAGCAATGACAGTGGATGGTGACAAGGAGCAGCTTGAACTTTCTGCAATAAATACTTGTTATTGGAGAAAAAAAGGTGAGTAAATGATGAGATAATTTTCATTTTGGGTGACCTATCGATTTCCTGTATCACTCTTTGAACAGTTGGATGAAATCTTTTGATCAACACAGCCATGCTGACACACATTCACACAGAGACAAGTGTATTTATCTGGCTGGCCTGTGGATTGTGGCACAGTGGTTGATTTTCTCATTTTATTGGCCACCGGGGTAGAACAGGCCTGTGCTTGTTCAGAGCCAGCCAGCGAGACACAGTCAGCCTAAGCACACAACTGCCTCACTGGAGTCTCTACCAGTGCCAAACACAGAGAGAGAGAAACTCTTCAACGAGATGGTTGTAAGGCTGCCCTCCACAGAGGAAATAGCTGACAAAATGATTAAAAAATAAAGAAAATTTGTCCCATTTCTTTTTTGTTTAAGATACTGAAATATGTAACAGATATCACAACACTGAACTCACGATATGATATTATTGCGATAGACCAATACGGTAAAAGGTTAACATAAATGTACTGGCGATTAAAATGCTAAATTTGGTATTACATTGGGGGTGGAAATGAATAGGCTTGGACTTGGTGCTGGTAATACAACGCACAGGACGATGGTGACACCTGAATAAAAATATTCATGATTCTGAGGCTGAAAATACAGAATTATTTTAGACGAATATCCTTGCACTCTGTCACTGACTAGATATATTTAAAATAATGTTGGCCACTTTTTACTGGTAAAATAAGACATTTGGCATTATCAGGACCCACAAATATTCCCCAATTGCATTATTATACATTATATTCAACATTATATATGTGACCCTGGACCACAAAACCAGTCATAAGTCGCACGGGTATATTTGTGGCAATAGCCAACAATACATTGTATGGGCCAAAATTAAAAAAAATTCTTTTATGCCAAAAATTATTAGGATATTAAGTAAAGATATTAGTGTTCCATGAAAATATTTTGTAAATTTCCTACCGTAAATATATCAAAAATATATTATTAGTAGTAATATGCATTGCCAAGGATTTTTAAAGGCGATTTTCTCAATATTTAGATTTTTTTGCACCCTCAGATTCCAGATTTTCAAATAGTTGTATCTCGGCCAAATATTGTCCCTAACAAACCATACATCAATGGAAAGCTTATTTATTCAGCCTTCAGATGATGTATAAATCTCAATTTCAACAAATTGAAACCCCTTATGACTGGTTTTGTGTTCCAGGGTCACATACAGCATTTTAATGTAGTACTGACACTAAAACTCTGTAAACTTGAATTTTTTCTCACACAGTAATTTTCATTTTGGGTGAAATATACACAATACATATTGTCACTATCCTATCCACGATACATATTGTTGCATTTTTGTATTGCGATATATTGTGACACAATATACTGTTACACCCCTAAATCATAGATGCAAATAGTACTTCATAAAAGGGATCATTGTATGTTCACTTCACAAAAATTTGAAGGAACAACTTTTTGAATTGCGCTCCCTTCCTGCAGTGACCTTCAAAGGTGCAAAAATGCACAAAAAAATTGGCCATAGTTGCATAAAACATGTGAAAGAAGCAAAGCCGTGTTGGTTGTTAACACAATTTCAACTGCTGAAATTCCCAGAATCTGACATTAGTTAAAGCTGTACTATGTGTCTTTTTTCACGACGGAGGAAAAAACACAAACACTTTGTTATTAATGACAGTCCTCTGACCTTCGTTTAATAGCAATTCTTGGTTTCCACCTGCTGTGGAAGCTGTGGGAGGACTGGGCCACCCAGTCTGAAGAGAGTTTAACACAGACGAGCTCCTGCAGCACAGAAAAACATGACTTCATCTTGAACGTCTAGAAGCCCATTATGGGCTGAAATAGCATCCGTGTTTTGGACGCCATTCGACCATGTATGCTTGGGAATTCAGTTCTTAACTCAAACAGACGGTTTATGTGAGACATTATATGTCAGCAGGGCTTTGGCAGGTTTTTAATCCTAGAAGCACACTGACTGACAAATGAAATTATATATATTATATATATTACATGCATTGTTGCGGTTGCAACAACATGCAACCATATATTCCTCTTCCAGTCTTTTCTTAAACAAGCTCCAATCAGATTGCCAGAATCAATATGCAACTTCTGGGTTAGTTGCATCAAATTGCATCATGAGCTAAACGTATATTAAAAACGAAAGAAATTGTGGTTGGTTGCTTTACATGGCCAAAATAAGCTGCAAAGTGTAATAACTTTGATAAATGAACTTTGATAAATGAAACTTTTCACAGCAAGAATTTGACTTTACTGATACAGAATACTGATACAGTATTTGTGTGTCTGTGGCTTGTCTAAGGAGCCCGTTCAAATCTTCCTCTGGCCATTTTAACCCAAACAAAAGCAACAAACCATCACCCTATAAAACTTCACTCTGAGAAAGGCCACAGAACAAGGCGTAATTCAAGCAACCAATGGAAAAACGGCCACCAGGCAACCAATTCAGTACAACATCCTTAACCCCAGCCCACTAACATGCCCTGAGCTTGCTGTTCCACTAATGCTGCATTGTTCAGCTCATTAAGTAGCTAAAGGCTAATTAGACAGCTAACGAGTGGAGGGTAGCAGTGCTGAGTGAGGAGGGTGCAAGAGAATCAGGGATTTCTGCCACACTGCGTTGTCTTGGAGGCAGTAAAACCATGAAGTTTGAGATGCAAGAGACTGATAAGTCATTGATGCAGAAAAGGTGAGAAAAACTATATTAGGCATTTTTCACGATTAAAGTACATTTTTGCCTCTGATAACTATTTAAAAATCCCATGCATATCTAGATTATATATACTTATATTGTTATATAATAAATAAGATATATATCTTATTAAATGCAATTATATTAGTTTTTATAAACTATTATTTAACATAAAAAATATGTAATTGTTTTTAACAATTAAAATCATAAAACAATAAATTTGACCAAAAAATTAAAACTCATATAAATATCAAAAGCATAACATTTAGCTGTGGTTCCAAATTTTGCTTGTTACCACATAATTTTTCTCCCAATACAAAAAATGTAACATTCTTAAAAACTGTGACATCCAGGAAATTACATTATTTGAAATGTTCTACAGCATTATGGGAAGTTATGGGGGGGAAATCTCATTTAATTTACTAAGATTTTACAATTATTATTGTGTTGACTACAGTCATCAAGGTCAAGTTACAGACGAATATTCAAACAAATATATCAATATTTATAAACAATAGAAAATGTGCAATATATAAAATTTTGTTTTATTTTATTTATTTTGTAATTTTACATATTTTGTATATTTAATTTTGATGTCTATTTAATGTTTATTGTAAACAACCTCATATAATGTGCAAACCTCATTTAAAATGAATAGAATAGTAAAACAGCTCATATAATATTTAGTTTAAAAATTTCTGAAGGTTAACTGGCCTTTTGCTGAAAAATATTTTTTTTTTAAGGAATTCATGTCCTACTATGTTGTACCATATTATTTAAAAAAAAAAAGTGGCATTATATTGTTCTTTAAATCTAAGGTAATGTATTCCCATATGTCCCAATTATAAATTGTCCCATCTGTCTACCTTTTTAAATAGTAGTCAATGGGGAACATTATTTCAGGTCATGGCCAGACAGCGCCTCTGCTTTGTTCACCTAGCCAAGGATAACCAAACATACAGAGCCTTCACACAGCCCTGAGTAAATACAATAGCCGATGCTCCTCATCTACCCAGCCTGCCAAAGTCATTCTCTGGGTGTGTACGTGTGTGTGCTCACCTCATCCTTCCCCCATCAATACCCCAGCAATCCCACAAGGTAATACTCCATGTCTGCTAGCACAGAGGAACAAAGGCCACTGCCAGCTGAGCTGATATAGATCCACAGGTCTCTGTTCTTGTTCAATCAGGTCATGAAACAAATCAGCAGTAAGGGCACTTTGAGCTAAAAGTTCAATCTCCCATCTCATTTGCTCAGGACGCAGCTATCGAATGCCCTCTTAGCATCTGCTAATGAGGCTAAAGTCTCCTGAATGTCGGCCAGAATGACTACGGTAACAAAGCATAACATAACTTTAAGACTTTCAAATACATTTCAGATTAAGTGTAATCAACACAAAACACGTTTAAGGAAGAAAACCACAGATATGCTCTGGAGGCTGTGATGGGCTTTTGATTGCGCTAACTCATGGGAATTGTTGAGTCATAATGAGACTGAACCTTTTAATGCCACAGTGCTTGTGTGGTCCCATGGGCTAATTAGGCCAATTAGCATACTAATTGCCACATGCAAATCAGGGGCATCTCAAGCAACAGAAGCTGAAGAACACTGAAACCTATGGACAGCAGCCATCTTTCAGGCTAATTCCCTGTCCACTCTGTGACATAGCCCCTCGTTAGTATCGCAGTAAAAAACATAAGAGGCACATAAAACATTATATACTGCTCGACTGTTGTTTTCTTACCAATTAGCAAAGGAGTGATTTATGGTTATGACACAATCCCCAATAGATTTTAAACTACATTTCCCCAGGCTCTTTCACGCTCCCATGCAAATACACACATATACCAAGGTGCACAGGGGTCAGTGATGAAATAAGACTTTGTAAACCAGTGAATCAAATATTTGATGTTATGAAAACTTTGAAATCAGAGCCAATGTTTCAGAATGCTGATATGGATTCTGAAAGGCATGCCCTGGTATACAAAACAAAAAGTTACAAGTGAATTTAGGCTTCACATAATCATTAAAATAAATATTCATTATGAGCTTTGCTAGTTACATCAAATGGTGTTATTAATTTTGCACTTTACAATAAGTAACATTTTACAAAGAGGTCTAATTTCTTAACAGTGAGCAATATATTTCTTACAACATTCATTAATCTTTGTTAATGTTAAATAGAGTTGTTCGTGTTTGTTCATGTTAGTTGACAGTGCATTAATTATTGTCAAGAAATAGAACTTTTGATTTTAAAAATATATTAATTAATGTTGAAATTAACATCAACTATAATTAATAAAGGCTGTTCTAGTATGGTGGATTGTTAGTTCATGTTAACTAATGTAGTTAACTAAAGTCAACTAATGAAACCTTACTGTAAATTAAGTGTTATCCTTAATGTATTAGTGTTTTTCAATCTGATGATGGAAAAGGTAATGAGGGAAATGAGCATGCGCAATTAAATATCCACTATTGGCAGATATTGGAAAAACATCTCTAATATCAGCAAATAACCAGTATGGTAACAATAAATTTTCAATACGCACCTCTACTTTTTTTGGGGTCCAATCAAAGTAATTGGAAAAATATGAGCTATATGAATACTGCATTCTTCTATTATATTAGAAATGCTTACAAACCCTGCATGCTTTATATTGAAACAGCATTGTTTTATGTGAAACCAATTCACTCATTACACACAGAAGAAAAGTGCCATGTGTCATCTTTTCGCAATATCATCTAAACCTCTAAAATGGTTTGCAGTGAGCCAGCTGTGTGTTTAGTGTGACTTGTGTAAAAAGGCTGAATAGCCATTTGGATATTATTACAAACATCAGCCAAGCATCAGTCACTAATGACAGCCCCAGATGTTAGAGGCCCTACAGGTGGACTGAGTTTCAAGGGTCATTCACAGAAACAACACTGTGCCTAAATCGGTGCTCTCTAAAGACCTCTGCACACAGAAACATGCCAGTCATGAACAAATCTAAAGTTCAGTAGTATCAATCAAATATTATTGTCATTTTTAAACAGTCATGTTTGAATTGCTGCCTTAATGCAAGGCTATGCACATGCTCTTAAACTGAACGGCGGGTGTACACATTTAAGAGATATACAGAGAGACAAAGCAGTTGACCAAGAGGTAGATGTCAAGCCATCGTCTGCCTGTTGTCTTTGACTCTGTCGGCCCTCTGTAACAACTATTTAAACCCACATTCTACCCTTTTTGCCCTCTGCATTTGCTTGACTGATTTGTGGGCTCATGGGACTCGAGATGTGCTGTTCTGTACTGAGCCAGCAATGGACAATCTTTGCTTCTCTCCCTCTCCACCTTGGCCTGCCCCACATGCTTCCAGTCTTCCTCCTGCCGGTCTTTGATGTGAGATCAGAGAGGGCCGCTTTGGCACACACAATGCTGGTCACTCAGGTGCAGTGTCAATGTTCTTCAGAGCTGTCTATTGCCTAAATAAGTCCAAACTGCTCTAAAACAGCATTTAATTAAGATTTTCTCTTGCAAAACAGGCTGTTAACTCTTTCCCCAATAGGGCTGGCGCCAGCATTTTTGATCATTTTCAGATAACTTTCATGGTCCGCAGGATATTTTGTTGTATAAATGCCTCAGAACAATGATAAAAACATAGACCGTGTAGATCGAGTCCATCAACACCCTCAAAGCTTGCACAGTCCTATATCTATTTGTGGGTTCAACATTTCATTCATTAACTTTTGGCAGTTTTGATTTATATGCTGATTAATGTTTGATGATCGTGTTGGCTTACATGTGTGTACACATTGATTCTATCACTTGTTTCTGCTTCTTAACTACACTGAACAAAATTATTAACACAACACTTTTGTTTTTGCCCCCATTTTTCATGAGCTGAACTCAAAGATCTAAGACTTTTTCTATGTACACAAAACCCGGGGGGGTCCAAAAAATAAGTAAATATCTGGTGCGACCACCATTTGCCTCACGCAGTGCAACACATCTCCTTCGCATAGAGTTGATCAGGTTGTTGATTGTGGCCTGTGGAATGTTGGTCCACTCCTCTTTAATGGCTGTGCGAAGTTGCTGGAATTGGCAGGACCCCCCCCCATCTGCCAGTAAAACTGCACATTTTAGAGTGGCCTTTTATTGTGGCCAGCCTAAGGCACACCTGTGCAATAATCATGCTGTCTAATCAGCATCTTGATATGCCACACCTGTGAGGTGGATTGATTATCTCGGCAAAGGAGAAGTGCTCACTAACACAGATTTAGACAGATTTGTGAACAATATTTGAGAGAAATAGGCCTTTTGTGTACATAGAAAAAGTCTTAGATCTTTGAGTTCAGCTCATGAAAAATGGGGGCAAAAATAAAAGTGTTGCGTTTATAATTTTGTTCAGTGTAATTTTTAGATCCAGAGATTCTGTACTCTTTTAGAAGATGCATTATAGCGCCCCCTACCTTATAACAATGAAAACAGTGAGAATTCTGTCAATGGCAGAGAAGTGTTGTGTCATAAAAAGTGTTGCTCCATAAAAAAAGTAAATAAATGTGTTACTTAAGTCAAAGTAATGAGTTACGTTACTTTTGCATTACTTTTCTCACCTGGGCTAGACTTGCTTGTTTGTTTTCGTAATAACAAAACAAAACAAAAAGTTCTATTTTTGGCAAATGTAAAGGCCCTTTTACACCAAAAATGAAAGCTTCAGGCTGAAGGAAATGCAAATTCATGTCTGTAAAGTAGAGGCCATTCTGTATTGTAGAAGAATAGGATGCAGAAGAAAGTTAAACACTCTTATTTCAGAAAAAAAGGAACACAATTGGATCATTGAAAGTCAGCAGCAAAGACACTGGTTAATAAAGTGAGATTAAATGCATAAAGTATGTGTAATTAAACATATTTAATTATTGCAGGTTTTATTAATATTCTGAGTTTGTATTTCATTGTTTTTATTCCTTTTGGTGGATAGTGAATCTGTTTTTGTGCAAGTGAGATGAGTAAATGTATGCTCACATTTAGTCTAGAACTACAATAACCATCATGTTGCACATGACACCTTTGCACTTCTGATTTCTCTCAACATGGGGACAGAAGAGGTGTCAGTCAATAAATGAGAAAAAGTATTCAGATATTTTGTTGTAAATTTAAAAGTAATGCATTACTTTACTAGATACTTGATAAAAGTAATCTAATTACATAACTCGCTTCACTTGTATGTCACTGGTCATATATCATGGAAAATTCTGGGAAAGAGTTAATTTAACACTTTAATTTACTTGCATTCAAAAACAGAAAGATGGAAATAAAACAAACAATATATTAACTTCTAATGTCTGTTCAATGCTTTCATCTGCTGCAATAACGTAATGTCTTTTAATTACTTTGGGTTTTTTTTAGCAAATGATGTATGCAGTTACGCAACCTGATTGATTAATAAGCATATTATTTAAATAATTATAATGCATTAATTAAAAAAAGTGGGAAGGTGCAGAAATTTGTATATAATTGCGGGCAAGAAGCTGTTATCGTAGCTCTGACTGAGCCTCCGGGGCTAAAGCCAAATTTTATTTGTCTCACGTTCCCAATAACACATAAAAGCCTTGGGTGGAGTAGCGCTGCTTTAACAAGAGCCCCAAGAGTCTGTGAAACCCTTAGACGACAAGCATGCTGATCCTGCCAGTAATGGGCCTACAACTCCCTGGTTTGGCATGTTAATGAATCTGATCTGCAGTCAACAGCCAAAACAAAAAGAGGTTTTTTTTTTTGTGCTAGAGGTTTTAGATGATCTCTAAATGATAGAATATTTGCGGTAAGGTATTGTCTAAGATGCCAATGAAGAACATTATTAGGCTTCCATTCTAAAGCAACAGTCTTGACGTATTCAAGTTTAATAGCAGAATTGCTGAACAAGCAAAAAGGTTTACACATCTGGTTACGGTTTGAACATCCGAAGCATCGCAATTGAAACCTATTAGGCATTCATAACTGTGAGTGTAACAGTTACTGTGTTAAATATTTTAATGATCAAATAAACCTTACATCACCAAGAAAATAAATACAGTAACTAAACAGCGACTAAGAAAAAACTGAGCTGGGCTGATTTGTTTGAAGACTGCTGTGATGTACAGTATGGGTGGTACACAGACCTCCGCTCTCATTCACATTCCTTCCATCCGGAGAAGATGAATTAGGAAGAAAACAAGAGAAGAACATCAAGCCCCCCAACCAGGATGAAAGCTCTCCCACTTAAGAGAATATTAGGAGAGTAAACTACTTTAGCAACGGGAGGTGAAATATCAAATTAGCCTCATTTAACATCAAACAGAATAAGTGAAAGTACATGACAACTTTTTTTTTTAAATGTTTCACCTGCACAAATAAATTCCACATTTGTATACATTATCATGTACATTATTATATTATGTAATTTATAATATAATATAATATAATTAGTGCTGTCAAATCGATTAATCGTGATTAATCGCATCCAAAATAAGAAAATTTGTGTTTACATAATATGTGTCTACTTTGTATAATTATGTATATATAAATACACACACACACACACACACACACGCATGCATATATTTAAGAAAAAATTGTTATATTTATATATAAAACATTTATATATAATATAAATTATATAAATATATATACAGTATATGCAAATATTTCTTAAATATATAATATATATATATATATATATATAATTATTTATTGAATATAAAATATATTCAACTATACATAATTATACACAGTACACACACATATTATGTAAACACAAACTTTTATTTTGGATGTGATTAATAGTGATTCATCGATATGATGGCACTAAATATAATTAATATAATATAATATAATATAATATAATATAATATAATATAATATAATATAATATAATATAATATAATATAATATAATATAATATAATATAATATAGGATTTTTTTTTTTGCTAAACCTACTGGCCAAAATATATCTTTATATATCCTCTTCAGAACAGAACTAAATATCAAAACGGCCCTTGCAAACCTCTAACTTTAAGGACAGAAAGAGGATGAGAGGAACATTGAGCAGATCAATACAACACTGTGGCCGCTGGACAATCTCTCCAGATTTATGATCTCTATGGCAGCCAGTTGAATACAGTCCATCTGCAGTTCTCACAATGAGCCGCATTTTATAGCATCTGCCAGCTGTAGCTCATACATATGCTCTTTTTGTCCCTTACAGGCACCCTTAATTAGGCCGCCCAATCACTTTGCTTCATAAGGGCTGTACTGCCATAGAGACAAGAATTAACATCTCTTGGCACTCTCAGGGAATAGAAGGCAAAGCAGTGATAACATTTTTAGGGTCTGGGAAGATTTATAATTTTACCCTCCCCTGCCATTCAGGTTTGATCATGGGGATTAGAGATAGTACCTGCTGTGTGATAAGAAACAAAAGACTTAATATTTACAATGGCAAATTCAATTCACCACCCCAGGCAGTAAAGTCAACCCACAACAGGGTAAGGTGATGTACACCTTCACCTTGGCCGTAGATTAGTTGGCTGCTTATTACAGCTCATCTGTACTAATAAGAAGCAATAAACAGGGCGTTTTTCTAGTAATAAATTATTCTTGTTTTTAAGCACCAGTCAGCGGCGCTGCCACTGTCCCACTGATAAGCTTTATATCTTCTGACTTTTGTTTGCCTCTGTCTCTCTCTGTGAATGAGGTGATCCATGTAATTTCCAACATCAATGAAAACCAGACATCTTACAGCAGTCTCTGGCACAGAGAGAATACACGACAAATAGCTTAAATGATAAAACTGTCATTCTGACTGTGAATCACCAAATCACTTGAGATAAACTGGCAGGATGGTCCAAACAACCAGTTAGAACTGAAATTCCAAACACTGACAGCTCTGTCTCCCATGGTTTCCTGGGAAAACCCTCCAAAGTTCAACATATTATGGAATGGCACTCATGTATTTCAATGGTAAATTTAACTTAAATGCCATCTTGTTTATTATAGAAAAATTGCCAAAGAGCTCAGATGTGTTTCTACCTGTTCTACACATTCGCTGATCACATGTCTAACAGAAGGGGCAAATTCACCCAGTCTGACTAAATCAGATCAACCCATAACTTCAACACATGTTCAACTTTGAGGTAATTGATAGCAAGAACGTGAAACTCACTTTGTCAAGCTTATAATACTAAAGGTTTCTGCTAAAATCCTGCTGACAACTATGAGAGTTATTGATACAATATATGATCCCAAACTAAACCTGAACATACTGTCATACCGAAAACCTGATGTTTGCCACCATCACTGCAGATTTTTCTCTTGAGACAGACAGACAGACAGACAGACAGACAGACAGACAGACAGACAGACAGACAGACAGACAGACAGACAGACAGACAGACAGACAGACAGATAGATAGATAGATAGATAGATAGATAGATAGATAGATAGATAGATAGATAGATAGATAGATAGATAGATAGATAGATAGATAGATAGATAGATAGATAGATAGATAGATAGATAGATAGATAGATAGATAGATAGACAGATTGATAGATTGATAGATAAATAGACAGATTATAGTAGAACTGAAGTGACATTCATTACAAGATGAATAGTTAAAGGGGGGGTCTAATGCTATTTCATGCATTCTAACTTATTTACACTGTTAAAGAGTTGGATTCTCATGCTAAACATGGCCAAAATTTCAAAAAAAAAGTTGGACGTATGACGGAGTATTTCTGTACCAAATACACTCCTTCAGGATTCGAAGTTTCAGAACTTTTTTTTTTGAGTATGGCCCTGTATGATGTCATAAAGGGTGGAATTCCTAGTATGGACACTTTTCCCAGATGAGCGCGTGTGCACATCAGCCAGAGTGAGAGCAAGAGCACACCCATCAACGAGCTTCATTCGGGTTACGGAAGCCGTCGGCAGTGCTGTCATTTTGTTTTTAGACCACAAAATCAACAATGTCACTAAAGAATTGTGTTCTTGGTTGTGAGGGAAAGATAACCTTGTTCAGCTTCCCAAACAACCCAGCGTTAAGAAAACAGTAGATGCAGTTTGTTTTCCCGTAGCATTAATGGAGTTCTGCAAGTGTGTCTGTGTTTTGTTGGCAATCGGCGCGTAAGTGCATATAATGTAAACAACACGAATGTATAGTGAATCGAAAGTTATCCAGGGATAATGCAATGATGTATTGTGTGTGTGTGTGTCATAGTTGTGTGTGTGCTCGTGACTCTTTAGCTCCGCCCACTGCACACCTGCACAAGCTCGGCTGTTTTCAGAAAGAATCGGTACAGCGTATCTGTCTTTTATAAATATGATAAAACTAAAGACTCTTTGGAGACATGAATGATGCAATACTACTCTATAGGTACTAAAAATTAACATGAGATTGGCAGAAACTGTGTGTGTTATGTAGGCCTACCCTTTAAAACTTTTCAAAATGCACTTGCATTGTTTTCCATTTTGTGACTTTCAGTTGAATAAAAGACTATTCTTCCAGTCACATATTTCGTCATTGAAGATTTCTTAAAAATAGTGTTAAAAATATTGTCTCGTCTCGTGAGACTTTGAGAATGGCATTATTTTAGAAAAAGCATTGTGGAAATCCAGGCAAATCGAAGTATAAACAGTGAAAAGCTACTTGCACTTCCATTCTGAGTCTGACAATGCAAATTTCATAGTATACTGTCTGAGAAAGTTTATGCCAAGCAGACACTGCCTAAGCCCAGAAAGCAGCAGGGCACAAGGCATTTACCCACACTTACTGTTACTCTTTCTTTCTCATCAGCTCTTTACCAAAAAAATGTAAAATGCCTCCCGAAGGAAAATAAACATGATTCGGCCCAGTGAAGACATCTGTCCTTCGAAAAGAATATAAAAGATCTAACTGTTTAAACAGCTGTGAGGATACTCTGTCCTTTTGAACATTTTTGAGAGACAAGCACTGAAATAACACAGTACTTGGAGTCATGGCCCAAGGGTCAGATATCAGACAAATGACAAATCTCTTTCTGATGACACAACAGCATGTGTGTGAGGTTGCGTACAGGTTATCAGGCCACGTGAATCTAAACTCTGATTTACAGTTCATGAACCTAAACTATTTCTCAAGCATTACACACTTACTTACTAATTATGAAAGAAATAATTGGTTTTCAAACATATAGACTCTTTTTAAAATCTTAACGAAGATAATAAAATAAATAATTTAATATATTTCATATTTATATATATAATATTTCTATATTTTTCCTGAAAGGACAATGTGTCCAATAGGCAACTGCATGTGTACACATACGCAAGTCTAATTTGGTGTATTGAGGTGTATGGATATGCACCCTATCCTCTGTCACACTCAAAACAGAGTATGTCGCTAACCCACTTCTAGATGAGGGAAAAACTTTTCTAAAAGAACCTTGATGTGGTGCTCTTTTTCTCTACAATATCTCTTCTACCTGTCAAAGTCAGTCATTATTTTTCCTATTGACATTCATTTCTGATATAGCATGTCTCAACAGCCACCTCTGTCGTGTCTTTCATGTTTCAGGTTCTACCCCTCCGCCCCCACGAGGAGTTCTGATGTCCTACGAATTTAAGCTCGAGCGTCTTTTTTCCCCGTCCCACCGCGCCAAGCGAACGTGGGGTCCTTCGCCTCGGCGGCCAATTACAGAGCAAGGTAATGAGCAGCCACGTTCTCCTTACAGCCCAGATTGACACTCTCTCCCACTCATTTGTCAACAAATCAGGATGGATGGCGTGGGGGCGATATTGAGCCGGAGGTGTCGCACTCAGAGACGCGTGTTGCCGAGCAGCATCTCCTGCTCGTTATCATTGACAAGTTGTCTGGAGCTGAGAGATTTGCGAATCCTTCCCCTTTGTCATCTCAAGATCATTTGTTCGTGATTCGGTACTTATTCCATGCATAGCCTAACGGTTATAGCCTACTCGGTTAGACTAGACCTACTTTTGGCATTTGTCTGTGGACTGCATGGGACTTATATAACAAAATCAGGAGCTGTAAGTTACACTGAATACATACAAACAAAACTTAGTTTTATGAGTCTTACTTGCATGAAATAGTTGCAGATCTTTGTGTTCTCTCAGGCTGATATATTGTTTACACATTCCAATTGCACCAATAATTATTATTATTATTATTATTATTTAAAAAAAAAAATAAAAAAAAATAAATAAAAAAGTACATGCCAGAGATGTGAAACAGTGGGCTGTGCACATGCTCAGGACATATAAGGGCTCTTGGCTGATGTCCCAATCCTATTCTCCCTTTCCTTTCTCACCTGCACTCTATGTCCTATAAGAATAAAGGCAAAAAGATCAATTATGTTGATTTTTATATTATATATTTAATCACTTTATATCATTGTATTTATTATAATATAATACATATAATGATATGTAGTTATTACATAATATATACTATTTATTATATATTTTAATGATATATTAAAAAAAATTATAATTTAATATTTTTTGCAACATTAACATCAACAATAATAATAATAATAATAATACAGTTTTTCTTTTTTAAAAGATATTTAAAGATTTTTTTTTTTTAATTTGGGGGGGGGGGGGTACTTTTTGCCTATATATATATATATATATATATATATATATATATATATATATATATATATATATATATACAGTATATATTTATTTATATATCTGTAAGTATACATGCACTGTGCGGCAAAATAGCCGACTATTCACATTTGAATCACAGACACTGTGATGTGAGACACTTACTTGGTTCTTTGTGCTCCTCTGGGCCAAATGAACCCTCTGCCAACAGCCCAGACAAGCCAAAGAGTTTCTTCCCAGCATCCTCAGCTACCTTCAGGGCATTTGGAGAACCAGTAGGGACATGAGCACCCCCAAAGTCAAAATCTTTTCCCTCCACATCTGTGTAGCGGAGGTGGGGTGATGCCTCTGGGTCCATACAGCCCTTCAAGCGCTTGGCAGGGAGAAAGGCAGACTGGTAAGCCCCTGCATCACGCTCCTCAGGTGGGCAGGAGAACGGTCTGAAGGCCCCCACCGCTCCATGGTTGAGCATACCCAGAGGTGAGCAGTCAAGATTGGGTGGGGCAAACTGTGGGTGAAGGTGAAGCAGAGGGGTGGGAAAGTCTCGAGTGGGAAAGCCTCCTTGCCGATGGTACATGGAGGCGAAGGTGTAAGAGCCACTGGGGAACGGGAGGTGCATGTCCTTTTCCAAAGTCACTGGCACTCCAAACGGCCGAGGGGGCTGGCAGGGTACAGAGGCATCTCGTCCAGCCTCGGCTGTTGATGCCAGGACCATGAGGGCAGGGGAGGTCAGCGGATTGGGCATGTAGGAGGAGTTCTCCATCTTAAAGGCAGTCCGATGGAGGTCCATTTGAGCAGTGTAGTGTCCACCCAAACTCAGTTAATGTTATGAAGAGGCCTGAAGGGCACTGGACACAATGCGTATAGACTTTAAGCCTTATAGACCAGTCATGCTCTGACAGAAAACTGTTGTGAAAAAAGTCAGTATTATGATCCTGAAAACAACATCAGGTGGTATAGGCAAGAAATAGGCAAAAGGCAGAAATGTAAAACTTCCTTCAAGTCTATATTTCTTTCTTTTTAAAGACGTGTCACATGACTGTACAGTAACACTTAGTGGATAGAATAATTAGACTACAAATGAGTCCTTAAAGAAATGCCTATGTGCAGGAGGCATATTATTGTGTGAACTTAAATAATGAGATGTTATTAAAAGTAGTCTATTATTTAATATTGCCTTAATGTTGAAAATTAAACAAAGATTGAGCTAAATAATGCAAAATAAATTATATTGGGGAAAAAATGCAGCAACAAAAAAAAAAAACTACATATAGCTAATGATTATTTTAATTATTTTTGTTTAAGTGTCTAGTGTATTAGAACTGTGTTAATTAGCATTTGTCAATTTTAAACATTCTGTTCATGAAGCAAAAATGTCACGTTTTTTTATTAATGTAAACGTCCGACTTTGCAATCCAACATTATATGTTTTAAGATGAATGATGTTAGTGAACATTTAGGATTGCTAACTTTAAATTAGTAAAAAAAAATATCTAGACCTTATTATGACAGTAATTTAGAAAACGAATACATTATTTTAAAGACCGAGCTATTTATAAACGGACCCGGTCATTTGGAAATAAATCCTTATTCAAAGAAAACAATAACAGCCGGTTATAATAATAATAATAATAATAATAATAATAATAATAATAATAAAGCAAATATAAAATAATATTTAAAAAAAAACTTATAAAGGTTCAGATTGTTAATTCAAATTTTCATTAATTAAACAGATTTACTAATGTATTATTGGTGCCTGTCATTGTTTTGATAATAGAAATAAAATAAATAAATAAAAAAAAAAACTCTTTGTACAACAGCTCGCATAAGCTGTGATTGATTTTCTTCAAGACAGTGAACTAAGCTTTCAAATTGCTTTTAAGACGTGATCTTGAGTCTGAAATCTGCTTTTGACTAAATTCGATCTAAAAAGGCCTATTTCCTTTCGGTTTCTGCCAGATATTAAATTTATGTCAAATGTTTAAGTGCAACTTTCTATTTTAAGGCTTTATAACTTGTTCAGGTCACAGGTGTGTTCATTTCATTGAAAGGTGTAATTTATGCAGCTGAATGAGAGATCTCTCGCAAAAAAGTGATGTCGGCTACAACTTCTCTTGAACACCGCCTAATAAATTTGATGCATAGTTTCAGTGCACTCTGGAAAAGTTAACTAATGCTTAGCAATAGCATAAAACAATAAAATGTAATTGGTCCTTATAAAACTAAAAATCTAGAATAACACAACAAGAACACTTGCGACAACATAATTAGTAAATATCACATTAGTAAAATATAACAAAGAAAAACTCATTATAATACTCACAATGTAGGCTAGTCAAACATCTTAACCATCGCAGTCGGAGATGAAACTGTTGTTTTATCCAAGCTCGAGTCCAGAAGATGTCAGTCAGAAGAGTTCGCAGATGACTGAAAGAAAAAGCGCGAAAAGACGCGTTAGAAGCTTTTTTTGCGATTTTGACAACAATCACGGAGGTTTAAAGAGTTGTGCGGTTTAGCGCGTGGTGATAAAGATTATGCAGATGAACGTGATGTGTCAACATCCGATCCGCGCGCACTTCTGTTAATGCGCGCCAGCCCCTCACTGTACCGTCGCTCGCTCGCTCGCTCGCTCTCTCTCTCTCTCTCTCTCTCCACTCTCCACTCTCCACTCAGCCCGTCCCGCTCTGTTAACTTTAAATGTATCATCTTCCACCTCCCTGTCCGATTTGGATATTTTGTCAAATGTAGATCTCCATTCTGCGCCTCTACAGTGAACGATGTCAGTTAATCTGAGACATAAATTTAAACAAAAAATCCAATGCTTCAAACATAGGCTACCTTTTTTCCTATCTGTATTAGTACGGACTCAATACGCTACCACGGCTGTCCATCTGCTGGTTAAACATCACATAGCACCTTTAGTGGTAGGGTCATTCAATTCACTTAATCTGGCATCCTTCAAACAAAGTAAACAGTGTAAATAAGTGTATAAAGCTGTGACAAAACTTGGCCTGTTGACTGTAACTGCACAAATGCGTCTTCAGTTAGCTAAGTTATTTTAAAGGATGCCAACACAGTGCTCTATGGCCTCAGAACAAGTAACCACCCAAAGCCACCCAGACTATGCCAGTTTGGTGGATCCGATCTAACATGATGCCCACAAGAATCATGCAAACCAGTGTAAATAAGACACATTTTTTCCTTGTATCAAAAGTTCAGCTGTTGAAAGATAATGTAGAACATTTTTGAGAAAACTTTCCTGTATCACTTCTGTTTTTAATCACTTTCTCATTTCCATATGCATTATAAATATAAATATTATATTTTATACTTTATATATTTATTATATATAACAATAGATATAATTTGGTTAATGTAAACATGTAAAAAAGTTTGACTTGGGCAGCATAAATAAAAACAAACATTTATTGAAGATAATGGCCTACCTGTCTCATATTGAGAAACTGTTTGTATGGAGAGGGTACATAAAATAAAGTTACTCTCTCATAAACAACTAAGGTATTAGCTTGAGTAAATTAAATCACAGTTTAATAGAGGTTTCAGACTTGCTAATTATGACTTCCAAGATCATTAACAAAGTCTTTTAAGTCTCTTGCTTCATAATCCGAGTCCTTAAATGAAAATAAACGAATAAATCTGTATGCTAGAAGGCACGTTTCTGAATATTGAGTCTAACTCTTCTTTTTGAAATTCATTTATTCAGTGGTGAATCAAATTAGTTCAGTTAATTCTGCAAAGCCATGAACCTAATTGGAGTTTAATTGCTGTTTTTAAGTTTTCGGGACAAGAGAGAGAGCAGTGCGGGTAAAGATGCATCATATAGTATCATGCATTGACAGAAAGCTTTATATCAATAATCGGTTTTGGAGGAGTTACAAATAAAATGTTATATAGAAGACTGTAAAAAAGAAAGAAAGAAAGACATTGATGGCAGACTAAGTATGGAGAACTGTAGTGAGTGTCAAAGTGATGAGCTGTCTGCACTGCCTCACCATCTGTGCATATGTGTACGTGTGAACCGAAGAACTCCCAAAACAGGCAGAAGGCTTGAGTGTGACAAGGAATACAGCGAGACGCATTATGGTGTCCATCATTGATCGCTTCCTCCCAGGAGTCTTGGCGCCTGCTACCAGGAAACAAAAGGTTAAAATATGATACTCCCCTGTTCTCTTCCTCTCAGTGTCCCAGCAGCACCTCTGTTTACAAATTCACAGCGCATTCTCTTTTACTCAGAGTATCCCGCCACCACATTTCCACAATGGAATCGAAACATACAGTCTTAAAATCTGACATCAAGATTGCAAAATGTGGTTTTTGCAGTGAAGCCATAGAAGAACCACTTTTGGTTTCCCAAAGAACCTTTCAGTTAACAGTTCTTAAAAGAACCGTTTTTTTCTTAGTGTGAAGGACTCTAAAGAACCTTTTTCCACTAGAAAGAACCTTTTGTGCAATGCAAATGTTCCAAAAGGTCTTTAGTGATGCTGTAGAAGAACCATTTTGGGTTCCCCAATGAACCTTTTTCCACTAGAAAGAACCTTTTGTGCAATGCAAATGTTCCAAAAGGTCTTTAGTGATGCTGTTCCTAAAGGAACAGTATGTGAAGAACATTTTATTAATCTAAAGAACCTTTTTTCACTATAAAGAACCTTTTGTGCAATAGAAAGGTTACATGGATGGTAAAGGTTCTTCATAGAACCCTTGAGGCTAATAAAGAACTTTTAAGAGTGTTAAAGGTTCTTCAAGCACAGATGCCAATAAAGAACCTTTATTTTTAAGAGTGTATAGTAAAGAAAGACAACAGAAAAACAGTATTCTTGTTCTGAGCTGAAATAATTTATGCATAAGGGTTTCTAAAAAGGACAAAGACATGCAGCAAATCCCCATGTCTTTTTGGTCAAGGAAAACAGTTCGGGTGCACAGAGCTTAGGGGGCTGATCAGGAGTGTATGGGCTGTGAAGTGAGTAACAGTGAGAGGCGATGACAGGCTGAGACCCCCAAACCCACTGCCTCCTCCTCCCCGCCTCCCTCTGTAAGCTCTGTCTCTCCTCGCCACAGGGCTGACATTGACATGACACTCCCAAAATAATGATCAACAAACACTCCTTGCCTGAGCGCAAACGGTCTTCTCCCTTCCTCACAGTGTCAACAGTGATTAACAAAGACCCCGGCGTCACAGACAGAAACATCAAACGATGGTCTGAGGTTGAAGGTGTAATGCACCAAACAAATACAACGAGACCAACTTTCTTATACCGGGCTACTGTGTTCATATTACCAGAGGGACTAAAAGCAAAAATACACAAGACTATATATTGCTTTATTTCACAAATGCAGGAGAAGTGTGTAAGAAAAGTCATTATCCTTACCCGTATTCATGTCTTGAAAAGCCCTACAGACATACCAGGCCGCACTTCTGTTCTCTGACGTTACTACATGTTACCTTTAGGACACAGAGAAGGAGAAAGAACGATATTATGTCCCTCCACAATTACCAAGCTAAGCGAATATTAAAATGTCTGGCTCCATCAGTCGGGGCTATCGTGATTGGTATTTTAACCTTTGACTACAGTACAAAGGAACCAGCTCTTGGAACCAATATTGGAAGGACGGAATCTAATTCTGGAATGATCCTTAGTAATGAGGGGACGCCGTGGGGGCTGGATAATGCATATATGAGATATTATTTTGGGGATGAAAGTGTTGGGGCAGAGGGGGCTCTCCGAGAGTTGAATAATCACAGGCAATGAGGTGTAGCCAGCGTGATAGAAACACCTTAGTGTCTTGCCCGAGGACAGCACTCTTAAATCAAACACAAATGATTTTATTACATGCAAATACCCTTTAGGTTTTTTGTGCATGTGTCGTGGGGCTTTATTTTCAGATTTTCAGTGCAGTGTGAATTTCTGTCAGTGGACGGTCTGTCATTGAAGAGCTAAAAAAATTAAAATCTTAAAGGTGATGTAACATTTTCAATGTTAAATAATTATAACCTTGATTCCTCTGAAAAGGATAATGTAGCGCTAACAAAACATTGCACTGTTTGAGCACCAACCAGTCTAATATATATATATATAACTAATATATATATATATATATATATATATATATATATATATATATATATATATATATATATATATAACTATATATAACTATATATAACAATATATAACAATATATAACAATATATAGTGAGTTTTGGGAGGGATTTTCTGTTTGGTCGACCAATGGAAGACAGGATTATTTTTGCAGTTCCATTCAGTGTTCTTGTTGTTAACTAAAATCAAATCTATTAAAAATAATTTTCGTTGATAGAAATAAATCTGAAATAAAAACTAAATATAAATATCAGACCAAAACTTGAAAAAAATGTAAACTGAAAAACTTAAGCAAAAATATTAAAAATGTTGCACTGGCAGCTAACTGAAATAAAATAAGTTTGTTGTACTAAAATATGTATTAAAACTGAAATAAAGATAAATTAAAGCTTCATAGAAATATATAAAAAAATAAATAATAATAAAATGACAAAAGCACAAAGTTACTAAAACAAACTAAAATTAAAACTGAAAATATAAAAAGCTAATTCTAAATTGTAATAAATACTATAATATTTCAATTTAAATAGTATTTAAATAATAATATAATAACACTAGTTCCTGGTGATCCTAATGGCTCAGAAATTCCTTTCACCTTTAATGTTTTGGCAAAGTGAGAATGATGTTTGGAGTTGAAACACTTCTGATTTTAAAGGAATAAATCACCCAAAAATGAAAACACTGACATCATTTTCTTAACCTAATGTCATCCCTAATAATAATAATAATAATAATAATAATACATTTTTATATATATATATATATATATATATATATATATATATATATATATATATATATATATATATATATATATATATATATATATATATTTTTTTTTTTTTTTTTTTTTTTTGAAGAATGTTTCAGCTGTTTTTGTCCATAAATCATTTGACTCAACTAGTTTTCTGGAGTCAAATTATCACTTTGTATGTTGAACAGATTGAAATGTACACCTTTATTCACCTTCAAACAAATCAAATGATTGCTCAACACGTGTACAGACCTTAAATCAAATATAGCAACACATCAATAACATGAAACCTCATTGGTAATTGCATGTCACATAACTTATCGTCACGACACAAGCACCAACAGAAAGACATATGAGTTTGAAAAGACAAGGATGAGTCATTGATGAGAGAATTTTCATTTTTAAGTGAACTATCCCTTTAAAACTCAAGTCTCCCACGCCCGCTGTCCCAATTAAACAATTCCGGCTGTGTGAGTGACTGGCGGGGGCAGTGTAGACAGGTCTGGCTCTGTTAAAGCCACACTCGGCTAGTCTACCGTCACACAGGACCTTCGCCGACTCTATTCCCGGCCCCTAATCAGTGTGTGAGCGTAATATCAGGCTGGGTTAGGTGTCACCATGTTAGAGGCGTTAATGGAAGAGCTCCATCCACTCAGCCAGGGGACGGCATTACCGCAGGCTGTCACAGTCGGCTGAGGATTGGGACAGTATTACTGCTGGCTTTCATACAACGTTGGTCACTAAACTAATAGGGGCCCCGGCAGAGGACATGGAGCTGGGAGAGATGGAGATGAGATGGAGAGGCGTGGGGGAGGAGGAGAGGAAATGAGAAGGGGGAGTGGTAAAAAAGAGGGAGATGGAAAGGAGAAGAGGGTAGTCTAGCACCTTCTCCTAATTTACAGGCTCTAATGTATAGGAGAGTGGGAAAGCTCTAGATGCTGAGAGATTCAATCTGATGTGATTTAAGAGGGTGAATGAATAACTTTCTTGAGAATGTTGAATCCCCAAAATGATAAATGTTAGGCCGAAGACACTTCAGAACATCCAGCACTTACCCTAACTGTTCACAATTCGGCGGCATCGGCCTCTGTGAAAGATATCTCTATGCAGGGTGCAGATATGCCAATTCATTTTGTGTCCAAAGATTTGACAAGCTAGACTGAGTCTGAACAGCGTCGGTCAAACGCTCTGCTGCTGCCAATCTCTCTCTCTTCTCCTCCTCCTCTTCCACCATGACTCCTCAATCTTCTTTTCTCCAGAGATCCTTAAGCCGTACGCCAAGAAATCGAAAAGTCAAGGCTGCAACAAAGACTGTATTTTCGAAAAAAAGAGCTAATACCATTTTAAGTATCTGGAATGAAATGAAAGCCTATATATGCAGCTTCGGAGCGAGAGATAACACCTTCAGAATGGGTGACATCAAGTGAAAAAGAACTGAGGTGGCGGGGGGATCAGTGGCCTAGGCTCAGAGTTGAGGAACTGACACTGTCTCTAATACAAGTGTTTAAATATTTGATGCACTGGGATAAAGAGGGCTCCCCTTTGAATGAAATTGAATGTCTGCTGGAGAATCTATTACCTAGAGTCTGATGCAATTTGACAGTGGCAAAGCAGCCTGGGTGTTATTCTTCAATGGCTCCCCAATCTCCTTTCATTACTCCTCTTAAATGTTTCTCTGTCGTGCTTGACTTACTTCTGATTACAGCCTCTTTCAAGGAAGGAAAAGAGAAGGGGGGACGAAAAGGAGAAACAGAAAAGGGGGCCAGGATGGCATACACAGGGCTTGCGATTGCGTAGACTGATTCAATCATACAGAAGGGCAGACATTTGTAGTAGTATTATATTTTTGTGCGCAACAGATCTTCTCTGCAGTGCATGTATTGTTGACTGCATTTATGGGACAACAGGAAAAAAAAATTAAGCATGAAGAGTCAGATTATAGTTTAAAAGACATGAAAATCACACACTACAATTAAAAAAAAGACATTAAATTGATCAAAAGTGACAGTAACTGCATTTGTAATGTTAAAAAGGATTTCTATTTCAAATGCTGTTCTTTTGAACTTTTTATTAATCAAAGAATCCTGAAAAAAAAAATGTTTCACGGTTTCCATAAGAATATAAAGAATTCGAAAAGTTATTTTAAATTGTTATAATTTTTCACAATATTAATCAAATAAACACAGCTGTAAGGGTTATGTTTAGATGTTAGTTCATTTGTGTTTCGCTATTTATATTTTAGGTCAGTCCTCAGATATAAAACAATGGACCATGTTTGTTACATGGTTGTAACATTTGTAAAAGTTATTGCATTTATGTGTGATTAGTGTAGAAGCCTGTTTCCACGCAAAAAAAAAAAAAATATATATATATATATATATATTTTGGCTATTTTACAGTTGAATTTATATATTCAAATATGACTTTATATTTTAACCTTATTTAATCTATAATTATCTTATTTTTCACTATGAATAAAAATGGGCTTTCATCAGTGTGACACCACATATAAACAAAATTGACCCTGAACATTCAATGAAAAAAAAGAAAGAAAAAAACTCACCTTTTGACTTTCTGATGTCCTTTATGAATCTGTTCTTTAGTTAAATGCACTCTGCTTCATCTCAAATCTGTTGAAATAATTACCTTTTGAAAACAGTCACGTCATGTTACCCGTTTATCTGACCCAACACATCAAGCACGGCCAACTCATTTTTTTTACATGGACTTCAGAATTTAAAGTATTGCGTTAAAATTCAAACATATTATAAAATGTTTTAACTTTTTATCTAATGTATGTTTAACTCCTTGATAGGCGAAAAAGCATGTCATGTCAACTACAGTCTACAAATACTCAAGGTATTCCCTCACATCACATAATTAATCTTCTGGCTAACACCTTCCCTGAAAAATATCAACCCTGTAAAACAGAAGCTGTTTGGTCTATTTGATTCAGAATATATTCTTAATCCTGCAGTATCTTCACACTGTGAATCTCTGGTGCTGTGAGTTGTTGTGCACTAACAAGCTGCTGCAATAAACATCACTTTGGATTTCTCTCTATCACCGAGCAGCACCTGCTCTGGCAGTTGGCGCGCAGTCAAGCAGTCTACCCAGGTGTGCATAAAAAGACAACAGCATCCTCCAGGACTGACACTGATGTATGGCTTGTTAACACCGCCGCTTTCTTGTATCCTTCCTGATACTCATTATGGCAAGCTTCACCCAGCGCTGGCACGTGAGTTGCCTTTTCTTCAGCAGATCAATAGTTAATGGCACTTTGTTCCACAAACCAGGAAAAGCAATTAAAAGCCATTGATCATGTGCCACATCAGTGTCACTGATATGCATGTCTCCTTACCCTTCCATATGGAGGAGTTTAATCAGCCTCAACCTCCTCTTACCTTAACATGGTGATGCCAAGGACCTCCAAATAACATGATCCCCTTGCAGGAATCCCTTCCTTTTAACTATAAAGGCAGTTAAATACATTATTACATACACAGATACATTTATAATATGTAATGTGAAAAATAATATTTGTGATAAAGACATGTTTCTAAAACTGAATAATTAGCTTTTTAGCTTTGTACTAAAGTCAAAGCAAATTATGAAAATATTATCTGCAAAATACAGTACTTCATTTCAAAATACTCAGCAATGGTGTTGACTGATGAATTTGCATATGGTTTGTCTTAAAGCATTTTAAAAACACCACACAGACATATGATATAAACAACATTAAAAACTTTAAGTTGACGGCATATATTTTTTTCTACCCCCTAAAGTGCTGTTAGATGTATGAAACTAAAAGGAAACATTTTCGATTAAATGCTAAATTATTTGCAACACCTTTCACAATAAATATTATTTCATAGTATAATGCCATACCAAATGTTTGGAACAGTTGCTATGGCTGCCAATATAGGATAAAATAATCTGCATTATTTTCACATTTTCGAAAATTGTTTTAAAAAGCAGAATATAACCATAACACAATTTAAATAATAATAATAATTAAATTAAATAAACAATAATATTATTAAATAAATATATTAAACATTATGTCAAAATCTTATTGTTAAATTTGACAGTCGTAAAAAATACATTTGGTAAAAAGAAAAAAATCTACAGACCCCTAGCACCCCTTCCCAGACTCCACAATAAAAGAGTAATATAGTTCTTACTGTTTGTCAACTTGATTTCTGCTTTGCACAGATGTGATTCTCACATAAAAATGCACATCTGGGTTGGTACAATAAAGCAAGAATTGCACGTGTACACACAAAAATACAAGCACACATTCTTGAATGCACAAGAGAGAGATCATGGGATCATCACTTTATAGATTGCATCCAGTTACATCCATACATACCTGTGGTAAATTACATTCTGCCAGCCTCTAAATCCCTCGCTGCTCTGAGGAGAGAGCATGGTCAAAGCAGAGAAGGCCTCTGAACTGCAACTTGCTACCTCTCAGCTTTGATTTCCTGCCTGGTGTCGCATCTGTTTTTACTGACGACAACGTTACGTGCGGGAGGTGGCAGGTAATCAGCGAAACAGGGCGAGAGGAGAGTCAGTGGTGTCCAGCTGTATTGCAGGAGGCAGGAAGATCAGATGTGAGGTGATCTAAAAGATTTGAATCCAACAGACCCAAAATATTTGAACTACATGAAAACAGACAAGGCGAATTACACGGTTCATTCAGCCATGCACAAAACAATGCCGTGTGCATTATCTCCTCAGTGTGCAAATAGCTTTGGCAGTCCACTCTGATAAGTGAACACATAGCATGTTTAATTCATGTATAGAAAGACTGGTGGTGCGGTACTCAGCAGCCATTTTAAACCTTTCCTCTCTTTGTGTGTGACTAATGTAGCAGACATCAGTCTGCTGCTCTTTTTCAGGCTTGTGTAAAATGTTAAGTGGGAGCACGCAGCACCTAAGGGGAAGCTATTCCTGCCTAATTACCGCAGTACTAAGGACATCTGCATGTTAACACATACAAGCTGCTGTGGCACATCACTTCACCGTCATGATGAGGCCCATGGCCTTTGCCAATGCCTGGCAAGGGCGGCCTCATCCCATGTTACCACGAATTAGTGGAGGCAAACTCTGACCCTTAAGGCAATGTGAAAGAAGGGAGGGGGTTAAAAATGAGAACTGTCAGGAACCTTGTGGTGCATGCCATACTGACCTGTTCTTGTGTGAAGATCATGCAAAACCTGGGCTTTGAGTTAGGTATCAAGACAACCAGGTGTTGAAAAGCGCACATGTAAAATCAAATAAAAACAGTTTACTTCAGTGTAGCATATTAAATATAATTCTGACATTTAAATCTTCATTAATACACAACTTTGCATAACTAATATTACATATTAGAAACTGAAAGAAATAACACATACCAAATTGTCATGATGTTCTTCTGCACTATTAGAACTATGATGAATTTAATTGGGTTGGAGGTATAGTCTATAAGCAAAACAACACAGGTTCGGTTCTCATTATGGGATAAATGTGTTCATCCTTGTTTAATAATACAAGTAAAATTGCAATAATATGCATTTTCTCTCATAGCGTATTTTTTTATTTTTTTTAAAAAAATAGCTGAATATTTCATATTTTATAAGAGTTACGCATCAATTAAATGACAAATTTCCATCAAACTAAAACTGAGTAATCTCTAAAAAAGGTGAACTTGAATTAAGAATAAATGTATTTAAATAAATTGCAAAGCAACTACATTTGATTGCCATTAATAGTAAAGTTTAGCATATTTAAATAAATCTAACCATTTGTTTAAATATTATGTTTGACAGGAATGGCATTTAAACTCCCTGCTACTGTTGAAAAAGCACAAGAAATGATTCCTCTTTCTGCCCTGTGGGTGCAATGCAAGTCATAACAGGCACCAAGAAATCCAGAACAGAGAGCACCACAGTGTCTCCTGTTATCCTGTGTCCAAGATAGGCGGCGGTTGAGGGGGAGGACTGTGAGAGGCAGCGAGGCATCACATCTCCTCCATTTAATTGGCAAGGGAAATGAGTAGGGATATGGTTAGTATGAATCCAGTCAGTCAGTCACATAGTCTGTTACAGGCACACTGGCATTACGAACTGGCTCTTACTGTCCTGATGGAGGTGTCAGGTCAGTGCTGAGCATGGCCCCCCTCTGGCTCTAACGCCTCTGTCCCGCTCTGTGCTGTCCAGGTGACGGTGATTGTCTCCCGGATTCTCATGGCGGGACGACTCACCTGTCACTAACTGGTCACAAAGCATTTACCTACTGACAGAATTCCAATTAGACTGTGATAGAGGTGACACCGGAGAAAGAAGGGCGGAGGTGAGATGCAAAGACGAATGCAGAAACAGAGAGAGGGATGGAGGAGAGAGAGAGCTTATATGTTTACACACTGAGAATGAATACACGTTACTCATTTCTCCAACATAAACGTTCAAAGAACTAAAGCACAATATCATGAGCTGAATTGCAGTAATCCTGTGTCTCTCAAAACCATTGTTGACAGAGCCACTAAATAATCCTTTGGGACTAAAGGTGGCAATGAAGGCAATCCCTGAAGAATGTTACCTCCATCTTTAATGGAGGAAGATGATGTTGATCCTCACCTCTAGAATGTTAAGAGACGTGTATTGAGGTTTGTCAGGATATTATCTGGCAGCAAAGTGTCAGAGGTGAGCATGCCTGTGTTGTGGACGACTCTCATAACACAATTCTAATTATTGTAGACAGGATGTCATTACCTCACACAGACAGGGTCGTTGCGGTGGATCATATGTTGATATAACTGTAACACATCTGTATTATTCTGTTGACTGAAAATGGCAAGCATGAATAAACAAGGACTTTAAGGGCCGGTTCACACAACAATTTCAATTCTATCATCTTTTACTCACCCTAATGTCATTCCAAACATGTTTCACTGTCTTTCTTCTGTGGAAGACAAAAAGAGAGAAGTTTATCAGCATGTTAACATTCAGCTTTTTTTTTTACATTTAAAATAACTATATATAAATATATAGCTAAATAACTTATATATATATATATATATATATATATATATATATATATATATATATATATATATATTAAAATGTAATTAATTCCTGTGATGGCAAGAATCCTGTGCTCAAGAATTTCTAAACATTCAAGAAATAAATTTGTAACATTATAAATGTCTTTACTGTCACTGACTCCAAATTTTTGAACATTTGAACAGTATATATATATATATATATATATATATATATATATAACTATTACAAGCAAAAATACTGAGCACAGGTGTGACCTGGAGAGTTGATTCCAAAAGACACTTTGAGAGCAGGAGCTACTATGTGGGATACAGCATACTCTCTCCATCTCTTTTTTCTGCCCTCGTTCGAGAACTGAACCATAACAGATACTCCATAACAACTGAAGAGAGAGAGGTATCGCTCCATGTCCAGATCGATAGTGAATTAGCCAGTTCGCTCATCTCTTCAGTGGACTGTTTTGGTGGATCGATTTCTGGCTGCGTAGGGCAGCCGAGGTGACGCTGGCCAAGAGCATTGTAAAACTTTCTTGAACAACCCACTAGCTGAATCCTGACCTCACAAGTGAGGGGAGTATGTTTACATCCCATTTCAGTTTGAGGAGAATGAGTTATAACGATTGCATCCATCTCACCACACATGAATGAGAGCGTGAAAGTGAGCGAGTGTGACATTAAGCAATCCCTGCTGTTCTTCACTGGTTCCTGTGGTTTAGAAGCAAGCCAGGTGTGTGTGTGTTTGTGCTTGCATGTTGGTGGCTTGTGATGGATGAGCAGGAAGGGAACTGATGGATGAGTCAGTTCTCTGTTGGGACAATATGATGAAGACTATGAGCCTACATACCCCAAGAAAGAAGTCTCATCTCTGGCCCTTCCCACAGTCCATTACACACAAGCATGCACTCTCTCTGCCCACTGGTGATGGAATAATGATTCACTGAGATGTATTGACAGTATGCTGGTCTGAACTAATAAAGAACAAGACCTGTGACTGTACTCCTTGTATTAAAATTACCCAACCAATCATTTTAATTAAGTGCTTAAGTGCGGTCAAACGATTAATCGTGATTAATCGAATCCAAAAATAAAAGTTTGGGTTTACATAATATGTATGTGTACTGTGTATAATTATTATGTACAGCTCTGGAAAAAATTAAGAGACCACTTAACATTGATTTCTCAATGTTAAGTGGTCTCTTAATTTTTTCCAGAGCTGTATATTTGAATACACACACATACATGTATACATTTAAGAAATATTTGCATGTATATAGCCTACTGTATATATAAAATATAATTTATATTATATATATATATATATATATATATATATATAAATATAAAAAAAAAACAAATATATACATGCATGTGTGTGTGTATATATATATATATATATATATATATAAATTATACACAGAACACACATATGTAAACAAACTTTTATTTTGGATGACAGAATCATTTGAATCGTTTGACAGCACTAATATACACTCACCTAAAGGATTATTAGGAACACCTGTTCAATTTCTCATTAATGCAATTATCTAATCAACCAATCACATGGCAGTTGCTTCAATGCATTTAGGGGTGTGGTCCTGGTCAAGACAATCTCCTGAACTCCAAACTGAATGTCAGAATGGGAAAGAAAGGTGATTTAAGCAATTTTGAGCGTGGCATGGTTGTTGGTGCCAGACGGGCCGGTCTGAGTATTTCACAATCTGCTCAGTTACTGGGATTTTCACGCACAACCATTTCTAGAGTTTACAAAGAATGGTGTGAAAAGGGAAAAACATCCAGTATGCGGCAGTCCTGTGGGCGAAAATGCCTTGTTGATGCTAGAGGTCAGAGGAGAATGGGCCGACTGATTCAAGCTGATAGAAGAGCAACTTTGACTGAAATAACCACTCGTTACAACCGAGGTATGCAGCAAAGCATTTGTGAAGCCACAACACGCACAACCTTGAGGCGGATGGGCTACAACAGCAGAAGACCCCACCGGGTACCACTCATCTCCACTACAAATAGGAAAAAGAGGCTACAATTTGCACGAGCTCACAAAAATTGGACAGTTGAAGACTGGAAAAATGTTGCCTGGTCTGATGAGTCTCGATTTCTGTTGAGACATTCAGATGGTAGAGTCAGAATTTGGCGTAAACAGAATGAGAACATGGATCCATCATGCCTTGTTACCACTGTGCAGGCTGGTGGTGGTGGTGGTGTAATGCCCCTTAGTGCCAATTGGGCATCGTTTAAATGCCACGGCCTACCTGAGCATTGTTTCTGACCATGTCCATCCCTTTATGACCACCATGTACCCATCCTCTGATGGCTACTTCCAGCAGGATAATGCACCATGTCACAAAGCTCGAATCATTTCAAATTGGTTTCTTGAACATGACAATGAGTTCACTGTACTAAAATGGCCCCCACAGTCACCAGATCTCAACCCAATAGAGCATCTTTGGGATGTGGTGGAACGGGAGCTTCGTGCCCTGGATGTGCATCCCACAAATCTCCATCAACTGCAAGATGCTATCCTATCAATATGGGCCAACATTTCTAAAGAATGCTTTCAGCACCTTGTTGAATCAATGCCACGTAGAATTAAGGCAGTTCTGAAGGCGAAAGGGGGTCAAACACAGTATTAGTATGGTGTTCCTAATAATCCTTTAGGTGAGTGTATATATATATATATATATATATATTTTTTTTTTATTATTATTATTGCATCACATTCGATACAGACTTTGAGCTCACATTCACAACTCACGTAAAATATGATTTCTAGCACTGTACAAAATTACATGCAGCCACTGAAAATAGAGTAAAAGATCAATCTTGGGATTTTAACAATCACTATCGGGATCATTTAAATAAAAACTGTGATTAATCGGAAAATTATTTTTATTATCCAGCCCTATTAATACTGCTTGAAATGTCAGCTATGAGGTTCTTGCTCTGAATATGAGATTTTGAATGGCTTTGACTAGTAAAACAAATCTGTTTTACGCATACATGCACTCTGCGCAAATGCAAACGGTCAGATAAGCACTTTTATCTGTAGTGGTGATAATGGCTTTTACGAAATCCCTCTGCTGCCCTAGATTAAAAATCCCGACAGGGGAAGTGTTTGCTATCTTCCCTTTATCTCAGTCACCTCACTGTGTCTCATGCCATCAGATTTCTCAGTGTCTTGGTGGCATCAGATCCTCAGCCAATCTATTGTGGCCTCACAAGGGGAAGTGCAGGCCATTGTCCCATGTCGTTCTATCGCAGATTACTCTTCGCCGTATTGATCGGAATACTGTCGGGTTGCTTGTCACCTTGGTGATAAATTATAAGTGTGTGTGTATATATATGTGCTATGTGTGTACATGCCCTTTATCTCTCTGAGAACTTGATAAAATGTGATTGATCTCTCTTGATGCTGCCAGAAGCTAAAGAGGCCCTAGGTGCAATTGTTTTATCATCTCATAATCAGATGATTCCCAAAAAGCAAATCAGGGAATCTTTTATCCCTCAAGTAGAAAACTGGATTAGTTAGGGAGAACAAGAGAGGAAAGTCATACATTTGGCTATGTGGGAGAGTCTAAACCCATGTGGTTCTCATCCAGGGGACCAGGACCCATTAAGGGGCATCAGCACACTTCCAAGGGTGCTGCAGTATGTCTTAAAATGATTTAAAATAAGCTAAAACAAGCTTTAAAATAAGTTAAAACAGCTACAAATCAAGATGTAAGCTAACATCGCATTTTTTATTTTAATTAGTTCCCTCAAAAAACTTTTTTATTCGAGAACCAGGGTATAATTTGCAATATTTGGGAATTAAACAATATTTAGAACAACTAGAAAAGTCAATTAATTGGTAATAAAAAGTCTAAACACTGAAGGAAATTCAATTGTTGAAACTGCTGGATTTATGGAATTTAAAAAAAAATTATTTAATAATTTTAATATATTGCTCTCTTAGTTTCTGTAAATAAATGTCATTAAAACATGGTATTAATACTAAATAATGCTGTAGATCATAAGTTACTGTAATGTGATTGTAAAATTCTCAACCAGGCAACTAAAACAGATTCAGAATGGCTCAGCGAAGCTAAACTTCTCCAAAGTCGAGAGAAACTACACAAGTTTGAGATGTCCTGAGCAGAAAACATTTTGTGATGCTTCTTAGACCACTGACTACCAAAAATAAAAATAGAGCCAATTACTGCAACATCCTCTCTGAGGGATGCCATGATAGGTTGTCAATAGGCAGGCTAAGTGAATGAGTTTGCATTGTCAGTGCAATGCATTCTAATTGACTCCATCTCCTCCTAGTGGCAGTCTGATACTGAAGTGGGCAGACTCGAGTTTCTCATTATAGCGCAAGTAATTGTGGTCTGAGTGGGTCTGTGGATTCAGTCCTGCAGCAGTCTGACAACCTCAGTGCGTGTGTGCGTGTGTTTTGTGGGACAGATTGGCTCTTCTGCAACTGATTGTGGAAGTAAATGAGTCTTCATCTACTTGAGAATGTCTGTCCCTCAGCCAGACTGACAGAGAAACACGAATGGTTAACTTTCCTCTCTCTGTTAAGTTTTAGGGCTCTGCAATGCAAATTGAAGCTTAAAATAAGCCATAGGAGATGTGCAGAACAGTGTAAAAAGTTAACTTTCTCAATATTGTGTCATACTGGGTATCAGCATGCATCTGTGTGACAAACAAGCACTCAACATGTTTATAAATGAAACAGACTTAAACCTAAAATCACCATACAGCAATATTCCTCTCCTGAGGAGACAGAGACATTTTTTAACAGTCCTAAATCATAAAAATCCAGCTCAAATCCAGCTATTTCTCAATAAACCACAAGCCAGTTTCAGAAAATGCAGAAAAAGCCCTCCCATAAACTCATGGGAGATGACAATGAAGAAATAAATTAAATTCTCACAAACAGCGTGCAAATGGCATCACACCACGGCATAACAATAAAGCCTGGGCATAGATGTTGTTCAGATGGGAGATGCTTATGGGCTATGGATGTGGGGAGCTTCTTGCTGCTGCCTTACGGCCGTGACTGTCATTTGGCTATTATTATGAAGAGTGAATGTAATGCCTGGCTGTATGAATAGGATTGTCGCGCTGATTGTGATGTATAGTTTTTCATTACCATTCCCTGGCCTTTGCCATCCAGCATGTAGGAAATCCTATTTATCCCCTAATTTGTAAGCCCCCCAACCTTGGCTGATAGCAATCAGAGCCTGTAATTGTGTGCGCCGCCGACGGACAACGTAAAGGGTGACAGCGCGAGAAGGCAGGGGAGGGGCAGTGAGAAAGAAATAGAAAAAGTGACAAAGAATGAGAAAAGAGAAGGAAGCTGACCTTAAAGCTCTTTTAAAGCACACAAAACACTCAACTTCAAAAAAACTTCAAAAAATGGGTCTATTCGTAGCCCCTGTTGCTCACCACAGGACTGTTAGAATAAATATTAAAGAAATATGACATCACTTCAGCAAAATTCACAGTTTATAAGTGTATCATAGGGTTAGTTCGCTGAAAATTTTAAATTATGTCATTATTTACTCACCTTCATGTCATTCCAATCGTGTAGGTATTTCTTTTTTTCTGTGGAACACAAAATGACATATTTTGAAAAATATATCAGCGTTTTTATGGCCATACAATGGGGTCCAAAACAAGCACTACTTTTGTGTTCTGCAGAAGAAATAAAGTCATACATGGTGAGTAAATGATGACAGAACTTTTATTTTCGGGTGAACTGTCCATATAAGTTCCTGAACACACCCAGGCTTTAATACTGTGCAAACGTTTAGCCAGTTTAAACGTTTAAACGTTTTTTTTTTTATTAGTAGCTTTTTAAGCTATCAAGACAAACACTTCATGCAGTTCACACTGCACTTACAGTCTGCCTGTGCCTCTAATGAATACGTAATTGACTCATTTCTATGCACTGTGCCAAAAGGGATCTTTGCATTAAATGTGTGATTGCGCCCTCTATTAGACATCATTAAACTAATTCCAGATCCGTCTTAATAAGACTTTATGAGCCTTTCTTAAAGCTCTAATTCTCCTCTCTGCCCTCATTCACTACAAGTCAAATATTCAAAAATATGAAAATTGCAAATTATATACTTATTTTGTAATCATTTTGTAATAGCTTGATAATGGACTGTGAATGTTATAAAGTATAAAGATGGAGACTTGCTTATGAGGTTTCTATGAAAGCCCATTTCTGACACATAAGAAAAAAAAATCATAGCCATAATGAAAAAATGAAAGAAAAAAAAAAAAAAAAAAAGATTATGACATATGTAAATTTCCTAGTGTCGTAATTTTGACTTTTTTGACATTTTTTTTATTATGATTTAAAGTATTTTTTTCTTATGTTGCCGGAAATGGCTTCCATAGGTTTATATGAGATGTTATATGAGATGCATGCTAATATGCTATCCCAAAGAATCATAAGACTACATCTAATTCAACATGTAAGGTTTGCCTTGTTATTGGTTAAAAAGATGCTATAAACACAACCTTATCCAAAAAATGCACACACTGAATGAATCCAACCAATCTGACATGCATTCCTAATGCATCTTTTCTTTCTACAAGCACCCTGAGCTGTAATTAACCCCTCAGCTCAGGATTCCAGCTGAACGTATTGATTTTCTCACATAGGGAAGGACTGAAGATTACACTTTAGTGCCTTTAGTGAACTGATAAGTCAGCCTCGCTCACCTAAGGCTATGTCAACAACAATCTGTTTTTAAAAATAGACGGAAAAGCAATTAATATCAATGAACTCAAAAATGAAATTCAAATGATGTTTCAGAGATATGACAAAGTCTTGACAAGAGGTACTAAAGTCTTGCATACTTTATGGCCCAAGCTTTATTCTTGGGTTTAATCTCTCGCTGAAATTGACAGCAGAGGAAGAGGCCTGTCATCCGTGATAGCTCAACAGCATCTTGGGGTTGAATCCTTTAAATCTGCCACTTTCCTTGGGCTTAGCCCTGCGATAACCTCTCAGTGTACACACACAAAGCTTGTTTCAACCGCCAACTACATTTCCACACACTTTGATGGCAAATGTAGCCTGGGCATTTTTGGGATTTAATAATAATAATGGTTCTTAAAATTAGCAGCCTAGGCTAGCAACTAGCATGAGTCATTTTTACCTTCACTTCTTCTCACCACACTTCAGCGCTCCTCCGCTGTGGCATCAGCTGCAGGAGCTAATGAAACGTCAGTCTGATAATTGAGGCAGTGCTGGTCAAAGGGATAGAGCAGAATAACTACTCTCTGTCTTGCTCACAGCCATCTGGTTCATTGGCTTGGCTGCTAGATGGGACAGAAACAGCTTTCTTTCAATGAACTAAACAATGTTTTACTTAACAGTCGGAGTAAAAGCCAGTCAATGTCATTTCAAAAGCATTTCATTTATACTGTTAATACTTTCTAATGGTTAAGGTTCTTGTTTACATAAATTATTAGGGATGGACCAATAGTTATTTTTATGTTATGACTGATAACTGATAAATGGCCACTGAAACTAAATAGCTTTAAGATAAAATTCTATTACCTAAAATGAGCTTTCAGTACTATGAGTGAATTTAGGCATAATAACATTATAATGTATATTATAAAAAATGGATATTCATGTTGAGATTCTCTAAAGATTATATTTACATGTTATTCCCCCAGTTTCACAGACAAGGCTTAAGCTAGTCCTAGACTATAACGCATGTTTGAGCTGTTTTAACTGAAAGCAACTTGCACTGACATATCTTAAAATATGCCAACGTCATTGTTTTTGTTTCAAGATAAATATTTCCCCCTAAAATAGGGGAAATGAGCATGCACAATTAAATAAATATATATTGTATATAAATAAAATACCTAATATAAATATATCTGACAGATACATTTTGCATTCCTAAAATACATCATACAATATACAGACTATTGCTTATAAGTTTTGGGTTGGAAAGATTTTTAAAAAGTTTTTGAAAGGAGTCTTTTATGCTCACCAAGGCTGCATTTTATATTTTAAATTTAATTTATTCCTTTGATGGCAAAACTGAATTTTCAGCATCATTACTCCAGTCTTCAGTGTCACATGATCCTTCAGAAATCAATCTAATATGGTTTGGTGCTAAAGAAACATTTCTTTTTATTATCAGTGTTGAAAACAGTTGTACTGCTTAATATTTTTATGAAAATCGATACTTTTTTTCATGATTCCTTCAAGCTCAAAAGAATAGCATTTATTTAAAACAGAAAACTATTGTAACATTATAAATGTCTTTACTGTGACTTTTGATCAATTTAATACACCCTTGCTGAACAAAAGTATCACATGACATTCTAGAAAAAAAGTATCACATGACATTCTAGAAAAGTGCATTATGTCTGTCCACAGTTGTTTTCCCCTCATACCAAGGTGTCCTGAGCGAACACGTTTTCTCCAGAGACACAGAGTGTCCCCATTTAATCACCTTCGTTTCTAACTGTCTTAGGGGCATGGATATGGAAACATTGTGCAGAGCAGACTGGGGTGGTTAAAACTGGCCAAGAGCATGACTAATAACAGGTGACTAGGACAGTAACCTCATCTAATAGGTAAAAGGAAGATGAAATGAGCTATACTGACCTTTCCCTGTAGACGTCCACTATTGCTTCTCAAAGTTGAAGTCTGCAAGGTCCACTGTAACCGAGTGAAACTTAAAGCATTTCATTGTCTTTCTTGGAGATGAATTCACCTATGTTGATATTCAAAAAAGAAAAAATAATGTAGAGATCAGACAATGATTTTTAAATGAGTTTCACCCTATCAGAACATGTACTTTGGAGTTCAATGAAAGCTCATTATCATCCTCTGACTGTGATGGAGATCTATGCATTTTGATAGAGTGATGAAAACTCCATGAAGCTCCGCTCCCTCGATGACAGACCTCAAGTCGTCTTTTTCTTGACTAACTCTTCTCCATCATATCCCTAGCACATCTGCTTCTAGGCGTGCTCTCAGACAATGACATATAGCCACAATTAGCCCTGAAAAGACTTCAATTATGATAAAAACCCTTCACCCCTCTTAGGCCATGATTAAAAAGCTCTCCTCCACTCCAGTGCCTCTGATAAAGAGCTCTCGTTTCACACTATCACTTCTTTGTGGGGATAATAAACCACTCCGCCAGGGTTATGCCCAATGCCTTTTACCTCTTACGTCTGGTGTCCCACTGAGGAGGAATGCTCAGCCATTTACATTTTCACAGTTGTAGCAATGCAATGACCCTGTTTGGGCTCCCAAAGACACATTAACGTCAATGTAAGCTGTTCACCCTGCATTCAAAATGAAAATAAACAAGAAAAGCGTAAGAGGAAAGACATGAGACTGCTCACATGACCTTCATCCTCATTTGAGAATGACACAAATGTCCTTACAAAATTTTGGAATGAGATTTGCTTAGTAACACGTTTGATAAATGGATTTGCAGTAATGAGATGGAGCCATCACAAAGTCATGAAAAGAAACCTAGAGGAAGAGAGAGGGGAAAAGAAGGATCGTCTTTCGGCTGTGTTCTGTCAAGGGAGAAATTACACACTTACTGATTTTTTTTTCCCCAAGGATGTCCACCATAGATCATGCGTCGGGATTTACGAGCCAATTTTCAACATGAAATATAGACACCAAGAATCAATTTTACCAGTTTTTCCACTTTCTCCCCTCTCAACAGATCACAGCTGCTAGCTTTCCTCAGGTACCATGGAAGCTGCTTTATCTACAGTCAGACAAGAAAGATAAAGGGATTAATTCCTTTCCAGTGGACACTACTTACCTTGTATTTAAAATAATATTTAGTGAGCTTGTAAAATAAAATAAAAAAAACATTGCTGAATCCAGTTACTTGCTCCGTTTCAGTGTGCATAGATTGGTAACCTGCAACGCCTGATGCTTTGGCTTCTTTAGAAACTATTTTCATTGACAGACAAAAATAAATAAATAAATAAATAAAAAAAATAATATATTATATATATATATATATATATATATATATATATATATATATATATACACACACACACACACACTGGTGGAATTTTGTCTTAAACTTACTCCATAATAACTTCTTGCGTATATACAGAACTGGCGTATAAAAGAAATATCACCTCAAATAGGGAAGTCCACACCAAAGCTATAACAATAACGACACAGATGAACGATATCTTTGGAATCACTTTCAGAAAAAAATTTTTTCCTGCTGATGAACAATAGAAACATTGACAGCCATTTAACTCAGTTACACAAACAAGCATACATTTGAATAAAATAGAGATAACGTTAACTTCTAAATTAAAATATATTGTCTTCTAAAATAAATTACAATATCATTAATATTAATAAATAATTGTGTTCACAGAGATGTTCCAAAGAAAAGGAAACCTTTCAGTCAGAAGGTCTTTCTATGTTACTGCCTCAGTTGAGAGGCTCACTACCGCTCTTTAATGTCTGCCATAAATTTATCACGGGTTATGCAGAGTTGACATATACATTATAAATGTTTCCTGTCATGTTCAATATTTTAATGAATTTACTGGAGATGTCTTTATCGTGGCAAATTCATGAAGTGGCGATGACGAGCTTCAGAGCTCGCGCTGTTCACGTTATTGATGCGCGCGCTTGACAGCTAATTTAAACGCACCGAGTGGCTCACAAATGCGGAGCAAAATACCCGAATCTCACGGAACAAATCAGCGCACGGATATGTTGTCTTATTCAAATGATGATGAAAATGTTACCTTTGCTTTACGGGTTTTTAAAAATACATTTCTTGATCTAAACCAGCCCCTAACCTAAATATCAAATCATGGTCACATGACATTTACATATTTATATTCTAACAAATTAAAAGGAAAACACTTGGGAAAAACATTTATTAAAGACAAGGACATTTTACAGGTAATAAGCTCAATGCACAAGAGCATCTATTCGAGATGGGCGAGACTGTCTACAACTCTTCTGAGAAAACACAGGATTGCAGGTGAAAAACAGCACATCAGAATGGCAGACTTAAAGATAGCACTTAGACAGCGCCACATCCAAAAATTGAAACATTTTTCCAGAGCCTGCTGTTTCAAGACGCAGCCAAAAACAAACACCCGTTCAATAAATTCCCCAACAGGATCCAGACTCGTACCATCTGTCCAGCATACGTTCATTTCAGACAGACAAGCAGACTTTCTTTTTTCTCCCTCTACTTGCTTCTGTCTTGTCATGTGCCGATTAGCTCTCTCTGCCAATTTACAGTTCATCTGGGTTTGGGCTGCCTGGTTGGACAGAGGAGGTGGTATAATGGAATAGGTTGTCAAGGGTGGTCTGTGTCATGGTACAGGTTTGGTCTGGAGAACGAGGAGGGAAGCAGGTGGGATTGAGGGGTGGCGGACAGGGAGGGTAGTCATTGTGCTGAATACATTAACAAAGAGAGCCAGAGAGCGGTCATCAAAAGAGCAGATAACGGATGACCTACAACCACAAACTCAGCCTCTGACCCCAACCAAAACAGGCAATCACTTAAGAGAGCTCCAGACACCTCTCTCTCCTCTTCCAAAAACGTCCAATCGAGTTTACAGTCATTTATGTCACGGTTTCTTCACCTTCTTGATAGATGAGGAACTAGAAGCAGATTCTCTGCGTTTCCGCTGTACAAAGAGGAACATGAAGAAAATCAATAATTATGCTGTCAACAGTGGAATTTTATGAAAGATTCATTGAAAAATGCTTGTCAATTTTATCATTTTTTTAATCAATAGATCAGTAGTGGATATACAATCAAAGCTAGTATTTATGTGAAAATACATATGAAAATACATTAAAAAATAAGGTTTCATAATATTTCTAAATAATCTGAATGCGCATTAACTAATGATCTGATAAGCATTATAATATTGAAATTTATAGTGTTACCAGTTACATCAAGATTATATCAGGATTATTATTAGAATTCATGATAGATTCTGTTATATATTCATGAGTTTTTCATGTGTTGAATGTTTTTAATGTTTAAAAGCTGGTCTAAAAACTGCATGATGATGCTTGTCAAGGTCTTTTACTAAAGTAGGCCTATCATAAATTACTAAGCCAACCATTTATTAAGACATTGCAATTTACAGATAGGCATTTAAAGGAACTTCCCTCTGAAAACTCACCGAATTTGGAGTGAGTGGAGCTCCAACCACATCAATAATCTGCTCTTTGGCTTCAGTTTTGATGTCATCAGCGCCAAGCCAGGATTGACTGTCAGGGGCTCCACCGCTCTCGCTCTGTGGTGTGACGGCGCCCCCTGCTTTTAGAAGTGCATCATAGCGGTGCCGCAACATCTGCTGTTCATACTCGCAGTTACTGTAGGCCTGCTTCAACTCGTAAACCAGGACCAGGTCGCTGCGGAGTTCATTAAACATCTGCACTATCTCCTCTGTGGGCATAGGGTTGAGGTCTGTCGTGAAACGAGAAGAGATATGTTATGATACTTTCTAAACTGAACTGTAATGAGCTGTAATAAAGGTTAATTTCAACAATCCCAATAATGATTTTTAAATTCTCAAAATCAATAGTTTACTCTAGTGTTTTTAGCACCATGGCAAAAGAAGCTATATTTTACCAGAGTTAAAAGTTCAAATTGATTGTTATGAGATAAAGGTATTGTACTGTGAAATAATGGACGAAAATACATCTTTCTATTGAGTCTGCATGCAATAGCCAGGGTTTGTACACATTATTACGGGTTTGAAATTTCCATTACTTTTGAGGCAATATTTATGACCTAAAGTTCCATTAAAGTCTATGTATACATTAGGCTTGGTGCAATAGTCAGTGTTGCCGGTGTTAAGACGCAACACCGGTTACATTACTTGCCCACCGCGGCACCACCCCCCACTGTCGTTTTGATATTTTTTTTTATGGTAATAAAATAATTTAGTTCAGTTAGAGAACAGACACTACAAATAAAAACTGAACATGTCTGCTTAATACAGTGTTAGCCGAACGAGAGTCACAGCACAGACCAGCAGCAGGAGTCAGATTTCATTCATCGCGAGAGCGAGGAGCTGACCGACAAGATGATCGCGGAAGATTTGGTTTCAAAAGCGAAATGTAAAAGCCTATTTAAGTGAGTTTGTCATTGTACTGTTTTGTTGTGTTTTTCATTAAGAATAATAGGCTAATGAACCCACCATTCAAGGAACCCGCCCCCGAATTGGCGCTGATTCTAAACCGAAAGTAAAATGCGCACGACCGCACTGTCATGCATTCACGGCTGCACAGTGCACATGCATTTACGGCCGCACTGTCATTCACGGTGCGTGTCCACTGGCGCGTTTTCAGTTCATTCCTATGGAAGCTCAACTTCCATAAGAATTAATTGAAAACACTCGCTTTGCTCCGCTGCATTGTGAATGCCTGAGCAGCTGTGCGCATTTTACTTTTGGTTTAGAATTAGCGATTTAAAAGCCCCCGTCGGTGATACTGTTATTACCGGTGTTGTCACACGTCGATTAACCGGTGGGAAAACGTCCTCACTGTCACATCCCTAGTATACATGTAAAATAAGAATTAAGCACATCTTAAAGGGTTCACCCAAAAATTAAAATTATGTCATTAATCACGAGAGCACCACAACGCATGCGAGAGCAGACGTTGCGTGAACGCGTGTTGGAGATTAATATTTTGCAAATAAAGTGGTAAATTATGGGTTTTTTTTTGTGCAAACAAAGTACTCGTGTCGCTTCATAAAAGTGAGTTAAACCACTTGGGTCACATGGGATTTTTCATGAGTTTATCATTTAAAATACCTTTATACATTTTGACAAGAAATACATTTCTTTAATATGCAAGCGAAATTGACATTACAACTGAAATTTGCACAAATGAATTAGAATTAAAATCAGAATTGAATCAAGAGCTTATGAATCAGAATCAATGCCGTTTTTAGATGGAAACCTGTTTATTACAGTCAAAAAGACCATAGAAATTATGTAGTAGGTAGGTGCTCAGAAGAAATGCAACTTAAAACGCTACTCACCCACTCCTTGCTCTGTTAGGATCTGTTCAATTGCTTTTATTTTCTTCTGTCCAACTGAGCTGGGCAGCTTCATCTAGACACACAAATCCATTCGTTAACAAAATCTACAACTACAAATAAACTTTCAGTAAACTGAAGTTGTGCTTGTGCACTTGTGTCTGAATCCATGAGGTCTTTGGAACTCTAGATGGAACATTAACACCTTTAATCTCAGATGGCTACATGGTAGAAAAAAAGTGGGAGCAATGGAATAAAAATGGGGTCATCTTTCATTCATAATACCCCTGATATGCACTTCAGAGAGGGCAGATCAAAACATGTTTATGCACCCAAGTCTGACTAACAGATGACCAGCCACATCTGAGTCATATACTACCCCAGTACCATCCTTAATGCGTTTTATATAGAGCACCCTCCCTTCATTACTCTTTAAGAGGAATGCCTTCCTGTGGGTAGATTACTCTACCTATGACTGTGTGAATCAATCAACTCCTGGCTAATGAGAGAGAAGTTAAACACCACAGGCTCCTGTGGCGAGGAGGGATGTATCATAATATTCTGCATAGATCGTATATTAAGAAACGGATCAGGGGTCAGTTTTTTCGAAGCATGTAAATTGATCTTACTCTCTGGCTCCGTAGTGAAACACCAGCAGATTTGAAGTCTGGGAATTTGATGCCTGCGGTTTCAGGAACAGCCTGCCATTGGACAGATGAGAGGGCATTAGAGGAGAAAATGCTAGAAAGTTTTAAAGTTTATAGATTTTAAAAAAATTAAAACTTCTTTCTAAAGAAATGCACACAAACAAACTACAGAAAAGAAAGTGCAAAATTATGATCGTCACTATTGAAAACGCTAATTTATGCTAATTTAAACCACTATCACTATGGTTAACTTTGAATTCAGACAGTTTAAAGGGTATATAAAGAGGAAATTACAGGTTTTTCCATCTCTCGTTTCTGAGGCAGCTTCTTCTTGGTGGCTTTGCGTTCAGCTCTGCGCATCTCTGTGGTCGTGTCAGCGGCTGTAATGAGCTTTTGGAGGTCCTGGGCCTTCTTCTCACGCTCCTTCTTGCGTGTCTCAATCTTCCTCAACTCCTGGACCAGGTATTCCTCTTCTGCCACCTAAAGGAAGCAAAAGGTACATGTTCATAAAGTACATATTCTAAATGAGATAAAGCTTGTACTTGACTCTTTACGCGCCATTGATGGAATTTTCCATAATTTATGACACAGTGCTTCCCAACCATTGACAGAATTTTCCGGCAAGCCATGTTTTCACTGTTATACGGTAGGGGGCAATTACGCATCTTCTGAAAGAGTACAGAATCTCCAGATCAAAACACAGGTGGTCTACTCCATCTCTGTTTTGATCATCGATCTGAATCTGATCCAGAATTGTCTTTGACAAAAATTGCCTTTTTTTTTTTTTTTTTAAATGAAACTTACCCACATTCAAGTGTTGATAAAAAAAAAAAAAAAAAAAAAGAATGCATGAAACTAGAATAAAATGTTTGTTTAAAAAAAAAAAAAAAAAAAAAGCAGAGGCTGTTTTTTCTTTTGAAATATTGCATGTTCAGATATTCATACAACAAAATATTCTGGGGGCCATAAACGTGAAAACTGGCTGGCAACTTTTAAAAAAAAAAAACACTGACAGGGAAAGAGTTAAAGAGACAATATTATACCATTTTTTACAGCATCTTCTTGATTTTTTTTTTTTTTTCGGAGTCTACTAGAATAGGTTTCATGCTTGAATGTTCAAAAGACATAATTTTTCACATATTTTACATTGCTGCAGCACCTCTCATCCCAGTCTGTCAATAACGCTCCCTCTCTATGAAGCCCCTCCTTCCAAAAGCACATGTGCTCTGACAGGTCGGCTGGACCAGTGTGTTGTGATTGGTCTACCGCTTCCAGCGTGTTTCGGAAATGTCACACCCTTACCAAAACTGCGAGTCTCAACACGCTACTAACGCAACTTAACCAGGCTCCGCTCCTTTATTTTGCGTATGCCTTGGGCGGGAATTATTTAAATGAGGAATATTGTTGCGACCACAGTCTTGGAAGAAAACTCAAGACTACAATCAAGGCATTTCAAGGAGTTCAGAAACAGTGCTAACTGATATAGAGAATAACTCCCTTTGGAGTGGACTACTTTAATCTTTGCAACTTTGCAGACTTTTTTTAATGCTCAAACAGCAACATTTACATACTAAAGATAGTTGAAAATGTAAACAAGCATAATAAGTCTTCTTTAAAACTAATACTAATATATCACTGTTGTAATAATTGTTATGCAGATGTGCAGTCTCACCTGTTCTGGGGTGCGGTTGAAAAGTCTCTCAAGCTGCTCTTTCCTGCGTCTCTCATGACCAGCATCAAAGATGTAGATCTTGGGCTCTGTTCCTGTTCCAGCCCGAACCTTTGTTAGTTTGCCACAAATGCTGTAATAACGCTCTTTAAGATCCTCCACAGAGCGCTTCTACAATAATAACATTGAAATCAGTGAAGAAATGTGATTAGAAGGAAACCATTTTATGTTCAGTAAAAAGCAGAATCATGAAGAGGAATTTACTCTGTACTGTTGGTGATCATAGCGATCATGGATAACAATAAACCGCAGGTCGAAACGTTTGCTCAAGTCGAACAGGTGATCCGTTTCAGCTTTCGTCCATCCGTCGTCATGAAGATACATCTGATACTCCTGCTCAGAGTACACTGGAACCTGCACAGTCTATAAACAGAAATAATATTTTTAATAACATGCAAGGAGAAGAATTTCAATTTCAAAACAAGAATAATACACAATCTCTTCTTTTTCCTCTACTAATGTCATTTTCTCTTTTCTCCTACACTATTCAACAATCTTCTCTTTCCAACCTTGTTGAAGCGAGCAAATGGGTAGTCCTTGCCCTCCTCTGCTGCACGCCTCCAGTGATGGAAGATGGCTCCATCTTTTCTGGCTGGATTAGAAAAGGGCATCCACTTCCAGGGTCGCACCTTTTTACAGCCCAGTTTCGCCTTCACTGTCCGGTAGCCTTGCGTAGTATCACTTGGTAACAGGGGAGGGGCATCCCGACTGAAAAAAGGAAAACGTTTATTATATGTTGTTGTCATCTTTCAGTGTAACAATATCAGCATCCATTGACAGCATACAGGGCTCAACTATAAGGATTTTTATGATGGCCTAGTCGGACCAGTAGTTCAGATTTTTACTTGCCCATGCCAACATTTTCACTATCACAACAAAACAAAATAGATTTAATTTTTAGTAACATATTTTTTATGTGCAAATCAAGATATATACACTACTGTTTAAATGCTTGGGGTCAGTATGTTTTTTTCTTTTTCAGCAAGGATGCATTAAATTGATCAAAAGTGACAGTAAAGACATTTGTAACAAAAGATTTTGGTCCCACTATTATATTACGTGTCTTTAACTACTTAACATTTAAATTAATCAATTGATTCAATGCACTTATTGTACACATACATGTTTTTCTATTGTACTTCCATTTAAAGGGGAGGTCTAATGCTATTTCATACATTCTGACTTATTTACACTGTTAAAGAGTTGGATTCTCATGCTAAACATGGCCAAAATTTCAAAAAACCGAGTTGGACATATGACAGAGTATTTCTGTGCCAAATACACTGCTTCAGGATTCGAACAAGTTTCCGAAAGTTTTTTTTTTGAGTATGGCCCTGTATGACTTCATAAAGGGCGGAATTGTATGTGGTTCTGGAAGTGTATGTGTTTGTTCCCAGTCACGAGTCGAAACCCCAGGTGGTGAGTGAAACTGCATCAAATCTCTGTGTTTTGTTGGCAATCAGCGCGTAAGTGCATATAACGTAAACAACACGAAGATATAGTAAAATCGAAAGTTATCCAGGAATAATGCCATGATGTAGTGTGTGTGTGTGTGTGCGCTCATATGACTCTTTAGTTCTGCCCACTGCACGCCTGCATGACAGAATTGGTACAGCGTATTTGTCTTTTATAAATTTGATAAAACTAAAGACTCAGAGATATGAAGGATGCAATACTACTCTATAGGTACTCAAGATTAACATGAGATTGGCAGAAACTGTGTGTGTTATGTACCCTTTAAAAAAATTCCTGCATGTAATTCCAGCTGTAATTACATCGTTGACCCTTCCCTTATCCCAGCCTTAAACCTACTCATACCACCAAACCGGTCCCTAACCATACCCATATCCCACCTTAATAGCAATAAATGTGTTTTGCAATACAACATGAACACACAAAGTACATTGTACATATTTTTTGATGCAAGTACATAGTAATCAAAGACATCTAAATAAAATGTGTAACCAAGATTTCTATTGAACATTCTATTCATCAAAGAACCCTGACAAAATGTGTCACAGTTTCCACAAAAGATTAAGCAGCATAACCAAAAAGTTTTCAGAATTGATAATAAGACATTTTTCTTGAGCATCAAATAATTTCTGAAGAATCATGTGACACTAAAGACTGGAGTAATGCTGAAAATTAAGCTTTGCCATCAAAGGAATACATTTTTTAAATAAATTATAATAAGTTCACAATATTACTGTTTTAATTGTATTTTTTATCAAATAAATGCAGCCTTTGTGAGGATAAGAGACTTTAAAAAAAAAAAACATTTCAAAACTTTTCGTAGTGTATATGAAGTGTATGTTTAGTTGTCAAAAATGGATTTATTTAATTTTTGATTTCAAATAACAGAAAATTATGACGCAAACTCATGCAAACCCTTTTGCTGTACAATTGATACGATGTAACATGTTAGTTACTTGTTTGTTTTTTTGTCATTTTAGTCATTTCAGCAAAACAAAGACAATGATACATTCAAACAGCAACAGAATCTGCCGCTAATCATGCGAATAATTTTTTTAGAGGGCAGTGCAAATAAAATCTGGGCAATAAAACAGTGAGGTGAAAAAGTTGAGTCGAGACAGCCATCTTACTTTTTGTCTGAATACAGCAAGGCATAAACTTCTCTGTGCATTCCTTCTGGTCTCTTGAAGGTTAATGTCTCTGTTACTTTCTTGGCTTTTTTCTACAAAGGTAAACAGAATGAGAATTGTCTCAATATAAAGCCAAGACATTTGTCACAGTAACATCCATCTATCTGAATTCAATAGTTTGATGGTGTTGGTTCTCTGTGACAGGTTACCTTGTCTGAGTTGATGAAGTCTTTCTTGCTGATGGGTCCTGAATCATTGTCTCCTCCTGTCAGCTCCAGAATATCCCTCACGTCAGCACCGGTCGTCATGGTGAGGGACTAATAGTTTAGACAGAATGATTAGCAAAGAGATGCATATATAAAATACTTATACAATGAAGTGCTTGGTTTGCTTTTGAAAGCAGACAAATAAGCATCGTCTTTGTTATGAGAGCTGAATGAACCTCTGGTAGCAGTACACCAGACAACGATCATTACCCCACCCAAACACAGACAACACGTCAGGGTTAAATGTTCGAACTTGTTTGCTGGGTCTGTGTGAGCTGGTAGATGATAAAGAAATAAATTATAGCTTAATCTGAGCTCTAACTCGAATCTCGGAATCAATGAGTTTACAGGCGGGAACCGCATTGAGCTCATATAGTACTTCCAGAACTGCATTTTCGAACTGTAAGGGTATTAAAAGTAATGTTTAATCTTACCTGAGAAATATAAAGGTAGTCGGTTTATGTAAAATATATATGCTGGTCTTTATTTGCGGGACAGTGTTAGCTGAAATGCTGTTAACGGCGGATGCAGATCTCCTCTTCGACGGGTGGCTCTTCTGTGCTTCATGACACAGTTGTGTAAATGATCGCCTCCTATCGGACAAAAGGATGTAGTGCATCTACAATACTCACTCTGTCACTTTCACTATTTATAAAATGCCTTACTTATGGGTTTAAAAATGTGTTTAAAATAAAAATATAAATCGCCAATGCAAAAATAACAAGTTTTATAGTGTAATAAAACATTTATTTTAAGAGCATGGCATTTTTGATAATAATGCAGACAAAAAACTGCACAGACGCAACAGCAATCCCTAAATTATCCTCGCCACTCTTTCAAAATCAACATTCAAAACCAATAAAATCCGTACACAAAGTAAGATTTGCATAACAATGAGAAAAATATCTTCAGTGATTAATAAAATACTGCATTTAACCACATCACATATCATACAAGAAAGTTATCCCTGATAGAGTGGTGGCATATAATTTTATTAACACAAAAAACCCCACAAAGAAAACAATATACTGCACAGTGATATCTTTCATTCATTGATAGAGAGATAGAGAGAGACAGACAGACGGATAGATAGATGATAGATAGATAGATAGATAGATAGATAGATAGATAGATAGATAGATAGATAGATAGATAGATAGATAGATAGATAGATAGATAGATAGATAGATAGATAGATAGATAGATAGATAGTTAGTTTTCAGTAATTCAAGCTAAACATATCAACCATCACCTTTAAATTGTTCAGAATATATGTATTATCACTTGAACAATGCAACAAGCCATAATACGCATATATAAGTTATGTGTTGAAAAACATTATATCTAAAGAAATATAATTCATTATCATTCATTATCACTCAAATTCATCATAATCTTTCCCCAGAGCAGCACAAAAAATAAATCTGACTAAGCTTTAAAAAAAAAATCTACAAAAGCATTTCACAGTTTCACACATCACTTTCAGCCTCCAAATATGTTCTGTCCCTTGAATTACGAGAGGGGCAGTTTAATTTTTGTGCGGACGTGGTCTCGCTTGACCTCTCTTTCCCTGAGATAGGCCTGCAGCTTGTCTGCTGAAAAACAGACCACAGAGTCGGCATGTTTGGTGGGAGGACGGTCTCCTTGTATCCAGGGGTTTTGGAGGCACTCTGCAGCTGTTGGTCTAGCCCTGAGGAAACATGGAGCCACATCAAATACTGCCTACAATACGTCCACGTACTAACTGATTCAGTGTGCAACAGAATCTGACATTAAAATCATAATTTGCCTTAAGTTTAGAAGCAGAATATATTTAACTATTGTTTTCCTTAGGTCTACTGATGGAAAGTCATAAAAATAATAATGCTATTTTTAACCTATTAGCTTTCTGCCATTCCATCAGCATAATCAAAATATGACATGAAATCATTTTATTTGGATATAAACACTCAAAATAAGCAAAGATCAGTTGTGAGTCTATGAATTTTACCAGGCTTTGTTGGTCAGGGTGTTCTTCATGAAGTTGATGGCTCCCTCTGAGAGACCTGGGTAACAACGACTGAACTGGATCTTTCCTTTTTTGATGTTTCGATCCCTCTCCCAATTTAAATCAGCATGAAAGGGACTGTCTGCACTCAACCTACAGGGGGAAAGTAAAGAACGTTGAGGAAATCAGTTGACAATGTCTGAACAATAAGGATGCCCTAATGGCCCTGTAACTATTCCTTGAATGAAAGTACTTACATTATAAAAGACAAAACACCAACAGCCCAGATATCAGTTTCGGGTCCAACTCCTTGTCCTTCTAAGATTTCAGGAGCTTTAGGAAGGACAATATAAACTAACAAACAGAACAGAAAATATTTTTTCATGAACTAAAGTGGTTTGTTTTTGATAGGATACTTGACACTTTTTTCTTTTAAGATGCCAAGAAGCTGAGAAAATGCATAACTTGCATACACCGGTCAAAAGATTGAGGGCAGTAAGATTTTTTCAAAGAAAGAAATTTGTACTTTTATTCAGCAAGGATGCATTAAATTGATGAAAAGTAACAGTAAAGACTTTGATAATGTTGAAATCCACCAGAGATTCCAGAAAAAAAATGTATCACAGTTTCTATAAAAAAATATTAAGCAGCACAACTGTTTTCAACAATGATAATAATAAGAAATGTTTCTTGAGCACCAAATCAGCATAGAATGATTTCTGAAGACTCATTTGACACTGAAGTAATGCTGAAAATTCAGTTTTTACCATCACAGGAATAAATAGCATTTTAAAATATATTAAAATAGAAAACAGTTATTTGGAATTGTAATAATATTTGACAAGATTGCTGTTTTTACTGTATAAGTGATCAAATAAATGCAGCCTTGGTGAGCATAAGACACTTCTTTCAAAAAACATTAAAAAATCTTCCTGACCCCAAATCTTTAAATGGTAGTGTATAATGATTGAATCAAATCAATGTTTTTGAAGCAAAGTAACAGATTTACCTTTATTATCTGTCATTTCTTTGATGTGTTCGATGTTCAGCGCCTGTCCTGGAGTGAAGGGCTGAGCGGAGCCCAAATCCACAATCTTCACTACATTTCGGCCTGTCACAAGCATGTTGTCTGACTTTAGGTCCAGGTGTACAATGCGTCGGCTGTGCAGGTAATCCACAGCGCTCAGAATCTGCTCTAGTAGGTCTGTCACATGGGTTTCTGAATATAGATTCCTATATACCATCAAGAGTAAATGGTAAGGTCATTTTTTTCAACAATGACTGTTATAGATAATGATTTTTACTAGTATTTGTGAATGTGATTATATAATTGATACTTTAAATAGTATTATTACTCTCACCTTTCTGCAAGGTTATACAGAAGCTCTCGTCCTGAGCACAGCTCCTCAATAAGCACCAGGCAGGTAGAGGTGAGGATGGCCGACTGCAGTTGGACGATCCGAGGGTGACTCAGCCGGCGAAGCAGTTGATATTCCCTCAAAACCAATTGTCTCTGCTCTGGTCTGTAAAGGGTCATCTTAGCTGCCAACATCTGAGAGCTGCGGCTATCCTCACACTGTGTTACCACACTGAAACGGCCTCTGTCAAATGAAACAAGGTAGATTGTGTTTATTTATTTACTTACTAGTTGTCACAGTCTCTGTGGCATCAGTAGTAAATGTAGTTAATGTAAATTTGCAACATAAAAGAATTGTAAATAATGGCAATCAATGTTATGTAAGCAATTCAAAATAGTTTAAATACTATTAAGGCTTATTCACACTGTCCCATCAAAAATCAACAGGGCGTTTGGTGGGTGATGGAGTATTTTATTTATCCTATAGAAAAGTGTTCTGAGGCCTCATGGCCTACATGACTGAGAGAAGTCACACAGAAAAGAATGGGATTCTATTTGAGGTCGTATGCAGTTGCCATCTGTGGTTCACGTGGCCTTTAATGTGTTCTTGTCTTGATAAAAATAATGAGGAAAAATCACTTTGTGGGACAATCAAAATATGTTTTTTATGTAGATAAGTTGGCAGTCGGCCACCCTTACAAAGAGAACAAGATAGCCAATTAATGAAGTAACTGTGGTGAAAGTGTTGGGGAGTACTTGGGAGATTCCAAGAAGAGAAAGGGAGAAGAGCACCTGCAAATGAGATCATTGGTTAAAACTGCATAAAAGTGTGAGTTGCGAATGAGATGATCAGATGTTCAGCTGGCATCTCACTTTGTTGTTTCTACAATAAAGTTAACATCTTCTAAGACCTGGAACTTCGACTCTGAGAGATTTTCTTCAAATGCTGGACTGAAGACAATGGGTCAGTGTGATCTGTGGTTCTCTGTGTGTGATCTAGGGGGCTTCAACAAACTTCCAAGGGGGCCTCAAGATTACTTAAAATAAGGCAAAACAATCATGAAAATAAGTGAAAATAAATAAATAATCAAGGTATTTCTTATTATTTGGTAATTTTTTATAATGAATATACATCCTTATAGTTATGCCAAGCTCCAAAATATTTTATTGGGTAGAAATTGTGAGTGAGGGGGGCCTTCAAATATTGTTATGGACAATGGGTGGGCCTTGAAGCCAAAAAGGTTGAGATCCACAGGTTTACCCCATTGTTATCAAGAAGCTGCAAATGTTTAAATGCATATATATATATATAAATAAATACAGTACCTGTTGATTTCAGAGAGGAATCTATAAGACTTCTCAGTGCCAAGACCTCCAGGTACAGTGACCTTTGACCCAATAGATTCCATCTGAATGAGAGGATTGTGAGACTCTGCAAAAAAAATAAATAAAAGTATTATGCCACCTTGATTTTAAGTTCTTAAATAAACAGTCTAATATGAATCTATTATAATGCATATTCCATTTATTTTAATAGAGAGATTCACACACTTTGGATTGAACCGGCAACCTTTGTGTTTGTAAATTACATCTTTAAATATAATGCAAATATTTAAAGATGTAATTTATAAACACAGAGGTTGCTGGTTCAATCCAAAGTGTGTGAGTGACCCAGAAACAGGACATTTACAGAGAACGGATTTAAGATGTGGTAATAAATTGTAAGTCACTTTGGATAAAAATAAGAATTATTTTCAGAATGTTGTACCTTCATAAGGCGTGGCCATAAAAGCCAGTGGTGAAGGGTCACTGAAAGGTGCCAACCCTGTCTTGGTGTTATAAGACACTCTGAATATATATCCTGGTCCTCTCGGAAGGGCATTAGCTGTGAAACAGCTGTCTGTGACATTCTCTGACAATGTTCTCCACTCCCCACCTAATATAAAGGAGAATAAATTCTTTAGGAGGCATCATGGAAAAAAAACATGCTAAAAACAATACAAATGCTATAATACAGGATGAGTTTGATTTTAATCTCTTTTGCTGAGTCTTTAAAATGTATTCTTACCATTTACACTATACTGAATACAATATGTGACAAGCTCTTTGGACGGCACAGGTTTCCAGAACACAAGAGCTCCACCCACTGCTAGCTGAATGACATCTGGCCTGGATGGTTTGACTGGACTTCCTGGTAGGACATTGACGGAATTATTATAATCACAAACATTTAAGTGCAGATGACCAAATCAGCACAACAAATTTTACCTTTGGGTTTCTTAAATATCGGCACTTTCAGTGAAAACAATTTGGACTTCTTCTGAGGACTTTCAGATGAGGTGGCAGCAGGAACTGTTGCAGATTGAGTAATTTTCTCTGGCATGACAGGCGACGGGTTCTTCACAATTGGTCCTGGTATAAAGAGTTTGAGATGTAATTATTATACACAATCAAATTTTGTTTTGACAACTGAACAGTGAAGTATCTGCAATTTGATATTAGTGTGTTAAAGCATTCAAAGTAGCCTACCGCCTTTCTTCTTCTCTACGTCATCCTTGCTGCACTGTCGGGTGAACAGTTTCGTAATGTTAGATGCTGAAGCACGCATCTTCTTCCTCAGGGTTAGAAGAGGGGTCTTGGGCTGTGAGGATGCTCCTTCTGCTTGTTTCTTTTCCAAGCCCTCTAGCTGAGGAGAAGAATGGCTAGCCCATGAGTGCTTGCGGAAGATCTTCATGAATCCAGGCTTGGGAGATTTCCCACTCGGGGGTTTGTCTTGTAGAGCTGGGGCTGAGGCATATCTTTGAAGCACCTCTTTACTTTCTTGGCCTGCTACTGCAGCCTGGACAGGAACTGCTGAGGAGCTTCTTCTCAGAGGAATGTCACTCTTATTGCGTATCGCATTTAGTCCAGAGCTTGAACTGTTGGTGCGCCGTCTTGGTGGGGCTTGCGGGAGGTCTTGGCGAAGAGATCTCAAGACCCTCTCCATGTCTTCATCCTCAGAGTCCTGTAGAAGAGAGCATGGAGATGTTTTTCCAGAGGATCCAGCGATCAAGATCTCATCGTGGTGGTGTCTGTGAGATAGTTCTTCATATGAGCCTACCCTGCTAGATGCCTCTGAACCGTGGTCAAGCGAGCATGCTAGCGAAAGCTGTGAGCCATCCATGCTCTCCTCATCACCTAAATGTGCTGCTTCTGTTTCCATGATCTGCAATTGGATGTCATCCTCACTTTTCAAGACTGGCTGATGTCCTTCTTCAGGCTCATGGACCTGCGCTCTCACCTTCCTCATAACAACCGGGCCCTTCTTTGACAAAAACGCAGAGCGACGGCAGAGTTTCCTTCTCACTTGGACTTCTTCAGTTTTTGCCTCCTCTTCATCAGTGGCGTCCGGTTTCTGACTAACTTCGACATCATGCTCGTCTTCTCCCTGCACCATTGAAGCTGGAGAGCGTTGCATGTACACATCTAATGATCTGCTTCTTCTCTGGGTGTGTATGCTTGGATGGGCAGCACTCACTCCACTATCAAATGAGCTGGACTTGAGGATAGATGAATGCATTGATCCTCTTCTTTGGTTACGATTAGCTTCTAAGTCTGGGGAATCTTCTACATACTCTATTAGGGGCTCGTTCAACCTGCCGGAGAGGCTGGCGCGGAGGGGTTTACGGCCACGCTCTTGCTTTTTAGCTTGGATTTTATCCCGAAGTGTCATGTGACGAGCAGATATGGGTGAGAGCTGCTCGGAGCTGCAGTAAAAAGTGCTCTTGATGAGGCTATGACGTGGTATGGGAGGCCCACCAACCAATCCTTCATCTCCCTCAGAGAAGTGAAGAGAGGGGCTACCGTCCCTTTGCTCCAAGCTTACCGGCTCTGGTGATGGTGTGTTCATTGGAATCACCAGTGGGACACTGTGAACTCTGTCCTCACCAATAAGCACATCTTCCTCATCCCGTTTTAGAATTGTGGGCGTCTTTGACACATGAGCGTAGGGGTCATATTCATCCTCTTCTTCCAAATCATCTTCATCCTCCTGGCTAACCTGCTGGAAGAAGTCCCAGGCATCAGCCTCATCATAATCTGAAGAGGATCCACTACTTAGCGAGGTGCTGCTGGGCTCCTGGGACTCCCTTGCAGCTGTAATCGAAACGTCACGCATAGGAGCCTCCAACAACTCTGGGATTGGTCTGAGAGTCAGAACCGAGCCGAGACATGTTAAAGAACGCTGAAAGAAAAGGGAAGCAGCATGGAAAAGAGTAGGAAGACATGAAAGAAGAACATTTTCCTGGACAATCAGTGGCAGAGGAGATCACTTAAAATCGTACCTGCCATTTTCTTCTTGAAATAAAAGATTTTAAATTTTTGGTATTTATGTCCTCTGGTTCTTCATCTTCATAATAACCCTAAAAATAATTACATTTATGATTTAAACTGACAAAATTTTATTTGTGCACACTGCTTATTTTATGTTTGCCTGATGGTATAAACATATATGAAACCACCTACCTGAAACCACTCGTGACTCAAACACTCAGATGCAGATGGTCGCATTCTATGAAGGCGAAAAAAATAACTTTAATCAACTGCTGCTCACAAAAACTTCAAATACACCCATGTAAGCAGATCTTACTCTGCGTCTGGCTGTAGAACCCTATGTAGGAAGTCCTGTGCCTCCACACTTCTGCTTGTAATCTCAGGCGTGTCCCAGTACAGCAAACCCTCAGCAACCTTCATCAGTGTAGCACGGTCGTTCTCACCGAAGAAAGGACAGTGGCATGTTAAGCTGTCCAGAAAAAAAAAAACATTATTTTCTACCATTATAAATATTTTTAACTTTTATGGCCACACAAAATTGCAGCAAACTTAAAAGAAAAATATCTGCTTACTCCATGTCTTCAATGCACTCACCATAAGTAAGTAACCACACCAAGAGACCTGGAATAAATCAAAATATCATTCACCAAGAAGTAAAAGGCAGAATTGCTGAACACAACAAATTCTGTTTACCACAATTTGCAACAAACCACAAAATTTGATACCAGATATCAGTGGCTACTGTCACAGGTTCTTGGTGGACAATTTCTGGAGCAACAAATTCAGGTGTCCCAAACTTGCTGTACTGATGTCTGGAGTTGTCAATTTCCTGGCAGAATCCAAAGTCACAGATTTTGATGTCTTCTCTAGCAGGGGACACCATTAAGATATTGTCTGTCTGTAGAGAAAAGATTTTTTAAAAGTTAGACAGAATGTAAGAAGGACGACCAAAGGTCAGAAGATGTCTTTACCGTAGACAACAATTGGTCCAATTTTAGAAAAGGACTGTCAGTGACTGTAAAAGCTTTTCCTATCAGTGAAATTTCTTGTAATACATTGAATCTTAAATTAATGCCACTTAAAACAACTATTATATAGTAAGTATAATCACTTACTTTGATATCCAGATGTAGAATGTTCATACTGTGTATGTATCCAATGCCCTCCAGAACCTGCTGAATATATAACTGGACCTAAAAACAATGAATGATAATTATAACTTTTGCTTTATTTCTGTGTGAAAGTGTGAATGAAATTCAATGAATTATCAATATTACCTCCCTCTCTGTAACCGATCCCTTTAAAAACAAATGGTCTAGTAACCCCTGTGTAGAACATCTGTGGGAGGGAAAAAAGAATGCTACATACTCGATTCAATGAATGATTTCTAAAAAGCAAAATGATAATTATTGACTAATTAAAAAAAAAAAGTAAGAAAACTTGAATCCTACAATTCTACAACCAAAACCAATGTGCGTCTTGTGGAGAAAAAGTCCAAGAGGCACGCAAGTCTGCGGTGAGCTAGACGGGACAGTAGGTCTCTCTCCTGGAACGCTCTGGTCCGTGTGCTGCTTCTGAGTGGAAGGAACTTGGCGGCAAAACATTCACCACTCGCCCTATGAGTTACTTTTTTAACCACTCCAAAAGTGCCCCTGGTTATCCAAAAAAAAGTGGATAAATGTTAATTAGGGCTAACAAAAAATGTTAATGTTAGATTACATGAACGTCAGTTCAAGATTGAGTTGGTATTTATGAGTATGGTCATTATAAATCAGCGGCTTTTAATTTCTTTGATTGAGGATATTACCTTCCTATTTCTTCATAAACTTCATATACAGAATGTAGTTTCCGTCTTTTTCCAAACTCCACTTCTCTTTCCTCCTTAATTTCATCTAGACCTGAAAAGGAAACAGTCAATTTAAATGTACTTAAACACACTATTACTGCCACATTTCTATGTGGTTTCAAAGTATGGCAATACATATTTAGGATTTGTAAAGATAAAATTAAATATCTACAACTCTACAACCTGCATCAACACTGAGTTTAGCGTGGCAAGATGCTTGTCCTGCACGGTTGTTAGCTATGCAGGTGTAGGTGCCACAATCCTCTGTTTGAGTATCCAGCAAAGTGAGAGAGCAACGTGCACTATTTTGGACTATTTCTGTGTACTCATTGGATGAGATTTCCTTGTCATCCTGCAGGAAACCAAATAAGTGCATTCTAATTAATACAAATTAAGGTTTATTGTGTTTGCATCACAACATAATTATATCAGTATGCATTGTTACTATTTTGTTCTTATAATACCTTAAACCATTGAATCTCTGGGGTGGGTTGGCCAGTAATAATTGCAGAGAACGTTGCAGACTGACCAGGCCGGACTGTCAGGTTTTCAATGGCCACTTGAACAGCTGGAGACTCTGAGAAAATAAAAGATGGATTGACAAATTTCTCTAGTGACAATTTTTCACACAAATTGTTTAAAAACCACATACAGTCTTTACCTGTCAGCAACTCTTCTGTGTTTGAGTAAAAGTGTTCCTCAGGCTCCATGGGTCCCTCTGCCTGTGCCGCCTGCACCTGCCTCTCCACATCATCCTGTTCTTCGAGAGTGTGTGTATCTTCAACGCCAGCAGCAGGTCTTCAGAAGCACACATTTTGCCACATGACATTAAAATGAGATTATCAATTCACCAGCATATCACTGCTTAAAGAACCATAGTGTACATTATGTATGCAGTATAATTAAACTATACATAAAGGCAACGTTTACAGCCCACGTATAACAGAGTGTATGCAAACTCACAGTTCAGGGTATCCAGGCTGAAAGAGTATATGAAACAGGTTCTTCATAAAGGAACTGGACCAACCTTCTGATTGGGGCTCTATTTGAAAACAATTAGGCTGTCAAACTCACTCTATTTGATTTTACATACACTAACATTCAAAGGTTGGGGGTCAAACATTTATTTTAAAATTGTAAAAAAAAAAAATGTTCGCAATATTACTGTTTTACTGTATTTTTGCAAAACTGTAGTGAATGCTGTAAAAAATAAAAATAAATAAAAAATAATTAAAACAAAGCTCTAAAAAGTAACAATAATTAATAACTGTACTTAATATTAATAATGCAACAAAAAGAATTATATTATGTAAAATCTTTAAAAAAAAAAGTTATCTAATTAATCACTAAGATCTGTGGTGATACAGTCAGCGTCATATAAGGAATGTAGTGGGATATTTATTTTGCAGTTCTTCTCTAAACTCAATTGTGAAATAACAGAATCACTTACCGTGAAAATGACAGGTATAAAAACAGAGCAAGTGTCATCGCCTCTCCCAACCAGTGTTTTAAGTCACAGATCACATGTCTACACAGTCACATTTCCTCACAGGCAGTGCAAAGGGCCACTTGGCCCTATCTGCAGCAAGGCTTGAGTCTTAGCACATAACCAGCTTTGAAGATGGACGTGGCATTTTAGCGGAGCATGCACTGACGAGGAAACCGTGAGAACATGTACAGTGGTGGTCAAAATTATTGGCACCCCTGGTAAATATGATCAAATATGGCTGCATTGTTGCAAAAAAAAAATCTGCATTGTTTATCCTTTTGATCTTTTATTCAAAAAATTCACAAAAATCTAAACTTTCATTGAAGTAAAAGAATTGAAAGTGGAGGGTAAATCACATTATGAAATAAATGCTTTTCTTCAAAACACGTTGGCCACAATTATTGGCACCCTTTTATTAAATACTTTTTGCAACCTCCTTTTGCCAAGATAACAGCTCTGAGTCTTCTATAATGCCTGATGAGTTTGGAGAACACCTGACAAGAGATCAGAGACCATTCCTTCATACAGAATCTCTCCAGATCCTTCAGATTCCCAGCTCCATGTTGGTGCTTCTTCTCTTCAGTTCAGCCCACTCCTTTTCTATAGGGTTCAGGTCAGGGGACTGGGACGGCCATGGCAGAAGCTTCATTTTGTGCTCAGTGACACATTTGTGTGTTGATTTTGATGTTTGTTTTGGATCGTTGTCCTGATGGAAGATCCAACCACGGCCCATTATAAGATTTCTAGCAGAGGCCGTCAGGTTTTGATTTTTTATCTGTTGGTATTTGCTAGAATCCATTATACCATGTATCTGAACAAGATGTCCAGAACCTCCAGCAAAAAAATAGGCTCACAACATTAAAGATCCAGCGGTATTTTTAACCGTGGACATGGGGTACTTTTTATCCCTGTTTGCACCAAACCCATCTGGTGGGGTTTGCTGCCAAAAAGCTCTTTTTATAGTTTCATCTGATCATAGAACCAGGTCCCTTTTGAATTTCTAGTCGTGTCTGATCTGAATATGCTGGAGTTTGTTTCTGGATGAGCAAGAAGGATTTTTCTTGAATCCCTCCCAAACAACATGAGGTGATGTAGGGGTTGTTTGATTTTTTTTTTTTAGGCTTTCTGACCCCAAGACTCAACTAATCTCTGCAATTCCATCTGTGATCCTTGGAGAGTCTTTGGCCACTCAAACTCTCCTCCTCGCCGTGCATTAAGACAATATAGACCCACGTCCTCTTTCAGGCAGATTCGTAACATCTTTAGTTGATTGGAACTTCTTAATTATTGCCCTGATGATGGAAATGGGAATTTTCAATGCTTTAGCAATTTTCCTACAACCACTTTCTATTTTGTGAAGCTCAACAATCTTTTGCTGCACATCAGAACTATATTCTTTGGCTTTACTCATTGTGATGAATGATTAAGGGAATTTGGCCTTTGTGTTTCCTCATATTTATACTCCTGTGAAACAAGACATCATAGCTGGACAATTTCATGTTCCTAGTCACCCTGGTGTGCTAAAAAATTTAAATATTAATGGGAATATACTTCAGAGATATTTTACTCATAAAAAAATTCTAGGGGTGCCAATAATTGTGGCCAACGTGTTTTAGAGAAAAGCATTTATTTCATAATGTGATTTACCCCCCACTTTCAATTCTTTTACTTCAATGAAAGGTTAGATTTTTGTGAATTTTTTGAATAAAAGATCAAAAGGATAAACAATGCAGATTTATTTTTTACAGCCATATTTGATCATATTTACCAGGGGTGCCAATAATTCTGACCACCACTGTATATAAACAGATATGAAGAATGGACAAGGAGAAGAACAGAGACAAAGAGAAAGGAAAAATGGGAGAGTACCATACATGCAAAATGTTGGGGCATCTTTGTGAAGACACTTACATGATGATTTTGATCAGATCTTTAGTCTCCTGCTCTGTGACTAAAAAGGAAATGGGATGGAAAGTGTGATGTTAAACAGGATATGGAAATGCACATGATTGACAAGTGTTCAAAAGCTGCTTATGAACCACTTAAAGTATGTGGCATAAATGAAAACATATGACCACATAGGTATTATATAGTAAAGAATGCATTAAAAATGTATGATATATACAAACCCGATTCCAAAAAAGTTGGGACACTGTGCAAATTGTGAATAAAAAAGAATGCAATAATTTACAAATCTCATAAACTTATATTTTATTCACAATAGAATATAGATAACATATCAAATGTTAAAAGTGAGACATTTTGAAATGTCATGGCAAATATTGGCTCATTTTGGATTTCATGAGAGCTACACATTCCAAAAAAGTTGGGACAGGTAGCAATAAGAGGCCGGAAAAGTTAAATGTACATATAAGGAACAGCTGGAGAACCAATTTGCAACTTATTAGGTCAATTGGCAACATGATTGGGTATAAAAAGAGCCTCTCAGAGTGGCAGTGTCTCTCAGAAGTCAAGATGGGCAGAGGATCACCAATTCCCCCAATGCTGCGGCGAAAAATAGTGGAGCAATATCAGAAAGGAGTTTCTCAGAGAAAAATTGCAAAGAGTTTGAAGTTATCATCATCTACAGTGCATAATATCATCCAAAGATTTAGAGAATCTGGAACAATCTCTGTGCGTAAGGGTCAAGGGCGGAAAACCATACTGGATGACTGTGATCTTCGGGCCCTTAGACAGGACTGCATCACATACAGGAATGCTACTGTAATGGAAATCACAACATGGGCTCAGGAATACTTCCAGAAAACATTGTCGGTGAACACAATCCACCGTGCCATTCGCCGTTGCCGGCTAAAACTCTATAGGTCAAAAAAGAAGCCATATCTAAACATGATCCAGAAGCGCAGGCGTTATCTCTGGGCCAAGGCTAATTTAAAATGGACTGTGGCAAAGTGGAAAACTGTTCTGTGGTCAGATGAATCAAAATTTGAAGTTCTTTTTGGAAAACTGGGACACCATGTCATCTGGACTAAAGAGGACAAGGACAACCCAAGTTGTCATCAGCGCTCAGTTCAGAAGCCTGCATCTCTGATGGTATGGGGTTGCATGAGTGCGTGTGGCATGGGCAGCTTACACATCTGGAAAGGCACCATCAATGCTGAAAGGTATATCCAAGTTCTAGAACAACATATGCTCCCATCCAGACGTCGTCTCTTTCAGGGACGACCTTGCATTTTCCAACATGACAATGCCAGACCACATACTGCATCAATTACAACATCATGGCTGCGTAGAAGGATCCGGGTACTGAAATGGCCAGCCTGCAGTCCAGATCTTTCACCCATAGAAAAGATTTGGCGCATCATAAAGAGGAAGATGCGACAAAGAAGACCTAAGACAGTTGAGCAACTAGAAGCCTGTATTAGACAAGAATGGGACAACATTCCTATTCCTAAACTTGAGCAACTTGTCTCCTCAGTCCCCAGACGTTTGCAGACTGTTATAAAAAGAAGAGGGGATGCCACACAGTGGTAAACATGGCCTTGTCCCAACTTTTTTGAGATGTGTTGATGCCATGAAATTTAAAATCAACTTATTTTTCCCTTAAAATGATACATTTTCTCAGTTTAAACATTTGATATGTCATCTATGTTGTATTCTGAATAAAATATTGACATTTTAAACTTCCACATCATTGCATTCTGTTTTTATTCACAATTTGTACAGTGTCCCAACTTTTTTGGAATCAGGTTTGTACATATGATATATGAAGTAGCATGCAGTTTCATTTAATCTCAAATGAATTAAAGACAAATAAAATTAAACAAACCATACTGTTCAAAGTTTGGGGTCAGTAACACTTGTTTTTATGGTTTTATTATTTTTTTTTTTTAAAGAAATTAATACTTTTGTTCAGCAAGGACACATTAAATTGATCAAAAGTTACAAAATATTTATATTTCAAATAAATTCTGTTCTCTCTATTAATCAAAGAATCCTGACAAAAAAAGTATCACAGTTTCCACAAAAGTATTAAGCAGCACAACCGTTTTCAACATTATTAAAAAGTAATAATAAGAATATTAGATAATACTAATAATTTAAAAAAAATCTTGAGCACCAAAATTAGCATTTTAGTATGATTTCTGAAGGATCGTATGACACTGACGACTGGAGTAATGGCTGCTGAAAATTCAGCATTGCCATCACAGGAATAAATGGAAAAGTTTTAAAATATCCTAAAATACACAACAGTTATTTTAAATTGTAATACTATTGTAAAATATTACTGTTTTTGCTTTAAAAATTAAGAAATCTTACCAACCTCAAACTTTTGAATAGTAGTGTATATGTACACTAAAATGCAATATTATAATGTAAGTAGATGTTCCCAATGACATAATGCAATGTAGATGCCTCTATGAAGATGGCCGATGATGTTTTTGATAGTTTGAGTGATCCCATCAAATGTTTGTTCCAGACCAAGAAGCTATTGAATATGGGAAACAGTTGGTGAAATTCAGCACAGTATTAAGGAACATTTTACCAAAATGGAACCAATGGTCTCCAGACTACAGAGCTAGTTGTTAGAGTGGAATGGATATTTAGAAGATCTGGAGTTTCAGTGACGGAACATGAGGAATGGCTGGGAACGAGGGCAGTTGGAGGTGAATGGGGTATGTGCTCCTTCAAAGCCTACTGGCGCCCATCAGTTATTAGTGGGCAAATGCACGCATTCTCTGCCTTAAATAGTATTTGCTGTTCACCTTCCCCTTCATCCTACCTGGAGTTGGGGCAGTTTGTGATTGTTTTTTGGTGCTGACTGTCACAGCTAATGGTGCTGGAGAGCAGAGTTCAGCTTTACACTTGGCACTACCCACTTCATTCAGTAGCTATATCATAAACACAAAGAAAGAGTGTTGGGATTCATATATGATACGAAGAAGTCATTGAACAGTAGTAAAAGACTCTTGTACCTCACACTGGTATTGACCCAGATCTGCCTCTTCTGCTGTCTTTATGGTGAGAGTGAGAACTCCTGTCTGGACATCAGATTGAATGTGATGTTTCCTGGTGTTTTCAAGCTGAATGCCATCCTTAAACCACCTGTACATATAGATTGTATAAGCACTTTTATAACCATATACACACCATTACATTAATTTGAGTGGATGGAACCAGCTTTACCTTATTGACGGTAAAGGAGCAGATTGTGTGGAGCACTTGAACTGCACATCTTGTCCCTTTACAAGCACTGAGTTCTGTAGTCTGGTTGTGAAACTTGGAGGTACTTTGGAAAACAAAAACAACATGCTTTCATTTTATTTTTGGTGACAAATACTTTTTTTGTCACCTTTAAAACTTACTACTTTAGCGTTCAAATGTTTGGGGTGAGGAAGATTAATTAATATTTTTGATAGAAGTCTCTAATGTTTTAATGTTTAAAGAAGTCTCTTATGCTCACCAAGGCTGCATTTATTTGATCAAAAATACAGTAAAAACAGCAATATTGTGAAAAATTATTACAAGTTCAAATAACTGCTTTCTATTTTAATATATTTTAAAATGTATTTTAAAACATGATCCTTCAGAAGTCATTCTAATATGCTGATTTGGTGCTCAAGAAACATGTCTTATTATTATAAATGTTGAAAACTTTTTTGCTGCTTAATATTTTTGTAAAACAGTGATACATTTTTTAAAGATTTTTTGGATGAATGGAAAGTACAAAAGAACAGCATTTTTAAAAAAAAATAGAGATCTTTTGTAACAATGTACATATCTTTGCTCTCACTTTTGATCAAGTACTGCATCCTTGCTGAATAAAAGTATTAATTTCCTTTAAAAAAAACTGACCAGTAGTGCATATGCAAGACATATGAATGGAAATACATGCAAAAACTATAAAAGCATGGCGATAATAACCATTTCTCAAAAACATACCATCAATCATGATATTAGCCAGAGTGGTTGCGTTCCCTGCAGGATTGGTTGCATAACACATGTATTGACCTGAGTCCATCACCGCGACACCAGTCAGTACAAGATAACAAACACCCAACTGTCCTTCTGATGTAATGTGATGTTCGTCATCCTCCACAGCATGACCATCTGAGGAAAGCACACCAGCAGAACCCATTTATAAATTAAATGTAAGCTGCCCATATTTATACACACACATATACATAGTATTATTTACCTTTATACCACTTTATTACCGGTTTTGGTGTGCCAGTGACCTTGCAGACCAGTTTTACAGTTTGTCCAAGCTTTGCTGAATAGTTAGAAAGATGCTGCTCAAAGCACGGGGCACCTGTAAATATAAACAAAGAGGTGTTGCAAAAATGCAATCATTTCAAGCAGTCAAAACGAGCAAAAAGTGTGCTCTCATGTGTCCAAAATTACTCCAAGTGGGCTGTTTGCTGCGCTGCTGCAGGTCTCTCAGATCTTTGAGCCAGGAGAGGCGGAGAAGGATGGATCGAGCTTGCAGAACGATTTTTCTCACCATTCCCCGGTGCTCGTGCCAAAGACCAAATGACCTGTCATCTCCTTCCACTGTATCCTTCACATCAATATCACTCAACTGTGAAGAAAGCAAATGTATTTGGATTGGATGTGAAACGGACTGCAGTGATTAGCGCTGCCATGATATACAAGATATTACATATGCAGTATACTGTCTTCAAATGCATGTAAAGTAGACTGTAAAACTTCTTTGTTACTAAAAATGCTGTATTAATAAATGTATATCTGATTAAACCTTCATTTTATTCTTGAATATGTAGGCCTCAGTGTATGTGCCAAGCTCTCTCTTTGGCTTGCAGAATACAATACAATCTTTAAAAAGAAAGACATGGCGGTGATGTCCTCTCTGAGAGACTTTGACCTCAGGAATCTCCTCCCATACTGTAAAATGGCCCTGAAAAAAACCCCCACATGACACTATCATTAGCAGAATGACACCTTCCAATTCTTACTCACGCTTGTCATCTTGACAACCTGCAAACAAAGAGGTTCAGAGTATGATGAGGCAGTACCTGTCTAATGGGTTCTCCAAGCCCCTTGAGAGGTGCCGGGTAATTCTCAATTATGGACAGATGATGCAAGTTCTCTGCACGCCAAGGCAAGCTCGAAACCATGGCAAAGGCGTCCTCTAACAGGCAACAGTTCTGTTCGCTCTTTGCTTTGTTCCTGATAAGCTCCTAAAAAGACAAAAATGGAAGATAATTACATGCTGTATTGAAAGTTATATTATATAATATATTATTATCTTTTTTGCTGTTTGTGTGTGTATAAATATATATATATATATATATATATATATATATATATATATATACACTCCCATTCAAAAGTTTGGGGTCAGTAAGATTTGTTGGGGATATAAATTAATACTTTTATTCAGCAAGGACTTTAAAGTGACAGTAACATTTACAACGTTACAAAAGATTTCTATTTCAAATAATTTTTTTCTTTTGAACTCTGTATTCATCAATATTTTTTTGTGGAAAACAACACTTTTTTAGGATTCTTTATGCACCACAACTGTTTTCAGCATTGATAATAATAAATGTTTCTTGAGCACCAAATAAGCCTATTAAAACGATTTCTGAAAGATCATGTTACGCTGAAGACTGCAGTAAAAAAAACTGTTATTTTAAATTGTAATAATATTTCACAGTATCACTCTTTTTACTGTATTTTTGATCAAATAAATGCAGCCTTGGTGAGTATAAGAGACTTCTTCAAACATTAAAATATTACCGACCCCAAACATTTGAACGGTTGTAGAATATATATAAATCATATTATATACTGTGTATGAAAGAAAATGATAAAGCTATCACACCTTAAGTAAAGTCTTGTATGTTTGAATTCTTTCCATGGGTCTCTGCAAATACGTGTTAACATTAAAGACCTGGGTATTCAGATGTGCCAACTCCGTGTTTGCATATTGCTGGAACACAGTAGAGGAAGAATGGTTGTTTATTTACTTCACATCATTTAAAAGAAGGAGCACTTTCTGTCAGAATGAAAATAGTATATCCTCTTGCCTGGAAGAAATGCTGTGTGTTTTTGTCTGAGATGCAGGCCTCAGCTTGGGGCAGGCCTGTAATGAACTGGAGATACATCTCAAAGTCTGGTGCATAACTGACAAAACACTGGGCTACATCATCATCTGAGAAGCACATCTCCAACTTGGGGAGAATACAACTGTGATTGAGGGACAGAGGGACAAACAAGTTAACCCACAATGTGAATGCATATTATTATATTATATTATATTATAGAAAAAAAGAGATGTCTTTACCATTCATGGAAACTTGCAATATCCCTGATATTACGGAATATGTACTCTTTTTGACTGAGGATGGTAAGAGGAACTTGAGAGCTCGTCTCTAAGTAATGCAAAAAGTGCTCCACAAAGAAGTTCATCTCCTGCACAAAACTGTTCTCGCCATCAAGGAGTCCCTTGATCAACCGACTGGAAGTAAAAAAAAGATGCTAATAAAATAGACAATAAAGACATTGATCTATGCATGCTTTTCAGTGTTGTTATTGTAAACTAGAATGAAAACTATTAAAAATCATTTTCAGTCACTGAAAAAAATAGGAAATAAAATAAAATAAAATAAAATTGATACAAAACCTAAACTTAAAATACTTAAATATTAGAAATGTTGCCTTTGCAACTGAAATAAAATGATTTTAAGTTGAAGTACTAAAATTACCAAAAACTAAGAAATTTACATAATAAATATAAAAAAAAATGCAAAAAAGCACATACAATTACTAAAACTTAAATTAAAATAAAAAAACTGAAAATAAAAAAAATAATGAAGATGATAAAAATATATTAATACTATAACAGTACTGCTCAAAATATTAATAAATACTATAATAGTATATAAATAATACTAACACTACACATTCTCAAATTCACAATATTTTTACGTTGTAATGCTCTAGTGGTGTTTGATGAACTTCAGGTTGACATTGCCCCAGCCACATTCTAGAACTTTGTGTAATCTATTCCGTTCCTGATCAGAAATGCTTCAATATCACTTTATGTACATAATACTGACCATGAAAACACACGTTTTTACACAACTATTACATTATATTATAATAAACAAACAATCAAATTAAACTTTTGTGTTTTCAGTTAGCTTAAGCCTTAAGCCCCATTGGCCTGTACTACGTCCAGCATAGAGCGCTGCTCCACACACAGCTGTCACAGACACTAATATGAACACTCTTCTTTCCAGTGAAATCTGCCACTGGAATTGATTGATAAACAAATTAAAGTAGAATTTGTACGTTTAGTTTTGTTGAGTAAGAACAAAACCTGAGGCAAGGGATATTCCATTTATTGGTCTTGAGTTTTATTTACCTTTGGATCAAGCCATGCTCATCCTTTGTGAACATTTTTTTGCCTTTCTCAGGGGATTCTCTTGTCTCTACTTCACGGGCCACGGAAAATATTTCCTTTGAGAAAACAAATCGAAAGATTATTAAAATAATGTAACAACCTTTTACACCAATTCATTGCTATTTCAACTACAGTATATACATACACACATTCACTCACCTTTGTCTTCTTTTCTAGGTACGCCGGGGATACCCAGCCCTGACGGGATGGTGTGATCTTGGTTGGCTTTGTACGGACAAGCCACCTTACAGGATGGGCTAAATCCAGGACCTCCACAAACTGGCCTTCCTTTAGCACAAAAGCTTCTTTGTTTCCTCCCAGAGGATGACAATCAGTTTTGGCCACATAAATGTCAAATATCTGCAGAATGTACTGGATATTAGTGTTTTTTTTTGTTTACTTTCCACTTTTTTCTAAAGCAATCTGAGCTACAAGATTTGGATAAACTCTAGTGCAAAGGACACGACTGTGTGATTGCTATTGATGTGGGTATCTTGTTATGCAGCTTCACCTGTATTGCCCAAAACAAATTTCCCTTAAAAGGGGCAAATAAATTTTAAAGTAAAGAGACTGAGTAAATACCTCTCCTCTGTCATCATCTCCATCTGACTCAGAGAATGACTCAGTATTTGCAAAGGACTTGTAGGAATGTATGAGTTTGGGAGACGGTGTGTGACTCTGTGAATCGCAACCTATGCCAAATACAAACGCAATAATGCAAAAGAGTACAATATATTAAGCTTCTTGAATGCATATTATTTCATTATCTCTGGACTTTAAAACAAACAAACCAAACACCTTGCAGCACCAAGAGAACTGACCTTTCCCTTTCAGCTGGTCTGTAGTCTTTGGGGGTTGTACATTAATACTTTTGTCTTCTTCAGAAGACTGAGTAGTAGGAGCCTCATTTTTTGACTTCTCTGCCTCTTTTCCCCTGTTTCAGAACATATTAATTTAAATACATTGCAATGTACAGTATTATCCCAAAGTACAGAAAAATTTTAAATTATTCTATGTTGCCATCTTTCTTTTTAATTAAGAGTCATTGAAAGGTCTTTACAACGTTAAACTTACCTAGATTGGTATTCCGTCTCAACATCAGGGGCTGTGTCATAATCTGAGTAACAGGATACTAGAGAGGGGACAGAATTACAAGAAACAAGTTACTATTGATGTATCCATAAATCGGTTATCTGCCGATATTAAAGACTTTATCGGTTTCAGTCAATATTAGCTATATCCCTCTGTTTTTATATTGAGATTGCTTTTGATCTTTATTGATCTCAGCCAGAATTTAATCTCAGTGCAGCCCTACTATTGCTACTATTATCTAGAATGATAAACATTTTAAAGAGACAACTCACTGGAGCTGACTGAAATGAGGCTTCTCCTTTTCTCCTGGATCTTGCTGTAGGTGTCACCTGCCGGTAGGTCATAGATGAGTCTCAAAGACTCCTCTTCAGTGTTTAAGACTGGAACAATCTCTTTCTCAGAGACAATTTCTGTACCTGGTGTTTGTGCAGTCTGAATTGTTTGCGATGGCTTCTGAGGTTTACCCACTGTCACATTCCCATTGTAACTAATTGCTCCAAACTTGTTTGCAACTTCACATGTATAGATTCCAGCATCTTTGTTTGTAACCCTGGAAATTTCCAGAAAACACCTACCATCTGCATTATGGGTGATTTTGTACCTTTTCCCAGGCCTCAGATCTAATCCATCTTTAAGCCAGCGCATAGTGTCGATTTTACCTTCCACAACACACTCCAGGAATGCAGTGCAGCCAAGATCAAGATTCTGGTTCTTGAACACTTCTTTGAAGACTAGACGCATGTCTTTCCTAGTTTTGTAACCTTTGAAAGCGGCTTGTATCTTAATGGCAGCCTCATGCATCTCTGGCTCATCCTCAAAATCTATGTCTATACCAGGGCTGTCCACATTATCGTGCTCAACTTGAGAACTCTTCTGTTTGTCAGTACCCACACTTGTGATCTGCTTTAGCGTCGTCTCCTCAGGTTGAATTACAGATTCCCCAGTAACATCTACTTCAATAATGCCCTGCTTCACATTTTTCTGATCTTCATTATCTATGTGTGGTAAGTTTGGTTCAACTTTCGGTGACGCCTTCTGCACATCCCTAAAGGACACTGTTGTAGCTTTCTCTGCAGGAATTTTTTCTTCTTTGAATTTCTGGCTTGTAATGGTATTATTTGTTGCTTTTCCTGTAACATGCTTTGGTACTTTTCCATGATGTTCATCCACAACCTGCTTGACATTTTTCAGATCTCCACTATCAATGTCTGGTAAATTCAGTTCACCTACCTGTGAATCTCTCTTCACATCCCTAAAGGACACTGTTGTAGCTTTCTCTGCAGAAATGATTTCTTCTTTGAATTTCTGGCTTGCAGTGGCAGTATTTGTAGCTTTTTCTGTAACATGCTTTGGTACTTTTCCATGATGTTCATCCACAACATGCTTGACATTTTTCAGATCTCCTCTATCAATGTGTGTTAAATCTGTTTCACCTTCCAGTAAATCCCGCTGCACATCCCTAATGGTCAATGTTGTTGTTTTCTGTACAAGACTTACTTGCTTTTTGGGTTTCTGGCCTGTAATGGCAATACTTGGTGCTTTTTCTTTAACATTCTTTGTTATTTTTTCATGATGTTCATCCTTGGACTGGCCCTTTTCAATTTTTGATCCCATTTCAGATTGGACATTTTGCTTCTCGTAGATTTCATTTTTATCCAATGATTTATTTTTCGGTTCCTTCTTTTCATTCGTATGGACGGGATATTCATCAACCTCGGATGGCTTAGAGATGGTGTCCACAATTGGCTTTTTCTTTGATTCCTTATTTAGAGTCGATTCCAATTTGATATGCTCATTCCTTTCCTCTAAATTACATGGTTGTTCTTGGGATGCTTCAACGTGTTTGGCCGTTAATTCTTTGAAGACTGGTGGACTTAAGACATAATCTGATATCTTTAAAGTGGTATCCACAGTTTGTTTTATGTCAATATCTCGGTTCTCTGCTTCCAAAACATATGGTTGCCTTTTGATTTCAACATGTGGCTGGGAAACCTTATCCTTAGAGAGAGATAGTGTTAGGTCAGCTTGTGTTGATGCCATTTTGGTCTCCACAGTCGGCTCCATGGCAACATCTTGTTTTTTGCCCTTCTTGTCAACAGCTGGATCTTTAACACTCTGGTTGATTGCTTCAAAAACACTGTACTGGCCTTGGAGTGAAACATCTGGATGTGTGGCCTTACTCTTTGACCGTGGTGGAGGCTGGGGAACGTTTATGGGTGGTTCCTTGCTCTGTTCATTTGTATCTATGCTTGGAGTTTTCTTCTGAACTTGCCCTGAGATCTTTTCATTGTACTGGTCCACAGAAATCTTAGTAACTTCTTTGGAACCAGTGTCCACCACATTTTTTCTTTGTTTTTCAGGTTCATCGGTCGTAAGAGAAGTAATTTCAGGTTCTTCCATGGTGCAACTAGACACGTTAACCATTTTGGAACTCACATCTCTTCCCCTTTGTCTCACCAATGATTTCCTCTTAACATCCTGGTCATCTGTCAGTTTCTCACATAGATCCTGGAAGTGAACCTCTGATGGCTCTAAGATAGAGATGTCTGATTCCTCAATGGCCATATCCTGTTTCTTATGCACTAGACCACTGTGTGTTTCTTCCATAATGTTTTTCCCTTTTGAACTTAGTGGGGCTTGAGGGATGTCTTTACTTCTAGGGGAAGCCTCTGGTGTAAATAATGGAAATGCAACAATACTTATTTATTATAATTTTTTATTATTTGTAATTACTTACTTATTTTTAAAATATGGGAATAAATGTACCTTTTATAACAAGAGTAGCTGTTGTCTCCATCCTAGCAGCACAGCATTTGTAGACACCACTGTCCTGACATTTTAGATCATGGATTTGAAGGTGTAATTCAGAGCCATCTTGTTTCATCTCATACTTGTTTCCTGGTTTTAGCAATACTGTCCCCTTTTTCCACTGCACAAGAACTCCAGGTTTAGAGAGCTCACAGGTCAAGAAAGCCATTTCACCTTCCTCAGCTTCAAGGCTTTGAAGGATCTTGCAGAAGTATATAGGTTGCTCTGTACATGCAGAAGTAAAAATAAAGTTTGGGTTCTTCAATGTATGAAAGAAGTTCTACATGGACAAAGCATTAGAAACTGCAGATGTTTCACTAAAATAAGCTCCGTACCTTTCACTGTAATTAAACTATTAGTCACCAGGCTTCCAGCACAACATTTGTAAGTCTCGCTGTCCTGAGCTGTTATTTCATGGATATGAAGCTGTAGTTGACGGCCATCCTGTTTAATCTCATATTTTTTACTAGGCTTAATTATCACTGCTCCCTTCTTCCACTGCACTGAAGCTCCAGGTTTAGAGAGCTCACAGCGCAATAAGACTGTCTTACCCTCCTCTGCTTCTTGGTTTTGGAGCTCCTCAGAAAAGAATAAAGGATGTTCTGGTGAGAGAAAACAAAAATGCTTATGTCTTTACACACTCAACATAAAAACAATCCGACACATGAACAGATTAATGAATTGATTCCTCTATAAAAAAGATGGAAAACAACATTTAAATGAATTCCCTTACCCTTTACTACAAGAGAAGCAGTCGTCACCATGCTACCAGCACAACATTTATAAGAGCCACTATCTCCAATTTTCAGGTCATATATTTGAAGCTGCAGCAGACAACCATCTTGTTTCATCTCATACTTGTTTCCAGGTTTTAGCAACATTGTTCCCTTCTTCCACTGCACTTCCACACCAGGTTTAGAAAGCTCACAGGTCAGGGTGGTCATCTTACCTTCCTCAGCTTCAAGGCTTTGGAGGTTCTTGCAGAAAAATATAGGTTGCTCTGGACGTGGGGAAATAAAAATACATTTTATGTTTTTAAAATTTGTGGCTTTATTCACAAAACATGATCTTAATGAATTATCAGAATATGCTGGTTTAATAGCAAGCAATGCTGTCAGAGTGGTACATGGAAAGACTATTAGGTAATTCAGAAGTTTCTCTAAAACACGTTCCATACCTTTCACAGTAACAGAGCAAGTAGTCACCAGGCTCCCAGCACAACATTTGTAGGGCCCACTGTCCTGAGCTGTTAACTCATGGATCTGAAGCTGTAGTTGATAGCCATCCTGTTTAATCTCATATTTTTTACTAGGCTTCAAAAGCACTGTCCCCTTTTTCCACTGCACTGAAACTCCAGGTTTAGAGAGCTCACAGCACAATATTGCTATTTTGCCTTCCTCTGCTGCTTGGTTTTGGAGCTCCTTGGAGAAGAGCAATGGCTGTTCTGGAGAGGGAAAAAAAAAATATTTATATCTTAACATGTTAAAAAAAAATGGACATATGAACTGATTAATTAATTAGTTCCAATGTAATTTGTATGTTAAAGGTCAAAATGTGGGGAGATGGTATTTGAATAATTCACTTACCTTTTATCAGAAGAGAAGCAGTTGTTACCAGACTTCCAGCACAACATTTGTAAGTCCCACTGTCCTGAGCTGTTAACTCATGGATCTGAAGCTGTAGTTGACGGCCATCCTGTTTTATCTCATATTTTTTACTAGGCTTAAGTATCACTGCTCCCTTCTTCCACTGCACTGAAACTTCAGGTTTAGAGAGCTCACAGCGCAATATGACTGTCTTGCCCTCTTCTGCTTGTTGGTTTTGTAGCTCCTCAGAGAAGAATAATGGCTTTTCTGGAGAGGGAAAACAAAATCATACATGCTTTTATATGTTACATCTCAAAATCAAATGAACAGATTAATGAATGAATACTTATGTCAAAGATCAAAATGTAGAAAAATGGCATTTGAAATATTCACTTTCCTCAGTGGATCTCAACCATCACCACCCGCCACCCACTGAACACAACAATATTTGAAGGCCCCCCTCACTCGCAATTTCTACCCAATAAATTATTTTAGAGCTTGGAATAACTAGAAAGATGTATAGTTGTTATAAAAATTTTAATAATTAAAATTATAATTAAATTTTAATTTTAGTTGTTTTAGCTTATTTTGATACTTGTTTTGTCTTATTTTAAATCATTTTAAAAAATAAAAAAAGTCATCTTGAGGCCCCCTCGGAAGTTTGTTAAGGCCCCCTAGTAGGCCCCGGCCAACTGGTTGAAAAACACTGAATTACCTTTTACCACAAGAGAAGCAGTTGTGACTAGGCTTCCAACACAACATTTGTAAGTCCCACTGTCCTGAGCTGTTAACTCATGGATCTGAAGCTGTAGTTGACGGCCATCCTGTTTAATCTCATATTTTTTACTAGGCTTCAAAAGCACTGTCCCCTTCTTCCACTGCACTGAAACTTCAGGTTTAGAGAGCTCACAGCGCAATATGACTGTGTTACCCTCCTCTGCTTGTTGGTTTTGTAGCTCCTCAGAGAAGAACGATGGCTTTTCTTTAGAGGAAAAACAAAAACATATATGCCTTTACATGTTCATCAAAAAACAAATGGACACATGAACAAATTAATGAATAAATTCTAGTTAAAGTTCAAAATGTGGAAAAATGCCATTTGAATAATTCACTTACCTTTTATCACAAGAGAAGCCGTTGTAACCAGGCTACCAGCACAACATTTGTAAGTCCCACTGTCCTGAGCTGTTAGCTCATGTATATGAAGCTGTAGTTGACGGCCATCCTGTTTCATCTCATATTTTTTACTAGGCTTCAAAAGCACTGTCCCCTTTTCCCACTGCACTGAAACTCCAGGTTTAGAGAGCTCACAGCACAATATTGCTATCTTGCCCTCTTCTGCTGCTTGATTTTGGAGCTCCTCTGAGAAGAACAATGGCTTTTCTGGAGAGGGAAAACAAAAACATACATGTTCATCAAAAAACAAATGGACATATGAACAGATTAATTAATTCTTATGTCAAAGATCAAAATTTAGAAAAATGGCATTTGAAATATTCACTTTCCTCAGTGGATCTCAACCTTTTTGAACCCCACCCATTGTACACAACAATATTTGACCCCCAGCCCACTGGTTGAGAACCACTGAATTACCTTTTACCACAAGAGAAGCAGTTGTGACTAGGCTTCCAGCACAACATTTGTAAGTCCCACTGTCCTGAGCTGTTAACTCATGGATCTGAAGCTGTAGTTGACGGCCATCTTGTTTAATCTCATATTTTTTACTAGGCTTCAAAAGCACTGTCCCCTTCTTCCACTGCACTGAAACTTCAGGTTTAGAGAGCTCACAGTGTAATATGACTGTGTTACCCTCCTCTGCTTGTTGGTTTTGTAGCTCCTCAGAGAAGAACAATGGCTTTTCTGTAGAGGGAAATAAAACATACATGCCTTTACATGTTCATCAAAAACAAATGGGCACATCAACAGATTAATGAATGAATTCTTATGTCAAAGATCAAAAATGTGGACAAATGCCATTTGAATAATTCACTTACCTTTTATCAGAAGAGAAGCAGTTGTTACCAGGCTACCAGCACAACATTTGTAAGTTCCACTGTCCTGAGCTGTTAACTCATGGATCTGAAGCTGTAGTTGACGGCCATCCTGTTTAATCTCAAATTTTTTACTAGGCTTAAGTATCACTGCTTCCTTCTTCCACTGCACTGAAACTTCAGGTTTAGAGAGCTCACAGCGCAATATGACTGTGTTACCTTCCTCTGCTTCTTGGTTTTGTAGCTCCTCAGAGAAGAACAATGGCTTTTCTGTAGAGTGGGAGGAAAAACATATATGCCTTTACATGTTCATCAAAAAACTAATGGACACATGAAAAGATTAATAAATGCATTCTTATGTCAAAGATCAAAATGTGGATTTAAATAATTCACTTACCTTTTATCACAAGAGAAGCTGTTGTTACCAGACTTCCAGCACAACATTTGTAAGTCCCACTGTCCTGAGCTGTTAACTCATGAATCTGAAGCTGTAGTTGACGGCCATCCTGTTTCATCTCATATTTTTTACTAGGCTTCAAAAGCACTGTCCCCTTTTTCCACTGCACTGAAACTTCAGGTTTAGAGAGCTCACAGCGCAATATGACTGTGTTACCTTCCTCTGCTTCTTGGTTTTGTAGCTCCTCAGAGAAGAACAATGGCTTTTCTGTAGAGGAGGAAAAAAAACATACATGCCTTTACATGTTCATCAAAAAACTAATGGACACATGAAAAGATTAATAAATGCATTCTTATGTCAAAGATCAAAATGTGGATTTGAATAATTCACTTACCTTTTATCACAAGAGAAGCTGTTGTTACCAGACTTCCAGCACAACATTTGTAAGTCCCACTGCACTGAGCTGTTAACTCATGGATCTGAAGCTGTAGTTGACGGCCATCCTGTTTCATCTCATATTTTTTACTAGGCTTCAAAAGCACTGTCCCCTTTTTCCACTGCACTGAAACTTCAGGTTTAGAGAGCTCACAGTGTAATATGACTGTGTTACCTTCCTCTGCTTCTTGGTTTTGTAGCTCCTCAGAGAAGAACAATGGCTTTTCTGTAGAGGGGGAAAAAAAAACATACATGCCTTTACATGTTCATCAAAAAACTAATGGACACATAAAAGGATTAATAAATGCATTCTTATGTCAAAGATCAAAATGTGGATTTGAATAATTCACTTACCTTTTATCACAAGAGAAGCTGTTGTTACCAGACTTCCAGCACAACATTTGTAAGTCCCACTGTCCTGAGCTGTTAACTCATGGATATGAAGCTGTAGTTGACAGCCATCCTGTTTAATCTCATATTTGTTACTACGCTTCAAAAGCTCTGTTTCCTTTTTCCACTGCACTGAAACTTCAGGTTTAGAGAGCTCACAGCACAATATGACTGTCTTTCCCTCCTCTGCTTGTTGGTTTTGGAGCTCCTCAGAGTAGAACAATGGATGTTCTGGTGAGGGAAAATAAATCTCAATAATATCCAATTGAAATTTTAACAACTTCATTACATAAAAATACACACCTTTCACGTCAAGAGATGCTGTGGTCACCAAGCTACCAGCACAACATTTGTAGACCCCACTGTCCTGACTGTTCGACTCATGTATCAGAAGCTGCAATTTACAGCCATCTTGCTTCATCTCATATTTGTTTCCTGGTCGAAGTAACATCATTTCCTTCTTCCACTGCACTTCCACTCCAGTTTTAGAGATCTCACAGCTCAGTATGGCAGTCTCACCTTCTTCTATTTCTTGTCTTTGGAGCTCCTCACAGAAATACAGAGGTTGTTCTGTATTTCAGAAAATAAGTATGTTAATTTTAATTAAAGTGTATTCTAACTCATCTACATTGAATATAGTATACCTTTCACTTCCAGAGATGCTGAGGTCACTAGACTACCAACACAGCATGTGTAGACACCACTGTCTTGGCTTGTGAGCTCATGGATTTGAAGCTGCAGTTCGCCACCATTCTGCTTTATTTCATACTTTCTTCCAGGCTTTAGCAGCACAGATCCCTTCTTCCAATTTACGGCAGCCCCAGGTTTTGAAAGCTCGCAGCAAAGAAAGGCAGTTTCCCCCTCCTCTGCTTCTTGACACTCAAGCATCTTGATGAAGTACAAAGGATGTTCTGAAAAATAAATAAATGAGTATAAATACAGTACGTATTTCATTTTGTTCTTATTTTTGAAATACATATTTTATTATTGTGCTTTTTTGTCAATGAAGGGTCACTTGAATGCATTCATAGGTTTTGATCAAAGACCTGATGACATTCAGTGTAAAAATACAAAAAATATGACCCTCTAATGTCACGGCTCTCACCTTTGACTACAACTGATGCCGTGGTAACCAGGCTTCCAGAGCAGCACTTGTATGTGCCACTATCCTGACGTGTCAGGTCATGGATCTGTAGCTGTGCTTTGCAGCCATCTTGTTTCATCTCATATTTGTTTCCTGGTCTCAGTCGTATTGCCCCCTTCTTCCACTGCACTTCAACTGCAGGTTTAGAGAGCTCACAGCAAAGGAAGGCTGTCTCACCTTCCTCTGCCTCCTGGTTATGGAGTTCCTCACAGAAGAAAAGAGGTTGCTCTGAAAAGGGAAAGCAAATTGATGTTAACTAACTTTGCAGAAAACTGTTTCTTTTCGTCTTTTACTAAACATACAGCATAAAGATGAATTTCCAAGCCTTAATTAAAACCCAGATTATCTTTATACAAACACTCTGTTTCAAACCTTTAAGGATGCACTAATATCAACATTTTGTCCGATACCAATGAACCAATAATACTTTTCATGTTATGGACAGTATTAAAATTCTACACTTATTTCACATTAAAAATAAAACATTACAGTTCAAACAATCAAATATTCAATTGACTGATACTGATACATTTAAATATAAACCATAACTTTTATGGTATACTGGGCATACCTACCTTTGACAATAATATTAGCCTGTGTTTCTAAGTTGCCAGCACAGCATCTGTAGATGCCACTGTCTTGACTTGTGAGGTCATGGATCTGTAGTTGTGCTTCATTGCCCTCTTGCGTCATTGCAAACTTCTGTCCATTCTTCAGGAGCATTGCCCCCTTCTTCCACTGTATTGGTTCTCCAGGTTTAGAGAGCTCACAGCACAAGAAAGCTGTTTCACCTTCCTCTAATTCTTGGTTTTGAAGCTCTTCACGGAAAAACAAAGGGCGCTCTGTGGTATAAGAGGAGAAGAAACAGTGGTAAAATAAATGTTCAATATGCAAAAAAAAAAATGCTTGTATTTAATGAATGATGAATGCATCTTATAAAGTACCACTGAATATTTTCATATTTTTATTGACATTCAGTTCATGCATAGATGAAATCCTCAAAATCAAATAATATATATACTGTATATAGACAAGCAATTCTTTTGGTTCATACCTTTCACAGTAATACTGGACCTTGTCTCAATGCCGTCAGCACAACACCTGTAGGCCCCACTGTCCTGACTTGTGAGGTCATTGATCTGTAGCTGTAGCTCACATCCATCCTGTTTCATCTCATATTTGTTACCCGGTCTAAGCAAAACTGCTCCCTTCTTCCACTCAACTGCAACTCCAGGTTGTGACAGTTCACAGCACAAGAAAGTAGTCTCACCCTCTTCTGCTTCTTGGTTTTGGAGCTCCCCGCAGAAAAACAAAGGACGCTCTGAAATGTAGTAAGCAAAGAACCCTTAAGTATATGTGCCATTTCCAATAAATATTGTACAAATTCAATTTGAATACTGATTTGTAAAGAGTTAAGTTCTTATGAATAAGCAGTAACAATTTACAATAAGGTTTCATTTGTTAACATTAGTTAATGCATTAAATAAAATGAACTAACTATGAGCAAAATATTTTTTACAGCATTTATTAACCTTAGTTGATGTTAGTTAATAAAAATACAGTTGTTCATTGTTCATGATAATTCACAGTTCATTAACTAATGTTAACATATACAATTTAAAAAAAAATTAAAAAATCGGTAATACTTTACGGTAAGGGTACATGAATTATCATGAATTCATACATGACTTATGCATTACTACATGCATTAATATCTCATGACTCATCAGGAACTAACAAAAGTTCAAAGTCTTTCATTCATGACTTCATGGATGAACAACATCTTAATTAAAACATTAACGAATGAGTACATCATCATGAATTATGGTTCATTACATATGATCATGATGTTTCTTTGTTCACAAAAAACATTGGTCTAATTCATGCATGTAAGACTACTTGTTGAAATTATGTTTTATTAACAAAGTTTGGGGGAGCAAATTCAGATTATTAACCTAATTAATACTCTGGGTTCAGGCCAAAATTCAGAGCTCAGAGCCCTCCCCTAGACAGCACGCCAAATACGCATAACCTTTACTCTATTTAATTACAGCACGCCAAATACGCATAACCTTTACTCTAATTTGATGTAAGTGTGAACTTGTGAATTATTAAAGGAATATACGAAAATCCACATTACCTCATGCATGCACAGTCTAGACCAGTATATCAATTAATGTGAGAACTAATGTTTTTCATTAATCATGATCTCTGAGTTATTAAGCATGCTCATGTCTTCTTCATAGTAGCCTGCAGGTAAATGGACAGACCCCAAAATTGGCCAGCAATCACAGCACATAGCACATGAATTCTGTTGACATTGAAATACAGTAGTCATCATTAACTAAGCATTAGCTTCTCATGACTTCATCATGTGTGTGGCCCCTCAACTAAAGTGGTGACTTGGTCCTTTGAAACACTGATGAACAATGTGTTATTAATGATAGCATAATTATGAAATGACATGAATATGAACATGAAAGTTCAAGCCTTTACACACAATGTACTGTGGACACAAAAGGATTTTGATCGTAATTTTACTGCTTTATTCTTAAACAGTATAAGCCAGTTAAATCAAAAGCAATGCCTGGGAACAGCCAAGAAGGAATTCAGTACCATGAACTTTAAGTGCCTGTATATCTGAAAACTCTTTACAAAACCATAAAGCTGTTAAAGGTTTTACAAAAAAAGGTTTCACAAACAGCTTGGTCTCTTTTAAGGTAAGGAGGCACCGTTTAAGCCACCAATTTTGGGGTCTGTCCATTTACCTGCAGGCTACTATGAAGAAGACATGAACATGCTTAACTCAGAGATCATGATTAATGAAAAACATAAGTTCTCACATTAATTGATATACTGGTCTAGCCTATGCATGCATGAAATGTAATGTGGATTTTTGTATATTCCTTTAATAATTCAAGTAGTCTTAAAAAGCATGAATTCATGATTATTCATGTACCATAAGCATAGCTTTATCCATAAGACCAATGTTTTTTGTGAACAAAGAAAACATCATGACCATGCGTAATAAATTATAATTCATGATGATGTACTCATATGTTTTAATTAAGGTGTTGTTCATCCATCATGAATGAAAGTCATGAATGAAAGACTTGTGAACTCCTGTTAGTTCCTGATGATTCTTGAGATATTAATGCATGTAGTAATGCACAAGTCATGCATGAATTAATGCATGAATTCATGACAATTCATGTACCCTTACCGTAAAGTGTTTAGTAAAAACTAATTAGTAAATGTCAAAATTAAGATTAATTCTTTAAAAGTATTTTTCATTGTTAGTTCATGTTAACTAACGTAGTTTACTAATGTTAACAAATGAAACCTTACTGTAAAGTGTTACAAAATAAGCATTACAACGGGTAAATCTACCATAACAATTTCATTCTCTGAAACAATACTCTTTTTGTGACTGACAACAACTGAAATATGGAATAGGAGTGCCACTTAAAAAAAGTAAGGAATTATGATTCATTAATTAAAAAATATTTAAATAATTGTAATAAATAAATCAAAATTTTAAAATATGAAAACACGTACAAAAATTGACCAATTCATGTTTTAAATACAGTTAAATGTATAAAATATTATTATTGTTATTAATAATAAATATAATAATAATAAATTCATAAATCAAGTTTTATATATATATATAGTTATAATTTTCTAATCTTTACAGCAAATGTGTATTAAGCAGTTCCTACCTTTGACTGTAAGAGTAGCACTACTCTGCATGTCTCCTGTATCGCACAAGTAAATCCCAGCATCCTCTTTTCTGATTTTGTGAATTAGAAGAATATTACGTTTCCCATGTTTCAAAGGTTCATACTTTTCCCCAGGGAGCAGGGTTACATTATTTCGTTTCCAGGTTACAGGTGTGCAGGAGTCAGAAGTCAAACAGCACAGGGTGGCAGAATCTCCCTCAAAAATGATCATGTCTTTCAGGTTTTCCTCAATGAAAACTATAAAGAGAGAATGCACTTTAGAGTATGAAGTTAAAACAATTCATTGCATTTGGTATACGTTTCTATATTAATACTGTATGTCTAAAATAAATGTCTTAGAAAAAAAGTTTGCAATGAGGATCCTTACACTCACCTTTAGGTTTGCTGTTTACACGCAGATGAGCAGAAGTCTTTTCATTTCCCACCACAAACGACACAACACCTGACTCTTCAGGTGTGGTCATAGTGAGCACCAGCTGGTGTTCTTTGCCACAGATACTCATCTGGTTCATCTCGTTCTCTTGCAGTACATTGGAACCAAGCCACCAAACCCCGTCAAGGATGTTCTTGTGTGAAAGCTCACACACAAAGCGGGCGCTCTCGCCTGCAGTAACCGTCAAGTCACGCAGTCCTTTCACAATCCTCACACGCTCTGTAAAAGAAACATTAACCGAATAAAAGAATGCACAGGAGTCCTTGGAGTTCATCTGCGTTTGAAAGCAAACTGAATTTTATTGTTAAATAGGCTTGTTATGATTGTACCTATCACTCTGAGGGTTGCAGAGGTCTTCTTGCCTCTGACGCTACATGTGTACACGCCAGCGTCCTCCACTCTCAATTTCCTGATTTCGAGCTCCTGAGTGGCACCTTTACGGTGAAGGGTATATCGCCCACCCTGTGTGATCTGATTTTCATCTTTTCTCCAGGTCACTGGGGCATTGTCGCTAGAGAGTAAACAACTAAAGAGGACAGAATCCCCTTCTACTGCTTCTTGACTCTCAAGCTCTTTTTCAAAGAACACAGAGGCAGCAGCTGTGAGAGGTGTGAGGAGAAGTGTGATCACAACAACAGCTCAAAAGTATTTGGAGTATTTAGCAAATTAGAAATTGTGTATGTTAATTGGTATAGTTTATGATATGAAATGACACTGTGCGTGTATGACCCTGTGATTCATGAAGGGTATCATACAGGGTTCATGAAAGGATCATGAGGGTTTCAACAGTGGTGGAAATGAGATTCAGTTGGGGACCCTAATTGAGGAGACAATTGAAGATTTTTTTCATCATTCTAGGGCAGTTTTAGATGACCAGATTCTATTCAAATGTTTCAAATGGAAATAAACATACATTACCATTAAAAAGTTTGGGGTCAGTAAGATTTTTTAAATGTTTTTCAAAGAACTCTCTTCGTTTATCAAAAATACAGCAAAAACTGTGAAAATACATTAATATAATGAAATATTTTTACAATTTGAATTTACTTTTTTTATTTTTATATATTTTGCAATGTATTTTATGATTACATTCAGAATTTTCATCAGCCATTACTCCAGTCATCAGTGTCACTGTAAAATGTTGTCAAGATATTGGGTATAGACATGTTAGTATGTATTCAAAGACAAAACTATTCTATGCATGATTTCTTTGTTTAAAATTTTGATTTGGCTGAATTATTATTCAAAATTCAGAACAACCTTGTGTGAACTCAATGAGAAGTTTATTAAAGAGGCATTGGACCTACCCCTAACATTAACTTCAGCGGTTGTCTTCTGGTCTCCAACAATGCAGCTGTATTCCCCAACATCCTTAGGTAGAATGTTTTTAATCTGTAATTCGGCAACCAATCCCTCCTGCTTGACCTTATATTTAGTTCCATTGCTGAGCTCCTCGTCCCCTCTCAACCATGTTACTGGTACCCCTGTCTTGGACAGCTCACAATGCAGAATAACAACACCTCCCTCAGAAGCCTCTTGGTTCTTTAGGTTTTGTTTGAATGTTACTGGTGTGGCTGAAGAGTAGCACATTAGCATGTTAGCTCATAATGAGCTCAAGTGACAATAAAAGCTAAATTTTCTTTTCTTAAAACCATCATCCATACCGAACACTCTGACCATGGCTTTGGTCTTCTGCTCCCCACAAATGCAACTGTAGATTCCACTGTCTTCAGGCAAGGCTTTCATGATGATCAGCTCCCTTGTAACATCCCATTCTCTGATTTGATACTTATACCCAGACCTGAGGAGCTCTTCCCCTTTCCTCCATTCAACAGGACATCCAGCTTTTGAGAGCTCACAGTGTAATACGAGTGTATTTTCTTCTTCAATTTTTTGATTTTTCAACTTCACTTTAAAAGTGATAGGTGGAACTGGAAGCGTCAACCAAAAGAGATATGCCTGATTATTTCACAACAAAACCATGCAGGCCCTCAAAGCACAGCGAAGCAGAAGACTACAGCACAAGAAGCAATAAAAAAAATATCATAACAGCAAGCCAAAAAAAAAGTCCAAAATGTGCCAAGCCGCCTCTACAAAATATCTGCTTGCCTTACCCTTAACAGTTAGCTCAGCAGTTGACTCAGAATCTTTGGTTTTACATGAATAGCTCCCAGCATCACTTGCTTCAACATTACGTATGACTAGTTTGGTGAATGTTCCCTCTTGCTTCATTTCATACTTGTCACTGGGTTTGAGAATAACTCTTCCTTTTCTCCAGTCGACTTGAGTGCCGGGTTTAGAGAGCTCACAGCTCAACACAGCTTGCCCACCTTCTTTAGTTACTTCGTTTTGGAGTTCTCGTTTGAAAGTGACAGGTAGAGCTATGAAAACCATGAAAAATGTTAAGTTTGAGAATGAAATTGGACTGAAAGAGGAAAGCTACTACTAAAGCAGTCAATCAATATCTGATCTTGCAGTAGTAGAGCATACCCTTGACTTTGACTTCTGCTGTCGTCTTTTCCTTTCCCGTAGTGCAGCTGTAGAAGCCAACATCATCAGAGTTGGCATTCTTGATGAGTAGTTCAGCAATCCTTCCCTCGGTCCTCATCTGGTACTTTTCTCCAACTCGCAGCATCTCTTCACCCCTCCACCATTTCACCACGGCGCCTGGTTTGGAAAGCTCGCAACGCAAAGCCACAGTGTTGCCCTCCACCACTTCTTGATTTCTTAAGTTTTGTTTGAACGTGATTGGGATAGCTAAGAAATTGTAAATATATTTGTGTCACCTAAGAAGAATATTTGACAAAATTGGCAATTATGTAATTGTTTGCTTGAGTTTCGTACCATTGATTTTAACCGTTGCTTTGGATGTCTGATCGGGGCATACACAAAAGTAGACTCCACTGTCTTCAGGTATGGCTTTCCTGATAACAAGCTCAATTTTAGTTGCAATCTGTCTCATCTGGTACTTTTCTCCAGGCTTTAGGGCTTCCTCTCCCTTCAACCACTCCACATCAGCACTGGCCTTTGAGAGTTCACAGCGCAAGGTGACGTTGTTCCCTTCTTCACCCTCTTGATTCATAAGTTCTTGTTTGAAAGTGATGGGGAAAGCTATACAAAGCAGATGTTGCATATCTGATAATGTTTTCTAAAAAATCTTTTCATAAGCAAAAATTGGCTAATGCTCAATTACAAGAACTTGCATTTGAAAACTTCCTGGAACACATTCATACCATTAACTTTGATGGTGGCTTCGGTCTTTTGATCTCCACACACACAGCGATAAACTCCACTGTCTTCTGGTTGTGCCTTCCTTATTAGCAATTCTGCTTTTGCTTCTTTGTGTCTCAGTTGATATTTCTCTCCAGTCTTGAGCATTTCTTCTCCTTTCCACCACTCTACTCGAACTCCTGCCTTAGAAAGTTCACAGTGCAAAGTGACACTGTTCCCCTCCTGAGCTTCCTGGTTCTTTAGAGTTGCTTTAAAGATAGCAGGGAGTCCTTCAGAAAGCCAAGAATTGAGAAAGCCTGTATTCATGTATTGAAAATTATAGGCTCTTCAAAAGTGTGAATGTTGTGTCTTCCCACCAAAGTGTTACCAAAAACTTACCACTTTTTCTGCTCAATCAACTACATCAGGCAAAGTCCTAAATAAACTGGGGTTCATTTTATTTATGACTTATGTACACCAACACACTATAGCTCTTCATAACCAGCCCATGCGGTAATGAATTGGGCAAGATCACAGTAAAAGCTACATATGAAGGGATTTCTGATATCAAGACTCTTCTGATGTCAAATATGGAGTGTAATTAGAGGATTTAAACAACATGTAATGATGTTTACATGTTTCACTGTAAAAGATGTTTCACTCTCAACAGTGATTTACATCACTGTTGAGAGATTAATTAAACCTGTGCAGTGGGCTTGTGTAATGCCATGTAAGCATTCTATAGGCCTTAATCAGGGTAGCGCCATATTTAATTTTAGGCAGGAATGAAAACAAGACTGTGAGGGATAGACGTACAGTGCGTTCAATGGATTACACTGCTGTTTAACAAAATATTGATTGTTCAGTTGACAAAATATCTTTCAGAAGAAAAAAAAAATTAGAAGACAAAAACTCCGTAAAACACATTTTGAAAGTTTTGAGTTGTGAAAATGTTGTGATCTAGGGCCTATACAGTGCTTGCCAATGTAAAGACTAAGTCTATCCCTCACAGCCTCAATTTCATCCTCGTTAAATTCAATATGGCATCTAACCTGACTAAGGTCAATAGTAGCTGTGGAGGAAATGAAACAAAAATCACATGGTCATGAAAATGAAATGCATATGAAATCCATAATGTCAAAAATTCAGCAGTAATTCGGATATTACCTTGAACCATCAATTCGGCTGTTGATTGTGAATCTTTGGTTTTGCAGGTGTAATTTCCTGCATCACCCTCAACAAGGTTATTTATCGCCAGTGTGGTTAATCGTCCCTCCAGTTTCATGTGATATTTGGCTCCGGCTTTCAGAATTACTCTACCTTTTCTCCATTCGACTGGTGCACCAGGCTTTGAAAGCTCACAGGTAAATACTGCACTCTCACCTTCTATAGACACCTGGTTCTGAAGCTCTCGCTTGAATGTAATTGGAAGAGCTGAGAAAATATTGACATTTAATATGACTTAATTTTTAACCGTTACCTCACAGGTGGAAATCATACAATATCGTTCAAATGTTTGTGGTCTGTAAGACTTATGGTGTGTTCACACTTGTAGTTCGGTTGTCTTGGTTCTTTTGGTCCAGACCAAAAAAGAAAACAATACATTTAGTTCTGGTTCGCTTAGCATTCACACTGTCATTTTTAACACTGAACTTAAAGATACAAAAGAAAATTAGCTATAACGTATGTTTTGAGGCGGAACTTACTGAACATCCAAAATAATGCTGTGTGCTGTTGTATGTGCGTACATATGATGGTATTTTTACTAGCTGAGAACCCTTGAAGAGCTTATAAAATGTGTTAAGGTCAAAACAGCAGCAGGAATTCCTTCGTCAGTCGGAGACACTGTTCTGACACCTGTACCAAACTGTAATGGGCAACGTAGCTCCTATGACAAGAAGAACCAGGTATGCTTGAGCATTCTGTCCTTTTTAGGGTCGCATCTTGTGACATCACGTCCTGTTTTTGGTATATGTCTTTGGTCCGTGTTGCGTTCATATTTCAGTCGAACCGCACCAGAGTTTGTTTGGAAGCAGACCGAGACCTACCTTTTCAGAGGTCTCGCTCCACTTGTAAGATGTTGTGTTGGTGCGCACCAAGGTTCGGATGGCAGCATTCACACTTATTAAAATGACCCGCACTAACAGAGCAATCGCAGTAGAGATTGTTTTTCAAACCAAAACTGCCAAGTGTGAACACACCCTAAATGTCTCTTATGCTCATAAAACCTGCATTTATTTGATCAAAAATACAGTAAACACGATAATATTGTGAAATTTATTATTTCAATTCAAAACAGCTGCCTTCTTAAGTTTTTTAAAATGTATTCATATGATGGCAAAGATTGTTTTTCAGGATTCTCTGATGAATAGAAAGTTCAAAAGAACAACATTTATTTGAAATATAATTCTTTTATAACATTATAAATGTTTTTACTGCCACTGATCAATTTAATGCATCCTTGCTTAATAAAACTATTTATTAAACCTTAATTAAACTATAAATTAAACTTACCTTTGACTTTCACTTCTGCTGTGGTCTTTTGGGCTCCAGTAATACAGCTGTATATTCCAGCATCTTCAGGGAAAATATTAGTTATTTCCAACTCAGCTGTCCTTCCATCCAGCCTGGTCTGGTACCGTGGCCCTGGAAGGAGCGGTTTATCTCCTCTCCACCATTGCACAGGTACTCCAACTTTGGAGAGCTCACAGTGTAAGGTTATAGATTCCCCTTCCAGAGCTTCTTGGTTTTTAAGTGTTTGTTTAAAAGTAGCAGGAGCACCTGGGCAACCACCATATGTTATATAATAACATCAATTCTGTATCAATAACAAAAACTCAATGAAACAAAACCTTACCAACAATTTTGACTGTAGCTTTGGTCTTTTGGTCTCCACAGACACATCTGTAGACTCCACTGTCTTCAGGCACGGCCTCACAGATGATCAGCTCAACTGATGTGTCTCGTTCTCTCATCTTATACTTCTCTCCAGGCTGGAGCAGCTCGTCTCCATTCCACCATTCTACTGGGACACCGGTTTTGGAAAGCTCACAATGCAATGTTATCATCTTACCTTCCTCTGCTACCAGGTTTTTCAGCTTCTCTTTGAAAGTGACAGGTTGAGCTACAGAACAAAAAGAAACAAAAGTGCATTTATAAGTGCACAAGTGTTTTTTTCTACTTTGGCACACAAACAGGCAAAAATTGTTGTAAACTAGCATTCAACAATAAGTGTGAAAAATGTTCTGCCAGCTGACTGTACAGTCACTTGTCCAGGCCAATGCGGAGTTGCCACTAAATAAATAAATAAATAAATAAATAAAACATTCATTGATTTTGTACATCCATTTTTATTCCTAGAAAATTATTAGCTATTTTATTAATATTATTTGTTATTTTATTTATTATTATTTTATTGTTATTTAATAATTATTGTTTTTTTTATCTAGCTGGACAAAAAAAGATTTTTGACAAAGTTTGAAAAAAATGACATGATTATAGCTGTATAATTTCTAGCTTGTAGCAAATTTTCTTCAAAATTTTACTTAATAAATCTAATTATTTATACACACACACACACACACACACACACACATGTATATATATATATATATATATATATATATATAAAGACCTGTATATACTGTGCATAAAAATCACTCTTATACAAAAAATAGCTTACACAAAGTTTTTATATATGTTATATATAACATGATATATTATAATATTAATAAACAAATAAAAAATTTAAAAAAAAAAACTTATTTTGAATTGAACTAGCTTACCACTAACAGTAATGTTGGCTGATGTCTGGGCATTTTCACTTGTACAGCTATAGACTCCATTATCCTCTTGTGTCAAATTGAAAATCTTCAGCTCTAGCATGCAGCCTCTCTGTCTGATCTTGTACTTCTCTCCGGACTTGAGCAGGTTGTTCCCCTTTCTCCACTCAACAGGGGTGTCTGGTTTGGATATCTCACAATGTAAGATTATACTGTTTCCCTCCTCAGCGATTTGATTTCTTAACTTCTGTTTGAACGTGATGGGCTGAGCTAAGGAAATATAAAAGAATAAATAAGCTCAATTTTCAGCATTTAGATCACTGGAGAAGCAAAGTCTTCATATTCAACATCTTGTCTTACTTTGTATTTTGATAATGGCTTTGGTCCTTTGATCTTCACACACACAGATGTATGTGCCACTGTCCTCAGGCACTGGATTTCTGATTACCAGCTCCAGTATGGTGACTATGTGTCTCATCTGATACTTCTCGTCAGGACAGAGAGTTTGTTCACCTTTCAACCATTCCACAGGGATTCCAGCTTTAGAAAGCTCACAGCGTAATGTCATATTTTTACCCTCCTCTGTCACTTGGTTCTTGAGCTCTTTAACGAATGATATAGGAACCGCTGGAAAAGAGGAAATGGTACAAGTGAAGCTACAAGATAGCTGATTATCAAAGACAAATGTTATGAATTCATTTTCATAGTAATCAGTACCATTGACTGTAACAGTAGCCATAGTTTTTTGGTCTCTGCAAATGCATGTGTAATTCCCAGAGTCTTCTGGCTTCAGATTGTGTATTGTAAGAGAAATGCAAGATTTCCTCTGCCTCATGTGGTACTTCTCACTAGATTTTAGTGTCTCGGGTCCTTTGCGCCAGATAAACTGGACGCCGGGTATAGAGTATTCGCACGTCAGCATCACACTCTCTCCCTCTTTGACCTCCTGGTTCTGAAGTGCTTTTGTAAACTCAGCAGGGATAACTAATGTGAAACAAACATAAAGATGATGTAATTTTAGAAGAAGTTAGTAAAACTAAAACTGCCCAAATGGTAGAGACATCTGAAATACCTTTAACAGTCAAAGTGGCTTTACTGCTGACCGATCCTGCATCGCACTCATACACCCCTGCGTCACTGTCTTTCACATCACGGATGGCCAGCCTGGCCTCATTTCCAGATCGACTAACTAAGTACTTTGAGGAATTCCAGATTAAACAGCCATCTTTGTACCAAACAATATGACATGGCTTTGAGGTCTTGCATAACAGCATCAAACTTCCGCCTTCAATTGCTTCTGTGTCCTCCAATGCTTTAGTTATTGTGGGGCGTCTCTCTGTTATTCAGAGGTTATAAGAAATTATATATAACATTATCTATTTATAATAACAAAGCAGTAAAAGACATATTGACTAGTTTCATCTCAAAATGCCTTCGTTATGATTAACGGCAATCCACTATTTCAAGTTTATATGCCACATGCATCTTGTCAAGTGTCATGATTTATAATAGTTACCCCTGACTAATAGTGACGCATATGATCTTTTATCCCCAGCCTCGAAGGAAATTGTGCCGGTGTCTTTACGTGCAAGCTGTTTGAAGGTGAGAGTGTGGTAGCCATCAGGCATCATCTTGATCTCGTTAAGATCATTAGTGTAGAGCAAGGTCTCATCCAGGTACCATTTAACGTCAGTGTAGTCACTTGGGCAGATCCGACACTTAAAGACGATAGTATCTCCTTCTAGACACTCTTTATCTTCTAGCTCATCCACAATGACCACTTTTTGACCTGAGGGCCAGATTCATATGAAAAATGCAATTTATAAAACTATATAATAGTAAGACTATAAGACTATAAAATAGTGTCTAAACACTTTATTCTAGTTACGCATCTCAGATTAACTTTTTTTAAAGGTATATAATTCTGAAAGAATTTTAAACCATTTGTTGTTTGGCTACCTTGAACTGTAAGTAATGCCCTGCTCTGCATTGTTCCAACATCACAGGTGTAGATTGCACTGTCACTTTTCTCCAGACTAAAAATGGTCAGAGTGAGGACAACATCCTTTTTCTTCATGATGTACTTTTGTCCCGAGCTGAGCAACATCAGGCCTTTTAACCAGGTCACGGTAGTGGCGGGCCTCCTGGTTTCACACTCCATGATCACTGTGCCCTTTTCCTCTGCATGCAAATCCTTCAGTTCCTTCGCAAATGTTTGTTGCAAGTCTAAATGCGTAACGACAAAAGAGAGAGTAACAGTGTAAATGGCATTCAGCAGTCAATCACTGCAAGAGCTGTGAGCCAACTCAAATTTATAATAGTGAATAAGGAAGTATTTACCTCTGACATCTAATCTTGCCCTTGTAGCAATCCCATCAGCCTCACAGCAGTACTCTCCTGAGTCCATTATGGCTGCATTATGGATGATGAGCTTCACCAAATGATCCTTTTGGGTCATTTCATATTTTGGGCTGACTCTAATTAGTCGCCCATTTTTCAGCCATTTAACTGTTGCATCAGGTTTGGTGATCTCACATCTGAGCTCTGGATCTTCACCGGGTGTCGCTTTAACATTTAGCATATCCCTAAACACTCTCACAGGCTTCTCTGAGAAAACAGAAGAGACAGAGAGTAATCAATGCTGAACTTGGAAATTTGCATTATTTGTGATATTTAAAATATCACCTTTGACGAACAACATAGTCCTGCAACTGAGATCTTTGATGGTAAAGATCACTTCGCCGGCATCAGATATAATAACTTCCTGAATGCTCATTGTGTATTTGCGCCCCTTGTTAGCAACTATGATCCGTCCATTGCTGACAATCAGTTGGCCATTCAAGATCCACAATGCTTCATCGATGATATCATGGGACAGGACACACTCAAAACTGCAGTTTTCCCCTTCCAGCACAGTTGTTGTCCGTATGCGTTTGGTAATGGTAATGCGCAGGTCTGAAAAAAGTCCCTCAGTTCAAATAAAATGTATTTTTTTGGAAATTATTTTAATTCGATTCAATTAGAGATTATGAAACCTACCACGAACTATGACTTTCACTTTAGTTTGGCTGCAGCCAATATCACAGCTGTACTCCCCTCCATCGTCCTTTCTCAGCTTGCGAATTATAAGAGTCAATGACTTTCCCAAATGGAGAATCTCATACTTCTCATTGGTGGTCAGAATTTCACTATCTTTCCTCCATACAGGAGTTACAGATGACTTGGAAACATCACACTTCAGAAGGACTTCACCACGCTCCTCACCTGCTACATCCTCCAGTGACCTAAGGAACACTGCTGGCTTCTCTAAGAGACACATAAATGGCCGATATTAGAAATCTATACCAAAGAAAATTAACACTCACTTGAATGAGTGAATTTACAAAATAAAATTGAATTAGAACAAAATATAATAATAGAGGACAGATGCTATGGAACCCCTTAAGGGACATGGTGATAGAAAAAAAAAAAACATGAGATGAGGAAGGAAAAGTGTCAATGCTTTTGCATTCTCTCCCATAATATGCTGGTTAGATAGTCTCTAAATTCTGGTTTAAAAATAGAGTTGAGAGTATTATAACCACTGGATTTAAAAGGTTAGTTGATTATAAAGATTTTGTTTGTGTGGCCTGAAATGTGTTATAACAGTATGTTTATATGCATGAACTTGAAAAAAAATTGAAAATTAATTGAAAGAAATAGTGCTCTTAAAGGGTTAAATCTTTTCCATAATTTATTGCTATTCCTTTAAGAATGTGCGGGGCATAAACAATTATATATCCAATATCTGTTGTTAATTCTAGTACATGTGTCTCTGCTTTGAATGTAGAGGAGTTGGACTGCAAATTATTCAAAAATCCTGTTTTCTTAGTTCCATGGTAAATGAAAACCTTACCTCTGACCCTGAGAAACGCAGACTCACTGATATCAAAGGTTTTGAATGTTACTCGGCTCTCTTGAGGAGCAAGTCGCTTTAGAATCAGACTGTACACTTTTCCAGAATTCTGGATTTTGTTGATGTGGTTGGTGTACAGTACTCTGTCATTGAGAAGCCACTGGACACTGGGTGACTCGTGACTCAGTTCACAACTGAATACTGCAGATCCATCTTCCTCAGTCTCTACTTGCTCCAGGTGTCTTATGATCTTCAACCTCTTAACTGCAGGAAAAGAAAAAAATATTTCTAATCTACTGAATTTGTCTTATCTGTGCCCTAAAAAAACTACTCGTGCATATGGAAGACTATACCAGGGAGTGCAGATTGTGTCTTATTTTGATGGTGTGGGTAAAATGTGCAGGTGCGTTAAACACCCTTATACTGTAGCTAAAAGCAGGTACCTTCCACACTGATTCTTCCTCTTGTCTCCGAGCCACCAGCCAGACAGCGATACTCTCCTGAATCTGCTGCTTTCACACCTAGGATGGTCATCTCAACCCGGTTCTTTTCTCGCTTCATTGTGTACTTATTGGAGGCAAACAGGGGGTTTCTACCCTTGAACCAGCGCACCACTCTGGGGGATGGACAGAACTCACAGCTGAGAGTAACTGACCCATTCTCCTTCACCTCCACATCTGAAATGGGCTGTTTGACGATCAATGGCCGTTCTATTAGGAAAGTGTAAGCAAGAATTCTTAAGGCACATTATTCACAAGCCATATAATACAAATGCATGGCTCTATGCTCTGATTTAGGGATGGACTGATATTAAATTTCTGATTAGACAAGCAGAAAATTATTTTTTAATATGTTATGGCCAATTAACGATAAATGGCTAATATTAAAATACAACTAGTTTCAATTCATTCAAAATAACACTAAAAACTAAAATTAATAATTTTAAATTCTACAAGTGAATTTAATCATCACAATATTGTAATGTACAGCATGAAAATGGATATCCATTTTGAAACCCATTAACATTTAACAGTATTATTAAATTATTAGTAGTTTTAAGGATTAAAGTTTAAGTGAGCATTACATGAATGCAAGCATAATCTAAGTCTTAATGCACAGATCTGATCTTTTGACCATATCCCATTTTTGTACCACGTTTACATTCACTTTAGACATAACTATTATCCGATATCTGTGTTTACATTAATCCCCACCAAAAATGATTCTATCGTGATTGCTTTACTATGCGACATGGTTGACCCTCCAGTTTTGAATGGCCGTACTAAAATTATTTATATAATTCACATCAAGTGTTCCATGATTATTTGGCAGCATAGTCAAATAGAAGTTTACAGCTGTCATGGATGTTTGCAGCAGAAAATACAGACTGGAAAATAACGGTAATCTTCATTTGTTATTTTATCTACGGCTCGTTAGATCCAGAATTCTGAAGTGAAATAAAGTAGAGCTATAAGATTACATTTATTTGAATTAATTCGAATGAATTAACGAGAGAGAGAGAGAGAGAGAGAGACCTGCATGCGTCTGTACAGCATCTCTATGTAGCCTAATAGTGAACTTTGAGTTTAACTATACAAAAACAGCAGTTATCATCATTGCTGAGAAATATAATGTAGCTTTCAGTAGTGAAGCTGTTTTATTTACAAAATTCAGAGGTTGAAAACCACTTTCTATGCTCCTGAATGTTTCTGTGTGTGCTCAATTTCATAACTATATATTTCCACCTATATTAGTTTTCACCTCAATAAAAAAAGCAGTGAGTTTTAGTGCAGGCTAAAACTCATACAGTTCATACAGGCACAAATGTGTCGGCCTTGCCTTGTGGTGTCTTGGAATTCCAAGGGGAATCATATATACGCGTCTAGACGTAGGTAAGATGTTCAGATATCAGATATGTATCTGATTTAAAACCACATTTGGAAGTGGCACAGAATGGACGCAAAAAAAAATCAGATTTTCTGCAGATTTTTGTGTTTACACATGGGCAACAAATTCCGATCTGTGACAGATGTGAGTAAAAAATCTGATTTTTTTGTGCCAGTGTAAACACAGCCTAAATGCAAAAATAGTGGACATGAGCTTGCACAATTAAATAATCAATACTGTGATACCAGTAATAAAAAAAACTTAGCCGATAACTAATATGGCACCGATTTATTGTGTATCCCTATTCTGAATATTTGAGATTGACAAGATAATTACCTGTAACTGTGAGTTGAGCTTCTGACTTGCTCTTCCCTGAGGTGAACTGAACAGTGCCACACATACTGCTGTCAGTTTGGGTGAAAATAAGTCTGTTCGAGGTTCCTTGCCTCTCAATCCTGATTTCTGGACAGGGACATAGTATCTGCCCATTCAGGGTCCATTTCGGTGCCCTCTCTAATTTAATACTGGTTTCCACATTAAAACGAGCCTCTTTAGGCTCCATGACCTCCACAGAACTGAGTCCTTTCAAAATGCTGATGGCCTGCTCTGTAAGAAAGATCAAATATCCAGTGCATAAAAGTCTTAGCTAACATTTAAAAAGGATAGACTAACTGGCTAAATGAATAAAAGTAGACTAACAATGAATCTGTTAAATCAATGATAATAGTGAAACTAGATAAATACATTGTATTTTAAATTTTGATTAAATTTACTTTAGGAAAAAAAATTACTTCTCACCCTCTACAAACAGTTGGCAGGAAGTCCTCTCATCAACAGCATCACAGATAAAAGTGTCTTCATCTGAGGAGCCCACATCATCTATGATGAGCTGTCTGTACACACCTTCACTGATAGTTTGGTACTTGCCATTTGGCATAATTTCATGGTTTCTTCTGTACCATTTGACCACGGCATTGGCACGGGAGACCTGACACTCCAGCAAGGCACGGTGTTTGTACATGGCAATCTTCACCCTCAGGGGCTTCAAAAAATTAACTGGAAGCTCTGCAATGATCATCCTTGTTAAATTTGAACACAACTGAAGAAAATGGATAGAATGTGATGCTCTCTTTTTTTACCTTTGACACGTAGTGTTGCTGTTGAAGAGACCCTCTCGGCAGTGAATCTGATTTCACCAGCATCTTCTGGTTTGACTGATTTGTAGGTCAGGGAGTGTATTTTACCTGTTTGTAAGATTTGATCAAATTTGAAAGCGCTGCTGAAAATTAATTTCCAAAACAAAGTATCATTTTCACTTAAATACTTTAAAATAACCATAACTAAAAAACACCAATAACTCATTTAAATTAACTACACGGGGAAAAAAATAAAATAATTTAAAGGTAAATTAATTTTTCATAGCAGTTTAGCACAGCTACACACAGCTTTTCAAAGTTTAAAAAAAAATTCAAAATACAAGTTTTTAACATTGAAAACATCAATAGAAAGAAATCAAGGGACAAATTGTTTTTATATTATCCACTTATTTTGTTTTGCTTTTTTGCAAACTTGTTACTGTACTTTAATGCTTAAATTATTTTTCTTTTATTTTTAAAATTATATACATATACTAGACAATGGAGATAATATAGTATTTTACAATTATTTTAATAATTTATCGCAATCATTGGGCTAAATTATAGAATTATGCTTTTCATATGAAGTTTGAAATCTCTTTTTCATGACTGAAGTGATGTGAAATGTTTTTTACCATATTTTGAGAATGTTATGAACATAATGACATCCACCAGAAGTCAAAGTGTCACTCACACATACCCTCACATCTTATTTTAACATTGTCCCTAGCTCTCAACCGGCTGTCGTCCTTGTACCATTTCCCATCTACATCTTCCCAGTTGACCTCACAGATAAATGTCACACTCTCCCTCTCGGTCACACTGGCATTCTGAAGATCCTTCACAATCTTTATATCCCTGGCTGAGAGAAAGGAGACATGACAGTAGCAAACTGCTTGTTTGGTAACATTTAAAATGACAAAGACCACTTCTCTACTGTAAATGTACATTAAAATTATCCAAAACATTTGAGATCTGAGGCATTCCTACCAATATCGGACAGAGAAATTACTTTATATGGCATTAACCCTCTAAAGTCTACTGTATCATATTTTATATACAAAAGGCCTTTAAATCAACATGATCAAAACTTTGCTTAAAAAACCTGTCTACAATCTACATGCCTTCTGTCCTCTTTTTTTTTTGGCAATTGAAAGGCCTTTTAGTACAATTCTAAAAAGTCCCCTTTCAGGTCGTGGTACATGTCTTTTTGCTGTGAAATCGTAATATTTCAAGATGAACACTTGTTGGACTGAAGCAACTTAGGTTTTACTTGATTTATCCCTACACCACATTTTAGAAAAATCAAGTTAAAATGTAGGGTAAACGTACCTATTAAGCTCACCAAAGTCTACATTGAGACATTTTAGTGCACAGGGTATTGGTTTCAGTACAAGAAGTTATGTTAAAATAAAAGATTAATCTCTCACACAATAATATTTAATTTGATTTTAAATGACAAAGGCATTTCAATTAAGATGTACATCATTAAATGCAAAAAGTCTGGCTGTGCTTAATGGGTACATGTTTGCACGCTTTAAGCACACCCCTGTTCCCATTAAGCTCACAACATGTTTTTTTAATTCTTGTTTATTTTAAACAACATTTTTAAAGAATAATTTTATAAAGATTAACTTGAAGTGACAACCATCAGTTAATATTTAAAGTCTGTTTATGAAGTATTAACATAGACGTTCAATGTGGATGATCTTAAAGGGAGCACACTGAGCTTTATCGGAACAGCAAACTTTTTTTTATTAATAAATATTATTAAATTAAATTTAAAAGGACAATTTTGCTAAATAAATAATCTAGGTCATGTATTTAGTTCATACATATTTTAATATGGACCGCTATTATTGAAAATATCTATGAAATTATACTTTTTCTTATTGATGTCACACTGAAGCTGTGTGATTTTCATAGTAGTGCACCCTTTAAGCTCACCTTAAAATGATATGAAGTCTTTAAAAATTACAGCAGTGTAAAACCACAGAACATCAATAAACTGTAAATTTATAATATAATGGATTTAAAAGTACAAGCCAGTAATGCCTGTGAAGTAATATACACTCACCTAAAGGATTATTAGGAACACCATACTAATACTGTGTTTGACCCCCTTTCGCCTTCAGAACTGCCTTAATTCTACATGGCATTGATTCAACAAGGTGCTGAAAGCATTCTTTAGAAATGTTGGCCCATATTGATAGGATAGCATCTTGCAGTTGATGGAGATTTGTGGGATGCACATCCAGGGCACGAAGCTCCCGTTCCACCACATCCCAAAGATGCTCTATTGGGTTGAGATCTGGTGACTGTGGGGGCCATTTTAGTACAGTGAACTCATTGTCATGTTCAAGAAACCAATTTGAAATGATTCGAGCTTTGTGACATGGTGCATTATCCTGCTGGAAGTAGCCATCAGAGGATGGGTACATGGTGGTCATAAAGGGATGGACATGGTCAGAAACAATGCTCAGGTAGGCCGTGGCATTTAAACGATGCCCAATTGGCACTAAGGGGCCTAAAGTGTGCCAAGAAAACATCCCCCACACCATTAGACCACCACCACCAGCCTGCACAGTGGTAACAAGGCATGATGGATCCATGTTCTCATTCTGTTTACGCCAAATTCTGACTCTACCATCTGAATGTCTCAACAGAAATCGAGACTCATCAGACCAGGCAACATTTTTCCAGTCTTCAACTGTCCAATTTTGGTGAGCTCGTGCAAATTGTAGCCTCTTTTTCCTATTTGTAGTGGAGATGAGTGGTACCCGGTGGGGTCTTCTGCTGTTTTAGCCCATCCGCCTCAAGGTTGTGCGTGTTGTGGCTTCACAAATGCTTTGCTGCATACCTCGGTTGTAACGAGTGGTTATTTCAGTCAAAGTTGCTCTTCTATCAGCTTGAATCAGTCGGCCCATTCTCCTCTGACCTCTAGCATCAACAAGGCATTTTCGCCCACAGGACTGCCGCATACTGGATGTTTTTCCCTTTTCACACCATTCTTTGTAAACTCTAGAAATGGTTGTGCGTGAAAATCCCAGTAACTGAGCAGATTGTGAAATACTCAGACCGGCCCGTCTGGCACCAACAACCATGCCACGCTCAAAATTGCTTAAATCACCTTTCTTTCCCATTCTGACATTCAGTTTGGAGTTCAGGAGATTGTCTTGACCAGGACCACACCCCTAAATGCATTGAAGCAACTGCCATGTGACTGGTTGATTAGATAATTGCATTAATGAGAAATTGAACAGGTGTTCCTACTAATCCTTTAGGTGAGTGTATTAGTGTAGCACACAATCTTATACAGCTAGTAAGCTAACAATGTTCTGTAGCATCTGCACTATGTTGCTAAAACTATCTTTTGGATCTAACTGTAATTATTTCCCACATCCAGGTTCCAGGTTATAATATGAAAAATTCTAAACAAAAAATTCTCTCTTAATTTTGCAATAAGAAGTTATACTTATCCAAAATAAAGGCTTAAACATCTAAAAAAAAAAAATGCACATTTAAGGAGCTCCTCTTCTGGTGAAAGTTTTCAGACAGCTTTCAAAACAGCCACCAGACAGTGTGAACACATGGATACCCATATCTCAGTGTGCAATGGTCTGATTAGCTTGAAGGTATATAGTAACAAACACATCAATTGGTTAAGACACCAAGTAGGATGATAAATTATTTTTTAAAAATAATAGTAGTGTGCTTAATGGGTACTTGAGCTTAATAGGTACGTTTACCCTATCAAATATGATACTGTACATCAAATATGATACTGTACGTCTTTTGAGGAATGTATATTTGTACATCTCTCAATCGTGTTGCATTGCATTGTTTTTCTCCACACAATAAAAACGACAGAGCTTTGTTCATAAAACTAAGCATAATTTTATAAACATAATTAACATCATAAATAACATCATATATATATACAGTCATGTGAAAAAGAAAGGACACCATACTGAATTCTATGGTTTTATGTATCAGTTCAGGACATAATTAAAAAAATCATCTGGGCCTTGGCAGGTCTTAAAATTAGGTAAATACAACCTCAGATGAACAACAACACATGACATATCATGTCGTGTCATTATTTATTTAACAAAAACTAGGCCAAAATGGAAAAGCCGTGACAAACTAAGTACACCCTTACTGTTAACATAGGAATTAAGAGGGTAAGTAGCAGTCAGGCGCTGCTAATCAAACGCCTTTGATTAACTGATCACCAGCAAATGTGATCACCTCTATAAAAGCAGAAGTTTTGTCAGTTTGCTGGTCTGGAGCATTCAGGTGTGTGTTAACACAATGCCAAGGAGGAAAGACATCAGTAATGATCTTAGAGAAGCAATTGTTGCTGCCATCAATCTGGGAAGGGTTATACAGCCATTTCCAAACAATTTGAAGTCCATTATTCTACAGTAAGGAAGATTATTCACAAGTGGAAAACATTCAAGACAGTTGCCAATCTTCCCAGGAGTGCGCGTCCCAGCAAATTCACCCCAACATCAGACCGTGCAATGCTCAGAGAAATCGCAAAACACCCAAGAACTACACCTCAGACTCTACAGGCCTCAGTTAACATGATAAATATTAAAGTTCATGGCAGTACAATTACAAACCCGATTCCAAAAAAGTTGGGACACTGTACAAATTGTGAATAAAAAAGGAATGCAATAATTTACAAATCTCATAAACTTATATTTTATTCACAATAGAATATAGATAACATATCAAATGTTGAAAGTGAGACATTTTGAAATATCATGCCAAATATTGGCTCATTTTGGATTTCATGAGAGCTACACATTCCAAAAAAGTTGGGACAGGTAGCAATAAGAGGCTGGAAAAGTTAAATGTACATATAAGGAACAGCTGGAGGACCAATTTGCAACTTATTAGGTCAATTGGCAACATGATTGGGTATAAAAAGAGCCTCTCAGAGTGGCAGTGTCTCTCAGAAGTCAAGATGGGCAGAGGATCACCAATTCCCCCAATGCTGCGGCGAAAAATAGTGGAGCAATATCAGAAAGGAGTTTCTCAGAGAAAAATTGCAAAGAGTTTGAAGTTATCATCATCTACAGTGCATAATATCATCCAAAGATTCAGAGAATCTGGAACAATCTCTGTGCGTAAGGGTCAAGGCCAGAAAACCATACTGGATGCCAGTGATCTTCGGGCCCTTAGACGGCACTGCATCACATACAGGAATGCTACTGTAATGGAAATCACAACATGGGCTCAGGAATACTTCCAGAAAACATTGTCGGTGAACACAATCCACCGTGCCATTCGCCGTTGCCGGCTAAAACTCTATAGGTCAAAAAAGAAGCCATATCTAAACATGATTCAGAAGCGCAGGCGTTTTCTCTGGGCCAAGGCTCATTTAAAATGGACTGTGGCAAAGTGGAAAACTGTTCTGTGGTCAGATGAATCAAAATTTGAAGTTCTTTTTGGAAAACTGGGACGCCATGTCATCCGGACTAAAGAGGACAAGGACAACCCAAGTTGTCATCAGCGCTCAGTTCTGAAGCCTGCATCTCTGATGGTATGGGGTTGCATGAGTGCGTGTGGCATGGGCAGCTTACACATCTGGAAAGGCACCATCAATGCTGAAAGGTATATCCAAGTTCTAGAACAACATATGCTCCCATCCAGACGTCGTCTCTTTCAGGGAAGACCTTGCATTTTCCAACATGACAATGCCAGACCACATACTGCATCAATTACAACATCATGGCTGTGTAGAAGAAGGATCCGGGTACTGAAATGGCCAGCCTGCAGTCCAGATCTTTCACCCATAGAAAACATTTGGCGCATCATAAAGAGGAAGATGCGACAAAGAAGACCTAAGACAGTTGAGCAACTAGAAGCCTGTATTAGACAAGAATGGGATAACATTCCTATTCCTAAACTTGAGCAACTTGTCTCCTCAGTCCCCAGACGTTTGCAGACTGTTATAAAAAGAAGAGGGGATGCCACACAGTGGTAAACATGGCCTTGTCCCAACTTTTTTGAGATGTGTTGATGCCATGAAATTTAAAATCAACTTATTTTTCCCTTAAAATGATACATTTTCTCAGTTTAAACATTTGATATGTCATCTATGTTGTATTCTGAATAAAATATTGAAATTTGAAACTTCCACATCATTGCATTCTGTTTTTATTCACAATTTGTACAGTGTCCCAACTTTTTTGGAATCGGGTTTGTAGAAAAAGTATGGCATGTTTGGAAGGGTTTCCAGAAGAAAGCTTCTTCTCCCTATAATATACATGGCAGGACGGCTTAGGTTTGCAAAGTTGCATCTGAACAAACTACAAGACTTCCAGAACAACGTCCTTTGGACAGATGAGACCAAAGTGGAGATGTTTGTCCATAATGCACAGCATATCAGCACAAACACCTCATACCAACTGTCCATCACACTGATGGAGGGTTGATGATTTTTGGCTTGTTTTGCAGTGACAGGACCTGAGCACCTTGCAGTCATTGAATCGACCATGAGCTCCTCTGTATACCAAAGTATTCTAGAGTCAAATGCGAGGCCATCCGTCTGACACCTAAAGCTTGGCAGAAATTGGGTCTTGCAATAGGACAATGATCCCAAGCACGCCAGCAAATCTACAACAGAACGGCTGAAAAAGAAAAGAATCAAGGTGTTGCACTAGCCCAGTCAAAGTCCAGACCTCAACCCAACTGAAATGTTGCGGCGGGACCTTAAGAGAACTTCACATAAACAGATGCCCACAAACCTCAATAAACTCAAGTAACAAAGAACAGTGGGCCAAAATTCCGATGCGAGACACTTATACTGTCATACAGAAAACAATTCCTTCAACTTATTGCTGCTAAAAGTGGCTTTACAAGCAATTGAATTATAGGGTGTACTTAGTTTGTCACCCATGGATTTTCCATTTTGGCTTTATTTTTTGTTAAATAAATAATGACACGGTGTAATATGTAATTTGTTGTTGTTCATCTGAGGTTGTATTTACCTAATTTTAAGACCTGCCAAGGACCAGATGATTTTTTTTTTATTATGTCCTGAATTGATACATAAAACCATAGAATTCTAAAGGGTGTCCTTTCTTTTTCACATGACTATATATATATATATATATATATATATATATATATATATATATAGATAGATAGATAGATAGATAGATAGATAATGATGTTTATATATATATTCTAAAGGTTTAATAAACTTTCAAGGGAAAGTAATTTTTAAAAAAAAAAAAATTTCTGTCTATTATTTCATATGTCAGGCTTTACAGGGTTAAAGACAGGTTGCATATTGGTGGTACCTGTGACTGTCAGCATAGCAGAGCTTTCAATCCCTTCAGCCTTGAAGCTGATGACGCCCATGTCAGCAACCGTGACCCGCGTCAGGGTGAGTGTGTGTTTTTTCCCCTGCGTGGCAATTCGACACACAGGCCTGGATTTAAGTGGCATTCCATTCCTGGTCCATTCACCCTGGACGTACGCATGACTGAGGACCACCTCAAATGTACAGACTTCTTTCTCACACAGCGTCACATCCGCTAGCTCTTTCACCAATTGAATTCTATTCACTTTAGACAAAATTAGAGGAATTATCAGTGTTTCTTTTTTGTACAAATACTGCGCTACTACGGAGCCCCTAAAGTGACATTTACGGGGGAAACTTAGCTTTCGCGCGAGCACGACAACTGTCGCGTGCTCTTGTTTTCTAGCTTTCCTGTGATCTTGCTTGCGCCAAAACTTGGTCTTGCTCACGTGAAAGTCTGAGCGTCCCGCAAATGTCACTTTATGGACTTCCTACCCTGGTAGTTTAAAATATAGCATTATGATATAAAAATATTCAGAATGCTTAATTAAGAATTTTCTTACATGCCATGTTTAGGTACTCTCACATTCCTTTAGGAATGGCCAGCAACTTCAAGATTACTACTCCAGTTGAACTCTAAAAAAAGTATAATTTGTTACTTATCGAAAATAGGCCTACAATGACTGAAAAAGAAATATGCTTATTTTTGTTGTTATTTCCGCATGGACCTACTACATAATTTCTGTATTCATTTTGTACTTGCATTCGTTTGTCTAACTTGATGTCTAAAACACTTGTAACACAGAAAAAAATCTTAATATAACCCGTGGCTGATCTTATAATAAGAAATATGAAACTGACAGAAATGAATCTCTTACACTCTGTGTAATTAGTTAATAACTTGGCATGCACTGATGTCTCTGACTGCCAGTCTTTCTTATATGGACAGGTTATGTCCGTTTGTGCAGATACAACTAGTTTGTTTGTCTAAATGAACAAACTCCCTGCACACTTTTTTTTCTCACATTACAAACAAATCCCTCTCCCACTGGTATGTCACAATTGCTCAATTAATAGTTGGCCTCAAGTGTATATAATGCTTTGAAACATGACACCATCCTTGCATCCTTGAGATTAAAAACATGGGATAAATAATGAACTTCTTAGCTTTTTGTATTAATCAGACTGTAGTCAAATCAAAACAATTGGGAACTCATAAAACCAGAGACATTACATTATTTTGTTAAGACTTAAGTATCAAATCTTTTGTTGTTGTTGATCATGCACCAGAAAACTAGGTATTTAAACAACTTGAAATCAGTCATGAGAAAAACATTCATACAGACCAGACTTATAGGGAAGAACAAACGTATCTTCCATTCCACTCACCATTAGCTGAATTTGACATTTCTCCCACAAGTCCATAAAAGACCCATAATATTTGAAACTAATGACAAAAATACCAGAAAGCCCAGGCTTTTCTGTAGATCATGTAAATTCCTTCAAGATTATCCTCCAAACTTTGACCAAAGATACCCAGGTCAGTGTGCTATCCCTTGGCAGACAAGCAGCTGAAAGTGTTTTTCTTTTTTTCCCCAGCTTTCCCAAAGGCTAATACCAAACAGCTGACATATCTCCAAAATAGCTGTGCGTCATTATACATAAAGATAGAAACATCTTGGCTACATGGAGCAAGTCCTGCCTGCTAGCATTGTTTTCATCCACCATAGATAACTGACCATCTACCTTTTTCAAAGAATGGTTTGGTTCATTAGCCTATTTATTATATCTCTTAATTGACTATATCCCTTAGCAGATTCTCAGGCTTGAGTCAAAGTTGATTTCCAGTGAATAAATGTTTCCTTTTATTGATTAATGTTGTACTGACCAGAAGTTATTCACAGTAGCACAGGTTCCTGAGTTCATGAATCATATTTCTCTGAGAGATGCCAATACAACCGGGTTGGAAAGGTCACAGGATTAAAAGATCCTAACTGTCATTCAGCTGTGAAATCACTTGTTAGATCTGAATGCCTATACTACAAGACTGTCCAGTGTCTTTCGTAAGAGGCATTCAAGCTGTCATGCGAAAAGAACAGGATTCATTCTGACAGCTAAAACGGTCTCAACATGCAAATGCTCAACTGACAATTCAAGAATTATTTGAGATTTAGTTAAGCACATCACATTATCAAATTTGAACATCACTGACATATGGAAGCCCGTTTCCGCCACAATTGAGTAAAAAAATGTAATTCTTTAAGTCATAATAATGAGAAACTTTCTCATAATAATGACTTAATATCTCGTAATAATGAGAAACTTTCTCATAATAATGACTTAACATCTCATAATAATGAGAAACTTTCTCGTAATAATGACTTAACATCTCATAATAATGAGAAACTTTCTTGTAATAATGACTTAACATCTCATAATAATGAGAAACTTTCTCGTAATAATGACTTAACATCTCATAATAATGAGAAACTTTCTCATAATAATGACTTAATATCTCGTAATAATGAGAAACTTTCTCATAATAATGACTTAACATCTCATAATAATGAGAAACTTTCTCGTAATAATGACTTAACCTTGTAATAATGAGAAACTTTCTCGTAATAATGACTTAACATCTCATAATAATGAGAAACTTTCTCATAATAATGACTTAATATCTCATAATAATGAGAAACTTTCTCATAATAATGACTTAATATCTCATAATAATGAGAAACTTTCTCGTAATAATGACTTAACCTTGTAATAATGAGAAACTTTCTCGTAATAATGACTTAACATCTCATAATAATGAGAAACTTTCTCGTAATAATGAGAAATTTTCTCGTAATTATGACTTAATCCACGCATGCGCAATTTGCACATCAAGCGAGGCGGGCAGCAAGCATTATATTTGCTATATTATTAATTTATTTTTATTCTTTATTTTTTATTTTACTATCTGTGTACTGTTGTCTCTGTGTACTGAAGCTTTCTTCTGTCACCAAAACAAATTCCTTGTGTGTGCAAACATAGCCTACTTGGCAATAAAGCTCCTTTTGATTCTGATATTGATTAAATAGGCTACTCTGGTTGAATTTGTCATTGCGCCATTTATTGAAACATACAATATCATTTTTACAGGAGTTAAGCTATATTTACTGTTGAGTGAAAACTGCTGCCCGATCACAACCTCATATTTCTGTTGCAACTGTTCGGCAACAGAACTCACTGTTTCCCTGTCGGTTACAACACCATCCAACCAACATGTGTGTGTGTGTGTGTGTGTGCGCATCAATAATCATGACATTGGCCAGAGGTTTGAAGTTGTTCAATGAATGTTGCCACCTCATGCACCTTTGTTCTGTTCGTTCTGCTCCAAAGCTTGTTCTTGCTTAAAATCCTCTCAAGAGCGCGTTTGCTCAGAGATAGGCTATTCAATGCCATTCAGATAATAAGATAATAAGGCAATAATTTAATCATTAGTAGCTAAAAACACAGTTAAAATAGGCCTACTCCTTAATGTGTTCACAATTCATCCTGTGTCGGGTCGCGGCAGATCAATGAGCAGCAAGTCATAATTTCGACTTAGTTATGACATAATTTCGATTTAGTATGTCATAATTTCGATTTTGAAATTATGACTTAAGTATGTTTTTCTTATGTGCCGGAAATGGGTTTCCATAGGAAATGGGCTTCCATACGGAGGCCCACTGTTTGCATGAATCAGCATCAGCAACACCGGCGCCTCAGTAGCTATAGCGTGGCGCAAACGCACAATGCGTCGTAATGACAGTTTCTCATTATTATGAGATGTTAAGTCATTATTATGAGAAAGTTTCTCATTATTATGAGATGTTAAGTCATTACGAGAAAGTTTCTCATTATTACGAGATGTTAAGTCATTATTACGAGAAAGTTTCTCATTATTACGAGATGTTAAGTCATTATTACGAGAAAGTTTCTCATTATTACGAGATGTTAAGTCATTATTACGAGAAAGTTTCTCATTATTATGAGATGTTAAGTCATTATTACGAGAAAGTTTCTCATTATTACGAGATATTAAGTCATTATTATGAGAAAGTTTCTCATTATTATGACTTAAAGAATCATATTTTTTTACTTAATTGTGGCGGAAATGGGCTTCAATACTGACATTCTAACTGCACAGATTTGTCCTGAGTTATCTAGATGCATGATGTTCATAGTGAAATGTGCCATTTTTATGTTACTAGCAGCATTAAACAGAATTGATTTGATTTGACAGTCCAACTGGCTGGACATAATAATGATCTCAACCAATGGCATGAGTTTGGGGGAGGAACTACCTGTTTTTGCCAACCAATGGTACACAGAAAGGAGGAAGTGTTTGAAAACTATCCTTTTTGCTATTCTGTTTGGTGACTCAAGAAATTAAAACCTTCAAAACTTAACATTTACCTGTTTCCACCAAATAAACCTGCAAGCCTATTGCATTTTGCAGGTGCAAAGTCTGTCAAACAAGTTGCAGACATCCACCATGCATATGTAGAAGTAGTCTCAACTCTAAAGTGACGGAGATGCAATATCACTGATGGCCCGAAGACACCGTATAAATAGTAATTTGTTAAGGAACCAGAACCATGTGAGGACGTGTTAGGTGAAATTAGAGCTTGAAACAGCTGAACAAAGCTCGCAGGTCCTTGTTTGGAGCTCATCTCTGCAAGTTTCACATGTCCTTTGGTTTTGTCTCTCTCCACCCAGTCGACAACAGATTTATCGAGAGCCATAAATCAGCTCGAAGTCACCTTGTTGCTCACATTACTATATTGCTTTGTACTCCATTATTATAATTCTTAGCAGTTCAATTTGAACATTTCATTTGAATTAATATAAATACAATCAATTTTATAGACGCATATATCACTTTGCAACATTGTTTTTCAATCATGCTTTAGAAATATATATAAACGTAAAGCGATTTGGCTAAATTTTAATCCATAGTACCCATGACACAGTTGGCACGTGAGTTTAACTCAAGAGTGAGAGTGAAAACAGCATGACCTTCAGGACGTTAATGATGTTGATGCTATTGTGCAGCTTGTTCCTGCTTTGCATCAAAATCATAAGTAAAATGAAGCACCAAAACCTCAATTTTTAACTTCAATGAAATATTCAGATCTACATGTTTACTAGCACTGAGTTGTGCTGCTTTGATAGAGTGCCTGTCCATTTGTTGATCTGAGATAATCCTTTAAACCCTAGTCTGGGGGCTGTCTCAGTTTCAGCCCAGACCAATCACAGATCCACATGTCTAACTGGGGCTACAAAATCCCCTTCTCCCATTAGTTGTCCTTGACACATCTAAAGCACATACTGTCTTTTCACCTCTATGTATGGACCCCAACATCCCACAGCAGACACGGGAAGAATTCTTACGCAGGGAAACTTCTTAGCTTCACTTAAAAAAAAAATCACAAATACAATTTTAGCAGACTGGTGAACATGTGGAGGTTTTGCCAGCAAAATGCAGCTTGAATATCTATACAATACTTGAATTAAGGTTGTATAGGTATGTACACTACCCTTCAAAAATAGCCTAAGTGTGTTTATTTTTTGTACTTTTATTCAGCAAGGATGCACAAAAACATTCTATTGCAAATAAATCCTGTTCTTTCTGAACTTTCTATTCGTCAAAGAATCCTGACAAAATGTATCACGGTTTCCACAAAATATTAAACAGCCCAACTGTTTTCAACATTGATAATAATAAAAAATGCTTGTTGGGCACCAAATTAGCATATTAGTATGATTTCTGAAGGGTTATGTGACATTGAAGACTGGAGTAATGGCTGCTGAAACTTCAGCTTTGTCATCACAGGAATAAATTACATTTTAAAATAGAAATCGGTTATTTTAAATTGTAATAATATTTCACAATAATACTTTTGTTTACTGTATTTTTAATTTAAAATAAATGCAGCCTTGGTGAGCATAAGAGACTTACCAGCCCCAAACATTTGAACGGTAGTGTATTTTCCCTTTAGATATAAATCTGCAGGACAGATTGTGCTTTATAACTAATGAAGCAGTGGACCATCAAAATGGGAGCCATGCAATTGGCCATTTTCAATGCACCACAATAAGTGACTCATTACAATTATTGAATCTAAATTTATCCTGAGAGCCACATTTTAGCTGCCATCATATCTCTGATTGTTTTATCAGATTAATGTATCATCATTACTTTGCTTTTGAGACTTTCTTGAAAGTTACAAAAAATAAAAAAAAATGTGCAGGCTATATGCCATATGTGTTAGATACGATAAGCCCTCTGGTCATGTTTTTCACACTGTTGTTTACATGCTCTTAAATGGAGATGGTATCTGTGTATTTATAGACCCACAAACCCTGTCGTGCCACCCCCTCAATTCGAATTTTAATTTACAACTGAACAAAAATATACATACTGTCATAAGATAATGATGGCATAAGCAAATCAATACATTTATTGGTCAAGGCAGGGAAATGTGCTACTGTGGCTGATCATGTTAACACTTATATTGTTACTTTTTTCCTTTCTTGTCACCTTTGCCTCCTGTTTTTGGGGACTCTTCATCACCCTCTTTCCCTGAGGCAGCTTTAATTCTCTTCCTTCCAAGGGGAGTCTTGGCATACCAGTTCTGTGAAAAAAAGAACTGAGGTTGAGACTATCAACCAAAAACATACTCTCTTATTGTCAAGTTAGCTATCAACTTCAATGTGCAGTGAGAAGCCATGCTATCAGACTTTTGAGAGATTTTACTTACTTTTAGCGCCTCTTCTTCTTCCTGAAACACCGGGTCAATTCTAGCAAGTGGAGGCACAAACTCTGAAGCAGTTAGTGGACGTTTAGGCAACTGCTGAATGCGCCGTTCAGTCAAGATGCTACGCACCACCTGCACCATGTGACCCTGTGTGTAGCCATCAGAAATCTTTGCCAGAGAACTGAGGTCCAGGTCACTGGTCACTTCTCCTCCATTCTTTTTTATCAGCTCTTTCCACATTACTGTGAAAATATACAATGCATGATTGGAAACTCTGTTTCTGTTTATACACTGTTATTTAGATATACAATACTTTGGGGTCAGCAAGATTTAAAATTAATACTTTTATTCAGCTATGCATTAAATTGATTAAAAGTGACAGTAAAGACATTTATAAAGTTACAAATGATTTCTATTTCAAATAAATGCTGTTCTTTCGAACTTTCTATTCAGAATCCTGAAAAAATGTATCACGATTTCCACAAAAATATTAAGCAGCACAACTGATTTCAACATTGATAATAATAAAAATTGTTTCTTAAGCATCAAAGCAGCATATTAGAAGGATTTTAGGAGTTATGGCTGCTGAAAATTCAGATTTGCGATCACATGAATAAATTCACAATATTACAGTTTTTTTTATTTTTGATTAAATAAATGCAGCCTTGGTGAGAATAAAAAAACTCTTTCAAAAACACATATATACTGTATATACACACACATCTCATAAAAGCCTCACATCTCATTTGCTATTTGCTGACAAAATCTAGAAAATTAGCTTACCATATCTTGATGCATAGTCTGGTCGAGGTATGAGGATTATCTTATTGTAGAATTTGCACAAGGATTTCAGGTCTGCACTGTGTGGATCACTTGTCGTTCCTACGATTAAAACACAATCTTCTCCTTTGATGGACTTGAGGATTTTGGGTAAATCTTTCTTCAGACGCTTCGGATCTAACTGTGTATACACCAGAATTAAAATCAATGAAACAGCTCATTAGTTTTCATTTCACCACTAACCAGATCACAAGTAGGTTACACTCTTTACCTCCTTCTCATCTTTTGGTACTTTTTTGTAGAACATCTTTTCAGCATCTCCAATCCATATTACAGAGGGCTGCATCAGTCTGGCAACCTGCACAGAATACAGAGTACATTAAAATCCAGTTTCACAGATTTAAGCCAATATCAAACTAAATTTGACCTTAAACACCAGATGTAGCATCATCTGCAATCCACTCTTGCCAGGATATTTTCTAGCCACGTTTAAAGGTGAAAGGTCGAACAGATTGGCCCCTGTCTCCTGGCATATGGCATGGACCAACATTTTCTTACCCACCCCTGATGGCCCTACTAGCAAGATGGTCTTTACCAGGGGAGCCTTCTCATGAACTGCTTGGGAACCTAGTATAGAACAAGGAAGTGTTTCTTTTTAGCTGGCCATATATAGCCAACATATGAAAAAGTGGCATTTCTGAAGTAAAAATTTGTAAATCCTGAGCGATTCATTTACTCACCTAATGGCAAGACAGCATAAAGGCCTACAACTTGCCGAACATCAGATAACGACGGCATAGGCTCAATGTCAGACTGTCGTAGAGTTGTGCCAAGGTAGCTATAGTCCCCTTTAATAAGAGAGCAGATGTGTTATAATGGTTGTGAATGTGATTAATAAATTGTATATACATGTATATAAATTTATGAACCCATTTAAACTTCTGAAAGGGCCAAACAAGCATTAGAAGTGTTCACTTCTTTTTTTCCACCATAAACTGAAAGATTACCTAGATAATCTTTTAGTTTAACATTATCTGCCTTTTTCAGCAATTCCTGTTCAACCAGCTCTTCAAACAGTGACTCAGTGGTCCTAAAAAAAGAGTAAGATTAACATAGAGTTCAATATACACTACCATTCAAGTTTGGTGGCAGTAAGATTTTTAAAAATGTTTTTATCTTATGTTTTTAAGTGTCTTGTGCTCACCAAGACTGCATTTATTTGATTAAAAATACAGTAAAAAAGTAATGTTGTGAAATATTATTACAATTTAAAATTTACAAAAGCAGCAGAAATTACTCCAGTTATCATTGTCACATGATCCTTCAGAAATCATTCTAATATATTGATTTGGTGCTCAAGAAACATTTCTTATTATCAATGTTGAACACAGCTTAATATTTTTGTGAAAACTGTGAAACATTTTCTTTTCAGGTTTCTTTGCTGAATATATAGTTCAAAAGAACAGTGTTTATCTGAAATCTTTGCAATCTTTTGTTATAATTGCAAATATATTTACTGTTACTTTTGATCAATTTAATGAATAAAAGTATTAATTTCTTTTAGGAAAATCTGACCAAACAGTAAACAGTGAAAACTTTTGAACAGTAGTGTATTATTTGTCATTTAAAGGGAAAAGTTCGGCCAAAAATGAAAATTCTATCATCATTTACTTATCTACTCATTCTCATGTAACCTGTACCTAACTTGTACTTTCTTTCTTCTGTGGAACACAAAATGTGAATTTCTTAGAGATATTCTGGTATTTCCCTGTAATGAAATTGAATGAGTATCACAAAAGTGGTTCATTCATATGACTTGTGTTATATTGTATATTAAAGTATTCTAAATATGGTGATAAGTCATACAGTATGGACCACTTTTATGGTGTTTTTATGTGTTTTTTGAAGCTTGAAAAAACCTTAGTCATCATTATGGCATGAAAATGAACAATCAATACATTTATTTGAATTTTATCCTTGTGTGTTTCATGTAAGAAAGAAAATCAAGTCAGGTGTGAAACATCATGTAGTAATTAAAGGCATGAACTATCCCTTTAATGGTGGAGAATTCCAAACTTTCAAACAACTAAAACAATAACTAAAAACCTATCCGCTGTAAGGTCTTTGTCCTTCTTCTTCTTCTTTCCACTTTTTGAAGCCTTCTTTTTCTGCTTAGTCAGAAACAAAATGTGCATTAAGACAGTATAATACCTGTGTTGCAAGCAGAGGCATCATCAGTTTCTTCATTTACAATGTGTAACGTAAGACATGCAGTCAATCTCTCTGATGTTCAATAAATCCATGTAAACAGAAGTGATTTACTGTACTTTTGCAACACCCTTGACCTTCCCGCTTTTTTCTTTATCCACAGCCAGCTTCCAATTAGCCAGCTCCTGTCTCATCAGTTCATCCACCTGAACAAGCAACAAAAACCAATGTCTCAGAAAGATAGGATTAACGATACCGTAATAAAAAAAGACAATAATTGTGAGGGACATGTGGCCTTAAATGTTTGATCATAAACTTAAAAAGAAAAACGGCAGCAAATGAAAAACAGCACGTACATAAAGAACAGTTCAACACCAGTAGCCATCTTTTACAACAAGCTATAAGAGATTAAGTTGAACCATCACCTGTTTTCTTATTTCCACCTCAATCTCTTTTCTCTTCTCTTCTTTTATCAGCTCCAGCTCGTGCCTTTGACTAAAATTCTTGGACTCGTTTCTGTTTTCCCAAACCTCTGCAGATCAGATGAGATAGTCACACCCTCTCTCTCGACACTGATATGATGTTATTGTAAAACACAAATGTTTCATTGTTCAATTTTCCTTGCCAGAAAATGTCTTGTGTTCCCTCTCAAGATCTGCCAGATAGGCAGATGGTAGCATCTTTAGTCCAGGCTCTTCCTCCTGTCACAATACAGTTACTACACTCAATGAGAAATACAGTAGAGATATTTGGTATTCATACTGTATTCAGTGATGCTCTTTCACTGTTTACATTTTTTTCATTTCCTGTCACTTTAAGTGCAAATCCTCCCCTCAATTCTTACCTCGTCTTCGACTTTCCCTTTCTTTCCTTTTTCTTTTATCTCCTCCTTGCCCTTTGGCTTTTTGTTTGCATCTTCTTCCTCCTTTGCTGCCAGTTCTTCTGCCAGCTTCAATCCAGACATTGACACAACAGATTTTGTCAATGAAAACATGACAAACACTTCATGCTGTATATTCTAACTTCATTTTGTCATAATCATGAGAATACTGAACAGGATGGATGAAGAACATCCCACAAATACATTATTATTCTGAGCCTTTTCTATATATACAGTAGTTTTGTGGTCAAAGATGGACATATATTGACATGTACTGATTATGTGAACACGTTTACCTCCTCAGGTGTTTTTTCCGCAAATATAAGAGCTGAACCTCCATCCTCCTCCTCTGGGTAGTCAGGAAATGAGCCTGTTGCATCACTATTCACAAGTACTTATGTTACATGTTGTTATAAGATGCTCAGTAAAACACTAAGGTAATGGGGGTTATGCGCAACAAACTTCCTATAAAACAGGGCTTTTGTATGTGCTTCATTAAATATAGAGCTATTTTACTCAAGATGCCTTCAAAGGAGCTAACATAGATGAGCATAACCAATGTCCATCGCATATGGAAGTGTTTTATTTTTCTTCTTCCCACTAACATTCAGATATTAAAATTGAATAAAGCGCCTACAAAAAAATAACTAGCTAGGTTAACTGATTACCCTAAAAGTCCACAGATATCGCCGTCAGTTCATAATGCTATTAACACTTTCTCCGACAAGCGGATGCAATGAGACCTATTTTCCTGTTTGCTCATGTGATGCTTAACATAAAGCCTATATGATTTTTTTATGGTGATTCATGGTTGTGTGCAACCATTGGCAAGAGATCCCACTCACCGGCACTCTATGAACCACTGTCGGATCTGATCTTTCATGGTCTCCTTCATTTCTGGGCCCTCCACCTCCCTGAGCTGATAAATAACAGATCCGATGGACTTCTGATAGTCATCCTCGTGTTCTTCTTGCCTGGTCCGCCTGTTGGCCTCGTTGTTCTGGGCAGCCAGCTCGTTTTGGGATGGATAGGACAGTTTTGGATCCATGGCCTGATGATGGCACAGCCGCAGAATCACATGAAACAGTATTAGAGTTCCATCTACTGGTGGCAACATGGTGGTGGCATACTCAACGTGTAGTCAAGTTGTAGAATCACAATGAATCTTCAAAAATATGTATGATTTACTTATGACTATCAATAAAAAGCACATACTTTTGTTAATGTGCTTTGCATGTAATATAAAGTACCATATAATATAAAGGGTAACTACACAACTATGGAAAAAAATATGGGATCAGTAAGATTAAAAAAAAAAAAGAAAAGAAAATACTTTTTTCAGTAAGGACACATTGAATTGATCAAAAGTGACAAAAAATCTATTTTAAATAAATGATGTTTTATACATATATTCATAAAAGAATCCTGAAAGAATATATATCACAGTTTCCACAAAAATATTAAAGGGATAGTTCAACCAAAAATTTAAATTCTGTCATCATTTACTCACCCTCAAGTTGTTCCAAACCTGTATGAATTTCTTTCTTCTGCTGAACACAAAGGAAGACATTTTGAAGAATGTCGGTAACCAAACAGTTGATGGGCCCCAGTATTTTTTTCCCATACTATGGAAATCAATGGGGCCCAACCATCAACTGTTTGGTTACCTATATTCTTCAAAATATCTTCTTTTGTGTTCAGCAAAAGAAATTCATATGGGTTTGGAACAACTTGAGGGTGAGTAAATGATGACATCATTTTCATTTCAACTATCCCTTTAAGCAACAACTTTTTTCAACATTGATAATAATAAGAAATCATTCTTGTGCACCAAGTCAGCATATTAGAATGATTTCTGAAGGATCAGAAGAAAATTAGAAGAAACTTTTTGCCATCTAGAATAAATTACATTCTAACAAATATATGTTAAATAGAAAACAGTTTTAAATTGTAATAATATGATCTCATAAATACAGCCTTGGTTAGCATAAGAGACTTGTTTCAAAAATATTAAAAATCTTATCGACCCCAAACTTATGAACAGTAGTGTACACAATTTATCTTACCATTCCAAGAAATATCATTTCCTCCTCACGCAGCCTTTTTGTCATTTTCCTTTGCATGAAGCCTCTCCACACCTATTATGAGCTTTTAATTAGTTTAAGAAATTTACTGTATTCCTAATAGTTATATATTAACTAAATTACAACTATTTTGTGTGGACATAGTATATTATACCTTCTGGATACAAACTGCAGCCTGGTCAGTGCTAACTGCCTCTTGTTCGTCAGCTTTCTTCTGTCTCTCAGAGTCTTTATGGATCTCTCTCATGAATTTTGCCCTCAGTCGGCCTTGCCGTGCTCTTTCAGCCACTTGGATGACTTTAATGGCCCTCTCCAGAGTCAACATACGTATTACTTGAGGCTGGGAGAGGCAGGAGAAGTCATGTTAGAGTATGAAACAAATACAATTATTGTTGTATATGATGAAACACGAGCAATTTAACTCACTCCTGTCTTTTCTGTAACATCCATTTGGTTTAATATAGCAGCAAACATTCTTTCTCTGTCCTGCAGCACTTTGTTCCGCTCGTGAATGAAATACCTGGGAATTGGAATCTCAAGGTCCTCCTTTGGCAAACATAAGATTTAAATGATTTAGTTTAAATACACTTCTAAAGTCGTTTATAGCATAAGTTACACTCTGGTCAAACTCACAGGGGTTAATTTCAGGTCTTGGATGATGTCATCCACATAGTGGTACTCTGAAAATTCCTTTTCCACCATTTCGTTCTTGAGCTCCAGAACACGGCCCATCACACTGTCCAGCACCTGCCTAATCGCACGCCTCTTTTGGGGGTGAACGCTTTGGTCATAAGTTTCTTCCAGATGCCTGAAGATCTGAGTATAGCGGACATACAAGGTGGCGAGCCTTTGGAAGAACACCACTCTGTCTCTCTCAGGACGGAGAGGTTCTTCTGGGAGTTCTTGGTCCAGCAAACAGCTGAGCTCCTCATGAGCTTCAGACCACAGTTTATTGTATGTGCTGCTGGAGATAAACTGTGTCTTACTCATTGGATTGTTGTGAACAAGCTAAGCTATTAATCATTTAATAAAATGAAACAATATCTTAGCCTTAGATTAAACAGAAAGGGACTGTATGTTTAAAAATATTAAGAATTACTGACACAGAAAATGTAGTGCTAAATCCAATTTACATTTTTTGAAACAATATTTCCTTAAAATCACATTTGAAAGCACATTTACTGTGGCATTAGCCTACAAACCTGTGCGCCATTGTTTGATTAAACTCGCTAACGTAAACGGTTCTTTTGAATCCCAGGAGTTACACCATGTTCTCTCTCAGTCTAACACAGAGAAGAGTCTGTAGCTGTAGTTAAAACATCCACTTTTCTGAGGTAAAGTTGAAGTTAACAGCTAGAACGACACTTCCGAAAACAATTAAAGTGAATCTTGAATTAAACACATTTCTACAGCAGACAGTCGTATGCATGTCTGACTAATGGCTGAAAGTTGTTGTCAACTTGTTTCTACGGTAACGCTTACGCAGAACGGAAGAAGATCAAATGTCGAACAGTGTCAACGTTTTACCTGACAGCCATCATTCCTGTACACATATATGATGATGTACACATTTACATAAAAAAAATAAAGATGATAATATAATATAATATAATAATTAGTGGAAATCTGTAATTTGTTACCGTTGACCAAAAGAAATTTGAAACATCAATTGCAACAAGAAAAAACTGAAATGAACAACTTTTCAACGCTACTTCCGTTTATTTGAAGGCTTCTTATTAGAGGTAAAAAGGTAAACGTCATATTACTACACGTTACTTTACGCAGAGTTTACGGCCTAAACTTGAAGTTCTGCCTTCAAGTGGAAGAACAAGTGGCGAGACCAAAAATGAACAGTAGAGTTACTTAGGCTCAAAAGTGAACGAAGAAACACCTTACGAATGACAGGTGCAGGTTGGAAGGTTGGAAAAGACTCCTTGATTTAAATCAGCATTTAATATACATATAGATACGTAGAGTTAAATTCAATAATCAGCTTTATTTTCTTTATTATCATCTACGTTTTAAAAAAATTCTTTAAGTAAAACTATTTATTTAAAGTTTTTGTGTGCCTATAAGGAAAGGTGATAGGCTATTACATGTAGTTTAAGAACACACCGCATGATGGCGCCAAGCACAATATTTTTATAGCCGGCGAGGAGAGTTCATGAGGCATTAATACATGCTATCCAAACTTTAGATAAGTGATTCTCTGGTTTTGTTACTTAAATTTCAGTAAACTAACATTCAACCAGTCACAAGTGTCATGAGGCGAACCATCTCTCGTGCGCGTCTGCTCGAGGTTCAAATTTCCCGCCGGGCAATAATCTGTGTTATCAGTGTTGCTCTCTCTCGATTCGTTCTTATTCATTGCCTTTTTTATTTGGCAGGCTAGGAACTTGACGTTAAATGCACTGCATAAAACATTGGACAATCATTCTTTCAAACACACAGTGCAAGAATGTATTTAGTGTAGCTAAGGACGATCGGTGGTGTTAAGTAGACTAATTAACCGCATACCAATAATCATGTTTTAGGTATTAGGTTAAAGGGTAGGCTTATATCCGGGCACTGATCACTTGCTCAAAATGCAGCATTCCATTGTCATGAGCAAATAATATGTAAAGTTAAAAGGTTACTTTGAAAGTAAAGCAGCTTAAAATGTACTTAAATGCAAATGTGACATTCAAGTAGCCTAACTGAAGATTACTTTTTATGTTCCTAATGTCAGCATAAAGCCATCTTGATGTCTAGAGGGAAAAATGCCATTTCCTTCAAATTCCCATATGAGAAGCAGGTTCAGTGACATCCCTGCAGAGCAGCAAGATCTGTGTGAAATTGTCTTTTTACTTATTAATCAGTAGTGTATTAATATCAACAGTGAAGATCAACAGTATTAATCAACAGTGAAGATGTTTTCAACTTTTATACACCCATGGATCCCCTGGATATATTAAGAAGGGGGGGGGGGGGGGGGGGGGGGGGGGTACCCTGGCTACAGAGAAATATTAAGAAGCTTAAAGAAATAATCAAGGTTCGAGTGCTTTCCATAAGGCATCAGAACAGGTTGAGATAATGTGATCATTTATAAAATATTTAAGTGCTTAATATCATTCCAATTGGTTTATTGATCTGCGTTTACTTGTAGAGATACAAAAGTTAAGAACCCTGGAATTTACGCGTTAAGCGTGTAATACCAGCACAAAGCCAAGTGCAAACTATTGGGAGGTGGTAACAAGCGGGGCTTACCAGGATAGCGCGCTTAGTGCAGTCACAAGACCCGGCCATCCATGAACAAAAACATCCAGGCGTTAATTTCAGAGCTCAGCTACATTTAAGCAAGTATATTTGGATATATGGATACTTGAGGTTCCCCATCATTTCCCTGGGGGACGTGGCGCGATGGATATCTCCAAGAACAATTACGCGTCCAGCCCTCTGCCAGCTATGATTCTTTTAATAAACCTCAGAGAGGAGTTTTGAGACACTTTTTATAGTTATCTGAACTTCTGTGATGAATTTAAAACGAAAGGAGGGGCGAATGTCAAAGGAACTGACCACGAGTTGAGAAAAAAAAAAAAAAAAAAACCTAAGAGAAAGATGTCTACATTTGCCACCCACCCGAAATCGATTGTATTACATTCAAGAAGCTTCTCACTTGACGTATAAAAACAAGACGCATGTTCTCAAGAAAGACACGAGACAACAGGAACTGTTGGAAGATATATTTTTCTCTGACAACTTTGCGTCCGCATCATTAGAGGTACAAGCACTACCAATATATAATCGCGTAAGTTGTTGTTTATTTTTGCCTATGTGAGTACAAACTGTATGAATTTAGTAAAGTGAATTTAATTATTTCTCTGATTTCAAAGTTTATACATGTAAACAGTGGAAAATAGTTGAATTTAGGAAATTTCATGTACATTTAGGTGGCGTTTTATTAAAAACCTAGGGGAGTTTTATTTACAGTAAGTATAAAGTGTAGCAGGTCGTGTAGGTCGGACTCGAATCTGGGTGTAAAATGTGCGTAAACACAGGACCACTGCGCCACTGGTTTGCCGTCAGAATGCGCGTTTTACGCACGTAGCAGAACTTTTGGTACGAGGATGTAATGACAATGTTTGCTTGTTTTGTTCGTTTATCAGGCTGGAAAGCCATGCGGGCTGAGAAGAGATGGCACATATTGTTGAGTATGATTCTTTTGCTCATCACCTCCAGCCAGTGCATAGACAGCAAGGAGGTAAAGGAGACGGAAAAGAAAACTCTACTTAATCTAATCCTGCAAGCGATCGAGGACAAGCCCGCGTCCAGACACATCACCAGTGGCCTCTACTCTGTATCTCAAGATGTTAAGTTTTTCTCTCGTGAAAAGACTGCACATTTGTCCAAGCCGGACAACAGCAGACCAATAGGTAAGCTGATTTGAGATCAGATGATGATACAAATGTAATCCTGGGCATTAACTACTACCTGTTAGTGGGAGTTTTTACCTGCATATCAACTGCACTTTTAATGCTTTAATCGCTTAATGCTTGGACAGCTGCTCATAACTGTGTCTTACATAGTCTTGATTGCATTGCAGTGACAGAAACATATAACCTGTATTATTTGGGGTCATTGTGAAAAATCCAGTAAAAATTATATGAAATTGGATTAAGGGACACTCTTTTGATCTGCAGAGGGTAGAAACATGAATGTTCATGGTCTTATTAGACAGATCACGTAATGCTCAAATCATTGGTGTAGATCTAAGGAATATTCAAAGACAAGTTTAAAAGCTTGAGAAATCATGTGTGCTGATAGAATAATGTGCTGATGACCTGCATTTTCTGGGTAAAAACCTGATTGCATTTCAGCCATGTAAGAGTATTATTTTGTCTGCCTTAACTTTGCCTCATGCATAACACCTATATAAATTGTTTTATTTATTTATTAAGTAAAATACGCCAAAAAGGGCATTGGGAGAAATAATGCCCAATTGCATGTTACAAATACAGTGTAGGCACAGAAGTATAACTTTTGAAACATGTCTATTTAGTACTTTTTTGGCATTTAGAAGTCTTTACTTTTTTATTATTACTGTTATATTCTATAGCCCCTTAGCATATGTAGCCTGTGATGTTGTAAAACATGTTGTGCAGTCACATCTTTGTCAATTACTTTCTTGTAATTACATGCATCAATTTTATAAGAGTGACCGCAATAATAGTAAAGAGCCCCATAATGTTTAACATGGTCAGGATGTGTAGTTTTTTAAATGAGAGCAGTGTTAGGGAACAGAATTGACTACCCTTCAGGGTAGTCAATTGTGAAATGGTTTGAAAATGATAAATTTAGTCATATATACAGTGGGGAGAACAAGTATTTGATACACTGCCGATTTTGCAGGTTTGCCCACTTACAAAGCATGTAGAAGTCTGTAATTTTTATCATAGGTACTCTTCAACTGTGAGTGACGGAATCTAAAACAAAAATCCAGAAAATCACATTGTATGATTTTTAAGTAATTAATTTGCATTTTATTGCATGACATAAGTATTTGATACATCAGAAAAGCAGAACTTAATATTTGGTACAGAAACCGTTGTTTGCAATTACAGAGATCATACGTTTCCTGTAGTTCTTGACCAGGTTTGCACACACTGCAGCAGGGATTTTGGCCCACTCCTCCATACAGACCTTCTCCAGATCCTTCAGGTTTCAGGGCTGTCGCTAGGCAATACGGACTTTCAGCTCCCTCCAAAGATTTTCTATTGGGTTCAGGTCTGGAGACTGGCTAGGCCACTCCAGGACCTTGAGATGCTTCTTACGGAGCCACTCCTTAGTTGCCCTGGCTGTGTGTTTCGGGTCGTTGTCATGCTGGAAGCCACGACCCATCTTCAATGCTCTTACTGAGGGAAGAAGGTTGTTGGCCAAGATCTCGCGATACATGGCCCCATCCATCCTCCCCTCAATACGGTGCAGTCGTCCTGTCCCCATTCCAGAAAAGCATCCCCAAAGAATGATGTTTCCACCTCCATGCTTCACGGTTGGGATGGTGTTCTTGGGGTTGTACTCATCCTTCTTCTTCCTCCAAACACGGCGAGTGGAGTTTAGACCAAAAAGCTCTATTTTTGTCTCATCAGACCACATGACCTTCTCCCATTCCTCCTCTGGATCATCCAGATGGTCATTGGCAAACTTCAGACGGGCCTGGACATGCGCTGGCTTGAGCAGGGGGACCTTGCGTGCACTGCAGGATTTTAATCCATGACGGCGTAGTGTGTTACTAATAGTTTTCTTTGAGACTGTGGTCCCAGCTCTCTTCAGGTCATTGACCCGGTCCTGCCGTGTAGTTCTGGGCTGATCCCTCACCTTCCTCATGATCATTGATGCCCCACGAGGTGAGATCTTGCATGGTGCCCCAGACCGAGGGAGATTGACCGTCATCTTGAACTTCTTCCATTTTCTAATAATTGCGCCAACAGTTGTTGGCTTCTCACCAAGCTGCTTGCCTATTGTCCTGTAGCCCATCCCAGCCTTGTGCAGGTCTACAATTTTATCCCTGATGTCCTTACACAGCTCTCTGGTCTTGGCCATTGTGGAGAGGTTGGAGTCTGTTTGATTGAGTGTGTGGACAGGTGTCTTTTATACAGGTAACGAGTTCAAACAGGTGCAGTTAATACAGGTAATGAGTGGAGAACAGGAGGGCTTCTTAAAGAAAAACTAACAGGTCTGTGAGAGCCGGAATTTTTACTGGTTGGTAGGTGATCAAATACTTATGTCATGCAATAAAATGCAAATTAATTATTTAAAAATCATACAATGTGATTTTCTGGATTTTTCTGTTTTAGATTCCGTCTCTCACAGTTGAAGTGTACCTATGATAAAAATTACAGACTTCTACATGCTTTGTAAGTGGGCAAACCTGCAAAATCGGCAGTGTATCAAATACTTGTTCTCCCCACTGTATATGATATGTAGCCTAATTGTAATTGCTCAATATATATGTAATTGCCCAAAAAGTATTACAATTTCTGGACTAGTAAATATTGTGTTAATTTAGTAGATCATTATATTTACAGCAACAACTAAATGTTCCATGTCATGACATGTTATAGTAGCTGACCAGTTTTGTGATGTGTTTAGAGGCTTTTTAGCATTTCTGATACCCTTGAGAATAGTTTATTATACTCAAATACAGACAAAAAATTTTATGTGTTGTGCTATTACGTAGTTTCTTCAAAAAAACCTATTACTTAGTTTGACTATACACTCACCTAAAGGATTATTAGGAACACCATACTAATACTGTGTTTGACCCCCTTTCGCCTTCAGAACTGCCTTAATTCTACGTGGCATTGATTCAACAAGGTGCTGAAAGCATTCTTTAGAAATGTTGGCCCATATTGATAGGATAGCATCTTGCAGTTGATGGAGATTTGTGGGATGCACATCCAGGGCACGAAGCTCCCGTTTCACCACATCCCAAAGATGCTCTATTGGGTTGAGATCTGGTGACTGAGGGGGCCATTTTAGTACAGTGAACTCATTGTCATGTTCAAGAAACCAATTTGAAATGATTCGAGCTTTGTGACATGGTGCATTATCCTGCTGGAAGTAGCCATCAGAGGATGGGTACATGGTGGTCATAAAGGGATGGACATCGTCAGAAACAATGCTCAGGTAGGCCGTGGCATTTAAACGATGCCCAATTGGCACTAAGGGGCCTAAAGTGTGCCAAGAAAACATCCCCCACACCATTACACCACCACCACCAGCCTGCACAGTGGTAACAAGGCATGATGGATCCATGTTCTCATTCTGTTTACGCCAAATTCTGACTCTACCATCTGAATGTCTCAACAGAAATCGAGACTCATCAGACCAGGCAACATTTTTCCAGTCTTCAACTGTCCAATTTTGGTGAGCTCGTGCAAATTGTAGCCTCTTTTTCCTATTTGTAGTGGAGATGAGTGGTACCCGGTGGGGTCTTCTGCTGTTGTAGCCCATCCGCCTCAAGGTTGTGCGTGTTGTGGCTTCACAAATGCTTTGCTGCATACCTCGGTTGTAACGAGTGGTTATTTCAGTCAAAGTTGCTCTTCTATCAGCTTGAATCATTCGGCCCATTCTCCTCTGACCTCTAGCATCAACAAGGCATTTTCGCCCACAGGACTGCCGCATACTGGATGTTTTTCCCTTTTCACACCATTCTTTGTAAACTCTAGAAATGGTTGTGCGTGAAAATCCCAGTAACTGAGCAGATTGTGAAATACTCAGACCGGCCCGTCTGGCACCAACAACCATGCCACGCTCAAAATTGCTTAAATCACCTTTCTTTCCCATTCTGACATTCAATTTGGAGTTCAGGAGATTGTCTTGCCCAGGACCACACCCCTAAATGCATTGAAGCAACTGCCATGTGATTGGTTGATTAGATAATTGCATTAATGAGAAATTGAACAGGTGTTCCTAATAATCCTTTAGGTGAGTGTAAAACAAATTTCATGAAATTCTGAGTGACAGTTTTCTGGTTGTGATGATTCAGATGATTTAAAGTCCCCCTGTAGTCAATAATTTTATCCCTTAGAACTCATCTTTCATAACCAAAATTACATATTTAAAAGTTTTTTTCCATGCCTTAAAATAGCTTGACTGTAACTCTACACCCTTGCTTGTGGAACCATGAATATTCAAATTAGCCCCGCCTCCACTCACTCACACCAGCTCAGATTCACTCTGTCAATTTTACTGTAGTAAACGCTGCACAATGGCAAGGGGAAATACCGGTTTAATTCAGCCATATATATTTGAACCAGAAACTGATTCAGAAGAAGTGGAAGAGTGTCGATGTTTCAAAATGGTAATGAGTTTTATGTATCGCTCTCTACAACGTTGGACACATAATGGTAATTAATATGATTAGCCTTTTGCTTGACTACTACTACTGTTATCAAACATCTAATAATGTGTTGCTAATGTTACACAAACCATGTTCCCGTTCGCCATCTCAGAGTCAGACAGCTGCCTTCCAAAATCAGTATCCTTCGAAACGCTTTGAATAACTTAGAACGTCAGAAGGCATATAGTTCATCATAACATCAAACATCATGCTAAATGTACCTGATTTTTCATATCAACAGAAAAATATACTGTGCATCGTTTGTCTAAAAGCATATTAAAAACACCACATAGACATATAAACAACATTAACAACTTGATTTTCACCACAGGGTGTGTTTAAATGTCTTAGCCATAAACAAAAAAAAAATACGATTGACGTGTGTTGTTACACAAAAGTCGTGTGCCAAAGAAAAAAATACACCCATAAACATATGCCATTGCTGATCTGGATGACTTTTAATTGAGTTTACTGCCTTTAAAGTTTTCCAATGAGACTGACTGTAATCCAGTAAAAACATGATAGTTTTGAAATGCGAGTTGATGCTGATATCATGGATCTTTATATAATCCAAACAGTCAACACACTGTCCTGCACCGTAGCCTTCTGAATAGAACAGCCCATTAGTATAGGCAGTTAGTCATCTTATGTAAGACTCAGGTGCAACAACATGCGTATGGACCCGTAATTATATTAATAGGTGTTTGATAATGCATCATCTCCATGATTGGAAAGATTAGTGAGAGCCAAGATGAATTATTTTATTAATAATGGAAAAAGAATGACCCACAATAGAAGAATCTGTAGGCATCATAAATGTAGAAAATCATTGTATTTTGAATGAAAGAGGAACTCATTCATAACGCAGTCTTGGTTATCCTATGTTCTGAGACAGGTTAAAATTAGCTGCTGCATGGATTTGTGAACCTGACATTGATAAGCATTACAACTTTGCATGCAATAATCTCCTTACTCCAATAGGCTGGAAGTGATATAGACTACACGTGGGGACAGTAACCCAGGGTCGGGCGGGCCACAGATTGTACATAATTAGCAAGGACCCCAAGCCTCCAGCAGATTTACTGGTGCTGGATTATCAATCTGGGATTTATTTTACATGTATTTTGAATGGGGCTGTCCATCTTTCTTAAATCAAGCATGTAGTCACCACAGACAAACATATGACGTATATGACTGTAATCAGTTATATCATCTTCTTAAGAGGTTTTCCAAGAGATTGTTGCACGTTTGTACACTACAAGCTTTTAGGAGTTTGAGATCTGACATATTATTAACAGTATTTACAAGATTATTAACAAGTCTGTAAATTACCAGTTATTGTGGACTGCTGCAAATTAAAGTCATGTTTTTAGTTTTGCAAATGTTTTAGGGAGGTCATCAATAAGACAAATGGTTCATTAAGAATGTCTTTATTAAATTGAATAGAAGTTAGTGGATGGATGTCTCTTTATAGATAGCTAAGGTCTTGTACAATGACTTCATGCCATGTGCTAGCGAGTGTATTCACTATTCAGTGACTGAGCTGGGTGCAAGCTGATGACATAATCATTCCCAGACTAAATACACTGAGTCACATCCATTAATATAACACAGTAGTGATTTTTTTTTCATTTACATTTATCTTCTGCCTGAATTTTCAATAAATGCTTATATTAACTTTGTAATGTGTCTTTTTTAATGTTCACAATTAACTCAAAATGGAAATCTTAAGGTTTTATATATCAGCAATAAAGTCTTTTCATTTTCCAGTTGAGATGTGATGAATAGCGAACATATGTTATAGTTGGCAGAGACGTTGTGTTGTTTAACTCATTTAACACTTACCCAAAGGGATACTTACCTGTAAGTAGTTTCCATGCAGCAATTAGAAAATGTATGTTTTAGACTTTAAAATTATGACTGTAAAATTAAAAGATATGTAAGATGTCAAAGATTACATTAATGAAACACAATTAATTCCATGCTTTCTTTTAAAGAAAAGAAAAAAAATATATGTAAAGTTTGATTTGGATGACACAACTTTGTCCATATTTCCAGACAGTGGCAGATTTTACTTTCTTATTTTCTTCCATCAAATGTCTCCAAATAAATCAATATCAAGCTAAATGCAATAAAACCTTCTGTTTCTCAAACTACTTCAGTTTGAGAGGAAGCTACTTAGTGAGTCTGTTTTTTCACCCACAGTATCAATTGCTTAATTCAGTTCAAAATAGCTAAATAATATCTACCATCATATGAGTTAAAAGAACACATTTCTGGTTTGGTGTCGATGAAGGGGTATATGACTTAATGATTAGGCAGGGGTGATACATTAACACAAAAACATTAACACTGTCTTTTTGTCTGTCTGTTTCAGATATTGTCCCAAGAGACATAAGCATGAAAGACAAATTTATAGAACATTTTACAGGTAAACAAAAACCCATTTCAATATATTTCATGTTTTTTTTTTAGTATAAAAGATTTCAAGCAGCCCTGTTGATGAGGTCAAGATGTGTGACTCTGCATCCAGCATACTACTCTTATTATTTCTGCAGTGTGTTATATAGTATGTATATGGTGCATGCACAGTATGTCGAATTTCCTTGTCATATGACCTGCTACATTTGCCACATGTTTATTTTATGAAATATTGTATCCCACAATGCAGTGCACTCAACCTGATTTTCCATTTCCAGTGTCAAGAATAAAACCAAAGCATTTGATTGGACTGGCAAAAGTTTAGGCCATTTTTACACAGAATTGGATTACAAAAATTTCCTAGATAATAACTAGACATCATTCATTGACTCGCATGCAACTGGATAGGGTCATGTGACAACTACGTAGCATACTATTGTTTAAAATGATAACTGTGAAATAATACTTCTGTTCACTTGCTATTTTTAAAAAGTAGTAGGCAGTAATCTGTGCAGTATTCAGTACCTCATTATAGGCCTGTTTTTAAATTAGTCTCATTAGAAATGCAGTTTTCCTCATGTAAAACATAAAGCCAGTCAAATAAGTTATGCCTGAGTTAACTGAGGTAAATTGTTTTTACAGCCTCTGGGTTGTGAAATACATTTCTTACTCCAGCCAAATGTTGTTAGGAAAAGCGCATTTAAGATGACTATTCATTGCAGAATCTTTGTTCACCTACAGTAATTAGTGTTAAAATCTGTTATCCGGAAGCTTATACAATGAAACCTTGTAACAGCTTTGCCAGAATCAGAATCATTAAGTCTCTGACCTTGTGATTGCATGTCAAGCGTTAGCATGCACTAATTCTCCTTCTGGGTTTCTGCACAAGTGGAAAAGTGACTCAGTTACAGCACCTTTACTTTACCATCTTCTTTGTTACGAGTTTGTGAGATTAGGCATAATGCTTGAGTAGACATTTTGAAATTAAAAGCCGAATGATTTCATTCACCAGAGTAACTAATCTATAAAACCTATGATGATAGAAACCTTTTTTTTCCAAGCAGGACCAGTCAAGTTTCCATCTGAATGCAGGACACATTTCCATAGAATTTATCACAACACAAGGGATTGTTCCAGACCGACATGTACGTATATCTTTAATATTAAAAAATAATTCACCCCAAAATGAAAATTGTCATAATTTACTCATTTACCCTCATGTCATTTCAAACCTGGATGATTATTGTCTGCTATGGAACACAAAAGAAGGTATTTTGAAAAATGCCTCAGTATTTCTTTGGCCATACTATGGAAGTCAGTGGGGTCCAGTGTTGTTTGGACCCCAACGTTCTTCAAATATCTTTTGTGTTCTGCAGAAGAAAGAAATGCATACAGGTTTGGAATGATATGAGCATGAGCTGTATACATTATAAAAAAATATTTTTAAAAGTAGTAAATAAAAGAAAGATCATTGTGGTTTTCAGTTTTTCTACTTCAAAATTCCATTGTGTTACAGTACTTGCAGTTTCTTCGTAGCAATTTCTGAGTGAAAATCTTCAACACATGACATTTTTTCATTGTATATGTATGTGCTTGTATTGCACATACTTGTATTGAGACTGTAGAAATGCTGCCTACGTTTCTGTTTCTCTGAAGTAAAACAAAAAGTTTTGACAGGGCGTTACACCGCAACGAAAATGCTCCTCCACCCTTAGTCCTCATGGACTTCAGGAGAGTGGCATTCAGGAGAGGTTTAGATTTTTCCAATAAATAACACTTATCTAATGGTCCAACTAAAGTGTTACTCTGTATAGAGAGCATACATGTCAAAACTAATCAGATCTCTTATTCTTTAACTGTACTAAATTTTATATTTCACAAAAAAGGAGACAAACTAGTTGCCCAGAGTGATGATCAGATTTATATTGTGGGTCACAATAGTTGCCTAATTTCCCCTAGACATTGGCTGTTTAAGTGTTTTGTTTTATTTTTTTTGTGTTTTGTAGTGGCCAGAGATGTTTTATGAACTTGCTCCATGACCCTCCTCTGTTGTTCTCCATAGAGAAAGAAGGGTTGTGAAATTCAGCCTTAGATACTGTGGATATTTCTTTTCTAAAAAAGGATCTTTGAAATATTGCAAGTAGTAGTTAAGAAAGTGCAGTATGTGTATAACAATGAGATATTATTTGGTACGGTGAGCTTTGTAAACAAGTTCATGCATAACCGACCAGCTGTATTTGAGCACTCGGCAGCCATGAGGAACACTGGGAATGGCAAAAGCATAATGACTTAAATGCTTCCTAAACTGCAGTAAATTTGAAACAGGATAAGTTTTCATGTACGGTAACAGTAAATCTAAAGCCATTCCAATGCCATATCCTTTTAAGATACTTAGTAGTGTTTGAGTTCTGCTTTGAAAATGTCACTTTTAAAGGAGAGGGAGGGAAACGTGGCAGTACCTTGAGAGAAAATGACGGCAACAGTGCTTGGAACAGGACAGCAATGGGATGTTCAGACTTCACAAACACCATTAAGGGTGGAAGCATGTGGTGCTTGAACCCACACAGTCATTTTAGGCCATCAAGTACATTACTGGGGCAGAGATGAAGCTATTTACAGGGATCCATCTAACCCTTAGCCATGTTCATATACTCTATACGTCACCCTGTGGTGGTATAAGAGCCCCACTTAAAATTGAATTTCATCAGTGCGTTTGAAGTGGTGACGTTTGCTTCATGTCACAGCACAAGCCAGAGTGTCATTTTTATGCGCATTTTGGGATATCGCATAAAAAAAACACTGGATGGAAACACCAAGATGCGCATAAATTCTAAAAATGTGCATAAAAAACATAAACGCTCAATTGAGGTTAAATAATTTTTTTATCCGATAAGAAGACATACCCATAAACTACTATGGAAACACATTTACCAAATAAATCCCTCGATGCGCAACAAAAAACTCACGTGACTTTGCCTCAACAGTGGATGAGATTGGATAACTGGATTAACCAGTGAACCAATTTCATTGCACAGCATCTCAAATGTTGGCTTGATCATTCTAAAATGCCTGAGCCAAAGTCTGTCATCAGAATGATTTGTTATAATGACCTCCCAGAAGTTTCTCACGATTGCGTTCCCAAACACCACGCATCCGAACACAAGATAACATGACAGTGTTTATTGCATTTCATCTTCGCGCTCTGAGACCAAAGTCATTTATAATGTACACTGGCTAAGAGAAACTACTCTAAAAAGCTGAAAAAACAGTTTTCAGCCAACGAACCTGCATCAGGCCTGAAAGACATCACCAACTGCAAGACACCATCCCCGAGCACTCGAATCAACAACTCGCTGATGACTTAAATAAGTTTTATTGCAGGTTTGAAAAACCCGGTCTTACACCCTAAGTTCAATTTCAAGTTCAAGTTTATTTATAAAGCACATTTAAAAACAACAAATGTTGAACTAAAGTGCTGTACAATTAGGAATATACAGTAAAAGAAAGAGGAGAAAACCTGAATTAGATCAAATTAACAGAGTAAGATAGCAAGAGAAAAAAAAAGAACTTAATAAACAAATCATACAAATACAAATGAGACTCATACAACTAAAACCCCTATACATCTCAAGCAATACCATAGGGTAAGGAGAAAAGATGTGTCTTCAACCTAGATTTGAATGTGGACAACGTAGGAGCTAACAGAGAATGGAAGTGCATTCCACAACTTAGGGGGCCGCAGTTACAAATGCCTGATCGCCCTTAGTTTTCAAGATGATGAACGAAGAGATCTCACTACAGAATATGGTTGAAGGAGATCAACAGTGTACTGTGGTGCTAGACCATGATGCAAGGCTTTATAAACATACAGCAAAACCTTAAATACGACTCGGTAGCCAACTGATAACCAATGCAAGGAAGCGAGAACAGGGATGATATGCTCTCTCTTCCTTGTACCTGTTAGAAGTCTAGCTGCTGCATTCTGATCATCCCTGGACCCTAGATGGACCTCCTGCAGTTTGCTTACATGGGACTGCACTACATCCTGCAACATCTTGACAGACCAGGGACTTATGTGAGGATCCTGTCTGTGGACTTCAGCTCGGCTTTCAACACCATCATCCCAACACTCCTCCAGATCAAACTAACCCAGAGCTCTGTTCCTAGCTACATCTTTCAGTGGATCATCAGCTTTCTGACAGCTAGGCAACAGCTAGTGAGACTGGGAAAATTCACGTCTAACACCTGCACAATCAGCACTGGCGCCCCCCAGGGATGTGTGCTCTCCCCACTGCTCTTCCCCTGCTACACCAATGACTGCACTTCAAAAGACACCTCTGTCAAGCTCCTGAAGTTTGCAGATGACACTACACTCATTGGCCTTATCCAGGACTGTGACGAGTCTGCTTACAGAGGTTTAAGAGCTGGCTGTTTGGTGCAGTTATGACAACCTGGAGCTGAACACGCTTAAAACAGTGAAGGAGGAACTTCAGGAGAAACCCCCTCCCAGCACTCCCCCCACTCACCATCATGAACAGCACTGTGGCAACAGTTGAGTCATTCAGGTTCCTGGGCACTACCATTTCTTAGGACCTTAAATGGTTCAACCTGCCACAGGAGCTGCTTCTGCAGTTCTACTCTGCAGTCATAGAGTCTGTCCTATGCACTTCTGTAACTGTCTGTTTCAGCTCAGCTACCAAATCAGACCTCAGAAGACTACAGTGGATAGTCCGGACTGCTGGGAGAATCATCGGTACACCCCTTCCCACTCTCCAAGAACTGTACTCATCCAGAGTGAGTAAAAGGGCTGGCAAAATCACTCTGGACCCCTCATATCCAGGCCACAATCTCTTTGAACAGTTGCCGTCTGGTCGGCGCTACAGAGCACTGAGCACCAGGACAGCCAGACACAAAAAAAGTTTCTTTCCTCAGGCCATCTACCTTACCCACTGGGCAATAAACGTGCAATACACAATACTATTTATACTTATTACTTTACTACTTATTTAGCACACACTGTAAACCCGAATAAGTTGGCAAAACTCATGGCAATCAGTTACATCCATTTTTTTAAGTTAAGAAATGTAAAGTTTAAGTAACCAGAACTTGCAGACTTTTATTTTGTACACATTTAATTGCTCTTAACTTATTTGAGTAAGCTAATTCATACATTTAAATTAAAATGATCAACTTAATTTTAGTAGTGGAAACTTGGCTAGCTTTAACTAGTTAATTCAATAAATGCTACCTTGCTAATTGGTAACACAATGCTTTGATAGCATTAGCATAGCACTTGCTGAATGAGTACAGCAATATAGAACATTTAACGTACTGTATATCTGTTCTCAAACTGAGCTCATGCTCCACTCTTCTAAACTAACATAGCAAAACATTAAACACTATTAAATTTCCACCTTAACATTAATCTTGTACAAAAACATTATATAACACTTAATTTTAGCATTTACTCTCCCTTTTGAGTGTCATGGGGAGTGTCATGTCAGCCCAGTTTCAGTTAAATTTAAGTTTGTCTAAATTAAAAGAAACACATTCATAAAACTCAAAACAATGAAACAATTCAGATTACTTAAAATGTGTCAGTTTTGTGAACTCAAAAGAAAAAGAAAGTTCTAAATACTCAAAGTTAATTTTATTGAACCAATTTGTTTAATTTGAGTGGGCTCTTATTTTGAGCGTTAGGGTTTACAGTACACTATACCTCTTATTCACATTCCTTTGCATTTTTATATTACATACCTGTACATACAAATTTTGTCTATTGTCTATTTAGTATATTGTGTATTTTTATATATTTATTTTCATTTACTTATTTTATTTTATTATCTGTCTTGTCGCTGTCATTCTGTATGTGCACTGGAAGCTTCTGTCACCAAGACAAATTCCTTGTATGTGTAAACATACTTGGCAATAAAGCTCATTCTGATTCTGATTCTGATTAATTAGGGGGGAAAAGCCATAGTGGCTTCCCCGATTGCAGTAACTATCATTTTTATTACAAATATTTTGTGCCAATTTCCCAGGAAGTGACGATTTTGTTCTCTTGAACACAAGATGGAAACTCTGCTTATTCACAAATGTTTTATGTGATTTTGCAATTTTGTGCAGAAGTTAAATTCACAACTTTGAATGCTAACATGTCTGTTTAATGTTCTGAAAGTGAAAATTCCTTCTTTTTCTTGTCTCCGACAGATTATAAAAGATGTGCACGATTGCTAACAAGGCTAGCTATGAGTCCCCTTTGCACACAATCATAGAAACTGCATGTAAGTACAAAGGTTTTTAGCTGTTTTTAATTAGCTGTTTATAAGCAAGGTAAGGTTTTTTTGTGGAATGTATTTGGTACTAAGCAATAAAATCTGTTAGATTTCTTACTTTATTTAATCCATATAATTTTAACATGGTCATATTAAAAATATGTATGTAAAAGTAATGTAATATATACTAATGTTATGAATAATTAATAATTATATGCATGCATATAACATTATTTCTTTTCTGAAACAAGACAACTGCAACATTTGTAATATGATAGTCAAGCCTGCTCCCAGTTACTGTTGGGAACATTTTGCATGCTTCTTTAACTGAAACCTTATAAGAAATATTGAGTAAGATGTAATGTCAGTTTAATCATGGCCATCTGGTGCATTTTTAGGCATGCAGTTAATGCATGGTTCACACAGACAGAAAACAACTTCCAGATATCTTCCACTTTCAAATTTGCTTTGTAAGACACATTCCTAGTTGAACCAACCACTTTGAAGAAATTATACACCAAGTGATGTGACAAAGTCTCTCAAGAGTCTATCTTCTGCCAATTAAATGTATAACGACTATGTCTTTATGTCTGTATTGATAAAAAGCTGTGCACATGGATCTAGCAGATGTTATCTGTCTTGTGTTGCAATTTCTTAATGCATTTTTTCCTGGTAGATTATACAATTTAATAATTGTATATTAGATTGTATAATAAAATTTAGGGCTGCAACAACTAGTCGATAAAATCGATAATAATCGATAATGAAAATCATCGATAACGAGTATTATTATCGATTAGTCGGGTCTGCCCTCTGTGCACGATAAACTTCCGCCAGTCGGGCCAAATTACAGCACTGAATAACGCATTTCTATGGACAAAATGTGCATCTAGAAATAGTGGAGTGGAAACAGAGTGAGCTGATGCGGGAAAGGTACATGATCCAAGTGCCCAAAACATGAGAATTGTTTATTTTAAGCTTCAAGCGAATGCATTAGCGTTTAACCTTACCTTGTCATGCACTTTGACAGATGTGTACGCGCGTCTGCGTCCACAGCGCAAAACTTTCATTTTACAGGTTATATCCACTGATCTATATAGGGAACAGCAGTTATATCCTCATCTGTAAATGCTACTAATTTCCATTTTGCGTGAAAGCGCCTTCCTGACAGTCTGTGTTAAACTTCAAACTTCACTGAACGAGCGGCGGTGCGGCGGGCGCGCGCATGCGCGTCAAACAGACAGCACGCAGTAGAGAGAGAGACGATTAATATTCAGCGCAAAAACATTAATTTAGCTGAAATATCTGCTGTTGGACGCTAAATGTAGTTTTAAAAGTCAACATGTAATTCAAGTATTTTATAAGAGTAGTACCTGTAAAGGGATAACACCGTCTAATTTGAATATAAATGTAAGACGTTTCTACAGGATAAAGAAATGACAGTAACAGGTACTGTGTCCATAGAGAGTGTGTATTCCTCTAATCTGCTAACACTGATTTGTGTTTTGTTTTTCTTTAATATAATTTTAATGTAGGGATTTAAACTCCTTTTGCTTAGTAACTTTGTTTTGCACATAATGTATAGCACAAACATACCCTTACGAAAATTAACCATGGTTCTATTAGATAGTAAAACCATGTTTTTGCCATATTGATTACCATTTGTATAACCACACAAATACCATATAGTTAAAATATGGATTTGAAGCAAAACCATGGTTAATTTGTGGTTACCATGGAATAACTACAATATCCCTGTTATTTATTTATTATTATTATTTTTGTTTGTTTTATTCGATGTAAAACCATGGTTAATTTATATAATGGTAGATATATTCACTATGTATGTTTTCATAGCACTCAGCTGACACGTTTGTTTGAAGGACAGCATTGGGCAGAATGTGGAATAGTGTGTTTTGTCAATAAAATAAAAAATGGGCTTTTTATCCGATTAATCGAAAAAATAATCGGCCAACTAATCGATTATCAAAAAAAATCGTTAGTTGCAGCCCTAATAAAATTATGAAATAACAATCTAACAATCAGTCAGTCAGAGCTTGTATAAAAGTTCATTGAATTCCTAGAAACATATTGAAAATAGTTCAAGACCAAACTGTGACGCTAGAATCAGTCTGTCCTGTGACATCAGCAGCAGCATGACAGCTGTGGAATGAGACATTTAAAGAACCTGTTAGTGAAAGGTGAAAGAATCCATTACCAATCTGAACGTCAAATGATGTGGCTGGTGAATTACGGTGTTTTATTAGGTTATGATTACTCTTGCTCAGACTGGTTTTCCTTTGAATCAATTAGAAATGGTTAAATTGGCTTTTATGATGTGAATAAGTGATTTCCACTCAAGTGGAGAGTAATTCGTTTAAGTCTGAAGTTCATTGTTTCTGTGTATGACAGGTTGAGCTGCTGGAACTTAATTTCGTATGCTGTCTTCTTCATACACCTTTCTAACTGTAACTGTATTTTAAAAGTAATGAAAAGTAAAAATTGAATGTGATTAAATATTTGACACATAATTCTTTATGTGCCACAGGTCCTGAGGATATAAAAGAAGAAACTCCAGAGATGTTGGAGTAAATTATTTTTTCCAAGGAAGTGCCTTCAGATCACTGCAATTAACTGTCATTGTTTTCATTTTCTGTCATTTCCAAAGTATAATTGTTTAATAATAATACAATATTTTTTTTTGCTTTTTATTATAATTTATGTTTGTTAAATGCTTTTAAAATATAGTTTTGTTTAATAGCTTTGCTTTTTATATTATGAGTTTTAAAGAAAATATTATTTATCATTGCAGCCAATTATTTATTTAAATGACACGTAAATATTCTGTCCTAATTACAAGAGAGGATATTTGAATAATTATCTCATTAAGCCATTATTACTCTTAAATATATTTCTGTTCCAAATGTATTGTTTCAAATGCAAATCTAAAAATATTTCATCCCCTACAGTTAAAAAAAAATATTTGTGTATATGAAAGTTTCTTTCCATGCTGTCATTTTCATGATATCTACCATTGGCACTTATAGAAATTCAAATGATGAATTATTTTAAATTATGAAAACACATTGTTTGTTTGATAACAATGGTAATATTGCACTGATGCTTTGAACGAATTAAAACATTCAAGCACTATCATTGTTTTTCTTATTTTTTTCCTTTTTATGAATTAAAATTTGATTAAAATGTTTATTATAAAAATGTTTGATCTGATGATATATTTCTCTAAAGCATACCCATAACTGATGACAAATGATGTGAGCATGAAAACATATTTTGGGTCTTTTTAGCTGCTATTGGTGAATGATTGATTTGGAATTATGACATCTGCTCAATTCCAGTAATTCAGCAGATTTCATAATAGCTGACAATCCATTTATTCTGTTTCAAGGGAAACATAAGATCATAAATCTCTCACAAAATTATTCATATATCCCAACAGTGAGGCAAGTATGTCAACCTTAAATGTCTTATTTGACTCAATTGCTCACATGCTTGTATAGCACATCTTTATATGTGCTGTCATGCATTTTGATTGCACTCCCCCTTTACAGAAAAAGAACAGTTTGTAGTTATAGTTCTGTAATTTCAAAAGCTGCTTGTCCTGATTTTGCATTGAATTAAAGTAACGTATCTGTTTGTTTTGAGCAGCTATGCAGATACAACATCTCTAAAGTGTGTGCGTCTTTTTAGCGCTGAAGTGAGATTACATATGAGAAAGTCTTAAAGAAAACCGCACAAACCAAAGTGGACTTTACTTTAAATGAGCAAATAAACAGAGACTCTTGGAGATCCTGTTCTTGTATTAGGAATGACAAACATTTTGACTTCCCCTTGGTTTTGCTAAAACAATGCAGATGAGATACTTTTGAGATCAACTGTCTCTGTGACAGTTGAAAACTGTGGCTTTATCTCTATCTCCATCATAATCAAATATTTACCTCATCTGATCTGGATAGTTATTAACACAAACATGAAATATGGTCCTGAGCTGAGTTTAATTGTTGTTTAGAGTGACATAAACATACTGTAGCGTCCACATGAAAGCTGCGCCAGAACTCACAGTGCTACAAGTTCTCACGCCAGAATGTCTCTGAAAACTTATCAAAATAATTAGCATTGTAAATGCCTCACAGAATCTTGCTTATCAGATATATTTTATTTACGTCTCTAGACTGTATAAAAGGGTCATATCATGCACCATCATGCATTTTTTGTTATTTCTGTTCCCCGAGGTCTATTTTCCACTTTCTCTGAAGAATTACATAAACGGGTACAAAGAAATAAAATTGCTGCTGTGCCTTTAAGACTCTTATGTAAACATCTTTGCATGTGCAATGAGTAACATTGTAAATATGACATGTAAATATAATATATATGACAACAAAACTTTTTTTGCAGCTTAGTGTTAATAAATTGTCTTTTTTTCACTACAGAGGAAGTTATGAATGTTTTTAAATAGCAATCAAAAGATCAACGACTGTTTGATTCTTCATGATATGACCCCTTTTAAATGTCCTTGATAAACCAAAAATTAGCTGACGCCACCGGCTTTCTGTGAAAAGAGGATTCTCGCTTCAGCGCTCTACAGTGAAAATCTGGGAAAGTAATATCAGGAAATAATTTTCCTTCACCATTCATCACTGTTATCTCGTGTGACATGGTTTGAGTGTTTTTTAGAGCCTTCTTTGAAATAGGCTAGCTGTTGGCTTTACTGGTCTAAGGAAGGGAACATAAATCCTCAGAAATTTAACTTTAAATGTCTGGCAACAAACAATTCACTGAAAATATATCTGCAAATATATCTTTATCTCCCTCGCTCATTGACGACTTGAATCTTAATTAAGACTCTGTCTGAAAGCATCAATACATCACTTCAGACTGAGATGATTATGGAGTCAAAATGAAAGGTATCTTGGGCTTTCACAAACAGTCTAATTAGATTCCAACGCTATAAATAAGGTGGGGTCCACCGGGCCACTTCAGAGAATTCTTCTCATCAGGTGGGCATAAACAATCTACCATGATCGAAACGGGATATCACTTATCACAGAGACAAACAGCAAAGATTAAGGGACTAGACAGAAGACGCACAGGGGAGGATATGTGGGAGGGTGCTAACACAATTACACCCAAACACACAATCCTCCAGTTACCGGCAAGCTGCCCAGTGCCCGGAGATAAGTCTAACAAAGGCAGGTCATTCCCTTATTCAGAGTTCTTCATCATTGAACCGAAGAGCCCTGGCTCCATTCATGAAGTGATGAATTGGAGAGACTTTGTCCAATAGTTTCCCTGGTCATGATTCTCTTGACCGCATCCTCAGTGACTCACCAGAGAGTGATGTGGATGTGTCTATTAAAAGCACGACCCAGACCTATTGACTTCAAAGATTCATTTTTGTATTACGTAAATCTATACTTCTAAATCTCATATGCTTCAAATGTGTGATTCACGCACCATCTAAAATAGTTATATTCAAAATCTGGCAGTTCTGCACAAGTGCATTTACATGCAAAACGTATGCAAGTTCAGTAACTGTATGAGGCAGTTTCCACAAATAAATAATGTACGGCCTAAAAGTAGCTACTTTTATCTTTTTCAACAAATGATCAGGGAAAGATTATGCTTAACATTCAGAAAATGTTGATTTTCAAGTTCAGGAGGTAAAACTAAATATGTTAGCTTTATAACTACTATACTTTCTGTATTATATGGGTTTTCAAACCGCATATAGACCTTGGCTGCATCATCTCTTGAAATCGCATACTTCCCTACTATATAGTAGGCGAAAAACAGTATGTGACAAAAGTATGTTCGAATTCACAGTACTCAGTAAGAGTAGGCAAAAAGGTACCCGGATGACCTACTTCTTCCGGCGAGATTCTGAAGTGTGCATAATATGGACACTTTACTATCCCATGAGGCCATGGGAGAGAATTTGTGAATGGCAGCAAAGTTACGTAACCACTGATCTCTATATAGATCAGTGGACGTAACTGACACTGGTATGTCACGTGATAATGTCAACATGGCGAATGTAGTATGTCTGGAATACATTCATACTACACACATTCATACTATATAGAACATACTTTTTTAGCAGTTGTTAAGTAATTACTTATTCAAAATAAGTACCTACTCGAGAGCGTATGCGATTTCGGACGCAGCCCTTATGCGCTAACAATTGCAAGCAGCCATCTTTACAATATTGTCTTTGAACTTCCACTTGGTAGCGCTGTATATTTCTATGGCATTGCTGTCGAAGAGTAATTAGCTGGAGAAGTAGATTTACTTATTGCAGAGTTAACAGAAGTTATCATGAGCACTGTAATGTTTGAAGCTGATGTCATAAATGTCTGTAGACCCCAGCGGGTCATTCATAAATCCTTAAGATCTCACCTTCATGCTGTGGAAATACAAACCGGAAGACGAACACGAGTGCAGCGCTAAAAGGGGCGGGGCTACATAAGGTTTATAAATGTAGGCTAAATCAAGCTAGATTTTATCTTGAGATCAAATGTTCCTTTGTACTTAATATACTGTATATTTCCCATAAATTAAATAGTTAGTTAGTTAAATAGTTGAGCTTGATGAATGCAATCAATCAAAGGCTATATTTGTGTAAACAAATTCATACTTTTATTCAGCAAGGATGCATTGAATTGATCAAATGTGACAGTAAATACTTTTGCATTGTTACAAAAATCTATATCAAATAAATGCTGTTCTATTGAACTTTATATTCATAAAAGAATCCTGAAAAAAAAAAATGTTATCATGGTTTGTTAAGCAGCACAACAATTTTCCACATTGACAATAATAAGAAATGTTTCTTGAGCACCATTAGAATGATTTCTGTATCAGGGGGAAACATGACACTGAAAACTGGAGTAATGTTGAAAATTCAGCTTTGACATACAGGAATAAATTACATTTTAAAGTGTAATAAAATCTCACAATATTACAGTTTTTACTGTATTTTTGAGCAAATAAATGCAGGCTTAGTGAGTATAAGAGACTTCTTTCAAAAACATTTAAAGAAAATTGTACTCTTTTGAACTTTTTAAAATATATTAATACCAGCATGGGTTATGAAAAAACGTCTCAGATTAAAGATTAAAATTATTATTGAGAATGCAATAGTTGTTAGACCACAACAATTCAGTTATTATTATTATTTAATAATAATAACTGAATTGTTGTGGTCTAACAACTATTGCATTCTCAATAATGATAAGAGAAACTAGTCTGGCAAAAAAAAGATTCTTCAGGAAAAGGATGAGGAAAGGATGCTTGTACTAAAATGAAACATGACGTACACCATAATTTTGCCTCTGAGGCAACACTCTGCAAAGTAAACATTTTAATCCCATTAGACGATCCTGCGGGGCCCTGTCCTGTTATTTATAGCTATATTCCATATTCCTTTTAAACCCACACATCTCCTTCTGAAAGACCCTTGATCTATTTTGTGTGGTCTAACGATTTATGGTTCATACATCACTGAGGGGGGAGAGGGGCAAGCTTTGTCTTTGCCAGTATATGACTAACACCATTTCAAGAAAAAATACAAAACATGAATATGAATTAACTGACATTCAAACCAATATCACCCAGACAAACACTTTGACATGTGAAGTGGAAGATCATACAGACAGTTTGTCTCTTAATTAATTCAGGACTTACTTAACTCGGGTTGCCATTCTGTGGCATTAGCATTAGCATATTTTTGATGTTCAATAAGGGCCTCAGGTTTTATTGGCCCCAAACTGCATCCACGTGACTATAGAAAAAATGTTTTTCTCCTCGGGACATGCATTATTGTCAGGTTTCCAGATCTTCTTGTCCTCCTTCCTGACACGTCACACGGGAATCTTTCACCACCTCCACTCATTTTGCGCCTGTTGGCTTGTGATACTCAGGCATGGATGAAATGAGACAGGTGATGTCAGTATTCTTCATCCATGAAGACATTATGGCGACTGAGTAGGCAAGTTTGGGAGCAAACTCTTAATACTAAATATATATGCCTTCTAAATTGGTACATTTAAATAATAAGATGCATAGGGAGGAGAAAACGCTCTCCATCATTGAGAGTTTATGAAAACCTATAAAAGTGAGTCCACCACTTAGAGGAAGCAACGTCAGAGCAGCACATTGGCTAACTAGATTCTTTTCCGCATCTAAATGATGTCTATTGAGTGATATATCCCCATGGTGGGTTAATAACCGATGCTTTCTGTATTTATGACATCATCATGTGTGGGTGGAAATTGTTCCATTATCAGGGCCCTAAAAATAAAACACCAGATGGCCCTATAAAATGATTGGGAGCCTCTGATAAGAGACTTGTGTATGATAACATCAGGACCGTTGTCTGAGATGTCTGTCTAAGTTGAGCACAAAACTGAAAAGAGAGCTTTATAATTCACAACATTCATAGAATTGTCACACAAATCACTTTGACACACAAAAGAATACTTGATTACAATTATTTTTTTAGAAAAGTTACTTTCCATACAAGCATTTATTCTGATTGAAATTGGATTCATAGCACAACAGAGGCACCCTGAGGACAGTTTGAGTACTGTGATACACACACATTGTAATGTCTAGTGTTTTGGTTTTGTTTCAAGTTCATGTTCTTATTTTGTTATGTTCAATGTCATGGTTCCTGGTTTGTCATGTGATTCCATTGTGCCCTCATGTGATCATGTCATGTGCTTCCCTAGGCTCTTGTGTCATGTTGTCATTGGTTCATTGTCTTGATTGTTCACAGGCGTGTCTCGTTTAGTCATTAGTCCTTGTGTATTTAAGCCCTCATGTTTGCCTTGTTCCCTTGTCTAGTATTGTTTTAACATGTTGTTGGTGAGTCCATGTTTGGTCCAAGTTTATGTTTTGGTTCATGAAGTCAAGATCAAGTCGTTGTTTTGGTTTAAATAAACTGCACTTGGGTTCTGCAACTCGCCTCCAGTGGACTACTGTTACAGAATACTTCAGCCTCCATCAAGGTGACTGTCCCATTGAGGATTATGTGAAGGATTTTGTTTCATGGATTATTTTCCCATGAATGAGATTAGCAGTATGTATGGGCAGTACGGGCAGTATGTACCTGGCTATGGCCACGGCCACGGAGGCCATGCCTCTCTGGTCCCTTGAACTTCCTGCACCGCCATAGTCCTTGTGTATTTAAGCCCTCATGTTTGCCTTGTTCCCTTGTCTACTATTGATGTTGTTGGTGAGTCCATGTTTGTTTTGGTTCATGTTGTCAAGTCATTGTTTACTTTGTTTGTTTTGGTTTAAACTGCACTTCTGCAACTTGCCTCCAGTGGACTACTGTTACACACATACACTCTGAAATCAGTGTCAGTGATTTTTAAATTTGGCTGTCTGTTAGTGAAGGACACTAAATTGGTCCTTTAACCATGGCCTTTTATGAGGTTTGAAAAATTGGAATATGATATACTTATTTCAGTTCACTTTCTCCACAGCACTATTTTGGTGTGGAGTGATGCAATTTAACTGAGGAAGGAAAAGACAGATCAAAGTGAATGAGTTGGTGATCAGTCAGATGTTTTAAATACTTTTGCCAGAAAATAGGCTACTTCCTTTCAAATGCATGGCTGTTTTTAAGATCTGAGATGCTTGTTGCAATATAAATGGTGGGAAAACAATGTATAACAACATTATGTATAATAACATTTTTCATGTTTACATTTGTGTTATCAGTCCTAGAGTTGTACTATGCTGGTAAGCATCTCAAATTCCAGGGATATGTGCAATACAGCATCAAACCTCACATAATCAGCTCTTTATTTCAGCCACATTCTCTAACCTCAATGCCACAGCCAATCCAACTATGAGACCCTGAGAGAGCGCTGGGGTTCAGGTCACTTCCACAATTGTAGTCCTAGGTAGAACAAAGATCAGAGATACTCTAACTAACAGTTCTCCTCAGGGCTTTGGCAGTGGCTAGATAATATGCTAAGAGGTTCAGCCAGAAGAACTACTACCCAGAAGGTCTAATCAATGCATTTTGGTGGCAAAGGTGGTAGTTATGTGTTCAGATTTCAATGTGTGCCACATGACTTTTTACAGGAAAAGGGCTTATTTATTTTGGCCTTCAGTACATAGGGTTATTCAATGTGAGACATCAACTGCTTCAATCTGTTTTTTGCAGGTTATCAATTAAATCTATGTTGCATCACTAGAGAACCATGAAGACATTTGTTTTTGTATTGACTTCAAATATGATTAATGATCAAGCAAATATCTTGTAACGTGAGTTATTGTATTAATCAGCTAATGCTATGAATGTTATAGCTTACACTTTGTCATGTATAATACACAAATTAGCCAACTATTGTTCAGTCCACTTTATTGCTACAGGGCTGTGATCATTCCATAAAATGGTAACATTTGAAGACAGCTGCTTTTCTGTATGATGAATTATACACCTATATAACAATGACTAACTGGTTATACACATGATAACATTACTAGGACAGAAATACTACACCACCCAGATCAGTCCCACATGTGGAATGATGATCTGGCCGACACACTGCATGGAATGATGGCACTTGGGTGGATCACTCCTGTTTGCCAGATCTGAGCCACAAGCAGGCCATAGCAATGCCACATGTCAGCCAAGAGCAAAAAAAAAAAAAAACCCCATAAAGGACAGTTTTGTTTGGTTAAGGTTCTGTTAAGAGATTTTGAAGACTGTCAGTTTCGTTTCACTACAAGATTTTAATGACGGTTGGTTTTGTTCTTTTATGAGATTTTAGTGGCAGTCGGCTTTCCGTGTCAGTCAGATTTCTTCAATTACAAGATTTCAATGACGGTCGGTTTTGTTTGGTAACAAAATGAGAGTCGGTTGTGAGATTTCAATGATAGGTAGTTTGGTTTTGTTACGAGATTTCAATGACGGTTGGTTTCGATATGAGATTTCAACGACGGTCTATTTTATTCGGTTACGGGATTTCAATGACGGTCTGTTTTGTTCCGTTACGAGATTTCAATGACGGTTGGTTTTATGCAGTTATGAGATGTAAATGACTGACAGTTTTGTTTGGCTACGGTTTTGTGCTGTTACGAGATTTCAATGATGGTCAGTTTTGATCCATTGTAAGATTTCAATGATGGTCGGCTTTGTTCCGTTAAGAGATTTCAAAGACAATCCGCTTTGTTCTGTTTCGAGATTTCAGTGATGGTCAGTTTTATTCGGTTATGAGATTAATGACGGTTGGTTTTGTTCCATTATGAGATTTCAATGACAGTCAGCTTTGTTCCTTTACGAGATTTCAATGACGGTTGCTTTTATTCAGTTATGAGATTTCAATATAGGACAGTTTTGTTTGGTTACGGTTTTGTTCTGTTACGAGATTTCAATGATGGACAGTTTTATTTGATTACCAGATTTCATTGGTCAGTTTTGTTCGGTTACAAGATTTCAATGACGGTTGGTTTTATTCAGTTATGAGATTTCAAAGGACAGTTTTGTTCGGTTACGATTTTGTTCTGTTATGATATTTGAAAGACTGTCAGTTTCGTTTCATTATGAGATTTCATTGATGGTCCGTTCTGTTTTGTTATGAGATTTGAAAGACTCTCAGTTTCGTTATGAGATTTCAATGATCGTCAGTTTCATTTCGCTACGAGATTTCAATGACGGTCCATTTTGATCCATTATAAGATTTCAACAATTGTTGGCTTTGTTCTGTTACTAGATTTCAAAGAATCCGCTTTGTTCTGTTTCGAGATTTCAGTGATGGTCAGTTTTCTTTGATTACCAGATTTCATTGATGGTACGTTTTGTTCGGTTATGAGATTTCAATGATGCTTTGTTTCGTTTTATCATGAGATTTTGTGGTGGTCGAGGCCAAGAACAGGCAGGACAGGTAGTGAAAAGAGACGGAAGTTTATTTCTTCCAACAGAAAGACAAAAATTATATACAGGGGCAGGTTCCAAACAAAGTCCATACAAAATCAAAACTTTAGATGTATGTTAACTGAAACTAACAAAAATTAAACAGGCCTAAAAATAAATCTCCCCTGTTAACAAAGTAACAACAAATCAAAACACTAAGGTCAGCAGGTCATGATGTTACTGTGGCTGGGCAATACTTACTAACCTTTGCTCTTCCCAACAATGCCATAAATACCCATTTAGCCTCTATCAAACAAAAATAAAAGGTAAATATCAAAATAATACCTTTATCAAATAAACTCAAACCAAAATAACATTTACAACACAATATCCATTATCATGCCTAACACAATACAATCATCTAACCAAACATATGAAAAGAAAACACTCAACCCAAACAAAGGGATAACTGAATAAAATAAAACAAAAGATCCCTTCTAAATCAGAACATGATGGTCCAGCCCAACTTCCTCTGAAACAGCATAAGTTTGGAGGCTGAAGCCCCGCCTCTTCCTCTGTCTGCTGCCACATGGAATGCGGCCGTCACTCCATGGACCAGAGTAATCTAGGACTCAGGTAAAGTTAAACAGCAAAGAGAACTATAAGAAGTGTACACTCTTCTGTATATTCAAGATTTTAATAAACTTTTAACTTATTTTCTTGTCCTGTGTTTTTCTTATAATAAGGGGATTTAAAAAAAGTAACAAACATTAAATTAAGCTCCAAAATAACCCAATCAAATCATGGTAAAGGCCAAATATGTGAGGTGGGCTACGCACCCATCACAGATTTCAATGATGGACGGTATTGTTCGGTTAAGAGATCACAATGACGGTAGGTTTTGTTCCATTATAAGATTTCAATGATGTTCAGTTTTTTCCGTTACGAGATTTCAATGACGGTTGGTTTTATTCAGTTATGAGATTTCAATGACAGTTAGGTTTGTTCTGTTACAAGATTTTCAATGATGGACAGTTTTATTCGATTACCAGATTTCACTGATGGTCCGTTTTGTTCGGTTACGAGATTTCAATGATGCTCTGTGTCGTTTCGTTATGAGATTTCAATGACAGTCAGTTTTGTTTGGTTATGAGATCTCAATTACAGTTGGTTTTATTCAGTTATGAGATTTCAGTGAAGGACTGATTTGTTCAGTTACGAGATTTTAAAGACTTTCAGTTTTTGTTTTTTTGGCTACGAGATTAAAATGACAGTCCGTTTTGATCCATTATAAGATTTCAATGATGGTCGGTTTTGTTCCGTTACGAGATTTCAAAGACAATCCGATTTTTTTTCTGTTTCGAGATTTCAATCATGGTCAGCTTTGTTCCATTATGAGATTTCAATGACTGTTGGTTTTATTCAGTTATAAGATTTCAATGAAAGACAGGTTTGTTCGGTTACGGTTTTGTTCTGTTACTAAAAGACTGTCAGTTTCGTTTCGCTACGAGATTTCATTGATGGTCAGTTGTATTTGGTTATGAGGTTTCAATGACAGTTAAGTTTTTGTTACACGATTTCAATGATGGACAGTTTTATTCGATAACCAGATTTCATTGATGGTCCGTTCCCTTTCGAGAGTACTCTCGTGAAGGAAAAAGGATATGAGAGTCTTCCCCCTCTTGAAGAGGCTGTCGCCGCTCATCTTTCCTATATGGGGAAAACTCCTTTTCTCGAGAATATGAAGCCAAAAATTATCCTTATAATTTTATATAATGTAAAACGCAGTGCAGCTGCACAGCAGACCCAGGCAGAGCGTACTAGCGCGCTGATTGGCTGTGCTGCGGCAAACCTATGGCGAGGCGGCTGAGGCGTGCACCAATCGAGTCGCTTCGCGCCCAAAAGCACGTCAAACACCGCCTAAATTTGCATATCTAAGCTATAAAAGCCTATGTTACGCCATAGGATTCAGATTTAATCTCCTTCAGCGAACTCACCCTTCGCTGATCTCCGGAACTGTGAAGTCACCGCTGTTGACAAGCCTCCAGCGGAACTAGCTCCTGCTCTGCAGCTCTGAGGACATCAGATTCCTTCTCTGGACTCCGCCTTCAGCCCCTTGCTGTTCCAGCTGCGCCATCCGGTGTGTCATATCTTTTATCTTATCCTTGTGTGTGTTTTTTGTCTGTGTGTGTGTTCGCCTACTGCAACACACACTCACAAGAGAGCAGACGAGCGTTGTTTCAAATGCCTCGTCATTCCTGCGCCTCGTGCAGAGGCCCTCTGCTCGGCGGGGATCGCCACATCATCTGAGTCGTGTGTCTCGGCTGAGACCACGCTGATGTCGCACTCTCTAAGGACGGCTGCCTGGAGTGCGACAAGATGGCGCTGCCGACCCTGCAGGCTCGGCTCGCCAGCTTCGACGCAGAACCCGCCCCCTCGCTCTCCCTCTCGGGCCGCGCAAAAAGAAGCGCCGCGAACAGAGGATGCCGAGGCAGTCATGCAAGCCCACGCCGGAGAACTCCCCGCGTGTCTCACCCTCGCCTGTCCTGTTTGTCCAGGAGGACCAGCGCCCCTCTCAGTTAGTGGCCGGTTCCATTTCCTTCCTCGGACCAGAAGCGGAGGAAGAGGAGGATGACAGCCTTTCCCTTGCTGCATCCGGAAGTGAGTGGTCGGACTTGGTCTCTGATCCCGCACCGTCTTCTCAGGCCGCCACTAGCATCAGAGCCAGCGTCGATGGCGAACTCGTTCGGGTGCTCACCAAGGCCGTGGGAGACCTCGGGCTCGAGTGGTCTCAACCCCAGGAGCCCACACGAAGCAGGCTAGACGAGTGGTCCCTGTTACACAGCAGCCCGTCCCCAAACCAAATTCAACCCCTTGCTATACAGGCCGAGGCCTGGCAGGCCATCCCCGGTATATCAGAATGGGTGTTGAACATAAAACGAGGTTACTCACTACAGTTTGCTCGCAAACCCCCGCACTTTTGAGCCGTGGTCAAGACATTGGTGAGAAGCGGCGTTGAGTCACGTGCTTCGCACCAAAGTATTAAAACTGTTTCCCCAGCAATAAGCGAGTCAGGCTTTTACAGTCGCTTCTTCCTCGTTCCGAAAAAGGATGGTGGTCTCAGACCCATCCTAGACCTCAGACATCTGAACAAAGCACTTATGATGCGCTCGTTCAGAATGTTGACAGTGAAACATATCCTCGCGCAAATTCGCCCGGGGGACTGGTTTTTCACAGTGGATCTGAAAGATGCTTACTTTCACATTCAGATAGCACCCTGTCACAGGCCATTCTTGAGATTCGCCTTCGAGGGGCAGGCTTATTAATACAAAGTCCTACCATTCGGTCTATCCCTAGAACCCCGCACATTTACGAAGTGCATGGATACAGCCCTCGCCCCCCTGAGACTACGGGGAGTGTGAATACTCAACTACCTCGACGATTGGCTCATTATAGCCCAATCAGAGACGCAGTTGATAACCCACAGGGCCTGGCTACTCAGCCATCTAGAATGTCTGGGTCTCAGGATCAACACTGCCAAGAGTGTGCTGTCTCCCACCCAAAACGTTGCTTTTCTGGGAACAGTTATAGACTCAATATATAGCCCACGACTGGCCCAGCCGCCCGCTGTATGCTTTTCCTCCGATTGCGATGTTACCTCAGGTCATCAAACGGATCAGGGAGAACAAGTGCGCAGTGCTTTTAATAGCCCTGCTATGGAAGAACCAGGTTTGGTTCTCCGAGCTGATTCAGCTGCTAGACACAGCCCCATGGCCTATACCGCTGAGGAGAGACCTCCTCGCACAGGCGAAGGGGAAGCTCTGGCATCCCCGCCCCGACTTGTGGTCCCTTCATGTGTGGCCCATCAACAGATACCCGGGAACCTCCCTAAAAGGGTGCTGAATACTATTTCTGAAGCTAGAGCGCCCTCAACCAGGCGGCTTTACGCGCTGAAATGGTCAGTGTTCTCAGGCTGGTGTACAGCACGGAACCTGGACCCACACTCGTGTGAAGTGGCAGAAGTGCTCTCCTTCCTTCAAGAGCTGATGGGCGCGGGTCATTCCCCTTCCATGCTCAAAGTATATGTGGCGGCCATAGCAGCGTCTCACGCTCACATGACCGGACAGTCACTGGGGAGAAGCGACCTCATCGTGCGCTTCCTTCCTCAGAGGGGCTAGGAGGCTTAACCCGCCTCGACCCCCTTTGGTTCCTATATGGGACCTTTCCACGGTCTTAGAGGCCATGAAAGGTTCCCCATTCGAACTGCTTCAGCCTGTGAGCTTGAAGCACCTTTTGCTAAAAACAACTTTCTTGCTGGCACTAGCTTCAGTCAAGCAAGTTGGCAATTTACATGCACTCTCTATGAGCGCTTCCTGTCTCAGGTTTGGGCCTAACGACTCCAGAGTCGTCCTCAAGCCAAGACATGATTATATACCCAAAGTGCTCTCCACTCCGTTCAGAGCACAGGTTATTTCGCTATCAGCTCTTCCCTCGTCTCAAGGCGAAAAAGACGCTAATCTGCTCTGCCCATTTAGGGCCTTAAGGTTTTATTTAGAGCGTTCCGCCACTTCTAGACAGTCGGAACAGCTCTTCGTTTGCTTTGGTGGCCGCACCAGAGGGTGCACGGTCACGAAGCAGAGATTGTCACGATGGATAGTAGGCGCTATCTCGCTGGCTTATGAGTTAAAAGGCCTCTGCTGCCCTATAGGCATCAGAGCTCATTCCACTAGAGGCATGGCCTCGTCATGGGCCTGGTCCAGTGGAATACCACTTGAAGATATCTGTGCGGCGGCAGGCTGGGCCTCTCCGTCCACATTTATTAGATTCTATAACTTGGAGGTCCCTGCTTTGCAAGCTAGGATTCTTTCCATATAAATGAATGTATAACACATTTGCAATAACTATAGGCCTGACTCTGTCCGGTCTAGTTTTTATCTATACCCCATATAAACAAATGTTTACATTTGCAATACTTTATGGCCCGAATTTCTTTCCGGTCTGGGGTTTTATCTCAACCCATAATAAGCTATGTGTAACACAAGCAAATGTTCATCACATTACATACTATAAGGCCCGACTCTGTCCGGTCTAGTTTGTCAAAATCCCACATAACAAATGTATACACATAATATTAATTAGGCCTGACTTGTCTGGTCTAGTTCTTATATGAATATTACATAGGAATATTCTTTCCTATATGCAGTGGCGGAGGCAGAAAGTGGATGATGGGTGGGCCTCTAAAATTGTGGGTGGGCCGGAATAATTCGCATCACCCCATGTTTTTGACCCGGCTTAATTTGGAAGAAAAAAAAAAATTGACGGACTGGTCCCTGAGCGTGCACGGCACTAAGCGCCCATGATTGTGTGAAGTATGTTAAATAAAGATTAAATAGGTCATAAACGCGTCAAAACGAACGGGGCATTGCATTCCAACGGCCTACAATGAACGCAATGAAAACCAAAAAAGGACTGGCATGTGCAATGACGTAAAATGGCGTAATGACGTAAGATGCACGGAACGAGCTGTTGTTGTTAAATAAAATGCCATAAATGAGTGTTATTCTAAAATTCTCCTACCACTCATCGTCTGTTAAGTCCCATCAGTCCTCACTACATACTCTCATCCACAGACACTTTATTTTTGGGCATGGGGATAAGGGGTGTTTTAACTCTTTGATAAATATAAATGGCATAATGGTTCATGTGCTCGTCATCTCCTGATCAGGACCCGCAAAACAGATAAATATTAAGGCTGCTCTTTAAAACAAAGAAAAGCAATGTAGGAGAATAGTATCAAAAAATTTATATACAGAAAGGGACTTTGATGGTATGCACAAACACTGGGAAACTGTATTCGTGCAGTGTGCGATTGTCAAAAAAAAAAAAAAAAAAATCAATTTTGATTAGAACTTATAAGCTTGTGACAAATGCGCACATCAACCCGATCACTTTATTTAGCCTTCATGTAAACACTACGTTCGGATTCATCAATCAAAAGATGTGTATGTAAACACAGCCAAGTGTTGCCTACTTAATTGCTTACTGGTAGCAACACAGATAAAAGTATTCCTCATATGTTGGACCTTTTATTGTCTATATAGTCTTTTAATGTAGTCTACTTGAGACGAGCCTTCTGAAGCCCCCGTATGAGCTGTGTTTGTGATGTTTGAGTTAAGGCTCAGCCTCGACGTGCGGAAGGGATGTTTGCAAGGTTGCTTAATTTTTGTAATTCCACTAGGTGCAACTAGTGTCTCAGAGACTACATCACCTTTAAGCACCAAATCTCCGTCTCTAACTGCACAGTGCGATCAAGTGTGAGCGGCCACCGCGTGAAAATGAAAACAAAAACAAAGCAGGAGAGAGAATCCGTGTATCATTCCTTCAGTCGTTTTTTGATTTAATATTGAAAGTAGAAAAAAATAAAATAAAATAAAAAATAAAAAAATAAATTGGAAACAGCTCGTTTTTCGTTTTTCCAGAAAAACGAAAATCGAGATTTCGGCTTGATTTTTCGTTTTTCGTTTAGAGGTAGAAAAATGAATAAACTGTTTGAATATTCGATTTCTACACGTGGGCGGGAATTATACGCCCCGTTCTGCTGATTGGTCAGCTGAAGATCAAACTATTCCGTCATCAGTTCTTCCTCAGTTCCGCACATCAGAATAATAGTCCTGCGCTGCTACAGCTGTACGGATTCTTAACACGTTTATTGCAACTACATTTCATATTTTTCTCAAACAACCAGACTAACGAATGGCTCGACACAACCCGTACCGGGGCAGAGGCTAGACAGGGCTTTCTTCTGTGTAGATATAAATTCACCTCTTTGCATCAGCTGGCAGGATATATGACGGCTGTCATAGCCTACCTTGGTTAAGTATAAAAAAAAAAAAAAAAAAAAAATATATATATATATATATATATATATATATATATTTTAAACACTAATGCAAAAAGGAAATAATAATGCGTTGCAACCAGACGACTGGAGAACAACCGAGATATTAAAATACATGCTATTTATTTTATGAATTATGTCTTGTGTTTTATTAAAATTGATTATAATTGATATCTCGAAAGGGTGGTTGTGCGCAGCGCAAGGTGCTCCACACTCGCACACAGGACTGCAACACAAGATTTTCATTCAAGCTTGTAATAACTTGCCATTTCGGTTTGTTTCTCACCAAACCCTACAGTATACCTTCAGAGCGCTTGGAATATATGGCACGAGTTGCATATATGGATTATGTTACGACATATTTGCATCCGCTTTATTAAAAAAAATAAAATAAAAATGCGAGCAGGACATTTGTGTGCGTGTGTGTGTGTTCCGAAAAAAGAAGGAAATAAGCATAACAACATCAAGGTAGTTACCCTAGTTCACACAGTTCCAATAAATTGCGATGGGTTAAATAAACAAACTAAATAAGCAGATAAACGCACCAGTCAGGCGCAGACATAGTGTCCCGGAAATACGCAGCAGTTATTAATTTGAGTTTATTTCATATTGAGTAGGCTATTTGTGAATTTGTCTACACCAAAATAAATGTCCAATGAACCCCATATAATTAGGCTATACAGTGATTAAGCCCAAAGTTAATGTGGGTGGGGGTAATTAACACAATGTATAGCCTATAATGCATCCTATGCATTTTGTAATAATTCAGCACATTTTATAATTGACCGTATTTGCCAGAAAAGTCGCACCGAGTGTAATTCACACGACACCGGGTCATGTTGAGAGAGAAACACGCGAACGTTGCACTGTTGTAAAAACTGCATTTTATTATTAGCCTACATTCAGAAGTAGTGTAAAACACCGGTAAATAAAATACAACATTAACATTATAAACACTATTAACATGTAGGCTATGCGTATTTTACTTCCCCTCACTGTATGACAAATCCTTAAATGAATGGTATTCAGAAAACAACAAGAATGAAAGATATAAGTAGCCATATAATAAAAATATACATAGTATATTAGTTTAGCCTATATTGTGCCATTTATTACAAACAACGTTTATTTTAAACGCCAAGCCTAAATGAATTTATTTGAATTGAAACTGTATCGACGTTGGGCTCGTGCATCTTTCATTCGGTCCAAAGTTTCCATATTTGCAATGTAACATTTGGATGCTATTATACTATTTATGTAAAGGCTTCATACTTCCAGTCCCATACGCGTATGCTATATGCTTATAGGCTAAATCGGCATCTTCACATGCAGAGATATGAGTTTGGAATAACAGCAAGTACTGACTGGCACAGCCTTAATATTGTATAACAGACTAATTAAATTAAGCAGAATAACTTTTTATATGTTTGTTTTTATTTTGATAATGAACAGGCTACAATGTCAAGTTAGCAATGCCAGAACTGATAGGTTATGTGAGCGCGCGATCGCCGGCGCCATCACTTTGATTTCCTCATTCGAAACAGTAAAATGTTTATTTTATTTGTGTACATTTAAAATTACTATAAAATGTCATGCCTTTGAAAAACAACAGGATGCGCTGCTTTAGCGCGTCTCGGTCTCATTGAACATCTTCTGGCGCACATCAGAAATATGAACTAAAATACAGCGAATACTTGACGCGCCTATAAAACGTCAACATTTCGATTATTTTTCGTTAAATGCATTATATAAGTCACTTTGGAATAAATCACGGCATGTTTCATAAAAAAAAAAACGTGACTTAACAGTCCGGAAAATACAGTAGGATATAGCAAATTATTTCGCGGACCCCCTGGCACTTTGCTGGTCTAAAGCCGCTGGTCTACACAGAAGAAAGCCCTGTCTAGGCTCTGCCCCGGTACGGGTTGTGTCGAGCCATTCGTTAGTCTGGTTGTTTGATGAGAAAAATATGAAATTTAGTTGCAATAAACGTGTTAAGAATCCGTACAGCTGTAGCAGCGCAGGACTATTATTCTGATGTGCGGAACTGAGGAAGAACTGATGACGGAATAGTTTGATCTTCGGCTGACCAATCAGCAGAAAGGGGCGTATAATTCCCGCCCACGTGTAGAAATCGAATATTCAAACAGTTTATTCATTTTTCTACCTCTAAACGAAAAATCAATCCGAAATCTCGTTTTTCGTTTTTCTGACAAAACGAGCTGTTTTCTAATTTTTCTACTTTCAATATTAAATCAAAAAACGACTGAACAAATGATACACGGATTAGAGAGAGATCCAACCCGTGATAACTATCACGAAGAGAAATCAATGTCTTGAGTCCTGTATTGACAACCTGCCTTTGCGAATACAGTATGTGGCTTCTGTACATTTCAGAAAACCCACTGCTCACAAATATTACATGTAAAATACATTGCATAACCACGGCGGGCCAGACTAAAAACCCAAAGCTTACCTTGTATGGCTGAATTTAAGATGTTGATATGGTCATAAACTTAGTTTTGTTAGTTCTCTTTCAAACGACAAAAGTCCCGTCATCTTTGTCTAGATGTGGTTCTTTCCTTAATGCCTCATAGATAGCGGTTTAGCCATTTGTGTAAACTAATAACATAAAAAGCCGCTGCTAGTTGGAATCCGGATATCGATTTCCTTCAGAAAAAAGTAAATATATCTAGCGGAACCTGTGGGTGAGGAGGTTAAAGAGAGTGGACGTCGTCAAAAGTAGTGAAATCATAGCAGAGCATAATTATCTTCAGCTGGGGAAATTCGAGACTAATATTAGTAAACTTAAGGTCTCTTTTGAATATCAAACTCATTGCCAGTCACTGCCTGAAGTAAAAGTATTATACAAGGAAGAGACAGAACTTCTAGTGTCATGTAGGCTACTGATCAAATGTCAACGAAAGAAATAGAAAAAGCAAAACATAGTTGTAGGCTACTGCTGATGGATGATTGATGCGTGTACCACATTGGTTTCATCATCACCGCGAGTTTAGTTTGAGTGAATGCCTAGCTGAGTAGCGCTAGTCTACAGCGCGCTATCCTTTTCACCGTCAAAAGCTCACGTCTGTGCCATCCGATCCGAGCAACAGAAAACGATCATAGCCTTTTTAGTTAGATAACAGGGAAATAGACCATCTACAATAGCCTAACATATTGTAAGTCAAACAACAACAGTCACTAAAATAACTACTCAATGGTAGGCTGAGGCTCATTTAAAAATTATGGTAGTAGACTAGCGCTACATCTACTAGACCAAGGTTAGGCATTTCATGTATTGCTATCTCCTAGTCCCTCAATGATCATGTTAACTATGTCTGAATTTCCACCACGTCTGTTTTTGAATCCATTTACCTGTTGAAATGTAGATTAGGCTACTGCCGAGTGCCGACGGTGGGTCTCCCTTCCAAGCAATTTACTAGCGTTGCCATAGGAACGCTTCAGTTTTTGCCACCCGGAAGAACGTCTATTATTGTTGTGACGTCATGGTGAATTGTCTTATTGTTGGCCTCTTTTTGGGTCTCATACTTTTTCTCTTTTGAGCCTCGGGCTCTCTCCCCAGGCCGTAATATGAGACAACGTTTTCAAAGCACGCACAGCGTTTTAAATTGGGTTCCTATATAGCCTACTAGCTACGCAATACTAGAGTACTCTCGAAAGGGAACGACTCGGTTACTAACGTAACCTCAGTTCCCCGAGAGAAGGGAACGAGTACTGCGTAACCCGCCGTGCTATTGTGCTTAGATCAGAGATTCGCTTTAGTCGATTTAACCTGAATCTTATGGTGTAACATGGGCTTTTATAGCTTAGATATGCAAATTTAGTGCGGCGTTTGCTTTTGGGCGCGAAGTGACCCGATTGGTGCACGCCTCAGCCGCCTCGCCATAGGTTCGTGCAGTTGCCGCAGCACAGCCAATCAGCGCGCTAGTACGCTCTGCCTGTGTCTGCTGTGCAGCTGCACTGCGTTTTACATTATATAAAATTATAAGGATAATTTTTGGCTTCATTTTCTCGAGAAAAGGAGTTTTCCCCATATAGCGTAGCTAGCTACGCAATACTCGTTCCCTTCTCTCAGGGAATATATTTTTATATAACCTGTGATACTTTTTTGAATTTTTTTTTTAAAAAGAACAGCATTTATTTAAAATTGAAATCTTTTATTACAATATAACACAATATAACCATTCAAAAGTTTGGGGTCAGGTTTTCTTTTTCTTTTTGAAAGAAATTAATACTTTTATTCAGTAAGGATGTGTTAAATTGATAGAAAGTGATAATAAAGGCTTATATTGTTAGAAAAGATTTATATTTTGAATACATTCTGTTCTTTTTAACTTTTTATTCATCAATGAATCCTGAAAAAGTATCACATGTTCCAAAAAATATTAAGCAGCACTGCTTAACTGTTTCCAACATTGATAATAAATCAGCATATCAGAATGATTTCTGAAGGATCATGTGACATAAGAGACTGCAGTGATGGCTGATGAAAATTCAGCTTTGTTTGCATCACAGAAATATTACACAGTATATTAAAATAGAAAACCATTATTTTAAATTGTAATAATATTTCACAATATTAGTGTTTTCTTCTGTATATTTGATGAAATAAATGCAGGCTTGATGGGCATGAGACTTCTTTCAAAAACATGCAGTAGTAAATAGTAATGAAAAAAATAGAATGCTTCCATGTTCCAAGTTGTAAGAACTAAATAAAGTCCTATATCATTTGTGATGGGAAACTAACTAACTAACTACCAAAAAGATATGTGATGTTAGGGATTATTTTTGCCCCAGGGGTTACACCCCTTATATTCCAGGGTTTATTTTAACCCTTTATTCAGTACAGTTTATGGCGACTGTACTGGGGCGTTGGGCGATATGTGATGTGTTGTAGGTGCTATTTTACACCAGGGTAACCCTTTATACAGTACAGCTTATTGCAACTGTACTGGGGCGTTAGGACCTACTCTAGCCTCTCAGTTGATCAGACCTCTCTAACACCTCTTCCAGCAGCTATACCCAGTCTCCCAGGAGGTCTCCCATCCAGATAAAGACTGGGCTCAACCCTGCTTAGCTTCGGTGGGCATGCATGCGAAAGCTTCAGGTTGACCACTGCTGGCTGATGCTGCAGGCCTCCTAATTAGCCCTACTAATGGAAACACTAATCACCATTATGGTGACTTCAAAATAAACAAACATTAGAGTTAAACCCCTGTTAATTCTCAATAACAACTTTTGTAGATGTCTAACAGAAATAAAGTCAATCTGGTTAGTAATAAGTGAAGCTGGTAATCCTCTTTTGCTGAGATCTTGAGAGATTTAATGTCTTCTTTTATCTTCAGTTGATTTCATCTAAGGCTGTGGCTGGAAGTCAGTTGTAGTTCTTGTGTTTCTACTCGTCTCTTTATCTGTTCTCTTCTTTCCTTCAGTGATTCTGCTTGTTAACAGGCTTATTAAGGCTGAGATGACTTCATATTTAATATTTTGTGGCTCAGATAAGGTCCAGTTCTGGTTTATGTTTTTGCTCTTGGCTGACATGTGACATTGCTATGGCCTGCTTGTGGCCCAGATCTGGCAAACAGGAGTGATCCACCCAAGTGCCATCATTCCACGCCACATGTGGGCCAGATCATCATTCCACATGTGCCAGATGTGGGCCGGATCTGGGCTGGATCTGGTAACAGTGCTCTAACAACAGTTATTAGCTGAATACATTAATAAATAACAATTTACATTGAACATGATATAGATGTAATGAAGACCAAGTTCCAGTGAAATATCTTCACAATCCTCTGTGATGTAATTACGTCCATCATTATGTGTATTCTGAGTGGCAGTTTCTCTCTGCAGATGATGAGGTTGTGGGATGTGACAGCATCTGAAATACACAGTTTTACACAAGTTAGAGTGTGTCTTTTCAATTTGTTTATGAAGGACAAAATGAGCAAAACTGAACAATGTTTGAGCCCTTAACTGTGTTAAAAGGAAAAAGTGAGAAAGTCATGGTGACTGGGTATTTTTATGCATAAAGTATTTTTTTTTAATCTAACAATATGGATCATAAATTTCATATCTCTGTTACTTACTTAGTGGAGAAGAGAAGATGAGCATCCTTAACTGAACAGAGCTGGTCACACTTACATGTTCTGCTAAACTAAAAAGGAAAAAAAGACATGATTGGTAGGAAACCAGTTACAATTTAAAAGTTAAAATTTATAGTCATTTTAAGAAAGAAATTAATTACCTGTTGAGGGTGTGTTGACAGTCTGTGTAATTGTATAGCTGATCTCCAGAAAATCAATAATGAGGTGGCTTTGACAGTTACAGATTTGAAAAACAAAAAGGCGGGAATAAAGAACCCTAAACTCTAACACAAAGAACCATTTCATCATATAAAGGGTTCTTTAGGACGATGCAGTTCTAAACAGTGTTCATTTTGACAGCAAATTTTGATTTAATTTTAGTCATAGTCTTTTGACTAAAATGCCATTTAGGTTTAGTCATATTTTAGTCACCTGAATTGTTTTTAGTTTTAGTCAACTAAATATCATAAGATTTTAGTCGACTAAATCTACAGTAGATTTAGTCAACTAAAATGAGTTTAGTTAAATTGTAATGCATTAATTGAGCATTTAAGCATTACATAACCGACTGTTACTTGAATACGTCAAAACTAACATTTTGACATAATTGTGTTTTTGACCGCTCAAGCGCAAAAATACACTAAAGAGAGCTCAATTCACTTTTTTTGTTTGTTTTTTAAATACATCTATATAGTTTTTATAATTTTGTATTTGTTTTAGTTAGTATATCAGGTTAAGCTAAAGCTTCAAATAAGTTTATTTTTTTATTTATTTCAGTTAACATTTAATTTCAAGTAATGAATATTTTTTAATGGTTTTAGTTAACAATTATAACCCTGATACTTTATTGAATAATACGTGTCAAATACTGTTCTTAGGCTTTCCTCCTGACTGTGAATTAAACTGTTCTTAGGCTTTCCTCCTGACTATGAATTAAACTGTTCTTAGGCTTTCCTCCTGACTATGAATTAAATGGGAATGAAATTAAATACAGTTTATGGTGTAACCAAAAACGTATAATTAATGCGTGACTTTTAATTATAAACAAGTTCGAAATACACATTGACTCTTATTTTGAAATGCCTTACTAGTGCAGTTGCAGGCTTCTCTTTCAAGTTCAGATGGGGGAGATAAAATATGCATTGTTACAACAGTCTAAAACATATTACTATATAAACATCGTAAAGTAAACATTGTCATTATTCATCAGCATTCGTTCATAAACAATTGCCTGGCATAAATGTGCGCTATTCATTGATTGAACCGCTCTGAAGCGCAGTTTCTTGAGCCTGTAGAACGCGCAACAGCGCCGCATTTTCCCGCGGTTAGATCAGCACTTTACCATTCAAATGTGCGCATCTGTTACACAGGACATCAGTTCTGACTGGATCTCTTCCCTAATCGTCCCTCCCTAACATTTTCGTCTCGTTTTTATTCGTTGACGAAAATGACAAGATTTTCGTCATAGTTTTTGTCATCCAAAACGTTTTTTTTTTAATTTAGTTATCGTCTCGTTTTCGTCAGTGAAAAAGGTCCTTGACGAAAATTATGACGAAAATTTGTCAACGAAATTAACACTGGTTCTAAATATAACTAATACTACGTGTAAAGAAAATTTAAAGAACCGTCCTTTTTTAGAGTGTATATGAAAGTAGTCCAGACGTCATTGGCCATGCTGTCATTGGGCGAATTTGTGTGATCTAACCAGCGTCAGTTGCGTCGCTTCACTGCCTTTCACAAATCCTCTCCCATGGCCTCATGGGATAGTAAAATGTCCCACGTACACACACTTCAGAATGATGCCAAAAGTAGTAGGTCATCCAGGAATTTTTTGCCTACTCTTTTATGAGTACTGTGAATTCGGACATACTTTTTGTCACGTACTGTTTTTTTGCCTACTATATATTAGGAGAGTCAAGACTTACTGATGTAGACAATATCTCCCTTTGGAGTGGACTTTGTGCTTTATAACTTTGCAGACCTTTTTCATGCTCAAACAGCAACATTACACACTAAAAATGTTGAAAATGTAAAAGCACAATAGGACACATTTAAGAGATGGGTCAGCAACCTTATGGCATGCAGAGGGATAAGCACAGAGGGACAACCTAGCCCAGGTTAAAATCTCACACTTTAATAGTATTTATAGCTTAATAAAACATGCTGTGCTACTATGAGGAATGATTACCTCAAAATGTACGTCTGTATGCAAGTTCAAGGGACTTTATTCAAATGAAATACATAGGCTAAACCTTTTTAGCTATTATCATGGTCCGTTTCTCAATATGCGTTCTTGTCTGTACTTGTGTTCTCGTGGACTTCATCAGTCGCTGCCCAAGTACTGTTCCATTTCAAAGTTCACATCTAGCCAAATACAGTTCAAATCCCTGGATGTGTCCTTGATCCGCCCCTTTTGTGCCAGAGATTGTCTTAATACAGGGTTGTTTTATGTCATATTTAATTTTATTACAGTGAAGATAATCATATATATGCACACATATTGCCTGAACCACATATTAATATGTTTAAAAAATTTTTTAAATGTAAACGAAAAGAGGCAGGGTTGTGTTTTATATAATTCGTTTTGTTATAAATATATAGGCTACATGCAGTGAAGATAATCAACCACACCTGAACCACATTTGTGTGGCTATTAATATGTTTAAGATTTTTTTAAATGAAAATGAAAAGAGGCAGGGTGGGTTTTTATAACATATGTTGTTTTATTGTAGCCTAAAATATACATACAGAGATAACCGGAGTAGCCAGAGCGAGCTGAGTGACGTTATCGTGAACGCAGCTGTTCCATTTGCAGAATTACCGGACTTGCGTCCTCCCGTCCTCCCATCCTCGGCAAGTCCGAAGTCGGAATTTTCATATTTGGGTAAACTATCAGTGAGCAATGGCAATTATTTACACATTGCAAGCCATATTCTCTATTATAATTCATTTAATAATCATTTGAATATGAAAATTTAGTCTGATTCAGGGGGAATCAGAATGCCAAATCCTGACTGACGAGAGGAGGAGCTGGGGATGGAGGAGGGTAATTAGCTCCGGAGAATAGCTGCTGATAATACTGAAGGAGCTTATATATATGCATGCTGTGATAGGCATCATATTCCTATAGGTAGACGTGATCAGCTGACAGTCAGCTGATGCGAGCTTGACTAACGTGACCTGCCAAAAAAAGCGCTTGATTTTCGTTTATACTTACGTATTCACATACAAAAACAACACAAAACATAAAACTAAGAAAAAGCAGCAGAATGATGAAAATAATATTAAGGATGTTAAGAATGGAAGCAAAAACAAGATTTTTTTGAAAGAAGTCTTATGCCCATCAAGCCTGCATTTATTTGATCAGTAATATGGTGTAATATCATTACAATTTAAAATAATGGTTTTCTATTTTAATGTACTTTAAAATATTATTTATTTCTGTGATGCAAACAAGACAAAAGAAATACTAAACACATGCATTTTTAAATATAATACCTAATGAAAATTTGTTTACATCAGATAAAATCATACCGGGGTCACATGGGGCTAACAAAAAAAAAAATCTCTTTTTACGTGCATTATTAAAGAATGGGATCTGTATCATTCCAGCTGACCACTGCATTTCGCCATCTGTAAAACATATTTGAAGCATTCATATCGCCACATGTTTGTATTTCACAATATCAAAATTTGATAAACAACCTCTAAGCACTGACGAAATGAGAGACTTACTTGGTCCTAATGCAGAGCTCCAGTGGAGGAATGAGATCACTGTCTGCGTTGTCACTCTGAGCAGCCTCTACAGCACAATGTGGATCTGTCCAGAGACAGAATACAGAAGACCTTATTATAAACCCTATTTATGAAGCAAGTGTGCAAAGGTTGTTTATTTTGTTGTTCACAAATACTACGGATAATACAATCAGTGTTTGTTTTGTGTGTGTGTGCCCAGAAAAGCAATGAGCCAAAGGAAAAGACTCACAGATTGTTAATCTAATTGGTTCCTGCTGGTTGGCCAGCCCATCATAATAGTACAAGTCAAACTCTTCCTCTATGCAGTGATCGGTTGCCAGGTCTTCAGAGGGACAAAAGAGCACACTGAAATGGCTCTCGCTGCACACTACCCAAATTGGAAATGTGGGAGTTTTCAGGTGAGATCCAACCTTTAAAAAAAGAGAAATCGGGATATAACAAATTTGGATATAATATATATGTTAGAGTGTTTGAAGCCTTCTTACCTTACATATATTATAGTGCTCAAATAAAGACAGCAGCCCAATGTTACAACGTGCTTTAATTCCCTTAAGAAGTGTAAAATTTCCATTTCCGGAATCGAGCTTCATTTCATCATCAAAGACGTTTGAAACTGCCCGTCCACAAAGCAAAAGATTGACCAATTCCTTAAAAAAAATGAAAAGGAAATTATAAGAATTAATGACCTCATCAGAACACTCATCAGTTTACGCTGGATCTATACAAAAAGCAACCAATATAATTATTTTATTAAAATGGTGACACCAATACATTGTTTTTAGTAACAGCAAAATAAAATCTTTTGTGTATTGGGTGTTTAGATAAGGGCTGCAAAGTGTTAATACAGCAAACCTGTGTGCAGTAGCCATGAGCTCCAATGAGAGTGGAGGTTGGCACATCCATATCACTTTGTATACTAAAACACAAAGAACAAAGGGATTAGCTCAGTGAATATATGAACATAAACAGTATGTATGGAGTTAAAGAGGTGGAAACTCACGTTGCAATAGTTCTGGAAAGAATGGCAGAGATGGTAAGTAGGATACAGCCAAAGGGACCAGACTCAAACTAAAAGGAAACAGGAAAACTGCTACTAATTGCCATCGTCAATCACATAAGGAGCTATTAAACAGGTGATATTTCCCTTAAAATGCTTCAAGACTATCAATGGATGTGCTCACATACAAACCTTGCTTATAACTTTATTTAATTATAAATATAAATAATAAATCTATAATACCTATGTTCTAAATAAATATTATAAACAACTATTAATATATAGCAATACTGTGCATAATAATACATATTATAAATCATATTTATAAAACATTTTTAGAAGATATATATTATACAAAGAATAGAAATCAGGTATACAGGATGTGTCATAAGGCATTTAAGCACAGACTTACCTGTCTAACATGCTTCTCAAGAACTAAAGTGAGGTCATCTAAGGTCTCAACAGTGACGTATGTTATCTATGTGGAATATATTATATATATATATTTAAAAAAAAACATTAACAAAAGAGAAATATGTAGTTGTCAAAAGAAGTAATTAGGAGGTAATTTAAGGGACAAAGAATCAACTTACCATTTCTAGAATACTGTCTGATTTGTAGCGTCCGATCGGGATGAAAAGACTTCTTCCTGTGTTTCTGTGGGGGCAGATACTTTACATTTGAGAAATGAACAATAGTTTTGTAAATATAAGTGATAATTCTAAATGTGTGACACTTACATTGCAACTACTGCTCTCTTCATATTCCCGGCTCTCCATAGAATGTCAGCCAAAGCCCGAGATAGACATTTTGTCCTCAAAACGTTTGATACCTCCAGTCGCCTGGCGACATTTAACAAATCAAGTTTCAACTGATTGAGATATCAATGAAATACAAATTTTATCATTTATAACCTGAAATATTCACTGGTAATTTTTTTTTTTATATTTCTGAGATTAACAAGAGCTTTAAAAAATGGTAAAATGATTGAATGGTTTTAAAATAATAAAGGTAAAAAATAATATCAGAAAAATTAGCAAAAATATGACTGATGCTTGGTACACACTCATCCAATGAGTCACTGCTCGATTCTCCAAACAGAAGCTTTTGTAGGACACAAGCCTGAACTGCTGCAAGGACACCACAGGGTCCTCCCTGATAAAACAATCCCAGAACATCTCATGACGCAAAGGTTTACATACCAAAACAGTAAATCATGAGGTTGTCTGAAGTACTGTACCTTTTTTTGTACAATCCCATACTTCAAACCTGGAGTATCTGAAAATGTAAAATTCTGTTGCTTCCACTCCTCAGTAAAACAAGCCATAGGAGAACCAAAGATGATTTCTTTCAGAGCCTGAAGTAGACATGAAAGTAGCGATATCATATCAGACTGGGCTGATATCACATAGATTATGGTTCCAGGAAGTTAAAATGATAATGTACTTACAGTGGCAGTCATCTGGTCCATGGGAGTCTTTTCCAAACTAAGTTCTGGCATGGATGTTCTAGAAACATCACACAAACTTTCCTCATTCTCTATGTCGTCTGTAAGATTGAAGAAGAATTACAAGGGATTTCAAAACAATGGATTTTTAAAAACATTATTTTAAAGCACATTTTAGTTGCAAAGGATTACAAAAAATGTAGGGTTAGGAAAATAGACTTCAGTTATATTAAAGCAATAGAACAGTTGCTAGAGTATTCTGCAGTTGACTTGGATATGATACAAAATGTAATCTGCTGAAGATTTGAGGTGCACTACCCAAAACCATTTCCAACACATGGAGTCCATCCAGTTTTAGGCTGGGTGCCGAATTCTTTCTGGAGAACAAACAATAAAAGTTAATAATCACACACTTGACATATTGCAGCTGTGAATAAAAAGTCTCTTTTTTACCATCCTAAATGGGAGCTTCTTAGAGCCATATTGTCTACTGCATAAGGGATTTTATTCATAATAATCATGCATAAGTTCAAGGCCGTGGCTAGAAATTCTGGGCCCCTTTTTAAATATAAAATTCAGAAAAGGTTGTGGGTCCCCCTGGACCTGTGGGCCCCTAGAATCGTTCCAATCTTTCACCTCACCAGTTATGGTCCTCTCTATGTTTCTGGGATTCAAATGGTATAACTATTTTAGCCCCTCAAAAATAAAAAGACTTTGACTTCACTGAAGGTCAACATAAACTATTTAGAGTAGGTTTCTCAGACACAGGTTAAGTAATTAAAAAAAAAAAAACATTCTAGCTCAGTGTATTACCCATATCTTATTTTCCAGTCCAAATATCTAAAACATACATTTAAGGTTCTTAAGAAGCAAAGAAGAAGCAAAATGTCATACATTTTTCAGAAAAAATCTAAATTAAGCAAGTTTTTGCTTTAAACAAGAAAAAATATCTGACAGTGGAATAAGAAAAACAATCATCTTTTCCCTTTGAATTAAGGTTATGTTTCTTACCCCATTGGCAGATATTTTTATGCATAAACTCACTTAATTTTGATAGATTTTTCAGAAAACAAGAATTAATATCTTAAGTAATTTTGCTTATCAAGTAAAATGTCTCTTGATTTAAGAATGTTTAGATATTTGTACTGGAAAACGAGACAAAAATATGTTTTCAAATGATTGAAGCAAACTCACAAGCGATGCTTGACTTCTGACATCCTCTCATGTCGATTGTGGTCTATGGTTCCTTTATTTAAATTAGAAAACATGCTGCTCTCCCCTTCAAAACAGGATGATGGGTTAGACTTTGTATTTGTAGTATTGAGGCCATTTGTCCAGTTTGCTGATTCTCTAAAATCCTCTGTTGTTGTAACAGATGAAGGTGCTTTTCGGGCTGGACGTCTTCTGTTACTCTCCTACAGAAAATTAAATCCTTGTAAATGCATTGTGCAATGCTGTAATGGAGGAGTAATGTAAAATCAAATCTTAGTAAAAATTAACAAAATAAATATGTGACATTATTAATCACTGGATTTTAATTCATTTTAGTTTAAAGGGTTAGTTCACCCAAAAATGAAAATTCTGCCATTATTTACTCACCCCTCATGTTGTTCCAAACCTGTAAGACTTTCGTTTAACTTCAGAACATAAATGAAGATCTTTTTGATGAAATCTGAGAGCTTTCTCTCCCTCCACTGACAGCTACGCAAGTAACACATTGATGCTTCAAAAAGGTCATAAAGAGATAAATTTAAAACTAATCCATATGAATTGAGTGGCTTAGTTCAAATTTTCTGAATAGACACGATCGCTTTATATGATGAACAGGCTTTTATTCACAACATTCATGAACTCACACATCAATTGTCGTAAACGGAAGCTCAAGCATGTTCGCTTGACGTGCGAGAACCAATGAGGTTCATTCACATGTGTAACGCAGCATGTTTGAGCTTCCGCAAAAGGGTTTTTTCTCATGTGTCAAGAAAGTTTGGTTGAGCTTGTTTATGTTCACTGATCAATGTTTATATGTGAATAAAAGCCTAAATTCAATCTGTTCATCATATAAAATTGATCATGTGTCTTCAGAAAATTTGGACTAAGCCGCTCAATTCATATGGATTAGTTTTATGATTTCTTTATGAACTTTTTAAAGCATCAAAGTGTCAGTTGCGTAGCTGTTTATGGAGGGACAGAAAACTCTTAGATTTAATCAAAAAGATCTTCATTTTTGTTCCGAAGATGAACGAAAGTCTTACGGGTTTGAAACAACATGAGGGTGAGTAATTAATCACAGAATTTTCATTTTTGGGTGAACTATCCCTTTAATGAATCAAAATTCATTACATGCAAAGAGCTGGCAATGGGACCGGCCATAATGCCTCGTCTTATCCTGCTGCTTCTGTTCTTCTGGCTATCAGTGTCTAGGATTTTTTTCTCAGAGAGAAATCCCTCTTTTGACACTGTTGGGAGATCATGGCTAGATGACAAACAGTACACACTTCTCTCACTCTCAGGGTGAACAGCAAAGATCTTTTTTCGTGTATTTTTAGAAGGTGTTTGGGAAGGCAGCTGTGACACACTGCTGCTTTCAGATAACCTGTGAAAAAGGTGGATGTTTATTGCTGTCAACAGATCTTTAAAGTCTCCAACAAATGAATATACTTTTTACAATATAATATACGTTTTGTCAACTAAATAAAAAAAATAAATACCTTGGACTGTCACACAACAGACTTTCCATACAACCTTGATCTCTCTTAACACTCATGTCTAAGGAAGAGATGGACATGGTTTGTTCCAGTGGATGTGCTTGCTTGTCACCATGGTTGCGTACTTTGGTTCTGTCACCTTCACTCATTCTGTCCTTTACAATCATCTCCAACATTGACTTCAAGGGATGTTCTTCAACCTAAATACAAATGCATTTTATGACCTCTCTGCTTTTCCAACATCCTTGCTATTTTATATAAAGATGACTTCCATACCTTATTCTGTTTGTAAAGGCCCTCAAGGTGAAGTATTCTGCGCAGATCTGATCTGTTATTAACGCTTGAATTAGTTCGTGGAAGCTCTTCATCCATGCATGCTATCGTTTTCTTCAGACCCTGTAAGTACATTTCATCATCCAAACAGCGCAATCTCTGAGAGAATAAGACCGTTTACAAAGGATAGCTACCTTTAAAACACCTTAAACATACAGTATGTATATCATACCAGCGAGATATGTTTAAAAATATCTTAAATGCTTCTTTGAATGGTATAGGATAGATAGCTTTTGTGTCAAAGTACCATGTTTACCTTTCTTCCGAACTGAATCAGTTGAAAGAAAATGCTGTGTCACCCACCTTTCGACTGAGATATTCCCGTACTAGAGACGCGGACACTTCCTCCACATCTTTGCCCATCATGGATCACAATAACACTGCGGTAATAAATATGGGACTGAGATAGCAAGTTGGCTAGGTCGGTGTAAACAGCCCCAAACTTTACACACCTCGAATACTGTTGGTCGACATACGACATATCTACACACCGTTATTGCATTTTCAGCATGGTATATTTTAATGTTTAGTGATTTATTTGGGGGATAACTTAAGGTAAGGATAGTTGCAGAGGCTTGCTAGCTAGCAGTCGGTCTATCTTTTCGCCTTGTTGCTATAGTTACCACTAGAACGTTGTTGCTAGAGCGTCCGGGTCTGAAAAGTGGGTGTTTCTAAATTTGTGGGTGTTGTCAAACTGATGGGTGTTTATAAATCATGCAATGAAAATGATCCCCTTCACCCGACCCGACCCCACCCCTAAACCCTACCCACACTGTGGCGTGGGCAAATCAGGTAACAGTGGAAAACTGCCCTCTGTTTATGGCCTCGCCTACTGATCTAGTAACTCCTATTACTATCCTGCAGAGACCTTTACTTGTCTGAGTGGATTCATGACACAGCTGCGCCTCCCTGCGGATGCAACATATATTACGTTGGTACAGTTTGCAAAGAAGGAAATATTTTTTTAAGCATTTGTGATGGCACAGAAATACAGAATAAAAAAAAGGTAATTGCGACTTTTTGTCTCACAATTCTGTCTTTTTTCTCAGAATTGCGGGATATAAACTGGCAATTGCGAGTTATAAAGTCAGAATTGCGTGATATAAAGTCGCAATTTCGAGTTTTAAAGTCAGAATTGCGTGATAAAGTCGCAATTTCGTGTTATAAAGTCAGAATTGCGTGATATAAACTCGTACTTGCGCGTTATAAAGTCAGAATTGCGTGATATAAACTCGAAATTGCGAGTTATAAAGTCAGAATTGCGTGATATAAACCCACAATTGCGAGGGAAAAAGTCAGAATTGCCAGTTATAAAGTCAGAATTGCGAGAAAAAAGTCAGATTTGCGAATTTATATCTCTATATCCGTGACGTATATCAAATGAGTAGGCCTATGTTGCTGTAAAGTTGGAAAGTATCCTGCTCTGTTGACAGGTATGTAGAATATTACTGTTTTATATTAATACTTTTGAATAATAAACCATCAAGATCTATCTATCTTAATGTTTACAGTTCTATATAATCAGAATAGCTCTCTTAAAAAGGGTCAGATATGGCCTGAAATAAGTTGATTTATGAAAATACACTGAAAATGTCTAGCAGAACTGTCTCCATTGAGTAATGAAGTCTTTTTTGTTGACAGAAAATCAAATATTTGTCTATATGTGAGCTGGTTGTGAAGAATGGTGTTATGAGAAAGGTAAAATAATTTGCCACTGACACTCTTCATAATACAGTCTTTATCTATTGCAAAATGGCACTTGAACCAGAGCTTTTCCATTTTTATTACTATTTCTATTCTATTTTCTATTTTGTCTGTTATTCTGCTGCATGGCCTTCAAGCTTTTTAAAGATTTTTTAAACTATTTTCTAAAACATTTCTGTCAAGCTGTCTTGAGAACAGTATGATTTGTGTTGAATTTCTTTCAATTCCTTTTAATTATACATTCAAATTAGGAAAGGTTTAATACCAATTTGCATTAAACCAAAGACTGTTTTATATGATACTGTAATCAGATGAATCCACCAGGCCACGTCTCCTAAAATGTAAATAAAGTGTTAGTTTATAAAAACAGCCAACAACACGTTTCATTAATTTTATTATAATTTTATACATTTCACAAATATTCTGCCTAAAATCTAAAATCACCTCTACCTACATACACTGTCCATACATTTCATTTACTCACTACACTTTAACATATAAATATCTGGGGATATGAAAGCTCCATGAGTACATTTTTATTCAAAACTTTCAATACTCACAAAGTGGAAAAAAAACATCTGAGCCTGAACAGAGGTGCTTATAGGAATTCAACAAATAAAATGCCACCACAGCCCCCTTTACAGATACTGAATCAAACTTTCAAGTAACGTCTCATTCATTCGGTGACATGGGTATGAAATCCTTCCTCAGTGTCAAAGTGGGTATATGCTGAACTAAAATGGATTTACTTAACTAGATTTCTTTTTCAGCTACGCTATGTATTTATTCTAGAAGATCATGGGAACGGTATCTGTGTTTTGGCACAAATTCATCCCAGATATGGAGGTTTTTTTTGTTTTGATAACTGTGAGTGCAGCATCTAATGTAAACAACAGATTGCACTTCATCATTGAGCGTATCTTCAGGAGGAATGGAAGAAAAAAAAATACCACTCCTTCCTCCTCGGTTTTTGGCCCTACCGTGAGAAATGAACTTTTATAAAAGAAAAAAATAAAAGTCTGGGAAAGTTCCAGAGAAGGAGAGCATCAGTAGTCCTCAGCTGGAAAGAGAAAGACAGGGAGACAGAGACACAGTTTGATTAACAAGAAGAAGAAGAACCGAGTGGAAGTGGAGCATGCGATCCGTTTGAGTTTAGCGACGCCGTAAGAAATCTCAGCATGCAGGTGGTTAGTAGAGGCAGGAAGCGGCTTACTTTCAACTGTGAGAATGCAGGTGCTGGCGGCAGTGCCTCGGCTGTTGACGGCTTTGCACATGTACTCTCCTTCGTCCTCGGGGAACGTTTCCGGCAGGTACAGGCAGTAGGTCTCGCCTCTCTCGATGTACTGATAGTCTTCAGAATCCGGCAGCAGCTCACCCTCAAACCACCAGGTGACCTCTGGTTTGGGTTCTCCCGTGATCTTCACTGTGAACCGCACAGGCTCTGCGTCAACCACCGACTGGTTCTTCAGGGGCTTTTTAAACCACGGAGCACCTGACCTGGCATGGTCCTCTTCATCCTCATAGGCGGCGGAGCCGTTAATGATGCTACCCTCTTCCTCCTCCTCTTCTTCCCTTTTCTGACAAGACACATGACAAAATGTTTCACACTCGGAAAAAAACAACAACAGAAATCACACGCATGCAGTTCTGTCATGCATTAGTGTTGACATCAGATCAAGGCATGTCCGCCATTTAGTTCTTAAACAAAGCAGCCCAGGAGAGGTTTACTTTTTGGAGAGCAGCGTCAATTTCCTGTTGTTCAAACTGCATCCTCTGTAATTTCTGCTCTTCGATCTTCCTCTTCTGCTCCTCTTCTCTGGCCTTTGCCATTTGTTCGAACCGTGCTCGCATGTCCACTTTCTGTCTGAACGGGACGTCCTCTGGTTTAGTTGGAGTTGTTTTGTCCTCATCTTCATCCTGTGGAAGAAATTAGCAAAATTCTTCACTTCAACGTTCTTTAGCTGGAATGAATAAATGAGACATTGCCTCGTTCTGTCACCTCCTGGCAGCGCTCTGCCTCTCTCTCCTTGATTTTCTCATCAATTTCTTTCCTTCTTGCTCGTTCCTCCTCGATCTTCTTCTGGATCTCCTCATCTGTGAGCTGCTTGATCTTCTCAAACTTGGATTTCAGGCTTTTGGCCTGGATGGAGCCAGTCCGCTTCAGGTTTGTTAGCTCCTCGTACTCGTTGCTCACCACCTCAGAGCTTTCATTGATCTCATCCTAAATCAAACACACAAAGCAAGTAAATAAGCAAACATGTTTTGAAATTGGAAATTGAATGATAATTTTAATGGCATGTGAAGCTGACCTCGCCCATCTCTTGTCGCAACTGTTCAAACTCTTTCTTCTCCATCTCCATTTTCTGGCGTCTGGCCTCCGCCTTGCGCTTCCGCTCTGCCTCCTCTTTCATCTTCAGCATCTCCTCAAAGTTGATTTCTAGTTTCCCTGGGTGCATTGCTTCCTGTGACTCTGTCCGCACCAGAGTTTCATTATCATCCTGCACCTGTCACAAAAATGGGATATACATCTAAATTGATATTCAATATATTTTTAAACATCTTGTGCAAGTAATGAGTGGCTGCGTCTGAAATCGCATAATCTCTTGAATAGGACCTATAAGTAATAACTTCATGATCGCTAAAAAAGTATGTTCTATATAGTATGAGTATGTAGTATGAATGTAATCCGGACGTACTACATTCACCATGCTGTCATTATCATGTGACCTACCAATGTCATTTACGTTGCTTCACTGCCATTCACAAATCCTCTCCCGTCGCTTCATGGGATAGTAAAAGTGTCCATCATATGCACACTTCAGAATCTCATATACTTCAGAATATAGCAGGGAAGTATGTGATTTCGGATGCAGCCACTGTTTTTCTTTGAATTGAATCCAAATCCCACAGGTAGTTGAATTTGAATAGGTAATGCATTCTAGGAAATCAAGTGTCCTTCCTCCCTGATCTGTTTGTCTGTTTCAGTTAAATTCTAAATGGCACACATCCCTGTTACTCTAACAGACAAAATCAGTTAAAACATCAAAACAGTGCCAAGTGTAAAAAGAGCTATATATTATCACACAGTTATGTGAGCAAAAACATAGGCAGCCATGTTTGAACAGTGTGAAGATCTGGACCCCCTAATTCTGTTTTGTATTAGTACTTAAAACATTAGAATAATTCTATTTACTACACTGCATATAATCATATATTGATATCTTTTTTCTTATTTACCCATAAATATTTTTAAATATCCTTTAAACAAAATACATTTGTTTGAGATGCTAAAGTATACAAGATATTCAAAGGTGTCATATCATGAGGAATCAAATTTTCTTTTTAATCTTTGATATAAAACAGCTCATTGTACTATAAAACATCCAATAACATCCATGTCAACATTTCTCCTCTATAGCCCAAAAAGATAAGCTACAAAAATGATTTATTCTAAAACCTAAACATACACTTGACTAATACTGTAAACTCGAGGGGGGGGGGGGGGGACCTAAATTGAAATGAATTATATGAATGATATGACCTGAGAATGATATTTTCTGAGAAAATTGTTTTCTTGAATATGTTTATTTTTGTCTAGCTTCACTGGAATGTTTTGGCCTCTAATAGTACATTATTTTATTTCTTGATTTCTAACAGCTTTTTTTGGTATCATCAATCATTGTGGCAATGCTTCTCTTTAGCAGGGTAGCGGTTTCTGTTTAAAAAAGTTTCTTACTTCTTTATCTCCATATCCAGTCAAATTATCCTGATCCAGTCCAGGGCTCTTAAAGACACAATTTGAAAAGCATAACAGACAAGCATTGTAGCAGGTATACCATTTGAGCACACTGGAGATTTGGACATGTGTTGTGTTTACGTTTGCAACTGAATTAATTGTTTTAGATTACTAAAGTAGGTTGATGTATTGAAATTGACACTGGTTAACAGTTGTTAGCTGACTGACATGTGCTCAGATGATATAAATATAATGAGCAGATTGCATTGCAATTAACATGCAGCATAAAGTATGTTTATGTTATAATATTAATAACTAGAACAGCAGTTATATAGTTTTCTGAATATAGCGCATTAATGGACTTTTTGTTGTTGTTGTTTAAGATGTACTTTTGTTGGTCACATCAATTAGTGCATGCAAACGCACTGTACATGCGCAAATACAGTATATTACATCTCATGCGTGGTCCTACCATGCTCTTGCGAGCTTCTGCGAAAAGTTTTTTCTCCTCTTCTAGGCGTCGCTTGGCCTCCTCTTCTTTCTTTTTCTGCTCCTCTTCTCGTCTTTGTCTTTCCAGATCCTCAAAGCTGATGGCCAGCTTCCCGGGTTTGGCCCCGTCTGAGTTTATCATGGCCAGAAGTATGTCATCGTCACTATTTACAACCTGCAAGTGATAGATTAGGTTTGGGGAAAATTAGTTAGTCAACAGTCAAAGTTTAATCTGGCACCAAGTTTACATGTCCAACTAAGTCAGAAAACCCTTATCTCTGTCTGATTTTAGATCATAGGCATTATATTTCAAGACAGATAAGTCGTAGACAATTTCTATGACCTTTTGTAATAATAGTGAGATTTTATGTCTATTAAATATTGTTTAGGCCTCCCTAACAAAGTATCAGAAGGTGATATATATACCACTATCAAAGAATATCGTGGTTACCATAGTACATGGGGAAACAAACAAACATGATTTTCACAAGCACACAAACTGACCATGCTCTTTCTGGCCTCGGCAAAGGCCTTTCTCTCTTCTTCGATGCGTCTTTTCCTTTCTTCCTCCACACGCTTATGTTCTTCTTCCAGCCTCTGTCTTTCCAGCTCTTCAAAGCTGAGTCGAAGTTTACCAGGTTTGAATTCTTCCTTCTCTCCTTCTGTATCCTGAGTGTCCTCATCATCCAGGGCCTGTGATAAAGAGAACATTATCATTCATTACATTATTCATGTCTGGACACTTTTGGGCACTTAGCTAACTTTTCTTAGCTACTTTTTCTTATTTTTAACCAACTTGTCTTGAGGGTGTGATTCCCCTACCAAACCAGTTCATTGGAAATCCCGACCTGCAACCAGTTTCGTTGGTTAATGTTAGGGTGTAGGGTAGGGTTAGGATTTGTTTTAGCATTGTGTAGGCAAACAGTCTTTAAATCTTTAAACTCAGCTGCGAGGCGGAGTTTGCACTGAAAATCATGTGTCTTGAGGCCATTTTTCATGGATGTATTAAAGGTGCACTGTGTAATATTTATGAGGATCTACTGACAGAAATGCAATTTAATATACTTAACTATGTTTTCAGTGGTGTATAAAGACCTTACATAATGAACCGTTATGTTTTTATTACCTTACAATGAGCCGTTTCTATCTACATACACCGCGGGTCCCCTTACAGTGAAGTCGCCATTTTGCACCACCATGTTTCTACAGTAGCCGGACAAACTGCTCTACAGAGCGCTAGCACGGCATCTTTGTCCTGTGTCGGCCACCGTAGCTTCACTGTGTGCTTCGAAAGGGAGGGGTGAGTAGTGGACGGTTGCAATTCGCAACCTCACCTCTAGATGTCGCTAAAATTTACACAGTGCACCTTTAAGTAGTTTCTCCTTAAAGCTGCAGTTCGTACGTTTAACCTCTTTGTCGCCATCTCTGTTTGAACCCTGAAATTGCAGTTATTTGCAGAGTTATCTTCTTTGAAGAATCTAATGTTTTGAGGTGTATGTGTGGGTTGTCTATCAATGCACCATTTGTCAACGATGATTGTCGTTTTGAACAAGCCGCCATCAAAATGACAAGTTTAATTACATTCCAGCTGCTGTAAGAAGAGGCCACAAACGATCCACCACCTGCAGCATCCACACAAGGCAATGTATACAGACGTGACGTAATGATGCAAAGACGAATGGCACCATGCTCGAATTTCCAGCGGAAAGCTACCAGTACCACTCAAATTATAACACATTATTACAAGCTTACCATTGTGAATCGGGCTAAGGTAAGGAGATTGTTTTGAACACTGGCTGGTTATGTACAAAAATTTATTTTGTATAATTTTTAACCAAAAAAAGTTACGGACTGCAGCTTTAGGTTCACACAGGGTCCTTGCAGAATAACCACCAGTGTAGCTCATTATATTAACTATAAATATGTTGCACAAAATTTCAACCAGAAGATGTCCTAGAATGTTTTGTCTTCATTTTAAACAATATATTTATTGTTTCATATTTTTAAAACCTAAAACTAAATGTTTTGATTGAAAGTGTACATGTGTACATTGATTGTGTACATTGATTGAAAAGTGTAAATTTTTTAAATAAGCATGTTGTTTAAAATGCCATGTTTTTATATTTTGTTATATACTGCAAATATTGCATTTGCATGCATTTTTAATTGTCGCTTAAATGTCCAAGTAATAAAAAAAAAATGTCTCCATTGTATATATTATATATGTAAAAAAATATATCTACTGGTTGTTGAAAATATACCCACCATTCCTAGCTTAGCCTCTTCAAAAGTTTTTCTTTCTTCCACTAGTCTGCGTCGGGCTTCCTCCTCTGCCTGTTTTCTCTGCTGCTCCTGTCGCTCTTTCTCCTGTTCTTCAAAGGTCAGACGCAGTTTACCGGGGGTCATTTGCTCCTTCTCTTTGGGATTAGACTCTACATCGTCCAACTTTTTTAAAGAAACTTTTTTTAGTCAAAATCTTTAATTTATATATATATATATATATATATATATATATATTTCCAAAATTAACCAAACTTTATTTTCATTTACAGATTATATTGATGGTTTAAAGCAGAATCTTCACCTGTTCAACCATGGAGCGACGCTTGGCCTCTCGGAAGGACCGCCGGTTTTCATCGTATCTCTTCTTCTTCTCCTCCTCAGTTCGCTTCTTTAGTTCCTCTTCTCGGCTCTTCTCCATGTCCTCAAAATTGATCCTGATCTTTCCTGGTTGTTTCTGTGATTTTGCAGGCACTACTCGAACCAAAAGGCTGTCATCACCTTCCTGTGATGAAGTAAAGTTACCCAAACAGATTAAATAGCAGTTTTAACATTGGAATTATATGATGACGGTATGATAAAATGTTAACTTCCTTTTTTTTTTAAAAGATTTTTTTGAAAATCAGAAACAAATGTGAGGTCTAATCTACAGCAGTTTTTTTAATTTATACTGCTTTGACCTGCAACATTTCTGCAGTCATGGACAAGCATCCAGACAGGTTTCAGATAAGGCCTGACAGCAAAAAACATTCTTCTGGCACAGTTGCCTTTATTTGTGTCATACTAGACAGAGATATGGGACTGCTAATTCAGTTAGAGAGCACGGCCTGCAAGTGCTGTGGGAAACAGTTGCCAGTCACATGTTGTCCATGCTTGTTAACTCTGGCTCCAGAAAGTGTGGTATTTTCCTAAATTTAACACCCAGTGCCATGTTGTATATGGACTGACATGTCTTTGTAATGGACAGTGGGCCATTTGGCCATCATTGCACACATTTCACATATAATTTTGGAATTTTTATCATACATTACCGTTCAAAAATTTCTCTTAAGAATTGTTTTTATTTTTAAGAAGTCTCTTATGCGTACTAAGGATGCATTTATTTGACAAGACAGTAAATACACTAATATTGTGAAACATTACAATTTAAAATAATCGTTTTAAAAGGTAATTTATTCCTGTGATGGCAAAGCTGGATTTTCAGTAGTCCTAGAAATTTATTGTAACATTATACATTTCATTACTTATATCCTTGCTGAATAAAAGTACTACTTCCTTTATCTAAATATATAGACAGATATATAGATAGACAGATAGACAGACAGACAGACAGACAGACAGACAGACAGACAGATAGATAGATAGATAGATAGATAGATAGATAGATAGATAGATAGACAGACAGATAGATAGATAGATAGATAGATAGATAGATAGATAGATAGATAGATAGATAGATAGATAGATAGATAGATAGATAGATAGATAGATAGATAGACAGATATGAAATACAGTAAATAAAACAATATTTATATTGAATTTATATATTTAAACAAATAAAATAAAAAATATATAATTAGATATTATATATTTTTGTATTATAATCATTATTATATAATATTGAATCCACTGTATTAATAATGTTTAACTTTGGTTGGTAAAAGAATGTCTTACCTTGCCTGTCACTATTATTGTGATATAACATATTGTTCTATATACTATCAATCCATTCCATGAATTGATTTCACTGACATATATTGCTAGGTTTTAAAATAGAACTTTAGATTATATCAGAGGATTACCTGAGTGATTACAGATACTTTGCTGGAGATTTTCTAACAGTAGACCTGATAAAGCAGCCGACTGTCAAGTCGCATTTAAAGCGTCCTGCTAGTGCCTGCAGCCACAGTCTGTTATCATGACACACTGACTCACCTCCTCAGCTTTCTTGGCCAGCTCTTTCTGAATCTTGGCCTTCTCTTTGGCCTCCTGTGCAGCTCGCTTCTTTCTCTCCTCTTCTGTTCTTTTCCTCTCCTCCTCCTGCCTCTGTTTCTCCATCTCTGCAAACTTCCCCTTCACGCTGCCTGTGAATGGACAGAAAGCCGACAGTTGGTGTCTATAACGGGATTAAAGTGCTGTTACAATGATTACGTTGGTTCAGTCCAAAAAATCAAATATAAAAATCCCTCCATTTGTCTCATACCTGTAATCTTGGGAACATATGATTTTTCTATCTTCGTTGGCTTCACCTCTTCCTCTTCATCGCTAGAGGCGAGGAGTTCCTTTATCTGTGGAGGATCCGACAGTTGTTGTGAGGTTAGGCGTTTTATCCAGGATCAGAAACCATGCTGGTCGTAGCAAGCCAAGCAGACCTTAATCCTTGTAAAACTGGCACATATGACCTACAGGGGCGGATGCTGATTGGGCCGTCAATTGTGACATGGGCAGGGGATCAGTAGAGTGTGCATGCAGCAAGCAGGCATCACAGATACTGGGGTGTTTTACTGATTAAAAGCTTTTTTGTAAGAAGGTTTGTGTATATCCTTTTAAATACCTGGAATCGGGTATTGATGCATGCCTAATCTTACGCAAACACTGAATACCCAGCAAGCAGTATCTTCATTAACCTCAAGACAAATTCGTCTACTAAGCATTGTTAGTGTCAGAGAGATGAGGCAGTGCAGTCAGTGGATGAACAAACAAGGTGCTGATGGGCAGGTTTCTCTACTGACCATTTGCTTCCTGCGACTGTATTCTCTCTCTTTAACGTACTGCTCTCTGCGTTTCTTTTGCTCTTCCTGACTTCTCTTTTGGTTTCTCTCTTCTCTAGCTTTCTGCATGGCCTCAAACTTATTCTTCACATCTTCTTTCCCCACCTTGGGAACATAACTTCTCTGTACAGGCTTAGATGTTTTAAGCAGTTTCTTCAGAAGAAAGGGAAAACGAGGTTGTTAGAGATTGAGAGATTGTTAGTAAAAGAGAAATGGAAAATTAGTTAATTTCCATTTTTTTAATATATTTTCTTTTGCATAGAGTAATGATTATATGATTACAAATTACATACAACATTATAATCGGCTATTTTTCCTTTTTATAAATTAGCATATTAAATATACAGTTTAAATCTATTTTCATAATTATGTATAATTATTTTTTAAATAAAAATATGTATGTATGTATATATATATATATATATATATATATATATATATATATATAGTTCTGCTCATAAGTTTTAAATTATACATTTAAATTTTATTTTATATTGGATGAGCGGAGTAAATTGTACTTATTTTGTCTTCAGGGAAACATGAAATATCTCATGTAGCTTCTAAAGGTCAGTGCTAAATGAAAAAAAAAAAGGTCTTTAAAAGAAATAAGAAAATGTACAACCCACAGCTCTTAATGCATTTTTTTTTGCCATCTTGAGCAATGTTTTCACCTTTTGTAATAGTTGTTCATGAGTCCCTCAATTGTCCTCAGTGTGAGAAGATGGATCTCAAAATCATAGTCACTGTTGAAAAGTGTTCAAATATGCAGAAGATGCTAGAAACCAAAGAATGTGCAGGACCTGGTTGATTTTTTTCTGAAGAACAGTGAGCTGTTTAACTGCTCAGGACAAACAAGGGACTCATGAACAACTATCACAAAACATAAAAACAGTTGTTGATTATCCAGGTAACAACACATAATATTAAGATTCAAGGGTATGTAAACTTTTGAACTGGTTAATTTGTGTAAATTCAGTTATTATTTTGTCTTGTGGATTTTGTCAACATCTGTTATGTGAAACAGCTTATTCAGGACAGTACTGAATAAAAAATAACGTTATTTTTATGATCCCTCTTATTTTGTTAATCTTGCATATTCTGCAAGAGGTATGCAAATTTATGAGCAAAACTGTATATGCGTGTGTTAATTATTGAAAATTGTATTTCATTTAATTATTTGAAAATATTTATGCATATTATTATAACTCCATCATACCATACCTCTTGTTTTAGTGCCACATCTGACATATTTGTCATATCAGTATTATGTGATGCATCAGCCTCTTCATCATTCTCCACATTTTCCTCATTCGTCTTTGGAGCCCTCTCTCGTTTTCTCGCCCTGCCGGTGGTCTTTGTCTCATGTTCGGGCTCTTCCTTCTCTGGTAACTTGGTCTTTGGTTCGTCTGCAGCACTGTTCATTTCCACCTCTTCAGTCATGCAACTCATGTCATGTGTTTCCTCTTGGTTTTCATCATTGATTGTGTTCTCTGTATCATTAGCATCAGCAATATCGTTCAAGTTTTCTGTGTTGTTTATATGCGTCATGTCTGTTGACACATCCGCCATGCTCATCACTTCAGTCATGTTGCTGTTTCTCAAACACACCGTGACAGGGCCTGTTGCAAGATACGTCAGATGAAGCTGACATTGGGAGAAAGACATAATGACCACAAGACTGCAGTGCAAAGGAACTATTTTTTACAGGGCTATTTTAGATTTTTAGTAACTGCACTTTTTTATTAAAGTACCCCTGTTATGCTATTTTAAAGGTTTCTAATTCTGTTCGGAGGTCTTCTACAACGCATCCAAGGTCAAAAAACATTTTAATTTTCTCATAATATACATTGCACATCACCTCATTTCTCAAACAGTCTGAAAACAGTTAGTTCGAAGATTCAGTCTCTCTAAAAGCATTATCTGCTCTGATTGGTCAGATTGCCCAGTCTATTGTGATTGATCTACTCTGCTCTGATTGGTCAGACAGCCAAGTCTGTTGTGATTGGTCTATCTCTTACAGCATGTGTCAGAAATGAAACACCTTATCTGAATTTCAGCTCTGAAGGCTTCTTCAATGCTTGATATACAGTGATATGAAAAGGAATGATGGCGTCGGTTTTTCCGTATCAATTCCAGTGCGAGTCCTCATCTTTTGGAAGTGCATGCAAAGTGGATTTGCAGCGTTGAAAACACAGTCCTCTCAACATGTCCACAACACAAACCAAACTCTTTCAGGCTTCAGCTACAACTGCAGTGTTTGAGGGTGGGTCAAATTAGACATTGTTTGCGGGCAGCCAATGAAGACCATAGACTGGCATTATGCAAATTTCTTACATTGTTACGCAAGTATGTAACAGAAAGTGAGACTGGAATTGCTGATGACTCGTTTCAGCAGTTCAAAATCGATTCTTTTCGAACTTTATTTGTCATGCACTTTCGTCTTTAAAACTTTGCAGACCTTTTAAATTCACAAACAGCTATATAACACACAGCATGAAAGATAATATTTGAAAAAACATAATGGGGCACTTTAATTATTATATCACAGATCTAGGATTTTTATAATTTATCTTGTTTTCTTTAAAAGGTAAAGAAATGTCTTGGAAGTGTTAGTTGGTCTGCAAAAGAACAGATGAGCTGAATGTGTTTGGGACCTCCACCAGGAGTCTTATGCAGGCCCTAATTTTATCCCCCAGTCTGGGTTGAGCCATGTGATTGAGGCTATTTTTACCTGGAGATACGAGTCTAAGAAGAGATCAGCACCCAGATGGCACACATGAGACCCCTGACTAAATGACTATGACTATGTTGACTAGTTCTAGATGTTTCTTTATTTAAAATGTTGTATACAAAGCCAGTTTGGCAAAATAATGGATGGATTTATTATATGTGTGTGTGTGTGTGTGTGTGTGTTTGTGTTCATGTTCATGTTTTTCTATCCCAGTGGGGACTTCAACCTGAATGCAAACTGATTCATGGGGACTCGTGTCACCATGGGGACCTAAATTGTGCGTGTGTGTGTTTATACTATGTGCATTTTTAAATTGCATCTTTGCGTTTCACAGGTTCTACATCTGACATTCTTCATCCAAACTACAATAATCCCAGGAAAACAGCAACATTAACCCATGCAGCAAAACACATGACTCACATGTGTAATATTGTATAGCTATAATGATCTAAATTTCAATGCATAGTTACTCTCGTTTGCCATTCATAAATGACACACCTCACACAACTGGTGTTTTGGTGAGTCGAACTCACAACTGATCACACCTCACTTTTAGAAGATGACAAAGGACAATATGGCCCCCCCAAACAATGTCACCATTTGAAAGCATTGTTTCCCGCCACATTTCTAATTGATGTATTATATATATATATGAATTTATGCTGTGCAGTAATCTTTATAGTGTATTTAATTTTAACCATTCCTCACAAAAATATGTTAGTACAAGACTGCTATCTTTATTAGTAGTTAGATTTAATCTTTACATTTAAGGTAGGTTTCAGAGTTGGATGCTGAGAATAAATGTTTTCTTATCTATTTAATAGCATTTAGCTAAACACTAAATATTCAAAAGAAAAAAGTGTCATTCAATGTGTTCAACATACTTGAATACATGTATCTTTATCCTCTGGCTAAGCATTAGTTTATTGAAATTTCTCAGAAATACTGTTTTTCTATAAAGATCTTTAGCTTTTTACAGTTGTTTTTCTATTTATAACCTTGAGTTTCCCCCTTTAAAGATTAGTGATTCATTAAAGTAATTTGAAATGATCTAATGAAATAAAAATAGTCCTTTCTAAGTAGTCAACTGTATTCTCAGTGAGTAAAGTAAAGATATGAGGTCGACCATGTAATACAGGCCTTCATCCGCTTGTGGACTTGCCGTTTGAAATGTTGTCCTCCACATGCTTTATTAAATTCTTTCATATCATAAACGATAACTTAAAAATATCTTACCTTCTTTAGAGTGATATTCTCCCTTTGTTTTTCATAAGATTTGTTGTAGTTCACGTTGGCTTTGATAATGCTAAAATCAAATCTAAATCCCCAAGCACAGGTTTAGTCTTCTCTTCCCATGCGACAGAGTCAAATGAGCGCAGTCGGTTATCGGTGGGCGCTATCCATAAAAATATCCGTGCCCCTCTCCATCTACCGCATTCCACACGCGCCACCGGCTGACGGCCTCAGCTGTCGCTCCACATATGTCTCCTTATCTCCGAGTCTGAGGGTCTTTTACACGACTTAATAATCGTTTTGTCACTATGATCGATATATTCACTTTGTTAACGACACGAATTACCTGTAAGTTATTATTTAGTAATTTGTTTATTCATTCATGCTTTTTTAATGGCAGCTTAAACACTCTAAAAAAAATCATGTTAAATAGCCTATAGGCTACGATTTCAACGTTTAATGCATTACTGGATGTTTTTTTTTTTTTTTTTTTTTGTCTGTATATTTGACTAATGTACTAAATGTTATGTTAATAGCAGCCTATATATTTAAATTACTAAAAACTTTGTATAGGCTACCATATTATTTTACATTTTACAGGTGTTAAATTAGGTCACGTGATAAATTAATGTCCTTTCCATGAATCAATACTAATAAGACATTATCATGACATTAAAATAATGCTGTAAATATGTAACATAAACTCCCCAATGTATGTTAAATGTTTAATGTATAAAAAAATTACATTTAGATAAAAATATGCTTAAATGTTATGCACCATTGGGGAATTTATGTGATTATCTCTTTAAAAAACATAAATTATAAGTATACTTTTATAGGCTCACTACAAACCATTTTACCAATACTGTATTGTTAAATGCAATAATACAGTAAAAATCAGGTATTGTCTTTTTGAAAGATTTTTTACTGTAAATTATATGGTAATTCATACCGTTTCCATTTCCACTGCAAAGAAAAATTTAATTTTACACATACCTTCCCTTTCTTTAGCATTTAGCATTCTTTTCCTTTGCAGTGTATTGCCATCATCCACACTGGAGATGGGTTTTGTATGTATATATGCTTTAGCAACTATCAGGTTTGTTTGTTTTGATTAATATTTTACACGCAAGCATCAGCTTGTTTTCATGGAAAGCTATTGTTGGCTGTTGGAGCCAGTAGGCTTTATCTCGAGGGTCTGTGGTTTGCCCAGTCAGTTCTGACCCACTTATCACAGTCAGAGGTGTGTGATAACCCAGATATCTCAATGGATCACTCTAGAATTCAAGAAATATCACAGTTATAACAAACATAATTAAATATAGAAAGTAAGTATATAAAAACAATATACTATAAACACACTTTGGATGCAGTATGAACAGAAAGTGCAAATTATTTTTTGTGTGTATGAATTTTTGAATGGTAAATATTGTCCATTTTGATGTTATTAAATGATTCATTCAGCAAATGTCCCCCAAAATGAGCTGGAAACCCCCATCAGCCTGGAGGACGGCACTGTCATCTGTAACTTGAACTCATACCCAGCATGCATCTCTCTCCCTTGAGACTGTGACACCATCGGTACTGAAAGACTCATACTCAGGGTTAAATGGGTTTAATCAGCAGCTTTGAGGAGCATCCAAAATCTTTAGAAGGAGGATGCTTGCATGAGAAGGTTGCAGTGTCATGCAAGAGGTTGCATTTCCTCCTACCATGAAAGAAAAAAATAAAATAAAGATAGATAGACCATATACTGTATGGTTCCAGCTCCATTTAGTAAAGATACAAACCTTTTTAAATACAGTTAAAACCTCTGAAAGTATATCTAAAAATGTATTTTCTTCAATTCAAAGGCTTAAGTGCTATGCCCAAAGCGCCACTCTAGACCTACAAGGGACAGCCCAAAATAGCATCCCACCTGTGGGCAGAGATCAGAGCTATGGGGACAGCTAGCATGCTAAAACTCATTGCTTCTCTCACTTATTGAGCACCACTGAGTGGTAATGTGTCCATATAGTTGTTATTCTGATCTTAACATGGATATTTAAGTAGACTGCATTCTAATTTTTTAATGTCCCCCCCATTCATTTATTTCATTATTTTCATTTATTCATGTCATTTTTTATATTGCCCATTTTAGTAGGCTATACTGTTTGTTTAGGTGAGATTCACAACAGTGAAAGACTTTAAAATGGAGAAAAGGCTTAAACACTGCAATAAAGGTGGCATAAATAGCTCATTTACTACAGCAGGACTTCTCTGTACAGGTGGAGTGGAGGCAGTCTGGCACTTCCTCAACTTGTGACCCGTGACACTTATTGGCCAGCTGCCCTTGATTAACATTCATTGTTCAGATATTGGGAATGATTTGTCTTCATTTAGGCATTCCTTGTCTTTTCTGTATTTACAGCCTGGTCTCATTGTTAATATGTAGGTATTAATATGTAACTTTCAAAGACACAAAACTTTTTTGTACTTTTTTGTTTGGAATTGCTGAAATGTACAATATGGACGTATTGGCAACATTTAAATGTTGCATTATTACGTTTTTACAGCTACAAAATGTTAAAGGCACAATAAATAATAAATTTCAATTTCAAACATTTCAATTTGGATTAGAATATCCAAAAAACACTTATAATGTAAGTAGCCTAAACAAGTCAAAAAAATATATAACATTGTTTTTGACTTGTGTAGGCAACTTACATTATGCCAAATGTTTCCAAGAACGTTTAAATCCAGAGAAATAAGCTATTTTAACCAGGACACGGACCGTGTCCGTGCGTCGCCTATCAATTACCCCACATACGCATGACCGGAAGAAGCGGAAGTGTTCGTCTGCGGCATAATAAAAGCTCCCCTGATCTCGATCCGTGTGTCGTGCTTGTCCCTCATTAGCAATCACTCCAGCGGCCTCATTCCGCTCCAATGGCTTTCAGCCTCACCCTGCTTCATACTATAGTAACGTTAATAAATCTTTAATACATTAGCTCATCCATGAATATGATTTCTGCCCGAATCCCGTCAAATTCTTTTCCACCGGCTGTAGAGGTGAACACAACAACTGAATGATTCCACGAAATCAAGGAGTCATCAAGCTACGCCTTTGTTTTGAAAAAGTCACCTCTAGCAGCAAAAATTACATATTGTGCCTTTAAATATTTAAGAATCTTTAGCCTTATTTAGTGAAACTGTTATCTTTTTGTTGTTGCAAGACTATGTTTAAAGTCGCAATGAAATGGAAGTGGCGAAAGATCTTTCTTCCATATTGTGACGTACATCCGTGTGAAATAGATTATTGAAAAAAGAAAAATGTAGGGCGGGGACTTGGTTCTGTCCATCAGTTGCTGATTGGATGGGGGCAGATCTGAATACAAGATTGCAAGATAGGGGTGGGGTTTAGGCAGACGAAATGATTGGAGAAGTCTGGCATATATCACCATAGAAAATTATGTCGTTTAACCGGAATATCCAGTTATGAAATTTTGAATCATTCACAAAAAGATCAAGATTAATTTAGAAAATAGATAGGGTGAATTTATTTTTTTAATGTGGAAAAATGACTATTTTTAGGGACTATTAAACTGGATGGACAAATTATGGAGCCACTGACTGTGCATCATCTTGTTGCTCTTTTGCTTGATTTAATGGATTATGAAAGGGAAATCCTAAAGACTTTCAGGTTAACTGGTTGGCCATCTTGTGACCCTAAGTGATGTGAAATGTCATTTAACTCTTTATTTCGTCTTCTCTTTGTCTGTTTTCCTGTCTGCCTCGCTTCCTCTCTCAACAAGTCAGCTGTTGGCCTAGCTGGGCATTTACTCTACTACAGGAACAGGTGCAGATCACAGCAGGACACTGGGCAGGATGGAAAGTTTACAGTTGGTTTGAAAGAGAAATCGTAGCACTTGAAACACTTGTATTTCTTTCACAGTTGCTGAAATATGCAACATAATAATCCACTCAGGCATTCTCCAGTGTTTCAGACCCTGAAATAGCTCAACAGATTCAGTTATTTACCTTTGCTAATTTATCAGAGTGATAAACCAAGACACTTTAAATGCTCTGAAACAATCATCTTATTATACTGATTATAATATTCTTATCATTTTTAGCTTTAGATCAAAATGAATAAATTATTGTTGTTAAAGCATTCAAGTACAGTATTGTTCACGGAACATTAACATATCCTGTATTTCTTTTCTGTATTTCCTCTGCATCTCTGCTTACATATAGCTGAAGTCTCCATTATCAGGTACCAGAGGCAAGCTAAATTAAGGCTTGTGACAAGTGAGAACTGGCTGGCTGCCCAGGAGCTCAGAGAAAATGTTGACTTATCAATCTCAAATAACTTTGCTATGATCTAAAATCCTGATCTGTGTCAGAGATCCCAAATAGAAATATGACATGTAGTTATGCCACTGTGTATTTATACAGTAGCAAAAGTTGGAGTCTTGACTGTGTGCTCTTGGGACAAACCCTCAAGACCACATAAATATGGACTTGGTCTGGATCTCAGTACCTTGTGTCTTGATCTTGGCCCCTAATTATTAATCTTACATAAAAGTAGTCTCGGCTTGTGGAAAAGAGGTCTCCATAACTCCTGTCCTCTGATGGTCTTTCAGTTTGATTTTGGTCACTAAATTTTTCAGTGATTTGTTGGTAACACTTTGCAATAAGGTTCTAATTGTTAACATTAGTTAACATGAACTAACAATGAAAAATATATATTAATCTTAGTTAATGTTCATTTCAACATTTACTATAACATTATTAAGATCAAACGTTGTATCTAATATTATTCAGTGGACCTAACATGAACTAAAATGAACACTATTTGGGACCTTATTGTAAAGTGTTAGTTTTTCAGTGTAATTTTAGAATGTCATATGCAGGACTATTTAACAGAAATCAGTTAAATAGCAATCAGTGCATCAATGAGTTGCCTTTAGGTCTATCCAGAGGGAAAGGTTTAAAGCTGTTTATTATTATGACACTAAATCATATTTGTAGCTGAGCTGCAGCAAATGACTCCCTCATCTGGTGAACTGTAGGAAATTCATCTCAATGCAATGCAATTTGACCCCAACACTTGATGCTTTAGGACATCCATTGGGACTTCCATTTTTTGGACTTTCAATAGATCAGGCTTTGGGTTGATCTTTACTATCAAACTGATATCAATGTTAAACACATTTAGTAAAGAGAAATATCTTTATTGTGAAATCTTTACTGATTTTTATAAAGTATCTAAATGTAAAGAATAACTTTTATATTGTTATTAATATCTCAAGATGTAGCATTTAGCCTACTTTTTTCATCATTGTGTTGCATTGCATTATGTTTTCCCTCCCACAATAAAAAAATAAATATATATTTATTATATATTTATAAATGTATAGCCTATATTTACAAACCCGAATCCAAAAACGTTGGGACTGTACAAATTGTGAATAAAAAAGGAATGCAATAATTTACAAATCTCATAAACTTATATTTTATTCACAATAGAATATAGATAACATATCAAATGTTGAAAGTGAGACATTTTGAAATGTCATGCCAAATATTGGCTCATTTTGGATTTCATGAAAGCTACACACTCCAAAAAAGTTGGGACAGGCAGCAATAAGAGGCCGGAAAAGTTAAATGTACATATAAGGAACAGCTGGAGAACCAATTTGCAACTTATTAGGTCAATTGGCAACATGATTGGGTATAAAAAGAGTGGCAGTGTCTCTCAGAAGTCAAGATGGGCAGAGGATCACCAATTCCCCCAATGCTGCGGCGAAAAATAGTGGAGCAATATCAGAAAGGAGTTTCTCAGAGAAAAATTGCAAAGAGTTTGAAGTTATCATCATCTACAGTGCATAATATCATCCAAAGATTCAGAGAATCTGGAACAATCTCTGTGCGTAAGGGTCAAGGCCAGAAAACCATACTGGATGCCCGTGATCTTCGGGCCCTTAGACAGGACTGCATCACATACAGGAATGCTACTGTAATGGAAATCACAACATGGGCTCAGGAATACTTCCAGAAAACATTGTCGGTGAACACAATCCACCGTGCCATTCGCCGTTGCCGGCTAAAACTCTATAGGTCCAAAAAGAAGCCATATCTAAACATGATCCAGAAGCGCAGGCGTTTTCTCTGGGCCAAGGCTCATTTAAAATGGACTGTGGCAAAGTGGAAAACTGTTCTGTGGTCAGACGAATCAAAATTTGAAGTTCTTTTTGGAAAACTGGGACGCCATGTCATCCGGACTAAAGAGGACAAGGACAACCCAAGTTGTTATCAGCGCTCTGTTCAGAAGCCTGCATCTCTGATGGTATGGGGTTGCATGAGTGCGTGTGGCATGGGCAGCTTACATATCTGGAAAGGCACCATCAATGCTGAAAGGTATATCCAAGTTCTAGAACAACATATGCTCCCATCCAGACGTTGTCTCTTTCAGGGAAGACCTTGCATTTTCCAACATGACAATGCCAGACCACATACTGCATCAATTACAACATCAGAAGAAGAAGGGTAGAAGAAGAAGATCCAGGTACTGAAATGGCCAGCCTGCAGTCCAGATCTTTCACCCATAGAAAACATTTGGCGCATCATAAAGAGGAAGATGCGACAAAGAAGACCTAAGACAGTTGAGCAACTAGAAGCCTGTATTAGACAAGAATGGGACAACATTCCTATTCCTAAACTTGAGCAACTTGTCTCCTCAGTCCCCAGACGTTTGCAGACTGTTATAAAAAGAAGAGGGGATGCCACACAGTGGTAAACATGGCCTTGTCCCAACTTTTTTGAGATGTGTTGATGCCATGAAATTTAAAATCAATTTATTTTTCCCTTAAAATGATACATTTTCTCAGTTTAAACATTTGATATGTCATCTATGTTGTATGCTGAATAAAATATTGAAATTTGAAACTTCCACATCATTGCATTCTGTTTTTATTCACAATTTGTACAGTGTCCCAACTTTTTTGGAATCGGGTTTGTAAATTTATACAAAATAAAAAACACAAAATACAACTCTTTGATCATAAAACATTTAAATATCATCTATAGGAAATTTTATTTGAAAGAAAGTTTCTTCTTACCTTTTGGCCATATGAATATCAGCAACTGCAAATTGCATATTTTTGCCTCTGAATAAAATTGAGGGTTTTTTTACTGATGTAGGGCTATCAAATATTATACTCAACAAAAAACACATATGCAAATTTCTTTACAAAATATTTTGTCTAAAGGTTTAATAAACTGTTCCCTTAAAAAAGATTTGTGTCTGACTATTATTTCATTTGTTGGGCTTTACAGGGTTAAAGAGTAGCTACACAATCATGTTGTAAGTTTACACAGCTTCATCTTCACAGTAATGAATTTTTCAGATACAGATGATCAAATAATAAAGCTCAGGCTGCTGAATATTCGATCCCTTCCCCTTACAGATCATAACCTAGATGTGCTGTGTTTGACAGAAACCTGGCTAAAACCTGACGATTACATTACTTCAAATGAGTCCACCCCCCAAGATTATTGTTATAAACACGAGCCGCGTCTGAAAGGTAAAAGGGGAGGTGTTGCTGTAATTTATAATAATATCTTCGGTATTACTCAGAAGTCTAGTCTCAAATATAATTCCTTTGAAGTTTTGGTGCTTTATGTAACGTTATGTAGTGTAAATGATACATCCCGTTTGACATTTGTGCTGGCTACTGTATACAGGCCACCAGGGCACCATACAGACTTTACCAGAGAATTTGCTGATTTTCTATCAGAGTTAGTACTGGCTGCAGACAAAGTCCTAATTGTTGGTGATTTTAATATCCATGTAGACAATGAAAAAGACGCATTGGGATTGGCATTTAGAGACATTCTAAACTCTATTGGAGTAAGGCAACACGTGTCAGGACCCACTCATCGCCGTAATCATACTTTAGACCTAATACTGTCACATGGAATAAATGTTGATACCGTTGAAATTCTGCAGCAGAGCGATGACATCTCAGATCATTACCTAGTATCATGTACACTTAATTTAGCAAAGGCTGCAAAGCCGTCCCCTCGCTTCAAATATGGCAGGACTATCACTGCTGCGACTAAAGATTGCTTTGTAAATAATCTTCCTCATCAGTTTCATCTCCTCAGCATCCCAGATAGCCTAGAGGAACTCGATGTTGCAACAGAAACTATTGACTCTCTCTTTTCCAGCACTTTAGACACAGTTGCTCCCCGGCGCTTAAAGAAGTTTAAAGAAAATAGTCCAACACTGTGGTACAACGAGCACACCCGGCCCTTAAAACAGCAGCCAGAAAAATGGAGCGCAGCTGGAAGAAAACAAAACTGGAAGTTTTTCGCATTTCGTGGAAAGAGAGCATGATTGCATACAGAAAGGCCATAAAAACTGCTAGATCTGCTTATTTTTCGACTCTCTTAGAAGAAAACAAACACAACCCTAGGTATTTATTCGATACAGGGTCTAAATTAACCAAAAATAAAGCTTCAACTTCTGATGTTTGTAAACAGCACAGCAGTAATGACTTTATTAACTTCTTTACTTGTAAGATTGATAATATTAGGAAAAAATTATAACCATGCAGCCGTCTACTACAGTATCACATCAGACAGTGCATTGTAGTGTCACTGAGGAAAAATTACATTCATTCACTGCTATAGGAGAAGAAGAATTGGCTAAACTCGTTAAATCATCAAAATCAACAACATGTATGCTCGACCCTATACCGACTAAACTACTAAAAGAGATGCTTCCAGAGGTCATAGATCCTCTTCTTAATATCATTAATTCATCCTTGTCATTAGGATATGTACCGAAAACTTTTAAGTTGGCTATTATTAAACCACTTCACTTGGGTTTAAAAAAACGCAACTTGATCCTACAGAATTAGTCAATTGCAGGCCAATCTCAAATCTACCCTTTCTGTCAAAAATACTAGAAAAGGCAGTGTCCTCACAATTATGCTCCTTTTTAGAAAGAAATGGTATCTGTGAGGATTTCCAGTCAGGATTTAGACCGTATCATAGTACTGAGACTGCTCTCATCAGAGTTACAAATGATTTACTCTTATCATCCGATCGTGGTTGTATCTCTCTATTAGTGTTACTCGATCTTAGCACTGCATTCGATACTACTGACCACAACATTCTTTCGAATAGACTCGAAAATTATGTTGGCATTAGTGGAATTTCATTGGCATGGTTTAAATCATACTTATCTGACCATTATCAGTTTGTAGCAGTAAATGAAGAGATGTCACACCGATCACAAGTTCAGTATGGAGTACCGCAGGGCTCAGTGCTAGGACCGTCAGTATGGAGTACCGCAGGGCTCAGTGCTAGGACCATTGCTTTTCACCCTGTACATGCTACCACTGGGAGATATTATTAGGAAGCATGGCGTTAGTTTTCATTGTTATGCTGACGATACTCAGCTCTATATTTCTTCACGCCCTGATGAAACTTACCAATTCACAAGATTAACGGAATGCATAGCTGATATAAAAAATTGGATGACTAGTAATTTCCTGCAACTTAATTCAGAAAAAACTGAATTTTTAATCATTGGACAAAAAAACTCCACAAGTAGTAACCTAGAATACTGTCTAACACTCGATGGCTGCTCTGTCAAGTCCTCGTCGTCAGTTAGGAACCTGGGTGTGCTCTTTGATACCAGTCTCTCATTTGAAAGCCACGTTTCTAGCATCTGTAAAACTGCATTCTACCATCTTAAAAATATATCTAAATTACGGCACATGCGTTCAATGCAAAATGCTGAACAGTTAGTTCATGCGTTCATGACCTCAAGGCTAGATTATTGTAATGCTCTACTGGGTGGTTGCCCTGCTCGCTTAATAAATAAACTGCAGCTGGTCCAAAACGCAGCAGCTAGAGTTCTTACTAGAACCAGGAAGTATGACCATATTAGCCCGGTTCTGGCAACACTGCATTGGCTCCCTACTAAACATCGTATACATTTTAAAATCTTGCTGATTACTTACAAAGCACTAAATGGTTTAGCTCCCCAGTACTTGAGCGAGCTCTTAACGCATTATACTCCATCACGTCTATTGCGGTCTCAAAATTCTGGCCAGTTGATAATACCTAGAATATCAAAATCAACTGCAGGCTGTCGATCCTTTTCCTATTTAGCACCTAAACTCTGGAACAGTCTACCTAGCATTGTTCGGGAAGCAGACACACTCTGTCAGTTTAAATCTAGACTAAAAACACATCTCTTTACTATGGCATACACATAAAACATTTTTAATTTATATTATTCAGATCAGTTAAATGATTGTTTTAGGCTGCATTAACTAGGTCAGCCGGAACCGGGAACACTTCCCATAACACCTGATGTACTCGTTACATCATAAGAAGAATGGCATCTACGCTAACGTTAGTCTCTCTGTTTATCCCGAGGTTTACTGCAGTCGGCCGGACCTGGGCCGTATCCAGACCAGATCGTGGACCTGCGCCTGGACATGACCAACGCATCCCTGAAATGTCTGCAGAGACCGTGTCAATTAAACTCCCCCCTGTAAATGCCGCATCGACACGACATCCTCATTAAACCCGTCCCTGGCGTGACGACTCCAATCTTTCGAATAATCCTACGAATATTTATTGATCTAATATGACTTCTGACCTGTAATGTTGCCAGAATCATAATCATACACTATTTGTTCGTCGGCCAGAGGAGAACTGGCACCCCGACTGAGCCTGGTTTCTCGCAAGGTTTTTTTCTCCATTCTGGCACTGAAGGAGTTTTGGTTCCTTGCCACCGTCGCCTTTGGCTTTTGGCTTGCTCAGTTGGGGACACTTAAATTTCAACTATATTACTGATCTGCCCGCATTGACACTATATGATAATTGAAATGAGCTGGATGACATCACCGTTTTCACCAGAGCGGCTGTACAGCCGAATCAAATTCTGTTGCATTATTTTCCTGTTACCACTGTGAAGCTGCTTTGAAACAATTGGCATTGTTAAAAGCGCTATATAAATAAATAAAGGTGAGTAATGGAAAAAAAGATAACTACTTTTGTACTGTTATGTACAGGCTATAATTGTTTCTAATGCTTTAGCCATGTAAAGCTTCTCTTTTCTTTTACCCCAGCCCGACAGAGGGCATTGAAGGTGCCATATATCGTTACATGAGAAACCTCCAACCGGAACGACAGAGGAAGAGAAATAGGCGTAAGTAAAGACGACAATTTTGTTGCGACTGTGCTAACCGCCGTGTTTCCTGTAGAAACCCGGTGAATCGTTGTCATTTCCTACCACTTTTGCTGCCCGGTGACACACCCCATGTGAAAAGCCTTGCTTGGATGGTCAATGGCCGTAAGGCTCCGGCGCACGGTATGTTGTCGCACATACACTGTTATCAGCACGGCGAGCAGCCAGCCGTCGTTTGTACTGCACCGAAACTGACAGCAAGTGTTCGTATAAATTCCTGCGTGGGTTTTTTACGATGTCAGCAAGCTTTTGGCAGGTATCGCGCGCAGGATTAATTAGACGTCAGTCAGATAAGCACGCGGGAGCGGCGCGCGCTGCGTTTCCGTTTTCCCTGCAGCTAAAAACCGGACGGCTAGCGGCTATGCTAAAGCTAACAGTTAATGAACAGTCTGTGTTTTTTCCTTTCTCTTTCTCATCCCGGCGGTAAGTACGTGCAAGTGAGAAAAGATTATGTAAATCACGATATGAATATATGTTGAAGAATAATGCGGAAACTTTTGTTTTATAATGAGGCGCTGTTGTCTGAGTTTATCCCATCAATTGCGGCTTTCTATCTTTGTCGTCATGCAAAAATAGCGTTGAGTTGTAGCACTTAAACGGATTTGCGGTGGCTTGTCGTTATTTCATCGCGATCAAGAGGCGCCAGACAGGTACTGGGCAGAACTGTCACTGATTGACTGTAGTAATAGTTCATTTTGGTGGCAGATTGTGCTTTAATGGATGTTTAGATGGTTCAGCTAGCAGGGGTCAGTGCTTAAATCAACCTGCGCTTAGTTCGTGTTGTCATGACTGTCTCTTGACAGTTTCAGCTCTTCATGGTGTCTTTAATATAATCTAAAATGTTGATGTTTTATTGTTTTTACTGGTGACTTAGCTGCTGTTGCATTCAAATATATTGTTTATGTATTTAGTGTTTCTATTTGTGACTAATTTCAGGTTGGCACCTCATTATTTGAAATGGCTTGTGTTCAGTTTAAAAAGGTGTTACAGTGCTTCAGTTATGCCAATGACAGTAACACCTGTCATGTGTGTGTGAATGGGTGAGGTCGAGCGGAAGGGAGCTGTACACGTGAACCACTGTTCATGTCTCAGATTTCAGGTCGTTGTCGTTGGTGTGGTCGCTAAACACAACACAAGCCATTCACACACAGGAGTAGCTTCATAATCCTTTTAGCTTTGAATTTACTTCTAATTTCCTGTGATGTACCAAATAAGTGTCTTTTGTTCTGATAAATGAGTTTTTAAGGTATCGGTATAAAAGCTCTGTTCCTGTCCAGTTGTACATGTTGTTTACACTGCGGCAGCCGAGAGCCTGAGGCCATCTGGTGCACAAGCGACCTTAAAGGGTTAGTTCACCCAATAATGAAAATTCTGTCATTAATTACTCACCCTCATGTCGTTCCAAACCAGTAAGACTGGTTCATCTTTGAATTAAGACAACACAACACACACTTAATTCAACACAAATTAAGATATTTTTTATGAAATCCGAGTTTGTGAACCAGCCATAGGCAGCAACATCACTGCAACTTTCAAGGCCCAGAAAGGTAGTAAAGACATTGTTAAAATAGTCCATGTGACTACAGTGGTTCAACCTTAATGTCATGAAGCGACGAGAATACTTTTTGTGCCCAAAAAAAATAAAAATAACGACTTTATTCAACAATCTCTTCTCTTCAATGTCATTCTCCTACGCTGTTCACGTAGTATTCACGCTGTATCATAGTTCACCCGAAAATTATCATTTACTCACACATTGTTACAAACCTGTAGGACTTGCTTTATTCAGTGGAACATGAAAGGAAATGTTAGGCAGAATGTATAATGTATTTTTTTCCCAATGCAATGAAAGTGAGTGATTTCTCTTTTTCAGACTCCCCAAGGCAGTTTGTTGGCAGTGCATGTGAGTGGTCAAACTCGATCTGTGGCTCTGATGTGATGTTATTCATGTGCGTTGTCAGGGGATGAGAGGAGAGCAGGTGCTGCGCTCCTGGCTGCGGACTCAGTGAATCTCTCTTTGGGCTCAGGATGGCGCAGGGAGGGCCTCAGTTGGACTATCACATACTGCAGGACCTCAAGCAGCGCTTCCCAGAGATTCCAGAGAAAGTAGTGTCTCAGTGCCTTCTTCAGGTGAGAACCGTCAGCCACAATTGAACCAAAATCGGGTGTTTAGAATCTGGCCTGCTCTAGGATTTTGAGTCATTTTGACCCAGAAACCCATTTGAATAAAATGATAATATATAATTATTATGTTTCTACTCCAGACCATTGATTATATAATCATTTAAATGGTGGCTCTCATAAAAACTTGTTTTTGAGGAAATGGCCTCCAAACAAATTTTTTTGGGACAAAATTAGAAGATTTATTCAAACATACATTATATTTGTACTTAACCTGTTATTTAATATATTAATAATATAGTACATATATTTTAACAATATATCAGAGTTAGTGCTATTAATATACTATTATAGTAATAATTATTATTATTTAGCTTTTATTTTTATATTTTTAGTTTTCATTTTAAGTTTAGTTTGTTTCAGGAATTTTGTTATGTGCTTTCTCCTTTTGTCATTTTTATTAGTTTATTAATTTATTTTTTTATATATTTCTATTTAGCTATATTTTTTATTTCAGATTTAGTAATTTTAGAACTTAAACTTATTTCAATTAGACCTGCTGCCAAGGCAATATTTTTCATTTCAGTTCAAACAAAATTAAAACACATTTCATTTTTTCATTTCTAGTTTTAGTTACAACAACACTGCAATATATTTACATTTTTTAGTGATATTCTCTAGTTCTTTCTTGCTAACTAAAAAGCTATTGACATTGAATGGCTTTCCTGAGGTAAATGTCAAGTCAGGTGACATGTCCACAGGCTGTTTTAGTGATACCTTTTATTGACATGGTTGAATCGCTGAGAGATGGAAGTCTGCTGTATCTATACCCTCTGATGTTCATTCATATTTTTTCATGCTATAACTAGTATTAATCTGACTCCTCATTTAAAAGTGCAACACAACATTTATTGTTTGAAATAATACAGTAAAAACAGTAATATTGTGAAATAATATTATTACAATTAAAGTAACAGTTTTCTATTTTAATATATCAAAATGTAATTTATTCCTGTTATGGCAAAGCTGAATTTTCAGCAGCCATTACTCTAGTCTTCATAAATCATTCTAATATGCTGATTTGGTGCTCAAGAAACATTTCTTCTAATTATCAATTTTGAAAACAATTGCACTGCTTAATATCTTTGAATGTGTCCTTGCTGAATAATAATATTTAAAAAAAATCTTACTGAACCCAAACTTTTGAACGGTAATGTATGTACACCTAAAGCTAATGACATGCAATAAAAAAGCATAAAGACTTATCAGTGATAATTGTTGCTGTGTCATTCTGGCTGAATGCCATTACTGAGTGTGTCAAAGTGGTGTCAGGTGCAGGAACATGTTTACCTCACTGTCTTCCATTTCCTCTTCAGAACAACAATAACCTGGACCTCTGCTGCCATCTGCTGGCTCAGGAGAGTAATAGATACCTGTATGAGGAGTACCACAGTCCAGATGAATTGCACTTAAACCGGAACCACATGCTGCGTATTAGCGTGGGTTACCCTGCTCACGATGGAGCTAAAAACAATGCTGGCAGTCGAGCTTTGGTCCACAGTTCCAGCGACGGGCACATCGAGCATCCTCGAAGTGGTTTCCCTGAGCCCCTCTCTGCCCCCGCCACCATGGCGCCGTCACCCGGCTTCAACCCTTTCTTCATGAATGATCAAGGACGCTCGAACATCCCCACCCCTCCGCCCAGTATCCAGGGCATGTCTCCCACATACCACCCCATCCCACGTTACATGACTCCCATAACAGTTACCCTCTCCCAGAACATCCCCTCTGCCCCACAAGCACTGCAAATCCCCCCTGGTGCCTATTGTAATAGTGGGAACACTGTGTACATGCGTCCCTCACCGTCTCAAAGTCCTCAGCCTACTCCCTGGTCCACATCTGGGACTTCCATGTACCAGCAGTCTCCTTATGCTACTCCAACGTACCAGTCCCCGTACAGCTCTCCCCAACATCAGGTCCAGCAGCCACCCCAGGTGTTTCTTCCCATAAGTCCCCCCACCCTCCCTGGGCTGTCCTACCAGCAGCCAGCACCTGTTTCCCACAGGCCTTTTATATCCTCCAAAGGCCCTATGAAGAACCAGATAGAGATCACACTGGAGGGACAACGACCACGGAGCAACTCCCCTGTACACGCTCCACAGGGAACGCTCTATATGGCCACCAGCCCTTCTCCGAGCTCCCCATCCCGGGCCATCAATATGACCGGACCTCCCGGGGCCTCAATTCATCAAGGAATGTATGTCCATCAGGGTGTGGCAAGGCCCCGGCCCACATCCTCTCCTCAGCCTGCCACCTCTGCCTTCATCAAGATCAAAGTGTCCCCTGGACAAGTGCAGCGTTCATCAAGCTCTCCACCAGTTGAGACCGAATCCCTTCTCAACATAGTGGACCTGGGCGAACGCCATGGCGCCCCTCCTCCCATCCTGCCCATTTCTGCGCTGCCAGGGAACATCGCCAGCCAGATCAACCGCATGCCTAGACGATCAAGCTCCGGCTCAGATGACTATGCATATACTCAAGGTATGGATATAAAAATTGTTACAATTTTAAAAATACAAATGTTTGAGGAAATTAATACTTTTATTCAGCAAGGATGCATTACATTGATAAAAAGTGACAGTAAAGACATTTATAATCTTACAAAAGTTTCTATTCCAAATAAATTTTATATTAAACAAGTGGCAAGAAGAATGGGATACGTATGCAAACAACAAATTGCATGAAATCCATCCAAAAATCCATGACAGACTTTTAATCTCCTTTACAACAAGATTTGATCAAGTGGTTCACTAGATGTCGCATAGGTCATACAAAATAGACCCCTCTTTCCATTAAACACATTTTATTGGATTGTCCCACTTTTAATGCAGGTAGACAACATTTTTATGTAATAAGCTCACTTAAGGACTTGTTTAGGGAGATTTTACCAGAAAAGGTTTTAGAATTTTAATCAAATGTTAAACATGTTGCATATTAACAGCTGTTTTGTTTGGTTTTATTTCTATTGTATTTATGCAACTCTTGTATTTATGAAGCTCGGTTTTTGCCATGCTTCTACTACTAGTAGCTCTACTACTACTGTTTTTTTTTTTTTTTTTTTTTTTTTGGATCAATCAAATGCAGCCTTGGTGAGCATAAGATACTTCTTTCAAAAACATTACAAAAATCTTACTATTCCCCAAACTTTTGAATGGTAGTGCATGTATATGTGTGTATATATAAATATAAAATAAATATAATACATTTTTTTCCTTTATTTAGGGTGGCATATTTATGGCTGGCTCTTTCAAGGAGTCAAGGAACACATTTTAAAGGGGTCATGAATTGAGATTAAAAAAAAATTTCCTTGATCTTTTGACATATAAGAGGTCATTGTACTATAAAAATGTCCTGTAAGTTTCAGAACTCAAACCTTCCAATTTAGTCCAAAAACTGTTCTTATTGAAACCAAGATGCCAAAATGACTCGTTTCAGATTTTGTCACATTATTACATTATAGTGCAACAAAAGACCGCCTCTGCAGAAGAAAATCGACGCCTACATCATTGCCTCTTTAGCCCCGCCCCAACAATTTGCGTATGTCATGTAGTAGTAAATACAAGAGAGACACAAAGACAAAATGATAGAGATGCCTCTGAGGATTATAAGACGATTTGCAGTGCCAAGTTGTGGAAAAAGAGTCTTTGCATGGTCGCTGTGATTTTGCCAAGTAATACGTGTTCCTGGATCAACATATTTTGTTGATTCTGGAACAAAATTCCTGTCAGAAAATGTAGTCCTATCCCGACCCCTAAACTTAGCCCTATCCATAACTTATCCCTAAAATCAGAGAGAAGTGATAGGTGAATAACACTGATGTAGAAGCACCTAACCCTGGCTATAAGCTTAAACTTGACATAAACTGTAAACTTGTCCCTCAGATCTGTTTGGTTGATTGGAATGTTATTCCAGGATCAACAAAGATGTCGTTCTTGGTGAAATCACGTTCACCATCTTGGCATTGCCTTCCTTGTGATCCTAACAATAAGAAATCATTGAACTTTTTCAACGAAGTTCCAGATCACGTCAGTAAGACTGTTCGTTTGTTTGCTTCATTTTACTTCGGATTCGTTTTTAAACAAGACACCATTCGGCACAGGCTTTTCAGAGAGACTGAAAATAAAAGATGATGCAGTGACGACTATATCCAACTGCAATGTCGCAACACACTGTGTGAGTAACAATGTTTTTACCATGTGTCACTATTGCTTTGTCTGTTACAGATCGTTTGATATGTACTGAGTATTTATAGTGTTGCGCCGCAGTCAAACTGTGATAGTTGTGATTTGCTGTTTTTTTTATTTTTCTTTGCTTCAGCATTTATGGGGTTTAATGCGTTGGATTAACGGATACGGAAGAAAGTATGTAGAGAACGCTGCTTTTCTTATTGTTTCGGTCGAAGCCATTAGTTGTTATCCTGAATAAAAGCTTCAGTGAGCGACATCTGTTTTGTCATCAGTAAGACATTACAACAAGTTTCATTTTATTTAAAATACGACACTGCAGCATTGAAACGTTGAAAATTATTTTAATATGCAAAACTGTTACCCAATCATAGTAGTGGCCATTTACTTCCATGTCTTGAATGCGGCACACCTATCAAAACAGTGTTTGAAAGAGAGGGTAGAGAGGGTCAAAAACAGGATAGAAAATAGAATCTAAATTAGAATTATTATTTTTTTTGTTGTAAAAATCTTAAAACATAAAATAAAAAAATGCAGTTCATGACCCCTTTAACTATGCTGAGAAACAAAGTAATGTTAAAACTACTATGTATATTTAGTCATTTTATAATAATAGTAAAATATATATAGTTTCTAAAGGAAGATCTAGTCACTGGATAATTACAGGCTTTGTAACATCAAATCTCTGAAAGTTGAGTTTTGTTTGAGGCAGTCAATATCAAGTGAAGCAGATATATACTTATACATCACTCATGAAAAAAAAAAAAACTAATTGGGTTGATCAGATAACTTTCATGTAAAAGTAGTCCATTTCTGCCATGTTTGCATCTGTCTATCATGTTTGTATCCATCAAGGTGAAGTGTATGAGGGGAAGTGTTCAGTCTTGAAGCCTTGTGTCTAATGCTGTATGTCTCCTCCTTAGCGCTGCTCTTACACCAGCGTGCTCGGATGGAGCGTCTGATGAAAGAACTCAAGCTGGAGCGGCAGAAACTGGAGCAGTTGAAGGCGGAAGTGAATGAAATGGAATTTGATGCCCTGCAGAGACGCTTCAGACGGGTGAACAGCACTAGCCTGATCCCTCGGGTAAGAGAGACAAACAAAAAAACAGGCTTTTAGAAGTTTGAATGGATCTTTTTGAAGGGGTGCTGAACACACACACCCACTTGTTTTACATCGCTAATAAAGGAGATGAATGAATCCTCATCAAATTCTCCAAATGGGCCTTACATAAAAGCATACGTACCTAGAATCTACATGCAGAATGTGCAAATACGATGAGGTGGAAATGAATCACATCTGTTCATTCAGTTGTTGCTCATTCTGCATGCTTCGCAGACTGTGAATGAATCTTTTCATAGGTTAAACTGCAGTACATAATGTAAAATAAAACTCATGTACTTTGTGTGTGTTTGATAGCCCGAGGATATGACCAGAATTCGGTCGCAAAACCGACAGCTTCAGATTGACATTGATTGCACCTTGAAGGAGACAGACCTGCTGCAGTCCAGAGGTAAAAATAGCATGAATGTAGTCATCTTTATGACATACAATGTGAAATGAACACCTGCACTGCTTTATTTCATGTGATTGCGCTCAAATTGTTGGAAATTGTGCTGATAACCATTTGCTTCATCCATATCTTTTTTTTTTTATTTATTTTAGGCAAGTTTGACGTGAGAACCATGAACAACTTTTATGATAATATTCAGCCTGGCCCTGTTGTACCTCCAAGAGGTGGGAATTCAATTAATTCAGCATTTTTAAACATTTCATTATTTAATTTTGTGGTTATTCTTTACAATAAGGTTCAATTAGCTAGTGCTAATTTGGTATCAAGAACATACAGTGAAAAGTCTTTTAATGCGAATCGGAATTATGTGTTTCTATGTCAGTTAATGACAAAATTAATCTGTGTAATCTGAGTAATCAATAAAAGTAACAGTCATTATGCAAATGTATTATTAATAAACTTTGTTTATTTAGCAGGACACTGTGGTAGCTACTCACCCTCATGTTGTTCCAAACCCGTAAGACTTCCGTTCATTTTCGGAACACAAATTAAGATCTTTTTGTTGAAATCTGAGAGCTCTCTGACCCCTCCATAGACAGCCTACGCAACTACCACTTACATTTTTAAAAGACGCTTAAAAAAAATTCATAAAAAGATTAATTAGAGAATTAAGTGGTTTAGTCCAAATTTTCTAAAGAGACACGATCGCTTTCAATACACCCCAAATATTGATAGCGGCTCCCTGATGCCTGCGAATTATATACATAATTACCCAACTAATTGCGAGAGAACGCAAAAGCATTGAAATATATTTTTTTTCACCATGTCCCTTTAGGGGCTCCATAGAGTGCGTAGTTTCCTTTAGTATTCAGCTTCGGGCGCATACCTAATATCCTAGATACTTTTTTCACTAACTCATGGAATTTGTAAACTAACCTCCCTTGAGCTAAAATTAGCCCTTTGCTCTCTGAATATCCTGTCAGATTTGTCCTGACCTCTGACTACACCAGTGGAGTGGAGGGTATTAGATTACTTGTTATGATATAGTGTTTCTTGCACCCTAGTTCTATTTTCATCACTCTTTTGTTGCTATGCGGGGCCAGTGGCCCAAATTGTCAGTGGGTGTGGTGGAATGCTAGAATGCTTTCTCAAGCCTTCAAATTTAGCTCACAGCAGCAATAAATAAGTGCTTGTATGCTATCTCATAATGTTTTTTTTCTCCTCTGACTAGTTAAGCCTCCGGTCGTGCAAAGGGACGAGGATTTTGAGGGCGCTCAGTGGAACTGTGAAAGCTGCACTTTTCTTAACCACCCAGCGTTGCACCGCTGCGAACAGTGCGAGATGCCGCGCAACACTTGAACCGGCTTCACCACGACCCTTCCCGACAGGACATGAACCTCACTCTTACTGCTAATCTTCTGTTCCATCATGCAAAGTCCCGCCTATCATTTGACGATTTCTGTCCCTTGTGCCCTCCACTTCACCCAGCAATAACTGAGCCGTACCCCACAGAAGACAAGACAACTACTCTAGTACAATATTATCCAATCAGACCCACCCTGTTACCTCTCGAGGAGCTTCCTGCACTTGTATTTACTTTTTTCTACTGAAAGATGCTTTAAAAGAGGAAGTAGGGTGACTTGACATAACAGAGACAAGCAAAAGGGATTGATTGATCGAGTGGCACTGGAGTGGACCGAGAAGGTGTGGTTTTAGGAGAGGGCGGAGCTTCCAGATGTTGCAGAGGTGTGGTTTACCAAGCTACCATTCCAAGCAGAATAAGACTGCTGAGTTTACACGATAAAGCCCAAACAATCCTGTGCACAGGGCTTCTCTCACAACAAGTTCAATGTATTGAGATAAGCAGGGGCTGAATAATTTTAATGTAGACTTTACACTGTATGTGCTCACTATGAGCTCTTCTCATGAATGAAGAACACTACAAGACCTGCATATGAACCTATACCTGGTACTTTTATGCATATTATGCCACACTGTATTCTGTGTTTAAGATGTTGATTTCTTGTGCAAATGCCTCAAGTTGCTGTACTTAATAAAGGATCTGATTCTATGTTACTATATGCTGATATCGAGATGTAAAACCATGAACATATCACACTTTTCTTTATCTGTTTATTCGGTTAGTATATAAATTAGTACAGTATGTCACAACTGCATTCTGGACTGAAAAATCTCAACGCAAAGCACTCAAACACGCACTCAGATGATACATGCACCCTCATTCAAACACACCAACATGCGCACAACAGACTGACAGTGCTAAGAAAAAAAGCCTACAGTCTGCCTTTAACTACCTGTATGGATACTTGTGCAAAAAAAGACTAATAATTACTCTTCAGATACCAGTCAAAAACTAGTCTATATGCAAGGCTTGGTTACACCACAAGACCTAGGTTTTCTACAATGCAAAGTATCTTCTACCAAATCCCTTTTAAACTGAAGGTGAGATATGTGGAAATATGTTTTCAGATGTGCACAAAGTAACCACATGATGACAATTCATGTGCTATGTACATGATCTGTGCTTAAAATAACATCAGTCTTGGTTTCTTAGCATTTCATCAGAAATTATACTTTGATGCACATCTATGGATAAAGGTGAGGTCACGTTTACAATTGTTTTCATGTTTGGGTCACGTAAATTTGCTGTGTTGAGCAACAGAAAGTTGCTTATTTTGAAAGTGACTTCTCAGATTTCGCTAATGTGACCACACCTTAACTGTAAGGTCTTTTTTTTTATAATTATACTGATGATACTTTACTGTACTAATAACTTTTTTCCAAATTGCTTGATTTTTCAATTTCATGTTCTTGGATGCATTCCAAACTGTTTATTTTGCCTTTAAACCATCTATCATCTATCACTGAAGTCTCAAAACAAATGCGTCTATCATGTCAGTTTTGTAGACTTCTGTCTGCCTTGTTTCAGATGGAGGTTTGCCCACTGATTACATCACAGACTGGCAGTATTCCTGTGAACATAGGTTGACATCTGGAGTCAGATGCTCATGTGATGATCAGAGGTGTTAAGAATAGCATGAGGGGAGAGAGAGAAGACGGACAGAAAAAGAATGAGAGTTTGATGAAGAGGTTTAATTGAATGATAGCGTAATCTGAGGAAAAAAAAGAACGTATGTACGTTTCTAACAGCTCGGCACTGCCCTGCATTTTGAGGGTCTGTGTGTTTGCGAAGTCAAGGGCTAGTTCGGAATGAACGTTCAGTGCATGAGCTATCACAACAGTGAAGAGGACATTGAAGTGCATTGTGGGTGTTGTAGCATGTTTAGTAGTAATCTTCGTAGTTCTTAGGGTTCAGGCAGTAGAGAATGGCTCCTCCGAAGGAGAAGATGGTGGCTCCCCAGGCCAGACCGTAGCCCCAGTTAAACTCGTGGTATATTCTCAAACTGATGGTCTCGATGAACTTGATGGGATACAGCACCAGACAGCAGGCCTGTAAGACCACTGTGAGAAACAAGAGCGCTGGCTATGAAATATGCAATCATCAAAGAGACAAAAGTAGGTTAAGAACATTAAACGTCTTCTAAATCCTCAATGGGCTTTATTTCTTGGCAAGTTCCTCAACAAAGTGAGTGAGTGCCAACTTCAAAGCCATGTAAAAATCCTCTCAAAAGAGCTGTGAAAATGTCTGTTTCAGATATACCTTACATCTTTTCCCTGTGATGCGTTCATATCGAGAACGACTGATTACTGAGGCAGCTGTGTGATGTGGCTTGGAAAAAAACTGTTTGGATGCAAAAAATGTGTTTGCTGTTTCCTGGTCCATTAGCCGCAGCATTTGCATCTTAGAGCCGACAATACATTTTAAATTCATAATACATAATTTAATGTGCGTGGAAAACAGAAATGGGAAGCCAACTCATTAATGTCTTAAACATAAGTGTGTGTGTGTGTGTGTGTGTGTGTGTGTGTGCATGGTTGTGTCTATTTCACCTGCAGCAAAGAGCATAACTGCGACCGGTCGGTAGAAGCGTCTCCTGGAGCGAATGCAGACAGACACCAGGGCCACCAGGAAGGAAAGGAGGATAAGGAACGCTCCACCCAACAACAAAGCCAATGTGGCAATCTGCCAGTCTGCATTAAATCCATACATAAAAACACAAATATTAGATCAGTTTCATATCGCATTACATTGCATGCATTATATTCATATTATATAAACACGTATCCAATGAAAGAAAATTCTCATGGGATATACACCTCATTTAAACGCTAAAGAAACCTTCAAGATTAATTCAAAAATATTTTTTTTTTACAATTTGGTCTGTTTCTTGAACAAAGATAATGAATGGTTTCAGAAGACTTGAAATATGAACTACTTTTATGGTGTTTTTTGTTCTTTTAGAAGCTTTAAAGCTTCACTCTCTTCTCACTGTAATTGCATGGAAAACGGTGACTAACATAGTCTTAAGAATTTCTCTGAATGAGTTTGGAATGACATAAGGTCGAGTAAAAAGAGAAATTACAGTGCTAAGACATCCATCTAGCGCATGTTTACATAAAAAAACAATGGGGAAAAAGGTGTTTTGTGTGAATGGCCTCTTAAACTATTCTTTTTACAGCCTCTAAACATGATGAAAAGTTAATATATACATTCCTACAGAATGGCTCACCTGAACACTTACATCTTGGGTTTGCGTAACTGAAAGAATGAACCTCTATGGGCAGCAGAGAGCTTATCGACAATTCTGGTGGACTAAATGGGGCATCACATAATGTATTCATCCCTCCCTTTCTCTCTCCTTCAGTCCCTCTTGTTTCTGCTTTTCATTCAAGCACTCTGAGACTCTCAGTTAGAGTAGGGCCCAGAAATAGCACTGAATCCTCCATGGAACGCAGGAGTGAGGGAGGGGGCAAGGAGAAAGAGTCCGAGAGGAGGTGCCTGAAACAGTATGCCTGCTTCCATATCTGACGACATGAGAGTAAATGTGTGGAATCTCACATGCACTTTAGCAACTCCTGAGGAATCTCATTAGGTAGGCGTAAGGGAAACGCATTAGAAGTAGACAATCTCTGAGGAGTGACTTGCAAAGTTTCTTTAGCTACGTAGGCTGACGGAGTATTTTTTTCTAAACTGTCATTACATTATTTATAACTCAATGTGACAAATTGTTCAAATTAGTGAGTAGCGAGTAACTTACATTTTAGAGACATTATTAACAATTACTTTTAATTTTTGCTCAGTCAACTAAAATAGATTAAAACAAAGCCACATTAGAATTTGTCTCTTAAGCAACACAAGGTAATAGTGTTTGTGAATGATTCAGTGTTTTTGTATGAATCAGTTAAGTGAATGATTCAAAGACTCACTTGTTTAGGACAGTCACTTGTTTTAAATCATGAATGAATCTGTGTTTGTGAACAAATTGGTTGAGCGAATGATTTAATGACTCGCTCACAAAGACAGTGGCTGCATCTGAAATTGCATACTTCCCTACTATATAGTAGGCGAAAAACAGTATGTGACAAAATAGGTATGTCCGAATGTTCACAGTACTCATAAAAGAGTAGGCAAAAAGTACCCAGATGACCTACTTCTTCCAGCGAGATTCTGAAGTGTGAAATTCTAATGGCAGTGAAGCCACGTAACTGACGCTGGTAGGTCACATTATAATGACAACATGGTGAATGTAGTACGTCTAGAAGTTGTCGTGTGTGTGTGTGTGTGTGTGTGTAATGCAGAACACTTGGCTACATGTCATGTCACTTTCACTATATATAACACTTTTTTAGCGGTAATTACTTATTCAAAATAAGAACCTACTCAAAAGAGTATGCAATTTCGGACGCAGCCAGTCACTTCTTTCGAATCATGAATGAATCAGGGTTTAGGAATGATTTGGCTGAGTGAATGATTCAATGACTCATTCATAAGGGCAGTCAATTGTTTTGAATCATGAATAAATCAGTGTTTGTAAACAAATTGATTGAAAATGAGCGAGTCATTCAATCATCCACTCAAACATCCACTGTTTTTGAACGAATCGGGTGAATGAATGCTTCAGTGACTACAAAGTTTAGTTTTGTTGGTTTTTATTTTAGCTTTTCAGTAAAGGGAATAGAGAAAATACTGTTAAACAACAAAAAAGAACAATAAGTACATGTTTAATAAGTGCTACCCTAGATCTAAAAGTCTCAAAGTTTTCATTCATTTTCTATTATTTAAGGGTAAGCAAACAATCTATTACAACACAACCCATCATAAATAAAATCATAGTCACAGAGTGTTTGCACTGTTACACAAGTTAAACAAGAACATTACAGCAACCACTACTCATTCATTATGTAGAGAGTTTGTTTTAGGTTTGAAATTCCTCTAAAACCTGACTAATGTCTTATCTATCTATCTATCTATCTATCTATCTATCTATCTGTCTATCTATCTATCTATCTATCTATCTGTACACACACACACGCACACACATTAAAAACAAAGACAATGATGATGTTTTTGTTTAGTTATGTGATAAATGACTCAATTACTGAACCTGAGAAAGGACTCAAAACATTTCATAAGACGTCAATGGCTGTTTGTTTAAATAAGACCATAAAAGCACTGGATCCTGTCACGGGTTTTGTTATTACACAGTGATATCTGTAAATAGAAACATTTTCATCAGCTTGGGAAAATGATCTATAATTTTCTCTCTTGGAAAATAATCATTTCTAGCACTAAATCATGTCAAAATATTATTTTCAGAGATGGTTGAGAGCTGCTCTGGGCTACTTCAGCTCCATTCCACCGTACTATTGTTTCAAACATAAACAAACCCTTTTACCAAATACGGTTGATGATTTGGCATAACAAATAAATAATAAATATGTCCGTCACCACAGGAAGTTGGAGAGGGATGTATGAAAACAGCTGCTGATATTTGCTTCCATATAAAAACAAAATTCTAACTGCTCGACCTCCAACCTCTCTGGATAGCCACCAAAAGCCTGCGAATTATCAACAAGAGTGTCTTTCCCCACATCTGAGAAAAAGATTTCGACTTTATGTAACCTTGAGGTCTACGTCTGAAGGGTCTCCGGCAGAATAGAGCTTATCCAAAAACCCCTGCAGGACTACAGATGGAAATGAGGATATGAGATAAAAATCAAAACATTCATTACTATAATCTGTTTTTCAGCAATTGCCCCTTGGCTAGTTCTTTCAATCTGATACCTTGATGAGGGGAAAAAGAAGTTCAATGTCATAGACGAGAAACCGAATTCCGTCAATAAGACACAATTCCTCTCCACATTCCTCTCTATTCGCAGACAGGGAGAGAAATTAGGTGTATAGTGCGCGCCACAGACTCTACATCGAACCGCTGCCTCTTCTCCAGTCGAGCATAACATCCGCACAAAAAGACTCACACACTTTCGCCACATTCCTGTTGTTTGTGATTATCTCTCCCCGAGGGCTTTCACAACCTTGGATTTCTGATGCATGTGTGCATGAAAAAGGGAGTTCGTTTATGTTAACATATCTATGTTGTTAAATTGACAGAGATAAACCCAAAACGATGCGCTGGACTCAATAAAAGGTTAGGGAGCAAATATGCTGGTTCATAGAAGGCTGTGGAGTCAGCCGGTAATTGCACAGCTAATGAGATTTAGTTTAATGCACAGTGCATGACACAGAGAAAACACAGAGGAAATGGAGTGACTGATTACAGAAAGCCCAAAATCAATAATGCGCTGCAGAGGAAAGCCATTCACCCAGGCCGCTCCTTTGGTATTTTGACTGGGGTTTCATGACTTTATATGGAGTCAAACTGTGCTTTTTAAAAATTACGGGACAGGGTCCAGAGCCAAACAAGTTGTCATTGCAAAGCAGACCTAAAATAACATCTTAAATCTTAACTGCTTTTGGCTATGCCAGACTGTACTATACAAAATGTGCCAATGAATAACTCTACACTAACATATGAAATGGATATGCAGGAGGAACTGCCCCCAAACTGCAGTTTATTCGCTAACAAACCTTCATGCATGCCAGAAAGGAAGTTTCTTTTTCAGTGCAAAATGACATTTCTAAAATGCAGCACTTGTTTCCTTGGTAACTAATCTGTCCACATTAGGGCCTCTAGGGAGCTCTCCTCTCAAACTTAACCTCACTCCTTGGCCGGTGAGGAGACTTTAACAAAGGCTCATTTTGTAGACAACAAAAGCAGAATGAAACCCCAGCTGGACCACCGATTCCATCACACATTCCCACATCATCCAAAAGCCCTTCCACCAAACAAGCTGTGAATAAAATACAGTGTGCTATTAAATGTTAAGGATCAATATCAATTAATTAATGAAGCATTCTTCACAAACATTGTCTCTGTAATGAATTAATCCTGGCTTGCTATAGCCTGGAGAGTCTTTTTTATAAAACAGGACTAATTCAAGGTTGTCCCCCCCCCCCCCCCCCCCCCCCCCCCCCCCCCCTACTACTAGTAAAGAATTAAACAGTGACTATCTTTTTTAATTTCCTAGTATCTATGCATTATACTTATTCATTACATACTATAGCAGCTATTAGAAATCAACTATTCATTTCTGACTATTTATTCCAATTGTTGCTGGTACCTATCAAGATTTTTAATTAGACTATAAGAAAAAAGTATTAGTATGGGCTCTTTAAAATAGGCTACTAAGCTGAAATATTAAATGCATAGTTTAAAGGAGTAAATATTAAAACGACTTGCCATATCCTGACAAAGAAATGTAAAAAGCAAATTCTTTTTCTATTTTCTCAGTATTTTGAAAGAGCTGTTTTAGCGTGAGCTGAACAATGAGTGATAATGATGCGCTAGGGAGCGAAGGGCCCCTTTTGTTATCTCATAAATCAAATATGAGCCTCCGGGGCCATGTTACAAAGCTCACTAAAGTTAAAAAGACTGCGCACTTTTTAGTTTTTCCTGCATCTTAAAATATGTATGTGCAGCTCATCCTGTCTGAACATTGTTTATTGCAAAGTTACAAAAGTAGCGGGTCTTACCGGTCCCCAGCGTGCTGCTGCACCGCCAGTTCGCGGAGACAGCTGGCTTCCAGCAAGACTCCCACAGGGACAGGTGGTACTGGTCATCCGCGGTGACCCACGCCGGACTCAGCACGGCCCCAACATCCAGGCACAGCGCGAGGAAAATACATACCAGACCCACCAACTTCAGGGGCGTCAACGCCGACACGCGCACTTCCTCCGCTCCGCTTACGGATGAGGCCATGTCGGCTGGATGCGCGGCGATGAGGAGCGATGTTGCGCTGCGTCGCGGAGAAGCCAGGAACGATGATCCCAGACAATGTCTTTGGATCCTTATTCGTGATCAGTGTTTTGAAGATTGTGGAGCAGCTGCGCGAGAGGGACGCTGTAACAGCTGCCCTCGCGCTCCTGTGAACGCGACTGCACTGCACATTATTGAAAAATCTCGGCTGCACCTGCAGGGTCCTAGTGCCTAGCTAGAACTGCCCCTTAGTGACCCGTGTCTAGTCTGGACGATTCGTTTACAAACCGAAATGAAACGGTCCGAACAGTTATCGAGTCAACAGTCACATTGAACGGAGAACCGCGACTTTTCTTTGTTTTAATAATCTTTGTTTTATTTACAAATTCGAACATTTTTTTTTCAGAATGTGGCTTCTTTATAGCTAACATCTTTTGATGAAATATGTAGGGTAGAGTGGGGGAAAACGCCCCCATACTGTTTTTCCCAAAATAACCACTAGATAAAATCAAGATACGTTTTTTGTTGTTGCTATGGACTACGTTGACCAGAGTTACGCAGAAGTTTTCACCGCGAAGCTTACTGAGAGAAAACGGATTTCACGTTAAGTGATATAATTTTTAACAGTAAGAAAAAAAGAGTTTTAAAGCTTGTTGTTTTGCAGAACATCACAGTTTTATATGATATGAGAAGAGCAAGGCCTGTAGTTAGGGAGTACTTGTTATTTAAGGAAAATATAATTATATTTTCAGAATGACAATTTTTTCCAAACCTAGTCTATGGGGTAAAGCGCCCCCAGTTTCCCACTATTCCCACTATCATAATTACTGTAGTTACCATGTTCTGAACATCACATTCTTTGTTTTTTCCATCAAATATAATCTAACTAGGTGGTTGAATAAAAATATTTGGACTTTTGAATCTTACATATTGTGCCTTTAATTCATGCATTCATGTAATTCATTTACTTGTCTTTTCTGACACGCCTCTATTAAACCACTCGTTTCTTGCTGTCTCATATATCAGCCAAAGAAAAAGGGATTTACAAAGAAAGAATCTTATTTTGTAATTACTCCCCACACCCCGAAACCCGCGTCAGCTGCTTTCTATGTTCATTACAATCCAGTTAATTCTGGCTGCGGATTGCGCATGCGCCAAATCAGGACATCAGGACTAAGCGTTACACGTTTGGGTGGAACGGGTAAACACAGTTTTTGCATATTTTATTAATCTAATTTAAAGTCGCAGCTTTTTCTAATGATTACATACAGAAGGCATAGCTTCGGAGTCGTCGATGGTTATATTAATTTGTGTCGTTTTTATGTACAAAACCGCGTCGACAAGCTTCAGTCGATAGTCATTGGACTGAATTAGCGACACAATTCTGTATAACTTACTTATAATGTTTTTAATGTGTCGAGGCGGCAGTTTTACTTTTCGATATAGTGAAAGAACAGTCGTTTTGTGCTTGTCAAAGCGTACCCATTTTTATTCGCGTGTCGTTGGTTAAATGTGTCCTATACATGCTAGTAAGCTAACAGTCCTTGAGACATACAGAATGATTGATGATTTTGGACATATTTTTGCTGTTTATGGTAATTTAACATATGGATATCGCTTTGTAGTGTTTTGTGTCAAAAGCCATCTTGAATGTTCCTGTTGTTTTGACTTTGAGAAACTGGAAATGCATGCGCACAAGTGATATAAATGTGTGGTCGTTGATTAAATCTGGGTGTCTGTTCTGTCATTCTCAAGGTCCTGTTTCCCTCTTTAAAAAGCTGCAGGAATCATGGGAGCCGGTGAGTCCTCCTTTTATGCTTTATTTCGGCCAGAGATTGTGATTATTCGCAAGGACGCTATTTTGTGTTTTGTTAACGTTGCTAAGATATGTAACGTTAGTGGGTTTGTATGCTGAGCCTGCTAGTGATCTAATAGATGTCACGTAAATGACTTCTGTCAGTAATTTCTAATTAGTATTAACAGATTATCAACAGGGGTCTCAGCCTACATAGCACCTCTAATATTTAATCCATGACTAATCTGATGTTTATGGATCACAATATAGAATCTGTTTTTATTTCTCCCACTCTCAGTGGTGAGGAACAGTGGTCTACTCTTTTACAAGCTTCCTGTGCCAGGCCAGGAACGGGCATTTCAAAGAAATTACTTTGTCAGCCCTCCTCCTTGTTTCTTTGCTGTACACTTATTGTTTGTATTTCCGCCAGTGTTCCTGCCAGCAGATGCCGCACACTCTGTGCTGCGGAGGCTCCCGAGAGCGAACTTCTTCTTGGAAGAGATGAAGCAAGGGAACATCCAGCGAGAATGCAGGGAGGAAATCTGCAATTATGAAGAAGCCAGGGAGGCGTTTGAGAATGATGAGAAAACAGTGAGTTTGGGGTAGATTTGTGCTCATTTTGTTTTTTTTTTTGTTTGTTTTTTTGGCATGAAGTTGAACACAATTTCCTCTCAGTCATTCCACTCTGTGGCATTTCCTCTAAGCAGGAAGTGAGAATTATCAACAGGAAAGCCTCACTGGGTACACATTTTCTCAGGATGGCTAATTATGTGTGATTCAGATGAAGGATGTTTGGGTTGTGTGTGTGTTTTTGCACACTGTATATACAAAATGACAGAACAATGATAAGCTGAATATGTAATGGCATAATGTGTGCATTTGTTGAGTCCAGGGTAAAGCTGGATGATTTGGGGGGGGGGGCTACATGTTTGCTGTGCTTGTTTGTAGATATGCACAATTTTTTTTAATTTTAATAATAGTGATAATAATAATTTAATATTATGTAATGCAAAATATTATTATTATTACTATTATTTTTGTTATTAATACATAGAAATAGTAAATAAAATAACAAAGATAATCAAACATTAAATAAAAATAATATAATTATAATAATTTTACAGTACAACTTTAAAATTAAGCAACCCAATCTCTCAGCACAGGCACAGGCATGAGTTCGCGTGGAGCAGCATTTACTGTGAAGTGCGAACCGAGACACTGTAAACACTGATTATGATCAAGAAGCATGTAAAAGTGCACACATCTGTATTTAATTAAATCACAGCCTTTGCAATTTGATTATAGCAGTAAGTTATATTACGATTTCATTTTTATTTTGATTGTGTAGCCCTAGTCCAGGGTTGTGCAAAGTTCAGTATTTAATAATTGGCTCCCTTTCGAATCATGAGTTGGAATTTGAATTGAATTGGACACAGCCCACAGGAATTTGAATTAAAATTTGAATTGGAATAACCGGAAGAAGAATTTCTGAATTGTAATTCAACAAATTTTTAACACAGGTGATTCATTCTATAAAATGAAGTGTTCGGTCCACAAAAGTTAATTTAAATAGATAAACTGAATACAAATTTCTTTAGGTTTAATTTCAAACATCTGTCCTTAGAACTTCAGGGCTTTTTAAACATTCTTCAAAACTGCCAAATAAGCCAAGATTTACTAGTAGTAGACTTTACTAGTTAAAGTTATTTTCTCCAGACTTTTTTTAATTTAATACAATTTAATTGTATTCAAAATGCAGTTCTACATGTTTGCTATGTCAATTCAAATTCAGTAATTGAAGTGTAATTCAAAAGGCATTCTCAATTCAGTTCTGTATGGTGCAGAGTCATTGCTTTGTGTTGTTGTGCAAGGTCTTGGTTATTGGTCAGAATGACATAGTGGGGTTTTTGTTTAGAATACAAACAAATGACTTTTGCTAATTATTTACATTTATGCAGAGAGTGTCCGTATGTCATTGTGTTTCTTTCACCTTGTGACCCTTACAGAGGCGATTCTGGGAGGAGTACCAGCGTGAGAGCAGCCCAAGACCTGGAGGACTGGATTCCATCGCTGGTGGCGTTCATTCCCTGTACCTGATCTTACCGCTGCTGCTGGTTTTGCTGCTCATTGCTGCAGTTTCCATCACGGTTTGGAGATGCCACTCACGCAAAAGATCCCAGCAAAGCCCTGCCATTGGGCGTCCTCAAAGAGACACAACCCTATCTGTGGTGTCAATGGACCAGTGGGGTCGGGACTACCATCCTGACATCAGTCCTCACTCCGAGGTCAGTGCCCACAGTAGCCCCGCCTACCCCAGCGCTGACCTAACACCAGGGCGGGGCAGTCGGGGTGACCCACCCCCTTCATATGAGGAAGCTGTGGGCCATACAGATATACAGATTGAAGCAGAGCCTCCACCACAATATGAAGACATCATCAGTAACCACGGTAGCACGGTTGTTATCTCCCAGGGAAAGTGACGGATCTTCCATGCAAGCCTCATGTAGAGATACATTGAGGCCTCCACCAATACTGTATACCTTTAGTGCTATATTTTTCTATAACTTCACTACTTGTATGACAGGCTTTATTTTCAATTCCAGCACTAACAAAACAGCTAAACCGCTTAAAAAAAAAAAAAAAAAAAAAGAAGTGAAGGCTAAGTATGGTAACTCATACTCGGAATTTGTCCTCTGCATATAACCCATCCAAGTTAGTGCACACACATTAGGAGCAGCCACTCACTGTGGTGCCCAGGGAGCAATTGGGGGTTAGGTGCCACACTGCAAACTGTGGAAACACACACCCGGAGCAGTGGGTAGCCACTCACTGCGGTGCCCGGGGTGCAATTGGGGGTTCAGTGCCTTGCTCAAGGGCACCTCCATGTATTTCCATGCCAGCTTGCTTGTAACCTTTGGGTTACAAGTTCGACTCTCTAACCATTAGGCCAGTGGTTTTCAAACCTGTCCTGGAGGCACCCCAGCCCTGCACATTTTGTGTGTCTCCCTCATTTATCACACCTGATTCAACTCATCAGCTCGTTAGTAGAGACTGCAAGAACTAAATTAGGTGTGTCTGATAAGGGAGACATACAAAATGTGCAGGGCTGGGGTGCCTCCAGGACAGGTTTGAAAACCACTGCATTAGGCCACAACCTTTACTTGCACTCTTCAAAATAAAGGCATCAATGGTTCCATGAAGAACATTTAACATCCATGGAAACTTTCCATTGCGCTAAAGGTTCTTTATAGTGAAAAAAGGTAGATTTTTAAAATGTTCTTTTAAGAACTGTTGAAAGGTTTTTGGAGAACCAAAAATGGTTCTTCTATGGCACTGTGCCAAAAATCCCCTTTTGGAACCTTTATTTGTAAGAGTGTGGTATGAAGAGAAAACAACGAATGCAATTTTATTCCAGTACTGTAACTTGCATGTTGTTAAACATCAGATTTCTTTGATTTCAGAGATGATCGCAGAACTCATGACAGGTTAAATCCTGAACCAAGCCCAAATCCAGTGACAATGAAGTACTGTAACATGAACAACTTGCACTCACATTCTTCCTAGTTAGATGAATTTCATAGGACTTACTAAGAAATTAGCTAAACATTTTCAGTTGTGGCCTCAAGGCGCTTTTCCACTGCATGGTATGGCTCGCTTATGGCTTGTTTTCACCGAGCGGTACAGTTCAGAACCTCTCACTGCAGTTCTCACTGCAGAAAGTTGATTGGTTGACAGAGAATCGTCACTTGCGCATGCTTTTTCGGCTGTGTTTTTCCTTGCAGCCTTGGCTCAAACAAAGCGTGTCTTCTTGTGACAGCCACATGCCGAGAAGCAAGAACAAGATCTGCTGTATGTCGTCCACTGTCGTTTACTGTGTCGCTTTCTTCTTCTTAGCGTGAGAATAATGTCGATCGCTACCCCACGCCTATCATAAGCGTACTGTTGGTGGTGGAAACGCAAGCCGGAATAGGGTTTACAGTCCCGAATCATACTGTATTGTACTAAAGCGTACCGCACCACACCGCTCGGTGGAAACGGTTGAGGTTCCAAGCGTGCTGTACCGATACTAAAATGTGACGTGTAAACGCTGCAGATCACTGATTGGTCAGAGAGAATCGTCGCTAGTACCAGCTACCATTATGCTTTTGTGACCGTGATATAGCGATTGAGACCCTAAACACATCGCTAAATACAATGTTGTCGTCTGCGCTTTGTTGTACGAGTTCCCAAGACTCTCGTTTTTTAGCAGTATTTTGTTTTGCTGCCATCAGCTTCCTTTGAAACAAACTTCTTCGTCTTGCAGTTAAAAACATCCACATGCCGAGAAGTAGAGGCGGTGCAATTACAACGACCATTCTATAATCCCAACCCACTTTAAAGCAGTACTAACTACAGTGGAAAAGCAAGACGAGCCATACCATATACTGCTGTGCCAAGCAGTACCATGCAGTGGAAAAGCGCCATTATTGGACCATTTAGAACTATAATACTAAATTGTCAGATTCAGTGGGAAAAAAAATTGCACAATATTTTCAGGAAGTTGTACATTTTAATGTTTGCTGACATGCTATATTTTAAAGTTCATTGCAACCTTCAGAGATAACCATTTTGGCTTAGGCTGTCTCTGTAACCTTTGTAATTGCATAGACGCCTCTATGCACTGGACTCACAGCATCAATGAAACATTGATATTGGGCTAATTTTTTTTTTTCTCTAGTTGAGGTTTTAAACACTGTTAGATTTAGTTAACATGTTGGAAACTTTTCCGCTAAATGGATAACCAGTTAATGTTTGGTCAGTGTTATCAGAAACGTTGTTCTAAGCATAATTTCACAAATTCAATCCTGATTAGGTTGTAGCATCATGGTTTCTGAATCAGCCTGAGTCAACACAAGTCAGCGTGTGTGAAGTTGACTCATATTTGCTGTACAAGTGTGGTTTGAGTTTTGTCCTTTTAGTTGAGCCACATTGAGTTCCATGGCAAGACATGGTAGACTAAATGGTCTATGCAACAGTGCTCTCTTTTCTCCATATTTTTGGAGCAGTTTACATGGTCACAGCCTTGTGAAATTTATTGTTATTGTGGCCAAGGATTAAGCAGGCATATTAAGCATCCCAAGCTGGGAATACTAGGACAAGCAAGATAAATTGTCTACTGTGGAGGTGATTTATTACAGAACAAGAAGCATGCTTTTTGTTTGTTGTGAGCTGTGTGCAGACTTTCTTTCAGATTTGTTTTAGAGTACATAACTGTTTCTCTAACCTCTTAGAGAATGTTAAAATAACAATTATTGACCAAGCTGGTTACTTTTTACTTGTTGAAGGCTGATTTCGATGATTAGATTGTTTGAAACTAGTTCGATTCAAGCCTTCTCCTTTCACACTATAGTTTTGGGTCCGAATTGTAGGGTACGTTTCGTAGTACAATTGCATTAACAACGCAGCTGTTTACCACTTATAAATAGGGTCCACTTCAAAGCATAGTTCTTTTCCCCATGGAAAAAAAGTGATTTTTGGTAACACTTGAAGCCTTTATGTATAATGCATTATAAAGGTATTCATAATGTACATTCTAATGCATTATATATTTTTTCATAAATAAAAAAGTTAAAATGCATTATATTTGCAGATTCCTTGTTACATCTAAAATTAGTTGTTTTAATGCATTATATTTTTTTAATGTTACAATGAATAGATAATAATGTATTATAACTGTGGTTGCACTTATTCATGAGACCATAAGGTGCTTTATGCATTAATTCTTATACATTAAAAATAATGCATTATAAAGGCTTCAAGTAAAGTGTTACTGATTTTTCCTCTTGAAAAGTTTCAGACTGTTAAATGAATTTGGAAATTTGACACTAGATTTCAGGTTGGGCTTGTCTGTGTTTAACAGCAAGCGGACACCTTTTACCTCAGAACATTTTTTTTCTTGGTTTCTTACTCTGGTTCCGCCTCAGGCCCCAGCTACACTAAACAAAAACCAAGAGAATTTCAGATTAGGATCAAATTAGGGAACAAGCCGTCCCCTAAACATAAAAGAAGAAAAACTCAAGGAAACATTCAGTATTAAATATCAGGAAAGTGTGTGTTTGTGTGGGTGTGAGGGGAAAAAAAACCATAGTGGAAAACAGTCAATACTTTTGTTTTTCTTCAGTAACTGAGTGAATGCACTTTTTTTTAATGGCACCAATTGCTCTTTGTAAAGTAATATTATTTGATGTGTAAAGGAATGTTAACTAATGGAAAATATGTGATAAATGACTAGAAAAAAATATGGCATGGCTGTTTGATTTGTCTACTTGGATATCTACAGTTTATATTCTGTTCATCGACGACATGCTCAGCTGACATAAATATGCAATAAAATACATCACCAGCACTAACTCAAAGCTTTGTGAAAATCAAACCGTTTCACTATGCCTAACATTGTGTTTTTAAAGATATTGTGAAATAAGACTACCGTCACTTGAAATACAGTCTGATGATGTTGCAAGTTTGGCTGATTTTGACAGATGTTGCTGTATATTTGCAGGCTGATATTTCTGTGGTAGTTAAGAGTGACTGTGGTGGTGTTTATTGCTTAAGCCTTACTCAGAGATAGATTAAAAAATGTATATATAAATGTGTTAAGAACAAATTACATTTTTTGTAATGATTGAGCTTGACTTTTTATTTGTAATAAAAGTTTTTTGGCCCTCAGTCCTCTGACTTTGTTCTTCCACTTCTCAGTAAACAATTTTTCAAAAGTTTGAAAGAAGTGAATACTTTTATTCAGCAAAGACTCGTTAAATTGTGACAGTAAAGACTTTTACATTGTTACAGTTTTTTTTATTTGAAATAAATGCTGTTCTTTTGAATTTACTATTCATCAAAAAGTCCTGAAAAAAACCCCATCAGTTTTCACAAAAATGAAGCAGCAAAAACTGTTTTCAATATTGATAATAGGAGGAATTTCTTGAGCACCAAATCAGCATATTAGAATGATTTCTGAAGGATAATGTGACACTAAAAACTAAAAATTAAAAATGTAATGATGCTGAAAATTCAGCTTTGCCATCATAGGAAAAAAAATGCATTTTAAAATATAAAAAAGTTATTTCAAAATATTACTGGTTTTACTGTTTGTTTTTATCAAATAAATGCAGTCTTGGTTGCATGCGAAACTTAGGGTATATCGTAATTTGAAATGTTCATTTTTTGTCAGACTAAAAGTATAATATAACATAAGGAACATATAAATATCTACTATAGGTAAAAACTATAGGTTTTTTTTAGTATTCCCTATTATTTAAGTTTAACAGACCCAACTGAGTCAGTCTTCTGATCTAATGTTCTTCCTTTAAAATTCAGTCTAGTTTCAACATATCCATTAATGTTAAAATGCACCACATTTACTACCTGAATTACTTTCCTACATCCAAACAAGCTCACAGAGGTAGTTCAATGTTGTAACTCATTAACTTTATGAGCAGATTTGCATGCTAAAACAACTTGCCCAAACAATGGACATCACAAAATTAATGTTCTGTTGCCTTGAGAGACATTTGGTCATTATCATTAATGTTTGGCCATGCCACATGTAAACTTGAATGCATGTCAGACTATTTTCTTTTCCGTAAAAGTTTAGCAGCCATGTGGGAACTGAATGGATTTTAAGTTTATGAACACCTTTACTTTACTGACAAGTATACCAAATGAAACCACATATAAAAACACTTGGTTGTTTTTTAATACACAAAATATCAACATTACAATGTCCTGAGAATATTCCTTGTTCAAATTTTAATATCTGTATAAAAAAAAAGTCCAGTACTGGAATAGAGATCTGTTAATGCATGACAGGACACAAAAATGGCCTTGAAGAGAGATAAAGAACATTAACAGTGCTAGAAAAGCAATAATGGCATGGCGTTTGCATCAGCACAAGTTAAACATGACCATTTAGACATACATGACTGACACGTCCATTCAAAAACAGCATACCAAGGTCATTAAAGGTTTTCGAATACACCAGTAGTCATAATTAAAGCAGTGCAAGCAGAAACAAAGCTGTAACTAAGTAACACTGTCACAGGAGAAAACACAGTGAATCCATACAGCCAATGGCAGTGATAGAGAGTTCATTACAGCCAAGCCAGTATTCGTGCAGTGTAGCAGTCAATCAGCAAAGAGTCAATGGGTCAAATGGTAAGAATGTGTCCTGCCATAGTCTATTTTAATGTTGTTGTTGTTCTATCTTAACATCTAGAGGTTGCTGATATGTTTGGTATCCAGAGACAAACCCACTCTCCATTTTCACAATTCCCACCTAATATTGGTGAGTGGACGAATGAGTCTTCCTCTCAATCAGATCCATTCTCTAGGGTTCCGTAAGGCCTCCAGCATCTCTGCTTCCTTAGTGCCTTTTGTGGGCTCATGCATGTACTCCCACCTGAAATGAAACATTTACGCTAGTGAGTTTGTAATATCAAACAATAGATAAATATAATAGACATTGAGACACTAAAAAAAGAAGTGCTACTTTCAAACATTACTTTGAGTTTTTAAAAGGGTCATATCATGAGGAATACGAATTTCCTTTATCGTTTGAGGTTGTCATATGAGCTCATTTTACATGAAGACACAGCAACAGAATCCAGAGCTTAATTCACAGGGTCAGTGAGTAAAGTGGATAATGCTTGTGTAAAAATAAACTGCATCTGTTTTAGTGTGGTATAAGTTGACCTCATGGAAAAAAAATATTATTAAAATATGCATGATATAACCCAAAAATGAAAATTCTGTCATTTACTCACCCTCAAGTTGTTCCAAAACTGTACGAGTTTCTTTCTTCTGCTGAATACAAAAGAAGATATTTTGAAGAATGTTGGAAATCAAACAGTTGACGGTAGCCATTGACTTCCATAGTAGGAAAAAAAAAATACTATGGAAGTCAATGGGTGCCGTCAACTGTCTCGTTACCAACATTCTTCAAAATATCTTCTTTTGTGTTCAGCAGAAGAAAGAAACTCATACAGTTTTGGAACAACTTGAGGGTGAGTAAATTATGAGAGAACTTTCATTTCTGGGTGAACTATCCCTTTAAATTATGCAAGTGTTCTAAAAAAAAATGATCTAAAAACAGCTCAAGAGGATCATCCATGGTAAAAGGCAGTAGCTGATGTGATACAGTTTGCTCATACCTTGCAGTAAGCGGTAGGGACATCAGGATGCTCTCGATGCGTGACCCAGGTGTGGCCAGGCCAAATTTCACCCCTCTGTCATACACTAAATTAAATTCCACATATCTAAGAAACACAAAGAAAGTTTGGTTACCCGCTGAACATTTATATCCATATGACATACAGTGCTTAAAAAAATGTATTAGACCACCACTCAATGTAAGGTTTGTGCCACAGCTGCCCTAAACTAACAGTATAGATCATTAACAAAAATTTTTTATGGTTAATCCAGTATGTGCGAGCTCTTTAGTCACAGATGGTCAAGTCAAAGTCCGAACTTGAATCCTATTTAACAAATTTAGGTTTTAGTGGATTCAAAATATAGGTTTCATCAAAAGCAAGCCTTTAGGAAAAACTAGAAACTATTTGGAAGTCAATAACAACAGAGACTGTGGAAAAGTACTGCCCATAAAAACAATGCAAGCTGTTATAAAGACCAAAGGACGTCAAACAAAATATTACGTTTTTGGTTATTATGTGTGAATAAAGACTATTTAGTTTGTTATTTGCCTTATAAATTACAATAACATTTTAAACAAGTTTTTGACAGATTTCTAAAATATTTGTGTTTCACTTTATTATGACAGGTGGCCTAATAGATTTATTAAGCACTGTACATTTGAAAACAACTTCAAATGTATTTAGTCTCAGAACTATGCTACATTGCCATACTATAAAAATATTTACAATAATGATTATCAATTATTATTATTAAATCAATAATATTAATATTGATAAAAGCACCTGAATTTGCTGAATCTGAATAAAAAGTCGAAATAATTTTAATATATATTTGTTGTATATATTATATTGTATTATATTTTAATATAATTTTTAATTTACTTCTGTATGTTGCAGGTTATATAATGGTTCTTCAGTATTAAACCTTGAATGATTTGGTGCTCAGGGAATATTTCATATACATCAGTGTTGAAAAGAGTGATAAACTCTTTCAGGTTAAAAAAAGTTTTACTGTAAAGTATTTACTGTCGCTTTGGATCAATTTATGTGTCCTTGCTGAATAAAAGTCATAATTAAAAAAAAAAAAATTCTTACTGAACACAAACTTTTGAACCGTAGTGTATAAAAAAAAAAAAAAAAAACGACAATCCACATCAGTATGGACTTTCTCTTTAACTAACCTGCCTCTCCTGACTTGCTGCCAGTCCTTCTCCTCAGGGGTAAAGGAGTCATTTAGATGTTTGTATACTATGGGCAGGTAACAGGGCACCACAGTTTTAGCACAGCTTTTCACAAAATTAAAGACCTCCTCCTGATTGGGCGAATCCAAATCATCAAAAAAGATCCCACCAATGCCTCTCGTCTCCCCTCTGTGACGGATGTAGAAGTAGTTGTCACACCTTGAGAAAATAATGTTTTTTTTTACCGATGCTAGCCTAATATTTAGGAAGCAAATCTATTTAATTACAAATTAAATAAAAAAAAAAAGTGAAATAAAATACAAAAATTAAGAACTACTCTTTCATGATAAACATTAAAAGGATGTTATTACAACACATAAGTGTTGACTCGCACAGTACTATGGCTGCTGCAAATAATGGAAAATTTTATCTTTGCTGAACAGTTAAAATCCACCCAGAAGATAGAACACTCATGCACCACACGTATACACACACCCATAACAGCTGTAACACACCCAATCCACCCACCCACACACACACACACACACACACTCACACACACACACACACACACACACACACACACACTAATGAGATTCCTACCACTTTTTGAAATCTGGGTAATATTTAGGATGGTGCTTGTCACATGCTTTCTTCAAAGTCTTGTGGAAATGGGCGGCATCTTCCAAATTAATGTAAACAGGAGTGAGATCTGTTCCTCCACCAAACCACCACTGCTTTGTGCCTGAGAGGAGAGAACGAGATGGTTGGTGGGCACAGATAACAACATCTCTCTTCACACAGCTTCAAATGACTGAGCAAAACACTCACCATCTGCTTCCTCAATTTCAAAGTATCTGTAGTTGAAGTGCACTGTGGGAATGTGGGGGTTTTTGGGGTGTATGACTGAACTCACGCCCATGGCACAGAACGGCAACTTCCCTGGAACACAGAGATAGTGCTAAAATGTAAAAAAAACCAATAACTTATGCATCACACGTCACATCTTCTCAATCACTCTCATTCCCATGAAGCATGACAAATCATCACAGTAAAAGCCTTAAGACCACTGACAGTTCAAACTGAGCTCAAAACGAAAAACTAGAAGTAGAACTGAAAATTTAAGGAACTGGTTTCAGTCACACTCTGCATTCACCTCAAAATGGGAAGTCAGTCTCTCACCATCTTTCCCTTTCAGAACTTTTCCACGGCTGCGCATTTGCTTGGCGGCCTCCTCAGTGAGATTCCCAAACACCACGGACACGTTCACACCCGCTTTCTCAAAAACCTTCCCATCTTGCATCACACAGCTGATGCCCCCTCCACCTTTATCAGACACAAGAATAACATGATTTGTTACAGTGTAACACCAGCATGAAACTTCTAGCTAATAATTAATTTAATAATGTTTCAATGTTATAGGTCGAACAAAGCAAAATCTAAATCTTTCCAATCCCTGGATAAGAATCACTGATATATGGAACAATTCATTCATTATAATATATAATAATAAAGCATACATTTTTGGAACAATTATAGCTAAATAAATAATAATTAGAATCAGTCAATAACGACAAAATGGAATGTTTCCAAAATAAAATTTGGCACAAGATTTTGTAATTTATTGGTAAACCCGATACAGAACCAATTAAATTATGGGTAACACTTTAGTTTAGGTTCCAATTCTCACTATTAACTAGTTGCTTATTAGCATGCATATTACTAGGATATTGGCTGCTTATTAGTACTTACAGTATAAAGCACATATTAATGCCTTATTTTGCGTGACCATATTCCACATCCCTTAATCCAATACCTAAACTTAACAACTACCTTACTATTAATAAGCAGTAATTAGGAGTTTATTGAGACAAAAGTCGTTGTTAATAATGAGAACTGGGCCCTAAACTAAAGTGTGACCAAATTATGGTTTTAAAAATAATATTTGGAAAGGCATATCATGACCTATGAAGTCCATTTCTGACTTTGTTGTTGGATGACAAAATAACTTATAAAATTCATACACTAGACAGAAGAGTACATAGTGCATTGTACAAGTGTATAGTGCATCATCTGGGACAAAACAAGTCACAAACATTGAAATTGAGAGAAATTACAAGATAAAAATCATAATTTTAGTTGAAATTTTGATTAAAAGTAGAAATTAGATAAAGTAATAATTATGAGATACAAACCTCATAATTATGACCAAAAATGTCTTCTTTAATTTCATAATGTTGACTTTTTAAATCATATTATGTCATAAATATGTTTTACCTTAACATGTTTTTTTTTCTTCTGTTCTTATCCGAAAAAGGGCTTCCATATACCTGTTGCCCTAAACATAAATCAGGACTTTGGACCATAATATTTGCTCTACTACTTTATCTAAGGCTTGCTTGTGTGCCACTAGTTATGGTACATAATTTATAAGTTTCATTCATTCATACCAACACTTAACATGTTTTTAAATGAAACGCACATAGAAATGAATTATAAATCCATAAAAACAACCTTCTTTTCTACTCCATCTGTCCACCTTGAACGTGCCTCCATCCACCTCCTCAAGGGCTTTACAGAATGCAGCCTGTGTCTCCATGATGAGCATCTCCATTCTCGTAGGCATCGCGTCTTTCCTCTGCTCTAAGACCTTGATGTCAGTGACTGGTGGAGACATGAACGACTTGCATCTCTCCCGCATGTCTCCCTCGTCTTCTTCAACCTTGGATATCTTCGTTGCCATTTCTGCCCGCTGAAAGTGACTTACACCTGCCGCCAGAAAACCAGTGACAGCTGCTGCCCCAGCAGCCAGAAATACACCTTTACCGTACCGCCCGAGTGAGATCCTCCCCGGCGATGCTTGAGACATCTGTCTCGTTCCTGCTCTTATGAATGACCATTTTCCTGCCGGAAGAAAGGCACATTTACGAAGGGTAGAATAACGGGCTACGAAAGCGTGGAAATCAGCTGTACCATGCGCAGAGCGGGACGCTTTACACAGTCTTGCTATTGATCTGGCTGAGTTGTTTATTGTGCACAACGCTACAGAAGTCATTTTGTGTACTGAGCGAGAACAACTGTATCTGTCTACGAGCTGTGAGTTGATAACAGGACCATACGTGGGTGTAAAATAACTATATCTAGTTTTACACGTAGCTTCTCCAATAGTTCTGCCTGCGGAGGCGTGTCTTGATTGCTGTATGTGAGTCGAGGTGTATTATGGGAAATTGAGTTTTTCCACATATAATTAGTACTTTATTCGATTCAATACGGACTACATATACCATAGACGTGAAATACAAGCTAAAACATGATACGTACTTCCGAGATTATTAAAAAGGTCTTTTAAAAATGTTGTCAAAAGTCAAGCTCTTCATGTTATAATTCACACTTTTATAAATACCTTTACAAATATCAATATAATAATAATAATAATAATAATAATAACGTACAATAATTGTTGCCTTTGTGCTAAAGTTGTTGACAAGATTTTTGTAAGAAAGTAAAATCTAGGAAAGTGTCAGTCAGCAAAATTTTATTGGCATGGTTGTTAAAAATTAGAATATTGCCAAAGCATATGAAGTAGCCTATATGAATAGACAATAAGTAAAGATAATAAAGTAAAGATATTAAGGACATAAACTTGTTTATACATAGGCTAAAGATTTGGCCAAACAAACCAAACTATCCTTTGTTGTACCTTGTTTATTTTTCCACCAACTGTATCGCAGATAAAATCTGGCTGGTTCTACCTTCTACATTTACAAAGAGTCTGCGCATGCGCGCGCACCCACGACAGGCCGTGTTGTGTATCTCTATGGCAACACCTGTTACATGCTACTTTGAAGCCGAGGCCAGCAGAGGATTAGAGTGGCTAATGTACAGGTGCGCGTGGAGACCAGCTCTCTAGAATATATAGGGCGGCTAATGAATTGACATTAATTATTTTTGCACTCAACGCGAGGCAACACCATACAGAAGTTTTGAAGGTAAGCTCTATACATTTTCAGTCGCGGGAAAATAATTAAATTCTAAAACCAGCCGGTAGGTCAAATCTCTCATGCGCTGAGACGACCACCAGGTTTGGCGTTGAATTATTAGCCTTAAATTTGATTTTATGACGCAGATTTAACATGAATTATTTTGGCATTGCAGTACATTTAGTAAAATCTGGCATTTACAAATATAAAGCCCCCTTTAAATATATAAATTGCGTCTGCAAAGTCGTAATTTAAAAAATAAATAAAGCAGAATGAATAACAATTTAGAATTGTCACTGTATGTCTATGTGGAGCAGTGTTATTTTAGTATAATTGAGATTATTATTAATATCTCTATATTTTCCGTTTTTATTTGAACTGTAGTTCAAGTTTTAGTAATTTTGTTGTTTTATTAGTTTTTGTTTTTTAATGATTTCTATAGGCCTAAAGTTTTTTTAGTTCAATTTTAGTTTTAGTTACTTTACTACATCAAGGAAAACTGAAATGAGAAATGTTGCCTTGGTAACTAGCTGAAATAAAAGAAGTTGAAGTATTTTAATATTTTATGTTATTTCAGTGAGACTTATGGGCCAGATTTCATGTGTTGCTCTTTCTGAAATGCTATGACATATAATTCACGAGAATCCAAGCCTAAAGCCCTAATGCATATGGATTTATGTCCATGTTAACAAACACAACAAGTGTGTTGTACGTTTAAGTGATACGTATTTCTGTATGTCATCTATGTAATTGTATGTTTAGATATTAATCTGTATGCTTTGATGTAACTAAAATAAATTCAGAATTAAGAATGATCAATAAACTGGTCACTAACATTCATGACTTATTATTTACTCAAAAAAAAGATCATTTTGTTCAATAATAAAATGCTTCTATGATCTTTTTTTGTTTGAAACAAAAAAAAAGTCTATTGTGCTCCATGTTTTATTTGCTGTGTCTTAGTGAGAAAGCGAAGAGATCATGAGTGTTTCTGTGGTCAAAAACACTCCGGATGAGTATGAGGATGACTTTGAGAAAGACCTGGACTGGCTTATCAGCGAGGAGAGCAAGAGTGAGGAGCAGGTAAGTGAGTGAATGCACAATGATAGCAGAAACAGGTTCATATCTTGGAGACAGTCCTCTGGAATAGTGTGTGGTATTCCATTACACAGACGCTGTACCTGTGTGTGTGTGTATGTGTGAAATCCACCCCACTGACACAGATCCATACACACTTTCACTCACCTAGAGAACTATGTCTCATGGCGTTGCATTATTCAACACATACACTCTATGTATCTGATTCACTCAAGCCAACTCCTTAACCTGCACAATGCTGCTCTTTTTTTTATTCCTCTCTTATTATTATTATAACTGAACACATTATTTCCTTCAAAAAAGGATCCTGATGATTATGACATTGAAGCTCAGATCGACAAAGAGCTTGAAGAAGATGAACCTAAAGAAGATAGAAAGAAGGATGTGCACAAACACAGGGAAATGGATGATGAAGAAGCAGATGAAAGGTGGCCAACGCCTATGGAGCCATTAGAAGGTGCTTTAGATCCCGACAGGGATGACCTTATAACCTCTCCACATTTACAGAGCGACGAAGACCTTGATGAAGAGAAGAAATACATTTTGGAAAAGATTCAAGAGGCTAACAAACAACTACAGATCCAGGATCCTCCAGACCAGAGCCGCCGCAGACGTCTGCAGTTTAAAGACACTCTGGTTGACCTGGTGGTGCCTGCGCTGGAGTTTGACACTCAAGAAAGCAACAGTGCCTCCTGTGTGGACTTAGAAGATGGAGAGGTATCGGGACAAATGCAGAGACTGAAGATCTCTCAGAGAGAGGTAAGCGACATAGGACACCCTGAGGATGAACACAACGAGGGAACCAAAGAAGGACGGGTTTTGGTTGAAAAAGATGGAAAGTTTGATCTGGTGAGTCTAAAGGAGGTGGAAAGTCAAGGATTGCTTCCTCCATTGCCGGTTTCTCACAGCGACAATCAGCGAGTGTCTTCAAAGCAAAGTGAGCCTGGTTTCCATCTGAGCAACTCTCCGAGACAGAATTCTACCTCACCTTTTCCCCCTAGCACTGAGTCTTTGTACATCCCCAAACCTCCACCGAAGCACAGAGATAGGCCCAGTTCTGCCAGACCGTCTCAAAGGGGAGCATGGGTCCAGGGCACCAAGCGCAGGGTCCAGTCTGCAAATGGAGCTCCTTCACATGCCACCTTCACCCTGTCATCACAGCAGAAAGAATTACTGGCCAAACTTCAGCAGCGGAGGGAGAGGCAAGCCAAAGAGGTGTAATGTGGTTTCTATTGGTTTTAATATCAGTATAATATCAGTTTCTGTCAATGTATTGTAAAATCTGACTTCATTTTCTATTTGACAGCTTATTTCAAATAGGCCTAACGTTTTTTTAGACTTCTCCTCTTTGCTTCTTCAGGATGAGTTGAAGAAAAAAGAGGAAGAGGAACAGAAACGTCAGGAGAACGAGATAGCCTTCCGATCGTGGCTTATGAGGAAAAGAGAGCAGCTGCAGGACGAGAGGAGAGTTCAGAAAGCCCAGGAAATGGAAAGGATGAACTGCATGGTATGTCCACTAGGGGGAGCCATTTAACCAGAAATAGGTAAACCACGGGTTCGCGATCTTTTTGATGTCAAGGACCCCCCAAACAAAGGCTTTTTTTTTTTTTTTTAAATATTAAAATAACTGTTTTCTGTTAATATGTTTTAAAATGTAATATATTTCTGTAATGGTAAGGCTGAATTTTTAGCATCACTACAGTCTTTAGTGTCACATGATCCTTCAGAAATCATTCTAATAGTAGACAGTAAAGACATATATACTGTTACAAAATATTTCTATTTTTAAAAAATGCTGTTCATTTTACCTTTCTATTCATCAAAGAATCCAGACAAAAATGGATCACGGTTTCCACAAAAATATTAAGCATGCAAAAATGGTTTTCAACATTGATAAAAATAAGAACCATTATTAATAACTGAGCACCAATAATAATTGATAATAATTGAGCACAAAATCAGCATATTTTTTTCAGATTTCTAAAGGATCATGTGACATTGAAGACTGGAGTAATGATGCTGAAAATTTAGCTTTGAAATCACAGAAATAAATTACATTTTAAATTATATTAAAACAGAAAACAGCTATTTTAAAGTGTAACGATATTTCACAATATTACTGTTTTTACTGTATTTCTGATCAAATAAATACAGCCTTGGTGAGCTTAAGAGACTTCTTTCTAAAACATTTAAAAATCTTAATGTTTCCAAACTTTTGACCAGTACTATATAATACAGTAATATTGTGAATTATTATTACAGTTTAAAATAATATAAATATATTCCTGCGATGGCAGAAGTTTCAGCAGCTATTACTCCAGATTTTTTTTTCCTGGAAAAATATTATACTTTGCATAGTTGACAGTGTTTTTCTACCCACTAGTAGATTTTCTGTTCAAATTTGTATAATGCTTTTCACACTAACCTTTTATTTTCTGTGGACCTCCTAGCAACCCCTTGCCCCTGGTGTATTTGAGCATCATTGACAATTATTTTATCACTTTTATCAATTTTAAGAACCCATTTAGAAGTCCATTAATTGATGCCATTAAACAGATTGTCACTTTAATTGTTTCTGTTGTTCTGGCAGAGGGACTGTGGTGACCCAGAGGAGGCCTTTAAAAACTGGCTCCAGAAGAAGCAGGAGCAGCAGTTCAAAGACAAACAGGTAGAAGAGATGAAGAGACTGGAAAAGGAGAGTGGCTTTTGCCTGCACAGCCGAGAGGAGAGTGAGAAGGCCTTCAGGCAGTGAGTTCAGCACTATGTTGCTCTTCTAAAATCAGAAAACAGAGGGAAAATTGTATTTGTAACTAATGTGCAAGCATTTCCCTCTTGTTGTTTTGGACAATAGATGGTTGAGACGAAAGCGCACAGAGAAAAGAGCAGAACAGCAGGCAGCTCGAGAGCGCTCACGCAGGCTCGTGCTTGAAGAGCGAAGAGCAAGACGCATGCATGACCTCGTCTGCACTGTCAATGAGATTAATCCCTTCCGATTCAGTGATCCCTACGGATACCGCTACTGATCACCTCGTACAAACACAGCTGACCATTGTTACAACCTGAATCTGAAGTTCGTCCAATTCAGCAATCACTGTGGTTACTGCAGAGGCACCCATTCATCTGTATCTATGGTTACGGTTCTATCGAACTTCTCAAAGATCTGTTGTTTCATTTCCCAGATACAGTGGATGAAAGATCATGTGGTTAGGAGCACAAACAGGAGCTCTCTTTTATTAATATTCTATTCATCCTTTTACAGTATACAGAGATCAAATAGGTGCTCGAGTGAATGTCTGTGATCCAACAGCTTTAGGCACTCAAAATAATTGCTACACCAGGATGATTTAATGGAGTTTTGTGCAAATGCTGAATCATCCGATATTGTCATTTTTTGTTTAGCTGGCTATCCTGCAGTTTTGCCACGTGTCTGCTGCAGAACAGCAGGAACCATATAAATGCAGCAGCTCATTTGGCATGAAATTCACTGCAGAGTAAAATATTGTACTCCATTCTAAACTGCAGTTCTTTTATAATTATTATGCATGCAGCTTTGATGACCTCATATTAACTGAGAGACTATGGGTTTTTGTACTTTTAAAATATATTTGGTAACTGCAGGATCATTAAAAATCTAGTGAAGGCTAAAATGTGTTTAAAAATGGTGAAAACGTAAAACCTAAGATATACACATTCATACAAAATTACAAATTAAAACTTATAATCTTAATGTTGATTTAAAAAAATGCATATTATGCATCAACTACGCTCACCTAAAGGATTATTAGGAACACCATACTAATACTGTGTTTGACCCCCTTTCGCCTTCAGAACTGCCTTAATTCTACGTGGCATTGATTCAACAAGGTGCTGAAAGCATTCTTTAGAAATGTTGGCCCATATTGATAGGATAGCATCTTGCAGTTGATGGAGATTTGTGGGATGCACATCCAGGGCACGAAGCTCCCGTTCCACCACATCCCAAAGATGCTCTATTGGGTTGAGATCTGGTGACTGTGGGGGCCATTTTAGTACAGTGAACTCATTGTCATGTTCAAGAAACCAATTTGAAATGATTCGAGCTTTGTGACATGGTGCATTATCCTGCTGGAAGTAGCCATCAGAGGATGGGTACATGGTGGTCATAAAGGGATGGACATGGTCAGAAACAATGCTCAGGTAGGCCGTGGCATTTAAACGATGCCCAATTGGCACTAAGGGGCCTAAAGTGTGCCAAGAAAACATCCCCCACACCATTACACCACCACCACCAGCCTGCACAGTGGTAACAAGGCATGATGGATCCATGTTCTCATTCTGTTTTCGCCAAATTCTGACTCTACCATCTGAATGTCTCAACAGAAATCGAGACTCATCAGACCAGGCAACATTTTTCCAGTCTTCAACTGTCCAATTTTGGTGAGCTCGTGCAAATTGTAGCCTCTTTTTCCTATTTGTAGTGGAGATGAGTGGTACCCGGTGGGGTCTTCTGCTGTTGTAGCCCATCCGCCTCAAGGTTGTGCGTGTTGTGGCTTCACAAATGCTTTGCTACATACCTCGGTTGTAACGAGTGGTTATTTCAGTCAAAGTTGCTCTTCTATCAGCTTGAATCAGTCGGCCCATTCTCCTCTGACCTCTAGCATCAACAAGGCATTTTCGCCCACAGGACTGCCGCATACTGGATGTTTTTCCCTTTTCACACCATTCTTTGTAAACTCTAGAAATGGTTGTGCGTGAAAATCCCAGTAACTGAGCAGATTGTGAAATACTCAGACCGGCCCGTCTGGCACCAACAACCATGCCACGCTCAAAATTGCTTAAATCACCTTTCTTTCCCATTCTGACATTCAGTTTGGAGCTCAGGAGTTTGTCTTGACCAGGACCACACCCCTAAATGCATTGAAGCAACTGCCATGCGATTGGTTGATTAGATAATTGCATTAATGAGAAATTGAACAGGTGTTCCTAATAATCCTTTAGGTGAGTGTATATATTATATAAGATATAAGAATATATATATTATATAAGATAAAATATATATATATATATATATAAGATATATACACCGATCAGGCATAACATTATGAACACCTTTCTAATATTGTGTTGGTCCCCCTTTTGCTGCCAAAACAGCCCTGACCTGTCGAGGCATGGACTCCACTAGACCCATTAAGGTGTGCTGTGGTATCTGGCACCAAGATGTTAGCAGCAGATCCTTTAAGGCTGTCGCCGGTTCACCACTGTTCCTTCCTTGGACCACTTTTGATAGATACTGACCACTGCAGACCGGGAACACCCCACAAGAGCTGCAGTTTATGAGATGCTCTGACCCAGTCATCTTGTCATCACAATTTGGCCCTTGTCAAACTCGCTCAAATCCTTAAGCTTGCCCATTTTTCCTGCTTCTAACACAGGACAAAATGTTCACTTGCTGCCTAATATATCCCACTCACTAACAGGTGCCGTGATGAAGAGATAATCAGTGTTATTCACTTCACCTGTCAGTGGTCATAATGTTATGCCTGATCGGTGTATAAGATTTATTAACAAATAGTGTTTGTTTGAACTTTTTATTCATCAAAAAAAATCTAGAATTTTTTTTATCATGATTTCCACAAAAATATTAATTTTCAATACTAAGAACCATTATTAATAACTGAGCACCAAATCAGCATATTAGAATGATTTCTGAAGGATCATGTGACACTGAAGACTGGAGTAATGATGCTGAAAATTCAGCTTGCCAACACAGGAATTATTTTATATTTTAACATATACTGTAGCCTATATTAAAATAGAAATAGTTATTTTAAATTGTAATAATATTTCACAATATTACTGTTTTTACTGTATTTTTTATTCAAATAAATGCAGCCTTGGTGAGCATAAGACAGTTCGTTCAAAAATCGTAGGATAATTATTCTAACTTCTATTCAACATGAGAGATCAGTGTTTACTGATATGTGTTACAAATGTTGACATTACTCATCAATAGTATATACATCGACATAAAAGTACATTACTTATGAAACAGAATTCAGTATTTTTCAAATTTTTACATGACATAGGCTAGTTGAACAATAGCAGTGATGTTGCGAGATGTATTAGGAAAACTACATTACCCAGCATCCTAGTTGTGCGTCTGCGCAGAACTCTCATTGCCGCTAATGAGTCGTTGAGGGATGCAATGCTCCATAGCAACATCAGTACCAGCGGAGGAGCGCTGTAGCGGACGACCTGGGATAAATATCCTGAGAATATCGGAAACAGGTGCTGCATGCTGACAGCATGGATGACCAAAAGGTAAGAAGCAACCGCTGTTATAGAGAAATGATCACTGATACGCGTCTGATGGAAAAGAAAGAAGATGCTGCATTATTAAAGACTACTAAATACGAAATACCGTTAGCTTGTAGCTTCACTTCCAAATGTCCTCCGCCCATTGTGTAAGTGGAAATGTGCCCTTATAAAAGACAACAATTTCATATCGTTAGGATTTCCAAAGTGTTTTAAATGAATGATGCATACATGAAGATTTCCCCAAGTTGATCAACAACAGTCAGTCTGAATCACCAGAAACCGCCCCGATTCTCACCGCTCTGTAACGTCAAACGAGTATTCTTTTGAAATATTTATTAGAGGAAATGTTCTTAAAGGAGAAAAAAACATTTCTGTATAGTGATACATGAAAACCCACGAGCCAGAACAAATTTTGGTGCAGGGAAACCCCAAACCGGCCTGTATTGTTAGAAGCTTCAGGCTTCAGGGAGGCGCCCCGGATATAAAGCCGCTTCTGTGTGGCTCATCATTAGTGACTTAATCCAATGCAAGTAGTCTGGATGAGAATGAAACATGACATTTCTGATCAACCCTGTCCCTGTATGAGTTACAGCGATATCAGCTCACTCGCCTTCCTCTTTTCAACGTCTATTACAAGTCTCGACTTGTGCCTCAAATCAACACTCAAAAATAGACAATGAAATAATGACGTGATGGTAAAGTATCATCTGAATGACATCAAACAAATTGTGTTAAAGGTGCAGTCATTAATATTTTGCTAACTAGATGTATTTTTTTATTGTAAAAAATATTAAATAGCACTGTTCTGAGAAATATTAAAATTATTCCAGTCATATCAGTCTACTAAATAAAGCGTTTATTCTTCATTGAGTGGGTCGCTCCCTCATGGGCACTGCCATGTTAAGATCACATGACCAACCATCAGTTCCACCAGCATGAAAAAAAACAAGCATAGTAATAAAAGTTTTAAAAATGTTATATATTATTTCTATATAATATTTATATGTTTAAATTATTTAAAGGTGTAAAATTGTCAAAATATACTTGATATTTATATGCTTAAAAAAAAATATATATATATTTTTTTTTTTTCTCACTTCTGCTACACAGAATGGTAATGCAAAGCAATGATACAATTCTAATAGGACTATAGCAATGAGCTCTGGTAAAAACCTTCATCTGCTTTGTGAGACAGTTCTCCGCCCTGCACGTGCAGCCGTTGTCAACCTATTATTGGTTTGATTAATTTTTGGTATTTTATGACTCAGCGTATGAATGCATTTCTGATTTCACATGCATGTTTCAGGAGTCACTGAGGAAGATTATCACTACGTTGGCTCTAAAGAATGAGGAAATTCAGAACTTTGTCTGCTGTCTAAAGCAAAATCTAGAGAACCTAGAGGTAAAGACCACAGTAAGCCTTCTTTTCTTTTTACTCACATTTAGTTAGTGAACTGTTTGATGAATGAGGAAATGTCTTTGTTTGCCTGGTCACATTTCACTAAATCAGCAATTTGCAACAGCAATACAGTTTTAAACAATAAGGTGTTTGCAGGCAAATTCAAACCGAGTCCAGGGGGATCTGGAGTCAGAGTTTAGTTCTCTGCATGCTGTCCTGGACGAATTGAAAGAGGGCATGGTGACACGCATCAAGCAGGAAAGAGCCAGCCGCACATATGAGCTACAGGTGAGAGCACTGTCTGAGCCCAGCCATAATACAGGTTAACAAATTCAACCTAAATGAATTCAGATGTTTAATATTTTGTAGACTGAGTGATCAGATATAATCAGTAAAAGGTAGAGTGAGACGGTTTTAGAGCTTGTGCATGACTTAGATGTGTCATGTTAAGAGAAGGATAATAAGAAATCCTTGAGGATTACAGTGTCTGTGTGTGTGTGTGTATAATCCATCGTGTACGTGTGCATCTGAAACAAAGCATTTTGCAGCACACATTCTTCACCATTAAACTTAGTAAATAAATGAAGAGCGTAATGACAGAATTCAAAGAAAATTTTACTTACTGAAGAATATCATTTCAAAGCACATCCTCTTGTATGTATGACCCTGAAGTCACAGTGTGAAAACATTTAGGTTAACCATTTTATCCACTCGTGTTTTACCCATGTGTTTGTAGTTATTATATTATATCCATGATATATATTATATTATTCTAATCAGTATTTTGTCATATATAAAGCCCTATGATCGAGACAATACGTTTTTTTTTTAACACCACTGTTCAAAAGTTTGGGGTCTCTTACACTTTTAGTGGCATTTATTTGATCAAAAATAAAGTAAAACTGTAATACTGTGAAATATTATTACAATTTAAAATAACTTTTTTCCATTTTTAAATGCCATTTTTGCCTAAATGACAATTACTGAAACAGGTAGCAAACAAACTGTAACAAAGTAGCAATGTAGAAAAGCATTCAAATGAAGTGCAAATAAGGTTACGCCTCCAGTTCCGAGAATAACAGCAGTATGCAAAATACAAGTAAGCTACAGCAATTTAGCATACTGCTAGATAAATCAGTTAGATACGACTACCAAAAGTTTATATGGTCACTATAGATGAGTAGTTATGTAAACCATTCTAATCATGTGGTAAACTTCAGCTGGGTTATGTAATTGTCCAATGATATTCTGATGGTCTTTTCAGAGCCAGCTGAGCGCATGCACCAAAGCCCTAGAGAGCTCAGAGGAGCTGCTGGAATTAGCCAATCAGACGCTCTGCTCATCCGGGAATGACAGCTTCACTCAGGTAATGCCCACTTGGAATGTTACAACTCATCTATTCAGACTTTATGGTGTTTCAACCCATTTCATTTTTTATACATATTTGAATATATTTATATATTTCTCCTCAAATATTTACATTGTTAAAGCATTTATGATGATTATTTGATTGTGTGTTTACAACCGTTTGGCACTGCTGTTGCTTTCTTTAACAAAGTGGCAAATTGTGTTAGATGCTGCTGGCTTTTCCTGCTAACACGTGTTGGTATGACTGATGTATTGTGTGTTGTTGAGACTCAATGAGACTCAGTTCTCTTGCTCCCTATCTCTCTCTGTCCCTTCCTTTTTTCTCTTTCCTCTCTGCTGCAGGCGGCCAAAGACATAAAGGATAGGTACTGTACAACTGTCCATACTTAGATCTTTGATTGAGTTCAGTGTAGAACATCTTCAAACATTCCTCCCCTGAAAGTTCATTCATTTTATTAACTCATTTAATGTATATATTTAGCAAATTAGTCATTTTTATTAGTTCTCATTTCGTCTGACTCCCCAGGTGTGTGTCTGTGTATATGCATGCCATGGAGTGATTTATTGTGCCCTCATTGACATTTTCCCTCATGACATTCCCATGTTCCTGTTCTCAGTCTGTCAGGAGTTTTATTGTCTTTGTAGACTGATTGTAAGTGTTTATTGCGGGTCTGTGTTTCTGCAGTGTGACTATGGCTCCAGCGTTTCGTCTGTCCCTGAAAGCAAAGGCCAGCGACAGTATGAATCACATGATGGTGGACTTCACTCAGGAAAGAAACATGCTACAGGCCATCAAATTTCTTCCAGGTTGGTGTAGCATCAATGAGAAAAGGTCATAAACAGTTTAAGCAAAGTCCAGTCGACACACCTAGATTTCAGCCTACTTTGCATGTAAACAATTTTATTGGCAGGCTTGCCAGTTCTGTGTGTAACAACACCAGCCCAAAGACCAATCAAATATAGGCCAAAACTAGCCCAATGACCCTGTCCAAAAATCAAAACTCAATGTATGTTACTCCCATACCTAAAATACATGTTTAACAGTCACTGTTATGCATTATTCACTATATAGCCAAGTAGTAATCATAAACAGTTTTCATAAAGTTGCTCAAAGGCACCTCCCTCAAAAACTCATCATCTGGCACAGTTTTATCATTGGTAGAATGTAAAATATTTCAATACAAGCATTTCAGTCAAATACAATTTATGCAAAAATTAATCCGCAGCAACAGTATAAAAGCAGCCCAACTTGGCAACCCTGTTTATTGGTGTCATATAAACGAATGTCAATATATCTGATGGTAAAACAGTTTTAATGTCAAGAACAGAGATTAAAAAACAATACTTCACATAACATTTCACATAAATGCAGAGAGATTTTCTTGTAAACCGTTAAAATAGGTTTTTGTTGTGCATGTAAACGCACTTTGTGTTTTTAATAAACTAAACATACCAGAACTAATACCTCAATTCAGATGATGATGCTATTTATGATAACATTTAAAACAAGATAAATTTTTTATACATTTTTTAATACATTGTAATAATCAATTTAAAGCTGCGGTCCGTAAGTTTTGCCTCTTTGTCGCCATCTCTGTTTGAAACCTGCAATTGCCGTTATTTGCGGAATTATTATCTTAACGTGGATTGTGCATCGTCACGGCTCCTCAGCGCAAATTAATCTAATGATTTGAGGAGTTTGTGTGGCTCTCAGTCACTGGTGTGGATACTGTACTTCGGAATCACAGAGTCTACATCTTGGAAGTACGACCAAAATAAGAATTTTCACCGGAAAATGTCATCTGAACAAGTAACATGTCTGCCACTTTTGTTTAGACCAACTAAGAAAAAAAAAGCATTACAATAAATCGTGCTACCAACGGTGATTAAATCTAACGACCGCTTAGCTCATATCACATCAAACCGTGCAAATTATTATTATTGTTATACTTTGTTCTCAAATTGTTAATGTTAACAACATCAGCATTGTGTGACTATGTGTATTTAGTGTGTATTAGCATTACCTGTAGATTTCAATTTCTGTACAGTCTAATCTTTTGCTTTTGACTACGGGTAAATCTCCAGTTGTCACTGATGATTATCGTTTGGACCTTTCTGGATTACAATCTACCATCAAAATGAGAAAAGGCTATAAATGATCCACCACCTGCAGCATCCTCACATTTGATATAGCCTACCCGGGACTCCTTCTTTATGTATACAGACGTTACGTAATGATGCAAAGACGAATGGCACCATGCTTGAATTTCCCGCGGAAAGCTACCAGTACCACTCAAATTATAACACATTATTACAATCTTACCATTGTGAATCAGGCTAAGGTAAGGAGATTGTTTTAAACACTGGCTGGTTATGTACTTGCTCAAAAATTGATTTTGGATCATTTTTAACCAAAAAAAAGTTACAGACTGCAGCTTTAATAAATACTACAAACTAATTACAACTATATACACTTTGTGAAATAAACTATATGCGTGTGTTTGTGTGTATATACACACACACACATATATATATATATATATATATACACACACACACACACACGTATATATATATATATATATATATATATGTATGTATGTGTGTGTGCGTGTGTATATACATTTTGTAATACAATAGTTTCAGAATATGTCATATGATCCAGATTGTTGGGACTCATGAAAATTTTAGGCTTTGGCTAGTATCTCTGAACTAACGTCTCCAGTATCAGATATCTCTGTTCCTCTCACCTTTAGTGCCTGCCACGCCAGAAATTCAAGTGGCTGAATGCCAGGTGTTTGATAACACAGTCACAGTGGTGTGGACCTTACCTGAAGCCGACTCCAAAATCGACCACTACATCCTGGAATATCGGAGAACCAATCATGAAGGTCCTCCTCGGGCTCGAGAAGACTATCCCTGGATGGTGATGGAAGGGATAAAAGAAACTGAGTACACACTCACAGGTAAGTGCTGATGTTTGTTTGGACGTGATCTTTTCTTAAGTAGATTTTGATAAAGCAATAACCATGATGTCATTTGTTTTTCAGGCCTTCGTTTTGACACACGTTACATGACATTTAGAGTGAAGGCGTGCAATAAAGCTGTGGCGGGTGAATTCTCAGAGCCGGTTACTCTAGAAACACATGGTAAGTTGCACACATACACACAGGGGGTAATGAGGCATGAAGTTTCTTCTCCTCACAGAAAAGAGACTTACAGAGGTTACAAAGCACTACCCAAACTAAAACTGTTTGTTAAAGACTGCTTCAGAGACCACAACTGTAGTACGTCTGCCTCTTTTGTGAAATAATTTATGGCTCCCAATTTAACGTTAATTTAGTGTAATTAATTTTAAAATAACAATAATAATATATGGAAGTAATTATGCCCCCTATACACTGAATGACTGTTCAATGCATTATAATGTCTTTTCTGAATTATCTTTATTTAGAGTATGTGATTTGTTATGTGATTAATTGTGATTTAAATTGATTAATTGGCATATAATGTAATTATAATTTTAAAAAGGCTCTGATTAAGCTGCATGTTTCAGAGTGAAGCGATGCACTTTGTTCTTTTACAGTCAAGCAGCTCATTAGTCTATGTTTTCAGTGTCTTGGAGTGGCTCGGTTCACAGTAAATGCTGCTCCACACTAGGAGTATATTTCATGTAACATGGGAGGTGTTGAAAACATGGAAAAGTAAAGAAAAATCAACTTAACCTCTTACCTTTATCTCTCCTTCTTGTTTTCTTACAGCATTCGTCTTTAAACTGGACGCAGGTTCATCCCATCAGAACCTGAAGGTGGAGGATCACAGCGTGGAATGGGACAGCAGTGGTGGGAAGGTAGCAGTCCAGGACATCCGTAAGGAAAAGACCAGGACCAACTCTCCCATGCATTCTCCTGCCAGGTCAGATTCACACCTACATATCTTCTCACACTTAAATGTGCTGTACATTGACAGCATTGCCACAGAACAGCTGTTGCCATTAAATGCATTTGTTTTCTTATGGCTGGTATAGTCAGAAAACATATGCTATCATTGGCTAAAATGTTTGTATGCCAAAAGCAGCCTTTGCTGGCGTGTTTACCCAGCCATAAGTCAGATAAACTGTCGTGCTTGTCCCATCTCATAATTCATTTTCTCCCTCAGGACAGCCATGATGTCCCCCAAAAGAGCTCCATCTGCTAGAGTGGGCCGAGACCGCTTCACAGCAGAGTCCTACACTGTCCTGGGTGAGTCAACGCAAACATGTAGCTAGAAGAGCTACAAGACATCGAAGAACCCTTGACTTTGAGAGTGTTCATTCAAAAACGCCCCAATTTCTCTCCAATGTCCAGGAGACACCATGATCGATGCCGGGCAGCATTACTGGGAGATACGGTTTGATAAGGAGAGTAAGGCGTTTGCAGCAGGGATCGCTTTGCGGTCTCTAGGTCGCTTTGATCAGCTGGGGAAAAGTAACGCTTCCTGGTGCATCCACCTGAACAACTGGCTTCAGCAGAGCCTCACAGCCAAGCACAACAATAAAGCCAGAACACTGGACTGCCCCATTCCGGACCGCATCGGCATTTACTGCAACTATGAAGAGGGTGAGTTAAGCTATAAATATGACAAAATCAGGGAATAGTTCCGCAGTTTACCTGTTGTTAGCTCTGAAGCTAACTTGGTAGCTATGGTGAAAGCAAATTGTTTGCAGTTTGCTGTGTGAGAAACAGCTAGTTGCAGCAGTCGCTTATTGTATATTTTATATAGTGGTCGACCGATATATCAGATTTGGTCGATATTTTTTAAATACATTTTTCTGTTTGGCCAATAAGTGTTGGAAGTGGGACTTTTATTTTGACAGTGCCAGGACCAAATTAGTGTGGACAGGAGAGTTGTCACTAGACGTGCATGAGCGACAAACTTTAAAGTTGATTTCAAACTATATTGGCACTATGTCCATTTGGTCACTATGCCAATATTCATGTCGTACTGTGTACTGTATGTAAAATTAGCGTTACCTGGTCTTTATTTGAGAAAATATGACTTCCAGACAGACTTAATAGATTACTGAGTGCACTTTTGGCTACAGTTTACTTCCTTTTTTTTGGTCAAAATTTCTTTATTTGTGAAAAATACTAAAATCTGATTAAATGTTATAAAGTCTAAATCTGTTTATTTTTAAAAATTATTCAGGTTAAAAATTTTTGCATTTTAGTATTTAGTCATTTCATTATATAATTTATAGTTATTTTTTCCATATTGATTTATTTTTAAACTATTTCTTTCTAATTTATTTAATAATATGTAAAATAAATCAATTTAATTGCAGCATGTATTATTTACTAATACTAATATATATATATATATATATATATATATATATATATATATATATATATATATATATATATATATATATATATATTGACCGATGTGATATATATATATATATATATATACACACATACACACTAATATACATATATCACATCACATCGGTCACTGCACTCTAAGATATCAGCATTAGCCATCAAAAAATCCATATCGGTCGACCACTAATTAGTAACTACTAACTAGTTTGTTCTTGTTTTTCCTCACCTATTTCAGGCATATTGTCTTTTTACAACTCCAGAACCAAAACTCTCCTTCATACCTTTAGAACCAAGTTCCAACAGCCTGTTATACCAGCCTTTATGGTAAGATACAATATAGCTAATTTTGTATTTTACAGTTAAATCACACATAAATTAGGGATGTTTTGAACACATTCTGGTCGGCTAGTCAGTCTGTATGAGCCTTGTATAATTAAGCTAATCAGATGTGTTTCAGAGTCCTTTATGTAAGATGCATTCTTGCGTTCAAAAACATCTTGATGGAGCGCAATGGAATGGAACAGAATGAAGAGGTCTATTTTTAACTTGACATACCGACATAAAAATGCAAGGTCATGGAACACGATGCACAGAAAAAAATACAAGTCACAGCACGTTTGTCTGTGTGTGTATGATTGTAAGAGAGGTGCTTTAAAGGGATAGTTCACATTTTTTAATATAACTCTGATTATATTCGTATGAAAGAAGAATGTCATGGCTTGAGGGTGGGTAAATCATGGGGTAATTTTCATTTTTGGGTGAACTATCCCTTTAAATGCAGTGATTTCAAAGTGCCCCTATTATGCTATTTTAAAGTTTAACTAATTTTGCTTTGGAGGTCTCCTGCAATATGTTTACATGCTTCCAAAGTCAAAAAACACTTTTTCATAATATACATTGCAGCATCACCTCTTTTCTCACAGTGTCTGAAAGGGTTCGATAAAGGATCTGGTCTCTCTAAACCTCTCCTTTCCAAAAGCCTTCTTTGCTCTGATTGGTCAGATGGCCCAGTCTGTTGTGATTGGGCCATTACCATTATCTGAATTTCAGCTCAAGAGGCCTCCTCAGCACTTGTATACAGAGTGATACAAACATATTTCTGTTTCTACAAAAACACATCAGCCTCATGCTTTCTTTCACCCCCTTATAGGTGTGGAATGGGAGTTTCTCAGTGCAGACGGGCCTTCAGGTACCCAGTATTGTGTTGAGCGGTCAGAAGAGAAACAGTAATACAAGCAGCTCTAATGCCAGCCTTACCTAAATCATACTTCACTGATAAACATACACTCTAGAACTGCTACATGTATGCACAGGTTTGGAGAAAACACCTGGCTAACACTGACACAACACTGGCGCAACAAGCCTGGAGGCTCTTCCTATCATCACTATGTCTTGCCATCCCAGGGGGAGAGCTGCTCTAGTTTGCCTTCCTCATTCCTTTTAGCTCACTGGTCTGGATTCTGTGCCTTTCAGTGTCCTGAGTTGTGTTGGTATTACTCTAGTTCAACATGCAAAGAGCTTTAATAGCCTTGAGTTCATGTGTATATTACTAGGGCCAAACGTATTGTTTTTAGCATTCGTTCATTCAAACCACAGTATTTGAGCCACATTTGAACAGTTATTTCAATGCAACAGCAGCATGTTGGTGTTTGAAATCTCAGATGATACTGTATTATATTTACACACTGAATGTCTTAAATGATATGCCTCGAATTCTGCTAGCGTAGCTGCTTCCGTGAACAAACCTTTTTAAACTTACACTTAGTATCAGAGTAGCACAATAATCTTAAACTAAATAATCGACTTCAAATGCCTTTTATAGAATGTATTAATTCAGCAGTTCCAGCATCTGAGAAGGGAGGCAGGTTTAACAAACCATTTGGTTGTGTGCATGGTCAATGTATGTGTATGTGTATGTGTATGTGTGTGTGTGTGTGTGTGTGTGTGTGTGTGTGTGTGTGTGTCTCTCCATGATCCATCACCCAGAAAGGTACATTTTCAGTGTTCTTGATGCAAATATTTACCAAACTTTACTTTTCTGTATGCCTGCTGCAATTACGTATTACATATTACAGAAGAGTGATTTTTTTTTGCCATATTGCTCTCCTCTTAAAGGGATAGTTCACCCAAAAATGAAAATTCTGTCATCATTTACTCATCCTTAAGTTGTTCCAAACCTGTATGACTTTGTTTTGATAGTTAAGTCAATAGTTAATATTCCCTTAAAGGTGCAGTAAGTGATTTTTGAGAAACACTGTTGATATTTGAAAACAACCCAAACAAACACACTCCTCCCTTCATTGCTCTGCCCCCAAAATGCACAAACACGCAATGCAAGAGTGGATGTCTCCTTATTAGAGGTCTGCATCGGCTTTAAACTGAAGCCCGAACCCGGCCCGTACCCGAGATCATTTAACCCGACCCGACCATTACATTTACATGTTAAGCCCGAACCTGAGGTCCGTTTCTCACAGCAAATACCATTTTTGCAAATGTTGTATTTAAAGATTGCTTGCAACGGTAAACAAATACATGTACAAACAAAGGCACAGCGGCCCCATCAGCACAGCAGTAAGTGAAAAGGCACGGACTTACCAATTACGTAACTTTGCTGTGGTCGAACAGCACAAATTTCTCTGGAACTCAAACTTTAAACTTCAAAAAGTTCACACAGTGTTGCTAAACTATTTACACAAATATATCCTTCTCAGTAGCCTATGAGTTATGAAGGAAGAGAACGGCATCGACAGCTGATCATAATTCTTCCAGAGTGCAGCTTTTCCTGCATCATTTGGAACTGTAATAAGTTTTCCCTCAGTAATTTTTTGCGTTATCGCACTCATGGTTAATGTTTGCTTTCTGTCGTCTGTTGTGTTGTGACCGAAATAGTGCGCAAGAGCGGTAGCACTTGTTTTGTGATATAAATGATATAGCCTATTATAATGATAAAATAAAAATTTTACATAGGCTATATATATATATATATATATATATATATATATAGCCTATGTATGTGTGTGTGTATGTAGGCCTATGCATGTATTAATCTGCGCATGTGCTTTCTCTGTCTTGCGTGCACTTTCGGTCACAACACAGCAGGCAGGCAAAGCACATGGCACGCAAACTATATGTATAGCCGATTTAGTTTTTCTTAGTTACAAAACCGAACCCGAGGCTGTTCATTAAACATTAGCCTGAACCCGACCCGAAACTCGCAAGTTTTTCGGGACCCGTCGGGCTCGGGTCGGAGACCTCTACTCCTTATCAAAGCGAATGACAAGGAAAAACAAAAAATAAACAGCACATTAGTATGAGTGTATACAAGCAAGAGTTCGTTGTTAGTTGCCAACAGCACACACTCCAATGTTACTTGCGTATGGAGCAGAAACAATACAACCTCAGCGTCCATTTCCAGGCCTTCCTGCGTAGGTGTCTACAGCCCTGGAAAGCTTTTCTAGTATTAACACGGGTCCTAAAGCTCTTGCCTGATCATAACCCTTTTTTTCCAGTGATATTCCTCTGACCTTTTTTTTTTTGTAATACGTCTCTCAGCCATCTCTTTTTCTAGTCTTTCTTCAAATCTCCCTCTTGCTCACTCTCTCTCCTCCCCCATCAAGATTGGACACGCCCCCTACTGCTGATTGGCTACACGTGTGTTGTGGTGCTCTGTCCGATCCACTTTCAACAGCGTTTCTCAGAAATTGTTTACTGCACCTTTAAGTGAACTGTTAATTCGAACCACTGCAAATGGATCATCGCGACATTTGAACAAAATCTGAATCATAACTGAATTAGAAAAGAGCCGACTCAAAAGAATGATTCGTTCATGAATCGGACATCGCTGCTACTTTCATTAACTCTCCAAAGAGAAATTAAATTTCAGTCTGTTAATCACACAAAGCTATCAAATGACTTCTAAAGAAATATGTATCGAACAAGATGTTTGCTGCTTTCGAATTATTTTTAAAGCCTGAAAGCATCACATTGTAATTGCATTGAAAAGAGCAATCTCAAAAGAAAGTCAATCATTCAGTTTTGAAGCGACATGAGGGTGAGTAAGCTAATGTAATATAATCTGCAATGCTTTTAGTCAAACATCTGAACATTTTAAACATTTCTGTCTAAAGCAAAAGTCAAACTGTAAAGTCGTACTGTTACACTACCTGTTACGTCAATAAACAAATGCCAAACATACTTATTGTCTTGCACATCCACACAAGGAAAAAAGTATGACACGGTACGTTTTTTCCGTGATCATTGTATTGTTCTTAAATTACATAGAATACAATATGTCATGTTTTAACAGGAACAGAAAAACAACATTTATTTGATCTGTTTCTCTATCTGGAGAAAGAAGACCTGCAACTTCCCCACATAGTAAAGTCACAGTATAACTCATATGACAAACCTTTTTCTTTATGGCTAGTCTGATATTTTTTAATATCAGAGACAGAGAAAAGAGACATTGACCAGCTATCCAATACATAGGACAAAATTCAAGACAAAACATTTTCACATGAATAATCTCTGAAATTGTGATAAATCAACAGTACGTCAGTGAGACAAACTTGCAATTTGAGTTTGACTACACAAACAACAGTAGTGATTTACAGTCAGCAGCTACAAAGGTCTCTGTGGCACACAATGATCGATATGTTGGTCCAATAAATGATTGTAAATATCTAATATATCTTTATGCTGAAAGGATCAATAAAGAGAACTTGATTCAAGGGCCTATTTGTTGATCCAGCCAACTGGACAGCAGTGGACAGATACAGCGTTCAGGTGAGTAAAGCTGTATATCCATACATCTGCTGGTTTAATACTAAGGAATTATTCCTCATTCAACAACGAAACCATTATTATTATCATCATCAGCTTACTGAGATTACAATTATTCCTTGATAGCTCGTCTCCTAATAGCATCCTGGAGCTCATCTGTTAAAAACAAAACCATAGTGAGAAGCAGGAAATGTTGCTCTGATTCAAAAGTAAAAGATTTAGAGTTTTGAGATGGCTCAAAACAAAAAAAGAAATTGTTCTTACTTAGGTCAACACTAAGCTCACGCTTGGAACAATTCTCAGGAAAGCCTGACAAACTGTTGCTTCGGGAAGGTGTTTTACAGTAGCCAGGAGGTACCAAAGCTTTTCTTTCACCATCTACATCAAAGCAGAACACATTATAATGGTTTTCTTTGAGATTATTGGTAACAAAATCCAGACATCCACCCAACATAACACTGGGGAAGTGATCAAAGCGCTGGGATGATCATTTGGACTAAATGCTTTGTATTTGAACCAAGAGACATCAAACTTTCTATGACAAAATGTATAAAGCAGTTCATCATTGCAACATCACCCACATGATCTCTGATGACAAGATATCACTATTTCAGGCTGGACAACAACCTCTCAAAAACAATTCATACTGAACTCACCTGAACTGGTATTTAGGTCTACAGCCACTGAATTCTGATGCGGCAAATAACGCCCTGCTAAAACAACAGACCATCATCAGAATGATATCTGGAAGTCTCTTTCTTATGCTCACCAAAGCTGTATTTTTGTGGATATTTTTTTGGACTCTTTGATGAACAAAAAGTTCTAAAGAACAGCATTTATTTGAAATAGAATTTAACAAAATGCCTTTCACTTTTGCTCAATTGAATGCATCCCTGCTGAATAAAAGCATTGACTTCTTACTGACCCTAGACATTTAAACAGTAGTGTATATTGCACAACAAAAAGGCAACTGCTAAAAAAAAAGAAATGCTGGAATGGAAAATTGGAATGGCTATTCGTGTTACCTGGAGGACGTGGTAGGACAGGAGGTCTCGTACATGCGGCCTGATCCACCTCATACTCTCCAGTATCTGGAAAACAAAAACGTACTCAACAGGATCAACAACATGCATTAGAAACACCATTTAAAATGAATCATCCAAGTAAATCAACTGCAGAACACTAAAAGAAGATAAAAAACTGCAAAACACTCTTTGAAGTGTATAAGGACTCACCTGAGAAATTGAGGTATTCGTTTTCATGTGTGATTGGTTCTGAACTGGACCTGGGATTCCTTGTGACTAAACATACAAACCAAGATTTATTTCTTTTTCCATTACATTTCATGTTTTCTAAAAGTAGCCAGGACATTTTTTAATATAACTGCGATTGTATTCGTCTGAAAGAAGAATGTCATATACACCTAGGATGGCTTGAGGGTGAGTAAATCATGGGGTCATTTTCATTTTTGGGTGAACTATCCCTTTAAACCCTATACAATATGTTTAACAGTTAAAGATGATGCTAAAGATGTATTACCTGGTTTGGGGGGTGGGATCGGAGGAATAGGCGAAGGGGCATTTCTGAGACAATGTTCACTTATCTCACCATTTTCTTCATTGGGCTTAACAATTACTGAGGGAGAAAAAAACAGGAATAGTATAGATCAGGCCTATTGAACTAGCCTGTGTGAGGTTGCCAGTTATTTCTCCCAAACTACTTTCCTTTGTTGAAATAAAGTAATACATTATATTATTATTATTTGCTGTAAAACTCTAATGCCTGCCCAGCTCTGTCCAGCAAACATTCAACTTTAAAATCAATACAAACAATGCTACCCTTCATTAAGTCAGAAAAGGAGAGAAGGAAAACCACCAGTTTCAACTAGAATGGAATGACAAGTATTAGTTCACAATACAGAACGAACTAGTTCTCAACCAGTGTGTTTGTTATGCAAAGAGACCATTTTCATAGTTTTTTCAGTCCAATTTATTGTGTTATGGACCAATTTTGCACTTTTTGGATGATTTTGTACATGTTTTTATATAAAATTTACTTTATTTTTGTCTGAATTTCCTGCTGGGTGGAAATGTTTCTCATGGGAAAAAAAGCTTGAAACACTTATGTAAATATGTTTAGTTTAAACATGGCCAGACAAACAAAACAAAACCAAAAAGAACTTGAAAAGCAAACATTTACAAGCAACAGAACAAATAAACCTGTATTTCTTGTAAAAAAAAAAAAATATATTGTTCAATGTATTTTTGTATGTTTAAACAACAATCTGACCCAAATGTGTAGTTCAAGTAATATAGTCAATTTTTTGTCAGCCAACTGGAAACCCATGGTGAACGTGATTTCAACATGTTCCTAGATCAACATGCTTGTTGATCCAGGAACATTCCAATCATCTAATTGGATTTAAGGTATAGGTTTACAGTTGATGTCAAGTTTAGGTTTACAACAAGGGTTTGGGGCTTCCACACCAATCTTCTTCACCTCTCATTTTCCTCTGATTTTAGGAATAAGTTATGGATAGAGGTTGGGACTGAGTTAGGACTGTTTATGAACAGGAATTTTGATCCAGGAACATGTCTTGGCAAAACCATGGCACCTGGAAACCCATGTCTAAGTAAAACTGAGAGCAACAGTGGAATAGTTCATCTCAGTGTGTCAATTATTCTTTTAGTGGCCTCTACAAATTTCTATGATGTGGTGATGTATTTAGGTCTGTTTCATAACCTACATGTCCTTCATCTTTCATAGTGTTGTAAACATTTTCTAGATTGATGATTCATACCAACAAGTATGTCAGTCTGGCTGACAAACAAGATTTTTCTTAAATACTTTCCAAAAAACACATAGTCTCTTACCAATATTTTTCTCATAGTGTTCCTCCATTAGGAAAGGCACCAAAACCCCACTGGTCTTCTCCACCAGGCAGGTAACGACATCATGCAGGGTGGCACAGGTGATCTGTGTGTTTGTGAACATGGTGTGTGAACACACGCACTCACATTATCTGATACATCAGTGCACATACCACAGTAAATTATCTGAGTACGGCGATAACCTAAAAGTGGTCTATGTCTGATCCTTGGAGAAGCTTTTACCACTAAATACACAATAACACACATAACCAGTGATAAGCAAGAACTTGTGTGTCAGATGTCATTGAATGCAGTTTTTTTCTTCAGATCAAAAACTTAAAATGAAAAAGAAGGGAAAATTCTAGGGTGTGGTTTCCAGATATAAAAGACTAGAGATAGAGCTGCTCAGAACACAAATAAACATATCTAAAGTGGGCAAGAAATGTTTAATGTATAACACATCAGCTGTGCTGATCCACTGCGTCTGATTCCCAAAACTGACCCATAAATCTTTTTCTTATCAGAACTTCCTCTTTGCTTTCAGAGCAATCACACCTTAAGCATTTCGCAAGAGCTCAAAGTTCACACAAAATTACAAGTTTGTAGATGGTTAAATGAATCCTTAGATGTTCTGAGAGTCTTTCTATTAGACTCAAGCTTTTATTGGGCATACTGTGAACATAATCTATTATTTATCACAGGCTTTTAATCTAAAGTGATTTGAAAATGAAAGTATTACTTACAGGAGTCTCAAGGGCAATAGCGAATCCTCCTTCGGGCCTCCGAGACACACGATAATGTTTGAATACTGATCTGCTGGGCGCAAGAGGATATTCATTCTTTACTAATACAGCTATATTAAGTTTTATTCAAGCAGAACTTCCCAGAATATGCTGACTATTGTGTAACATGTTTAATTCCTCAGAACATGGTGCAAGGTTCAAGACTATTGAACCAGACTGGGGAGCAATTCAGAAGATAAAGATAATTACAATAAATGAAGATCTCCAGGGCATAAAGCAATCTCTGTTAATGCATTTGCAAGCTGTCTGCCCAGCAAATAGATTCTGTACTGAGTACAGGTGAGAGTGTGAGTTTTACCCGTTAATATCTTGGCGAGTGGTGAGAGCGAAAGACGTGCCATCTTGACCTGGACGCAGCAGTAGGTTTCCCCGATCAGAGTTCCTTTCCAATAAGATTTCTGCTTCGACACGAGTGACATTATGATAACACCTGCACAAAGCATCATTGTATTATTACATAGTAGGCATGATTATTTTAATTCAGTCAGTCACTATGTTCACACGCACATCAGAAACTGCAAGAAAGGTCTTTAAAGTCACCATGAAACAGAAGTTGCAATCATCTTTTTTCCCTATTGAATTAAAGATTATGAGGGCATGTGAATTAAAAAAATGATGTGCACAGATAAATAATTTATAACAAATACTGCAATAGTCCATTTTGACTTCATGGAGACTTTAAGACACGAAAGCGGTGTTCTACGTAAACCCTCCTATATGCTGTGCCACCAGTAAGCTGTTTTCTGTTACTTTAGTAGCACAGTCATTCTTAAAAATGTGTTTACATGACCATATAAGCCACGTTTAGAAACCCAGGTGCATTAAACTGCTTTCTCTTAAGCCAAGGTCATGCTAGACTTTGTTTCTCTGAACACTGCAACAGAAGTGATATGACTTTATGCTGCAAAGTCTTTTTTGAAAACATAAATTCAACACATAAATTAAAAAAAATTCATAATGTAAAAATATGTCATATCACACGTGTGTATGAATGGATGTCAATGGAACAAAAAGTGCAGTGTGTCAACCCTTTTAATCCTTTAAATAGCATAAGGAAAAGAAAAATGCTGTTTTAGAACGCATTTTCGAATGCATGTAAATGTGGTCACTTACAGAACAATACATTCTTAAAAGTGAAGCTATAAAAAGTGACTGTGCCACAGTCAAAAATAATGAGTGTTTTCCTACTTGTTTCCCCAAACACTCTCCCCCATCTGCCATTAGTCAGTCAAAAAGATAGCGCCGCCCTAGACTAACACCATCGGTTGAGCTAATGTTGCAGTGTTGGGTTGGTCAACCAGAGGCGTGAGTTTGGAGCGGGACTATCTGTTTGTTGCCTCTGCTTATTAAGCTGGGATAGGAGAAAGTATACTAAACATCAAAAATATTACACACATCACCTTTAATCTTTAACATTACATTAGCACTAATAAAGCGAGTGGTTTTAACTTACGAAGGCATGTCTGACACAACAGAAACATAATGGTCAGAATCCTGGGGTAGTGGTGGGGCTGAAAGAAGCCACTGCCTCTTTGTCTCTTTCTCAATTATTTCCTTCATCATGTGAATCTGGCCAGGCAGCAGGTTCAGAGAAATTGGCACAGATAGCTGAAGGACAGAAACAGCGAGAATTATTGTTCTGAATTTATCTGACTGTATATGGGTACATTTCATTCAGCTCCCTACATGAATTCGGGGACTGGTAAGGACCCTGACTCACTACACACTGGGACACTGATGGCTCTATTTCCGGCGATATGGCAACGTCCTCGTTGTACAGTGTCTCTACTGGCATTTATGAACAACAGCAGCAGAAATATCTTTCTGACATTATATGTTTATGTAATATAAAAGTACATTATGATAAATACTTTGTTACATATCCCTGCAATATTGCAGCCGTAAATTAATTTTAAATGTTAGCTAGATTAGGTTCATTACCTGTCTAGCTATGTATGTTTATGCATGTCATGATGTGTAGTCAGTTGGCTCAAGTGACACACTTCAGAATTTCCATGAGCATCGATGCTCCCTGGTTTTCACGATGCACTTTTTAGGGAGTGAACATTTCAGTGCACTGGAATGATTTTGCAATTGAGACAGCCCTTAAAACGGCAGACTCCCTGATCAGTGCCCTGACTACTGAACTAGGGAGCTGATTGGATGCACCCTATGACATGTACAAAGGACTGTTTTTGGTGGTACATGCTGACAAACAAAAAAAAATCATATAGAGATATACTGACAGTTCATCACATAGATGATTGCAAGTGAAAAACTCTCTGGTTTGGCAAACATTGACCTTGGAGATCAAGAAAAAAAATGATAAGATGAGAAGATCAGAAATCACCACCCAGTTATTGGCTTTATAGATGAATAAAACAAAGCTATTACATAAGTGGGTTTATCTGCAAATAGACCTCCATAAAATTAAAAATATACATGATGTGCTCTGAGCTTTTTAGACACCATTGTATACTAAAGATTAATATTTTCAAAAGCACAACTGACCTTAGAAACTGAGAGCATGAAGCCTTTCCACAGTTCTCGCGCCTCAAGGCTAGGCGCCTGAGAAAAGGGAGGAAAATGCATGATATTAGGTTTGTATTACCAGATTTAAATAACTCAAGATTAAACAGCTGTAAGGGTATTGCAGTAAAATCAAAGGCAGATTAGTTTTGCAGAGTTGTGCAGTGTGCCAACACTTTTAATCACTTAAATGACATGAGGAAAAGGAAAATGCTAAAAGCCCTACAATCATCTTGATGTCTTCATTTTTCATGTGCAGAGTGAATCCAGCGGCATTCAGGTTTCGGTCACGACAGCAGTCATCTGACACTGAGATGAGGTCAGAGAGCTCCAGCTTCTCTATATACTGCATTCACAAGCACAAGAAACAGTTGATGCACAAATAATCCATTCTCTTTGTAGACAAACATGTATACAAACAAACAGCCTTCAGAACTGCAAGCTTGCATTTAAATACATTTATGCCAATATACATACAGTATGAAAGAAAATGCACACACATATCTAAATTATTTTCTAGTATGTTAAAAAGTAAACTTAAAAGGCAGCTTGTAAAAACACTTACAACACTGTCTTTGGTGTTATTGAAGAAAAAGAGTGAATTTCCACATAAACTGGTCCAGAGTTTACGACCCATCTGTGAAAAGAAAAATAAATATTTACTAAATAACTACTGAACAACCATAAATATTGCTTATTTATTTTACACCATAACATTTATATGTATTTACTTTCTCAAATTTAGTGTTTTCACAAACTGAATATGTTTGGCAATGGTTTATGTTGACAAAATGTTTGCAAATTATTATTTGAGTTCATGCTGACAAATTATTACTTGGGTTTATTCATAAAAAACATACTCGTGGAAAGACTGAATCGGTTTGTATAAATGAAGAAAACTCTGGAACATTCTTTTCTTTAAAAAGAACAGTTCAGAAACAAGACTTGACCCAGAGGAGCGATTATATTTTATTCGATTTTATTTCATTTTAACCAGTTCCAGTCTTTTTATCTTCAGTTTTAATCCCAAACTATTGTGTAGCAAAAAGCGCACGTCATTACGCAAAACATGCTGACCTAGTAAATCATGAACTAATAAAAATACACTTTTTTTTTTTTTTTTTTACAAATGTGATGAGCTCTTTCAGCAGGATGTAAGCTAAGACGTCATTTGTAAACAAGAAAATCTACTTTACTAAAAACATCTTTACAATGCAAATCCTTTATCTGTAGTGTTTGATCTGCATGCAAGTATGCCACCAGACCAGTTTTTTGTTTACATTTCCACATTTGTAGGAAAACAGTTCCCATGTTGCAACAGACACTTGTGTGACACTCTTTTGATGACCACAGAAAACTGGCCACACCTGCTTTCTTAAAGATCACTGGTCACATCTTTATATTAGGTGTCTTTACTATTTACTTGCATTAAAATTTGGTGTCTTTACTGTTTGCTTACATTCAAATTTAAAGCATTTGTTAGGACCCTGACTCACTACATACTGGGACACTGATGGCTCTATTTCTGGTGACAATGTCCTTGTACAAAGTCTCTACTGTCATTTATGAACTAGAGCAGCAGAGATATTTTCTGACATTGTGTTTATGAAATTTAAAAGTACATTATGATAAATACTTTGTTACATGTTAGCTAGATTATGTTCATTACCTGTCTAGCTGTATGTTTATGCTGAAACCGTTTCAGGATGTGTAGTGATTTGGCTCATGTGATTATGTTTTACGCTTCAGAATTTCTGCTAAGGGGACATGATGAGCAAAAGTTGTAAAATTTAAAGCATTTACTAGAACATACTGTGTCCATAAATACTGTTCTGTGATTGCAAAATGCACATTTGTTAGGGTCACTGTGGGACTCAAATAAACAGCGTATGAATATGACATTTCCTGTTTATATGAATAAAATAACATTTTAAAAAAGTCAAATAATATGTTACTATTTACACTGGGGTGCAAATTAAGATGCATATGTCTGTAACACTTTACAATAAGGTTTAATTTGTTAACATTAGTTAACTACATTAGAATGGACAACACTTCTACGGCATTTATTAATATTTATTAATACATTTTTAAAATCAAAAGTTGTATTTGTTAACATTAGTTAATGTACTGTGAAATAACTAACAAACAATAAACAACTGTATTTATATTAACTAACATTAACAAAGATGAATAAAAGTTGCAAAAAATGTATTGCTCACTGTTTATTCATGTTAATTACTGCATTAACTAATGTTAACAAATGAGACCTTATTGTAAAGTGTTACCCATATTTCAAAGTACAACAGAAAAATAGGTATAACATAGGTATAACTGACAGATTTACAGCTTTTATACATTGTAATATATGTCAGAATAAGTAGTTAAAGACATCAAATATATGTTCAAGATTAGTCATGAGTCTGTTAGTGCCATTTAGAGAGGGATGACCCTTCTGAAATACTTAGATAAAAGCTGATTAAATGGGTCATTCTATAATTGCGGGTACATCTCATGTCCGTGATGTATATTTTTAATATACTTCCATAAATATAAAGCCCCAGTGCTTGTTTTCATAGTACAAAATTATATTTTGCCCAGTCACACTACTACATGTGGAAAAACCCATATATTTCGTTCAAAAATGAGGTTCATATCTCATAGAGCCCTGGCGAGAGGATCCAAATGCAGATGAGTTTTGATAATAGAATTAACAGGAACCAAAACAACAGAAACCATAAACAGGAGAGAACCAAACACATAACAGCCATCAAAAGACAAGACAAGACTAGACCTAGAACATGAGCAAACACTGGGGTATTTATACACAAGTTAACCAGGGGCTGACAAGGGACAGGTGTAGGTGATTTGTTTACCCTTAAGGCCAAAGTATACTTCACTTTTTACGTGTACGCGAGGGTCAGCGGACAGTGCGCGTGATGCGAATTTCGTCATCAGAAGAGTATGTGCGTACTGAACGCGCACCGCTGGATTTTTGTAACCGCGCGTACTTTGCACGTGCAGGTCGAACGCGATTTAATTTTTTAGCAGTATTTACATGGGTTGTAACTCGAGGCGAGAGACTGCTCAAAACTGCGCATGCGTCAAACGCCTGTGTACGCATACGAGTCAAAAGAATTATACTTTGCAAGGCTGTGCACTCGACTGTGCGCATACGCTCGCGTCTGCGTAAAAAAACTAAGTAAACTTTCAGCTTTACACCTTACACCTTGACCTTCTTGGCATGGTAACTAAAAGGTGGTTGCTATGGAGACAAACAAGGCAGCAAGGCAAACAGGTGTTCGAATTCGCCCCCTATACCCTCACTTACTATTCCCTACATTACTCCACTAATATAGTCCACTTGAAGGAGTGAATGAAAATGAAACTAGTTCCTTCTTGCTGTTTAATAATTATTTGAAAACTGGCAGCTCCAATAGTAGGCTAAACATTTATCTTGAACTCTGCCATGGAAACTAGCATGTTTAAACCGTAATTAAACAATTTAATAATCGATTAAAAAGGAATTTATACCTGTATGATATTATGCTGGACCAGTGCGGCTTGGAAAATGGATGAATGGATGATTCAGCTGCGGTCGACATTTTCTGGTGAGAGGCGGGAATTCATTCAGCGCACGGTTATCACGGTGCATTATGGGTATTCTCTAGCCGTTAAGCGTACATCAGTACACTCGTTATTGCGGTGCATTGTGGGATTGAATAAGTGCACTCAGTAACGTCCACAATAATTTCGGACACCACTACAAATGGCTGTCCCCTCAAATAGTGCCCTATTGAAGGGTATAGGGGGCGATTTCGGACAAAGCCAAGGACAGGAACTAAACAAAGGAAGTAAACTTTTCTCATGCCCAGTCAACTGTGTTACCTTTGTCAACTATGTTTCTGTGTGGTCAACTGTGTTACTGCTGAGTTTTTAATTTTCAAAAATACCCAGTTGCCTACTGTACAACATGTTTAGTGTTATGAGATTACCAGAGGTGTCCTTTGTCCATCAAGGTATTTTTCTTCCAAAACAGCATATACAAATTTGACTTGTTTGAGAAAATGTTAGGACCATTTAACTACTTTTGTGAAAATAGAGAGGTATTATACCTCTAAATATTTTTTCAATAAAGTGTTAATGATTATCATTTTTTGTTTTGGTAAATGGATACATAATCTGTTAGTCAGGTGACTATTTAAATTGTAGGTATTTTTCCACACTATGAACAAATACTTATTTTGTCCGTAACATAGTTGACCGGAATATATCTAACATTCGCTTTTTGGGCGTGAAAAATCCAAAACCAGGAAACCCTGAGTTTGGCTAATAGAATAATTACTTGATTTTAAGGGTTTTATGTAAGGTCCTGTTTGTGTTTTGGGAAAAAAGAAAACTTGATTTCTTCACACTGTCAACTTCCAAATGCACCCCTAATTATAGAATGACCCAAATATTTACAGTAAAACTACCAATGTGTGACAATAAAATATAGTAACCAATGGTCATGATAAGAAGATGGTTTACATGGTAAACTCTAACTGAAGGCCAGTAAATTGAAGTTCCTTCCATGAAAACTGGAGATTTCAAATTATTTTAAGTTATTGGGTAACATCTAATGAACTTGTTTAAAAACCTTTAATATGACTGAATACATCTGACTAAATGGAGTTACTCAGTTACACAAATAAAAATTGTTTTAAGTATCCGATCAATTACAGAAACAGAAAGGTAAAAACAAAACAAAAACAAAAAAAGTTAAGGTTTTTCACTTTTTATACTGTATATAACCCAAATCAAATAATTTAATCCATACATATGATGAAGATGGAACAGTAATAGAAAATAAGCCTGTTTAGAAAAACATCTTAAACCACCCCAAACTGGATTCATTCAGGCTGGTTTTAAAGAGGTTTGGAGTCCATTTTTCAGATAATCCAGCTGGAAGACCTTCAGCAGATTAAGACCTCTTTATGATGGCTTAAGCTCTTTTTCAGCAGCAATATAGGTAGCTATATATTGCACACTTACTCACCTTGTCTTTGATGGATTTCTTTTCCATAAAGCCTTCGTGATAACATGTTGGCAGCCGAGATCTCACTCGTCTATAGCGATTTGCTGTCGCCATAAGTACATAAATTACTCTCCCGCCAACTGCAAACGTTTTACAAAACAATTCAAGTGTTTGAAAGAAGACGCTTCACTGTCCACCTGCACGTTTAATGAGTTATTAAACTGCCAAATACATCACAAAGTCCATGTGCTAAAGCTTTATAAAAAAGTTAGTGACGAACTAAAAAAAATAAAAAAAAATTACTGTGAAGAGTTCTACGTGCTGTCTTCCTATCCCCCACCCCCTTACCTGTAAACAGGTGAGTCAGGTGCGCTCGAGTGTTGCTGGAAGGCACAAAAGTCCCGCCCATTGAGAAGAAATGTAAGGCCAGGCTAGCTGCAGAGACAAAAAAAAAAAAAAAAAAACATCACCGCAGGCAAGTAAACGAAACCATACGGGGAAATACCCGAGATAAAAATGCTATGCAAAAAAGATTTCCTTATAGTTATTCCTTATAGAGTTCTTCAAAAAGGCATCACAAAAGTAGGTTACGTCACTGTATTGTGCAATGTATGTAGAATATGTACCGTTACGTTGCAAAGAGAAAAATTCTAACCCCCAGTTTTACATACAAGGTTTAAGCTAGTCCCAGACTAAAATGCATGTTTGAGCTGTTTTAACTGAAAGCAACCATTGTTTTGTCTCAAGATGCACACCAGTAATGTTTTTTTCTAAGGCAGGTTTATAAAAAGCTACTTAAATGTCCTAACTGAAATAAGGCCTAATCCTGGTTTAATCTAAACCCTGTCTGTGAAACCAAGTCTAAATAACCTGATTCAGATGATCAGATTATAGTATTTAAAATTAATTTTACCAGTGTACTTAGTGTATCAGAGGCAATGTTTGAGGTTTTTTTTTTTTTTTTTTGTCTTAAACATTTCAGGATTCGGCTGATGACATGGTCATTTAGCTTTTGTGTTGATAATTTTCAAAAATGTGTTATCGTTCAGGTTTATATGCACTGGAATAATACGGCGTTCTTTGGCGACCTCTAACGGTGAGCATTTTAACGGTGACACTACGTTATTCATTACCGTAAATCCTATATTATACACGCATATTGCCCAAACGAAACCATCTGTCCACTGCTGGGTCCCAGTCGACTGCTCATTTGAACGCGGTCCAGGGCCATTAGAAACTGTATCTAAACTAAAATAAACACAACAATAGTAAACAATCGCAGCCAATTTGCTTGTAATATGTCCACGAATATGTCTTCCGTTGTAACAGCGATGCAAAACACATCCGTCCCCCCGTGCTGGAGAGTCTACAACCATGAACACCGCTAATTTATAAAAGGGAGTAAATGACAAGGACGGGTAGGAAGGAGAAAGGGGAGGGGAATTGACATTAAAGCAACACTACACAAGGAAACCACACTGCAGACACACACACACACACACACGCCTTCATTTTATGTTTTTGAATAACAGCCTGGTGGCGAGTGTCCGCACAGAAGTGTTATATTAACACCGCTAAACTGAAGTGGCGGAAAGAAAGACATCACATCAGTCTGTGGAGCAGTTTCAGGTCAAAGCGTTTTCCGACGATTATCACGAAATGGGTGAGAATTAAAAAAAAATAGAGATTTTTAATAAGCGAGTGAAATTAATAATTACTAGGCCGCGGGGTTGCGGAAAGGAGCGAGAACAAAACACGCGAAGGACGAACCGTTTCTCGACAAATTATCAGCGGTTTTGTTTTAATTTCTGGAAAAAAAGCTTATCAGATGGAGATGTCAGCGGACAGTCGCTGATTCCCTGATGTGAGCTTCGCTGTGTTGACCATTTTTGTCCCACAATAAAAGCCATATTTTCCCACATGAGAGTTCAGAGTCCCAAGTAATGACTTTATTCGAAGGACATTATAATTTTACAATATATAAGTTTGTGAGATCATATTTGAAAACTGTTTCAACTTGATCTAAGGACATTAAACTGTAATTTTGTAAATAAAATATTAGAAAATGTATTCTTTCCATGTGAATTTAATTTTAATTTCTTGAATAAAAGATCAGATTTCTGTTCTTTGCCAGGGTTTAGATAGGATTCCACCCCATTAATATTAAAAAAGCTTAATAAAGATGCTTGATGTATTCTTGCCTGTATTAATTCATTACTTCTCTCTGTTGATTTCCCACCAGGCTCAGAGCCACCCTCATCTCCTCAGGTTGTGGAAGAAGGAGCTGATGAAGAGGATGAGGAGTTGAGTGGGGCTGAAGATGCTGACCTGAGGGCTTCTTCTGGGAGGGGTTCCCTCCTGACCAGGAGAGGCATCACACTAAGAGTCCTCTTAAAGGATGGTCTTGTGGAGCCTGGAGATGGCGTTCTATCCATACACTACCTGGTACTGTCCAGAAACTTCATCATTAGGGCTATTACAACTTATATATTTTATCGTTAAAGAAATAGTTCACCAATAAATGAAAACTGTAGCATTTGTTCACCCTTCCAGACTTGTCAAAATGAGTCAAAACTGGGGTCCAGAAGGGAGTGCTAGGGGGTCCATGGAAAAGTCTGTGGTGAATGGTGACCACAACTGTCATGAGGGTGAATCAATAATGACAGAATTTTCATTTTTGGGTGAACTTTCCCTTTAATACTTCTCTGGTCAGGTGCAAGTACTCTATGTGTCTCTCCTTAGGGTAAAAAGTTTGTTGGAGATCTTTTGAACGATGGGAAGATCCGTTGGGTGGAGACCGGGCAGATCTTTAACTCTCCAAGCGCCTGGGCAACACACTGTAAGCGCCTGGTGAACCCGGCCAAAAAGTCTGGCTGTGGCTGGGCCTCGGTGCGATACCGTGGACAGAAACTGGTCCAGTACAAAACCACCTGGCTGCACAAATACCAACCCAGTGCCGACATGGTGAGCAATGGAGGAAAAATTAATTAAGAGGTCGCAACATGTAAACAATAGTAAACAAAAAAGGGGATAAATGACTAACAATTAGTGCAACCAGCAGTTTGTGTATGATTTGATTTGTTTACCTCAGAGCTTGATAAGTGAAGGAGAGGATGATGAGATGGGAGATGACGAAGAAGAGGAAGGGAAAACGGCCATGCCAGTAGAGGACAAGAATAAAAAGTCCAAACCTGAGCTGCACGGTATGTTTTTATCTACATAAACATTACATAGAAAAAAATTCACTCTTCCCAATCAACTTGATTCCTCATCAAAACATAGCACCTGAGAGGTGATGACTTGATCTGTTTATAGTTACAGCTTAGTTAAGCATAAGTTATTTCATGTTCCCCCAGACATTAGCCTGATGCAGAGGAGAGACAGAGAGAGAGTTCCAGTTAGGTATTGCACTCTTGGCACCAGAGATGCTACAAGGTAATTATTATATTATTAAATATATTTGAACCACATATTATGTCCTGAGATATATTTGTTTTAACATATTTATTTATTTGTTACTGTAAAACAGTGTAATATGACAATTTTATGATGACATTTACTTTACTTGCCTGAGGCCCTCAAGCTTCCGGTTTGTTCATTTCTGAGTTTTGAGGCAGAAAAACACTGATGAAAATTCTAATAATTGCAATGTGGGAAGCAGACAGCACTGTAGTGCAAAATGGAAATGATGCTCTCTAACAAACAGTACTGTTCAAAACTGCTCAAAAGTAGGGTCAATATTAATCAGAAATTAATTCAGCAAGAATGCATTAAATTGCTCAGAAATGATAGTTAAGATTTTCATATTTAAATACAAAATAATTTATTTAAAAAAATTAAAAAAAAATTCTTTAAAACTTTAGATTTATAAGAACATCCTAGTTTCCACAAAAATATTAAGCAGCACAAACGTTTTCAACATCATAAGAAATGTTTCTTGAGCATCAAATCAGCATATTAGAATGATTTCTAAAGGATCATGTGACACTGAAGACTGAAGTAATGATGCTGAATTAAAATGAATTAAATGACATTTCAAAATATATTACAATAGAAAACATTTATTTTAAATTGTAATATTTCACAATATTACTGTTTTTACTATTTTTGATCAAATAAAAGTCTCTTATGCTTGGTGAGCATAAGAGGCTTTCTTCAAAAACATTAAAAATACCTACTGACCCCAAACTTTTGAACAGTAGTGTACCTGAATGTTCCTGTGTTTGTCTTCACAGGGATCCACACACTCTCGTAGAGCTATCCGCCTTTTCTGCGATCAACCGCTTCCAGCCTTTTAATGTAGCCGTTTCCAGCAATGTTCTGCTGCTGATGGTATCCAAGTGCTCATGGATTTTTGATTTTACAAAGTCAATATACTGATGATATGAAAATTAGTTTCAACATTTGAAGCCAATATGTACCATTTACCCACCTCTATTTGTAGGATTTCCACTGTCACCTGACCTCAAGTGAGGTAGTGGGGTATTTAGGGGGCCGATGGGACACTAACACACAATGTAAGTGTAAATATTTTTGTAATTACTGTAATAGCAAATTGGAGGTTAGAATTTTTACTCAAGGCTTGCTCAAAATTTACATTTCATGTTCATCAGTGCTTACGGTCTTGCGGGCGTTCCCATGCCGTACACGCTTGGCTGATAAAGACGCTGCCCCAGCTGTCGAAGAAGAGGTTAGTATGCAAAACTATTTTGTTGGCTGTAAAAACATAGTGTTAGGGGAATAACAGTTTAGGACCCAAGACCAGTTGTGAAGAATGAAGACCAAGAGTCAGGAGTGCAATTAATTAAAGAAAAATTTACTGAAGAATAGTTTGCAGTTTCATCAGCAGAAGCCAGCTGCAAGTCTCACAAGGAGTTCGTAGGCCGCGCTCCCTCTCTACCCGTCTATCGTACATACAATTGCCTCAACAGTTATACTCTTTTCAAGGTCTAGCCACGTCATTACTGCAAGTTGAATGATTCTGATTGGCTAAGAGAAAATAGATAGTCATAGTAAATTTCCACACATTGTCAGTTAATCAAATGCACGTGTCCATAGATCACTTGTTGACGTTTTCACCCCGGAATTAGGCACGTAGTGACCTTCCAGGTCTGGAGCAGGCGCCAGCTTGTCCAGAACAACATCCTGTCACTCTCCCTAGGATGCCCGTTGTACACCTTCAATACTGATCTGTAACACAGAATACTGCGCACATACACAGATACACAGTCTCTCCAAGGCTGGAGTTGGTTGAGCTCCAGTTCTGACCAGAACGTTTCCCAAAACATACTGATAACATGTGCTTTCTCTCAGTAAGAGGTACAGACAGTATTCACCATAATTCTTTAGTGTTTCAGTAAAAGAAAATATAAAATGAATAAAATATAAAATGAAAGACAAATCCATATTTCATCTCTGGAAGCCGGGCTAAGTGAGCAAACACTGTTACTGCACTCCTGTCAGGTTAGGGGTGTGTGATACCTCCAAAATCCAAAAACGCGACAACATGTTCTGAAATCAAGTGTTCAGCGACACATCACACATCCCTAGGACAGACCCTCAGTCACCACTCAGAGACCAAATACAAACTTTAGAAAACATAGAGGAAGAAACAAACAATCATTGGTTATCATAACTGGAAAGAATCATTAAAAATCATCATAATAAGATAGGAGGAAGGATATTGATTAATTCTTTGATTGTAAATTAAATTAAGATATAAGTATATTGAAGCGGCAGTGGATTTCAGAATCCACCCTTCAATAGCAATGTACCATAGTCTGCAGGATTTTACCTTTTTAACTGTTGCAGATTTGTCAAAATCTCTTCATGCGCGGGCTGTCATTGGTGGGATGGTATCACAGTCACCCCCGAGGCCCCGCCCTTCCGTCTCTACAGGACATTGATTCGCAGATGGATCACCAGCTCCGCCTACAAGGCAGCAGTAACGGTTTCCAGCCCTGTCTGGGGATTATCTGTGGTGCGTGATGGATTTAACAGACGATCACTGCGCAACACAAACCACCTTATTAAATGATCAGTGATGAGTCTTTACTTTCCTTTGTCTCACCACTTATAGGACCTTATTACCATGGCAACCAAGGTGTGGCCTCCACCATCACGCCATTCTGGGTAGTTCCCCCTCCTGAGGTAACTGTTCTTAAACATTTGCTAATAATTTTTCACTATCTATGCCAAACTAGTACTCGGTCACACTTTATTTTAAGGTGTCCGTGTTACAGTGTAATTATACATTTAAGTACTGAGTAATGATGTACTTACTATAGGGTTAGGATTAGAGTGTGGTTTAGAGTAAGTTGCATGTAATTATGCACAATTTATAGTAATTACTATAGTAACTACATGTAACGTGTAACAAGCTTACTCTAATTTTCCCCTTCCATTTAGCAACGACCCAATGATTACGGCATCCCAGTGGCAGTAGAGGTCACATACGTGCAAGACAACTTCCTCACTACAGACGTGCTCAATGAGATGGTATGATAACAACTAGCATGTTATATTTATGCAACAACATCCATCTTGGGAAAACAGAAATTTTATTCTCTTCTAAAGTTCAGTGTGCCTCAGAAAGTCTTTTTGAAGCAAATCACTCAATGGTTGTCTTTTCCTGCAGTTCTAGATAACACCTCACTCTAGATAAGATTAAACCAACATCTAAACAACATCCCGTAGATAGAATTAATTAGTATGATGTAGAAAGTCTAAGATCTGTTCATTTCTTATTTTTATATCTTTCTGTGTAGATGCTGTTGGTGGAGTTTTATCGGTCTGCTCCTGACCTGGTGCAGTTCAGTCAGATGTGGAGTCCTAATACCTCAATACTCGACAAAATCAAGGTCTGCCATAATTTCTCTCCCTCCTACATACACAAAACAAACAAAACACAATCAATTTCATGATTTACAATTACATAATTAAGATTATTCTTAAAGGTGAAGTGTGTAATTCTAATGCCACTAGTGTCAGGATTTCGAATATAATTTAGGTTTACTGAACACTCACTACGTCTTCCATTACTCAAAATATAGATGCAAACTCACATTATTGGGTCAAACAGAGTCATGCTTTAAAAGCACAGAAATCAAACTGGTATGATTTCAGTTGGAGTAAAGTTTTTACATTATATTTAAAAAAAGAAATTATTGCTTTAGTCTGACTGAAATCAAACTTTTAAAGTGCATTTACACAGACTTTACGGTGCACACTTTTAAGAGAAATCAACCTATGAATGTCTTAAAGTTGTCTCTGCATATTATGCAAGAATGGAAGGCAATTTTAGCATCCAAAAAATTACCTTTAAAACATTATAATTTACATAATTCAGTTAGTGCCATTAACAATAATCTCACAGGAAAGCATAATTATATGTCTGACTAGCAATATTTAAAGAAACGCTTGTTTTCTCTCATTCTCAGGCTTCTCTGAGTGGCCACGCACCCAAAGACCAGGCATACGCACAGATCCTGGAGCACGTGTACAACCAACTGCGCAACACTCAGTGACCAGAGCAGTTTATGTGTGTGCATTTGTGTTAAGCTGTAGAACTGTTGACCTGGGACCTCCTGCCCTGTGCATTACCGTCTGTGCACTGTTATACTGTATATGAAATGCCTTCATGGAGGATATATCATATATGCTTCCGTCCAAACTGTTGCCTTTAGGACTATTAGGTCTATATCACTGGCTGTGGTTTATGCGATTCTGCCATATCTGTGCTGTGAAACTTGTCTTCCTGTGTGGTAGGAACGTCTGATGGGTAGTTAGGAAAGAGAAGACGGGTAATTGAGTTCTTTCTCTCTCTTTTGACTAGTATTTATCTGTTTGTGTGGTTAGATTTGTGTCATGTTGACAACGCAATATGGGAACAATGCCTTTTACCTGCTGAATACCTTAAAATATACACTGGAACAAATGAAATGTGCTGATTCCATTTCCTTTTTTCTTACCGTATAATTAAAGAACCAGTTCATACTCATACAAGTGAAACAGATTGAGTACTTTCTTAAATTTATTTACTTAAAGACGAGTGGACACAATAAGATACAAATATTTAGAGTTTGGGATACTTAAGAATAACAATATAATGCAGTTAAATCTGAGACATACAAGAGGAGACTTTAAAACTACAACATACATCAGCCTGCTATTAAGCTAACATGCAAAAATCATTAATAAAAAAGGTTGAATGGTGTTGTATGTATATAAAAAAAAACAATATAATACTTAAAAGAGTAGAACCAGAATGATTTATTTTCATAAAATCATTCTGGTACCCTCATTCCATTAGACAGAAATAACCCATCTGCTGTTTTCTTAAACTTGTAGTGTTGCAAAGGCACATTTGTACACATGCTTGTACATCTGGTCACAGTTCATGCCAAATACTGAAACCAACAAGCCCTTCGTAAATAATGAAAGGACAGACATAGAAACTACATATTAGATCTAAAATCATAATTAACATTTTGTTTGGTGTTCTAGATTGATTCTTGCCATTGAAAAGGCACTAAAACCCTTTTTTCACATTGAAACGGTGACCATAGCCTGTCTGATTCAGCACATCTACAATGGTCAGTTATGGTGAGCAAAACAAACCATGGACAATACATGTAAACAGACACTTGGAGGAAAAGGTCACAGAGGTGCTCTGTGCTGACAGGACTTGGAGTCGGGGTGGAGGGACAGATGTTGGTATGTTCAGAACCACCAAGATGGTGTGTAGGTCCATGCTTTTTTACGGAGTTCGATGGTACAGTATTTGAAAAAAAAAAAACATCCTAAGAACTAGGGAACACTAAGTCAAGTAGTAACTAGATCTTCAACCACTTTTAAAGCTATAAAAATGCTTTAAAAGTGATGGGTGAGAGCAAGAGATGTAGCACCATCCCTTCATTTCTGAAGATGAGGAGTATTTGTTAATAAAGATATTCTGTGTAAATTAAATTGAATATGGGGCTTATGAGCCAACATCCACCCTAAATACACACACCTGAAATAATGGGACACTGCCAGCAGCATCAGATGTATAGACTACCGTAAACTGACATCAAAAGAGGAGAAAGAGAGGAAGACTCTATAATTCAGGCTGCCAGAAGAAGACGTCTCCATTTAAAGAACTATTTGGCTGTTTCCTTCAGAAAACAGTGCACGAATTGTTTATTTGCCGCCCTCTGGGTTAAAAGTTGTAAAAGGGGAAGCAAAGTGTTTCATACTTTATAAACGGTTGTAGTGCAGTAAAACCCTCTCCACCTGACTAAACACATCCATTAAGTGTTTTAGCTCACCTTTACGACACGATCCAAGGTGCAATTCAGCGTCTAATTTCTTTTATCTTTTAAGAAATATACATGAACAATATTAGATGACAAAATGCTATAGAAAAAACATAATTATGGAGCGTACAAAAGGACTAATTCCTCTCAACAGGTCTGTGGCTCAGGATTGCTGCACATTGGGACATTTCACGCACAGCCCCACAGTGCTAATGTGTCCGTCACAGATACAAGGCGGTTTCTCCTTAATCTGAGGCAGGTCAATGTCGCAGCCTGACCAGCAGGGGGCGTTAAGGGGACCAGTCAAGTCAAAATGCAACTTTTCACAATCCAACAGTTGAAAATTTGTACTAAGTAGATAAAGACTTAGCCTGTCTACTCTTTAAAAACATGAGAATTGTATCACAGGGATATCATAATCTGTATTCATTTCTTTTCAGTTAATGCAGCACAAACAGTATGAGACATTATTAAAAGACTTGGACGATGAAGCGAGTTAGTGTGTCTGAAATTTTAGCTTAAGGACCAAGTTATACCATCCGTACGTCAGTCAACCGGTCAGTCAGTCAGTCCTGGAATGTGAAAGGTTGTCATTTCCCAAAGTTCCTTCCTTCAAAAATAAATCAATGTGTAAAAGTGCCAGAGTACAGGTACATTTGGATCAACGGCAACAATGTGGTGAGGATGAAGACCAAGATGATATCAACTGGCTCCTTTCTCCCTACCTCACTTCCCTCCTGCTTTCTCCCTTTCACTTTTTATTGCTCTTTCTCTCTCTCCCCCCTTTTCTGTGACGGAGGTCACTTAGTGTGTCAGAGGAACGATCACCTCCACGTAGTTGAGAGGGAAGAATCCAGATTGGCCACGCAGCATGCCTTCATACCAGTTTTCATCGATCTGATTGGTCAGAGTGATGATGTCACCCTCGTGGAAGCCCAACTCGCCTTCGTTCTCCGGCTCAAAGTCATAGAGTGCTTTACAGCACGGCTGCTCCGATGCTGAGAGAATAGATGGAGAGATTTAATGACAATGGGATATTAAGGAGGGATTTGGGGAATGAGGGATATTAGTATATGACAGTAATAACAATAAAATATCATCAAACCAATATCTAACATTCTAGACAAAAACATAAAACAAAGTCCTAAAGAAATTATTTACACTAAAATGTCTCGTTCAGGTTGTGTATAAACACGCAAAAATAATTTTACAAGATTTGAAACTAATATTTTTAATTTCTATTTTGAAAAACTTCAAAAATTTTTACTTTTTAAAGCATTAAAGAACCAATGAAATGTTTAAACGCTAAATATTTTAAACACTTTCATACTTCATAGCAGGGTTGGTTTCGGTAATTGAAATAAAGCTGAAATAAAATAAAATATAAATATTAGATTGATGAAAACTTGAAACAGTTTCTGTACCAACAGTTAGTTAGCCTTAGCAACTTTTTAAGTTGAAGTACTAAAATTATTCAAACTAAAACTGCAATAAAATTAAAGCTAAAACGCAAAAGCAAAAACTAATAAAAATTACAAAAGCACATAACATTATTAAAACAAACTAAAATTAAAATAAATACTGACCAGCAGATACCAGCTAATTAAAAATATTAATAAATACTACCAAAATAACACTGCTTCATAGCAGTAAGTTTTTCAGTTTCCTGCCAAAGAAACATTTCCCAGTCCAGTCTGTCAAACCAAAGTCATGGCCTCAGTGAGCAGTGCCATTTATGTGTTAGTGTTTATCACACAGTTTTAATCCCACTACAACCGTCTGGGTTAGGACAAGGTGCTCTGTGTTAGTGAGGGTTCGGGTGGCAAAGCCTGGGTCTGTGGTCATGTGACAGGAGACCTCCAGTTTCAGTCTGTAGCAGGGGTTCACTCTGTTAAGTGGAGCAGCACTCCGTGCTTGAGGCCAACACACATGTGCACATTTACACACACACAAACACAGCGATACTTGTATAGTTTTCTTCACTTACACACATACACATCTCTTTCCTGTCAGGCACACATCCCCCAACAAGACACTATGTAACCTGTAGTTTGCTGTATGTCAGTGCAATAAACTATCAACTAATGGAGAGCTGAACCTTGCATGTTTCAGACAAATATTTCCCTTCATAAAATCATATTTTCACAGCTATGGGAACATCTACCTGATAGTGGTATAACAGAAGAAAACTTTATTATGGTATATTTGCTTACCACTTGTTGTAATGTGCGCCTTTATTGTAGTTCTGCCACGTCTTAACTATTAAAATCTTTTAACTTCCTCCCAACATTTCTATTCTGTTCTGCTTCATATAATTAGATGAAGGAAATCTAAATGCGCAATTAAATACATTTCATGCTAAATATATCCTATATCTTTTGATTCTGATTAATTAGAAGACTCACTAGAAAATGTTCGGTTTTGCACATTCCTACTTCCTATTTCCTCATTTTTTTTCTCCATCCCCAACACACATAAACTTTCCCATACAAACACATACATAATCACACACTCTCTGACTCACGCAATCTGGGTTTCCATGTGGATATTCTGCCAAACTGGTGGTATGGCTCTGATGACGCAATGGGAAGAGAACACAGAAGAGGGTCACTGGCTGACGAAGAGAGCAGCTGACAGCTGTCCATTTGGCCTGCCTATCCCGACACACGCACAGGCGGTCTCATCACACCCTGCCACCGGGCCGCAACCGCACAAAGCACAATGTGCCTTTCTCTCACTAGTCCAAGGCATTTCCTCAATGCAATGAAGATCATCTATCCTCATTCAAGAATGGCTCAATTCCTTATACTGGCTACATAATTGGGGAAATGGGCATTTTTATGACTTTGTTAAGCAGGTAAAATGTCTGGTCTTACCTGTATTGCGCATGGGTGGAGCAGATGTTGGGGCGAAGCCACCGTTCGACTGTTCGCTGGGGTCTCCAAAGTCAATTACAGGCTTGGGCTTGGGCATATACTCTTTACGAGGACGTGACTGAGCATCTTTCATCCTGGTCGGTTAAACAGGAGTCATTTATTGCTTCTTTTGACAGAATCCAGAACAAACACACATGCTGTGCAAGGACACGTGCTCACATACACACCTGTCTCTGAGTTTGTCAGAAAGTTCGTCCAGGATCTGAACAGCCTGTCTGTGATACTGCAGCTGAGACTCAACCAGTGACGACAGCTGGCTCACCTGCTCAATCTGCACAGGAGCACACACACATTAAATATATAAAGATATAGTTATTTGTCACTTATGCACATCCACGCTTATGGTCACACTGGGCAACCACAACAACCTTCATTAACAAATAGTCAGAAATAGTTAATGAGTAATTCCTGAGGACCTGAGTTCACACAGGTCTCACTAAACTGCTGAATTTAGACTGGGAGCTCTGCTAGAGGTTCACACCAAATGTTTACTATCATTTAAAACTGTACCATATACATATCTTCAGTGTATTACTTTACATCTAGAGCCTGATGAGTTTAAAATAGTCTTTCCATAGACTCCACTTGCCAATGTTTATTCCCTCATCAAGTTATTGTCATTTGAACCAACAGATGGCGCTCTGACATCTCCATAAAACATTAGATAAAAGCTGCAGCCAAGAAGCAAGAGGATTTTTAGCGTTTTAGCTGCTTTATTGGATTACCTGTCTTGACCCCACTGATGGGCTGGAGTCAAAAAAGGACAGGAAACTTTCATCTTCAATACTGCTAATTCTAAAGTGTCAGTCTTTGCCAACATTTCTTAAAAGAGAGACAGTTGAGTTGGTATAAAATCAGTAAGGCAAGAAAAACACTGAATTATTCAGTGCTGCTAATAAGATTAGAACAATCCCCAGGATGCACAAAAACACACTGAATGAAGCATCAAGCTGTCAGATGGTAAATCCTTACATCAGTTTCCAGAAGGTTGTACATGCTGATCTCAGCCACCTCCTTAGATTCATGAAACTTCTCCAGCGCCTGCCTGACCTCTTCATCTGGAATTTTCCCCTGACGTTTCTTCTTATAGTCAAAATCCAGCCTGCGTCCTTCAAGTTTTTTCAAATGGTGCTGAGAAAGAGGGAAACTCTTTCAATATAACTGGTGTGGAATAGACCACATTAAAACATTGCAAAGGCAATTAACTCTAAATATAAAATGTATTCCTCAAGAAGCAAAAGAAGTGCTTTATTTTACAGAGGACATTACTGTCTTCATAAATACATTAAAGTGCAGATCTTTACTTGTAAATAGTCTAGAACATTTTGGGCCCTATCATACATCCGGTGCAATGCTACGCCAGACGCGGTGCAAGTGTTTTTTGCTAGTTTCAGCCTGACGCAGTTAACATTTTCACGTCCAGCGCCACATTGTTTAAATAGCAAATGCATTCGCGCCCATCTGTTTGCCCATGGTCTGAAAACGAGGTGTGTTCAGGAGCATTGTTGGTGCGTTGCTATTTTGAGGCAACTGAAATCGACTGTGCCATTGACCAACAAAAACCTGGTCTAAAGTCAATAGCGCAGTATTTTTTGTGTTATTTAAAGGACGCGTTAGTAATATGCGCCTATAGGCGGATGCACAACACGCATACACTCTGCTTATTACACACACAGGGACGCGCAGCAGCACACAAACATTTTTAAATTTTAAAAATTAAAGGATTCCTCTCTGGAGAAGCGTTCAGTCTTTCCGCTCACAAATTCCACCATGTAAATAGCGAATCCGCCACGGTGCAAGCGCAACTGGCTTTTAAAGGGAATGGGAGATGAGACTCTGGTTGGTGTATTGCACGTTACCCCTAAAACACACCCATGACTCATTAAGAGACTAGGTACAACCCTTTTGGACCATGCGCCTGGTCCACCGACTGTTTTTCCATCGTTAAACTAGCAAAAGTGGATTCGGACATGCCCTAAGTGCACCTGCGCCGTGCGCTTCAGACCGTGCGCTCAGATCGTTAAAATAGGGCCCTTAATCTGCAAAGACCAAAAAAAAAAAAACTTTAGGGGTACAACAGCTTGTCACTGGGGAAGGGACAAAGTTGTACCTTATCTATCCCTAAAAGGTGCATATTATTACCTTAGAGTATATGTACCCTTAAGGTACAACTATGAACCTTTCAGGGGTACTGCTCCATTGACAAGCTGTTGTACCCCCCTAAAGGTACAATTTTTGCACTTTTTTTTTTTTTGAGAGTGTGGGTATCAACAAAAAAAAATTCAATTATATAGGTATCTCTATATGCATGTGTGAGACAGAGAGAGAAAGCAGACCTGTATCTCTCTTAGGTCCTTGTCACACAAGCCTTGTAAAGGGTCGATGAAATTCTGTTTGACATCAATGTCCAAAGAATCCTTCACCTCTGCTAGCCTCTTCATACTTTCACCAGCATCAACTAAAGCACCACCTACAAACAAAAATGTGGTTGGTTTGTACATTTGGTTAGCTGGAAAATTGCAAACAAAACTTGTGAGGTTTTAACAGCTGCTCTCATTTTGTAAACCCACCGAAGTTTGTTTCCTCTCCGAGTTCTCTGCCATACTTTCCCATGCATTCTCCCAGCAGCCCCTCGGCTTGTGGATAACCTGGACTCTTCACCTGCCCTCTGATCTTAGACATAGTGTTTAACATAGAGAGCTTTGCACGAGATGCTGTGTGAGACAGATAGACAGGAACAGAGGCAACAACGGAGAATGGAAAAGACAGAGAAACGTTTTACAGTAATGATCAATTGTGTGCATCTGTTTTGACAGAAAAAAAAAAATGTGTACAAATTTTAAACAGACAGCAAGCTAAATAAAAGCTCCAGGGATGCCTTTGGTCTTACCTGGATTGGGCTGCAGGTACTCTGATGTTTTAGAGATGACTTCTACCACAGCTTTATTGGTCACATCTACTTTCTAAAGAAACACAGAGGGGAAGTCAATGCACAGAGAACACACAAGACAAAATGGCTTTTTAATAACATGTAACAATAAGAACAGTCTAATTAATCAACGTCTAAAACTAAAATCCTTCTGGAATGTTTCCAATTCTTGATTCTGATTCCGTGGTCCAATATTTTTGTATAACAATGCTAAACAGTACATTTGACAGTTATCTAAAGCCAGGGACACACTTGACGACTAGCTGAAACATTCTAAGACTGAACTGAAGACACTACATGATTTTAAATGCTGACTGTAAACAACTGGCACAGACCCGGCACGTTTGGGTATGATCAGTGGTAAGTATCATAATCGGCCTTACAATCGTTAAGTGTGTCCCCGCCTTAAGACCACTACACAACACACTTAACATTTGGTCACGACGGAACGTTCTGCTGAACTCAACTGTGTACGATCTTGTACTGAAACTAACATAGATGTCAACAGACAGCTGCCGCTACATATTTGCAGTGCAATTTGTGCAGAAAAAACTGTAAAAACCCTGCAGACAACACTGGTGGTTTTATTTATGAAACGTTAAACAACGAATAGAATTTTTTTTTGCCGTTATTGCCTATAGACACATTTCATTATGTATTTCCTGATTAATTTTGTTAATTACAACACTTCTAGTGCTGTTTTTTTAAACCTAAAATCAAGCAATAATGTAGACTGTTATTCTCAAATCAGGAATTAAAAACGAACTGGTTCGTTCTGAGCAAAAACGCTGGGCTATTTTTTCATTCCGGTTCCAGAGTTACCAGTTACCGGTTAGAACAAAATATAAAATGCTGCTTTATTTATTTCGAAACAGAAGTAATTTAAAATGTTATTTGTATATTTTAATTTTCATTTTATCAGTCTAAGATAAATGTACAACACTCCCAATACTATTTAACAGAAGAATGACTTCATTTGACAGAAGAGCTGCAGAGATATTCAAGGAACTGTATTTCCTCATCATATTTCCACAAATATATTAGATAATTAAAGTGTATATATAAAATTATTTTATTTTACAAATGTCATGTCTGTGATTTTGTTTATTCTTTAGACTATTTAAATTAATATATATTCAGAAAATCGTTTCAAATTTTTTCGAAATTTGAACAGAATGCAGTTCCACTTTTTTCCATCTGCAGAACAAAATAAATAGCCTAAAACAATTAACTTGCAATATTAACTTATGAAATATTACAAAAGAAACATAAAACAGAAGACAAAATTACAAAAATAAGGATGAATGATGCTTGCCAGGGAATGCATCTCTGCAGCATAATCGTCAAATATTAAAAATGTTTAATAAAATCTTTGAGGACGACTGGCAACAGCTGGTTCTTAAATTCTAGTCTTTAGACTAGAATCTTCATGTTTTCTTTCAATTAGGACAGGTTTTGTATTTATTTTTTAAACTGACTGATCGTAGGCCTCATTTATCTGAGCTTATATTGGTCATAAATGACCACACTTTGAAAATGAATGGGGGAGATTGAAAATAAGAGAAACATTTGAAAGAAGACCAGTTGACAAAAAGACTGAATCCAATATTTGGTGATAATATAGCATAAGGAACGATTTACAAGCAATTTTTAAAAGGCCGTCATTTTTGACCGGGAACACAAAAGGTGTTACAGGGTTTTCAACACCGCATAAGGGTTAAATGGCTTTCGTAGCACTGATATCTCTTTCATCTCACATAATAAGACCATTTCAACAAAACAATATTTCATGTTCATTTATTTATTTATAAAGTAAGTAGCTATGTGAAAAGCAGGATAATATAGAGTCAGCTGGTCAATATTTGATACATATGATACAAGTCATCAGGCTTATTTTGCAGTGTTGGCCAGCAGACTGTACTTTATGCCTTCCTGAAGAGGAGTTTTTGTATTGAATTTCCCTACATAAGATTTATCAGACTACTGTTCAAGTAATTCTTTGCTTGTATTATATTAAACCATTTACTAAAATATGTAATTACAGAGCTACTGAATGAAGAGGCATCTGTAAAATCTGTGAGGCCACACAGAGTTTAGTGTTAGAACAAAGTTTAACATATATCATTGATCAGTGTTTTCAGGAGACCTGATAACATCACTCATGTTTATAGGATAGGATTATTAAAATCAGATTTCAGCCTAAGACACTGCAGTGAAAAAAACATTTCAGATCATTATAAAAACATACGATCCTGGATCACTTCAGCCACACCACTTTTACTTTGTAAGTGACAGAAACTTTCCAGAAAAACACAGGTGGTGTTGAAAATCTCATTGATGGATGTGTGGAACAGAGGTCAAGACTTTGAATCACTTGATGAGTTTAAATCAATGTTTTTAGAAAGACTGTTGGCTGCGGTGTGGGAAAATACTCTCCACTTACTCTCTCCAGGTCCTTGAACTCCTCGTCCAGTTTAGTTCCCTCAGCACCACCAACCTTCTCACTCACCATCTGACAAACAGAGAGAGAAACCCTTTTTAAACCAGTATGACTATATTAAGCTTGAATGATTCTGGATAAATTGAGAATCACTTTTTTTGTTTTTTTTTTCAAATAGAGATCACGATTCTCCCACGAGTCTGGGCAACTAAAAAAAAAAACATGTAATTTACTAGAGGTTCTGACAAAATGTTAATTGCTGCAGTCTATTTAAAATTAATTGGAATTAATTATTTAAAAAAATGGATGAATGAATGATTAAATGACTTATTTATAAATACTTCATACTTCATTACTGGATGAATTAGTGTTTTTAAAAGCATCTCTTGAATGAATGATTCAATGACGAGTACATTTTTAACAGTCACTTGTCAACACCTGGTGGCGCGAATGTAATTGATATAATCGTTATTTGAAGCGCCACATTACTTGCAAAAGGTGATTTGCTCTATTGTGATCTCGATTTATATTGCACATCCTCAGTTAGCCCCTCCTCCTACCTGGAAGAAAGCAGGCACATGTAACATTTTCTTCTGTAAAAAATACTTTTCAAGGTAAATTCATTTTTTTATGATCAGTTTTTGTCACACTGTCTAAACTGTTTGCGTGAAGCATTGTAAAGTCATAATTTTAATGAGTGTTTTCTTAGCTTCTAACAGGCATAGCTAGCATCTGTCAAAGCTATTGTGTCAAGATGGCATAGCAATGTAGGGACAGTTGCAACATGACATTCTGCCAAAATCTGCAGGACATTGGCTCTCCAAGAGCAGGACTAGACACCCCTGCACTAGATGTTTAAAAACATTTTTCGGAAGACACACACACACAGACACACAAACAAACAAACATTCTTACCCTAAACCCTTAACCTAATTATAACCGTATCCCTAAAACCAAGTCTTGACCCTCAAACAGGCCTTTATGGGGTCTGGACCAGCCAAAATGTCCTCACTTTACTCTCTCTTTCCTCACTCTGGTAGTTTAAAAACATAAACTGAATAGAGTTTGAATTGAGATTGCGATCTTTTAACGATTAAACGTGCAGCTCTAATTAAAATGACAGTAAAATATAAGACATTTACAAAATGTAACTAACTGGAAAAGGTTGTATTGATCATTCCACAAAATCAAACCAGGACACAAAACACACAGTGACCAGTTTAATCCAATTCATGAAAAATTTCTGTCAATTTACACTTTGCCCTCACCTCTGTATCCCTCACAATATATAAACTGCAGAAAATGGCTAACTTTCACAAGGAACTCATTTTAGCACTGTACACATGTAAATCCAATTAGCCCTCCCTGCAACTCATTTCTTTTGCGCTCACTTGGGAGGGATCATTTTTCCCTCTGTACTTCCATAGCTTTCATTCTTAATGCTTTAAATTGCTCCAATACTACTATTACTCTCAGAAAATCATTGTAAATATTATACAGCATATACTGCATTACTTGCCTGCATCAAAACACCAGTGGTATTAAACTAAAAACAAAAAAAGCTGTGTGAACCTGCGTCTGCCACAACAGTTGTTATTCTCAGGACTTGGTAACACATGCTCATCCCACTCGGTCTTTATGTCCTGAATGTGCAACAAAGAACCAAAGACAATGATCGTGCAACTGTTGAAACAAGGCCACATGTTAAATTTCTGTCCTCAATAACATATGCTGTTCGTTTTATTGCTTTTCTTGACCCTAACTGGAGGAAGCATATATTTCAACATGGAAAGCACGGGATGTTTGTCATATCACGTCATATGAACATTAATCACAAACACATGTCATTTTATGGTGGTAACTTGCCATGCTGAGAAGTTAATTTTGTGTTTTTGCTATTTCTATGGCTGTGTTAAAGATTATTTATCTACAACAACCACCAACCGTGGTATGTTTCCTTGTGTTTTTCTCTTATTCTAGCATTTTCTACGGTCTAAACATGCACGTCTAGTTTGTGAACAACACACTTCAATTGGTCTTTTAAGTCCAATCAAAGTTTAAAAAGTTTCAAAACCATTAAAAATACACTATGGGACATTCTTGCAACATCTGCTGTATAGATTACAGCAGACATCTCTTGCTGGTTAAAACCCCCCCACAAAATTTGCAATGCAATTTTAAAAAATATATACTAGGGCAGTCTATTGAATTAATAACATCAGTAATTTAAATGTAATAATCACAATTACGTGCAAAATATTAGCTGACTAAAGCCACCAAATTAAGGTAATTCACAGACATGTCATTACTGTGGCAGACAAAAGCATTGAAAAGATATAACACACAGGGCCGTTAGAAGTCAATAAATTGTTTCTTTCACATCATTTAACGTAAGCCTATTAAGCCTGCAATATTTTTTAACTGTTAGTGTAATGTACATATGCAAATTGATGTCTTATAAAAAAAATTAAAAAAAATCACAATAAATTAATGTAACACCACCACCATGCACAAGAACAATCATGAACAACTTGATACAATTGTATCAAGATGAATAACAGTTATTTTAAGCCAAAGACATCAGCACAAGAACACTCCATCACAACCGTAGCTGTGTTTGACATGGAGGTGTCTGCTTGCAGTGACCTTTTCACTCCATATCCTCCAAGCATGTTTGCATATTTGTGCAATTCAGTTTGTTTGGCAGACCAGGGCGCAAAGGAAACTAATTAATAATTAACCAGTGTTTTGTGGCAAGTCAACGGGTGCGTCCAAATGTCTCCAATATGTTGATATGTCTCCAAGATGACGAAAGACACTGGATAGAGCTAACGCCATAAACTAGGTGGAAAACATGATACAGCTTAGATTAAGGCAATAGATAAAGACTGACGTGTTCAAATTCCCATCAATTTAACATTTAACTGAAGGCAATATTATCAGTGCCACCTTTCTATTTAAAAACTACTTAAAATCAAATTTTGCAAACAATCCTGCTGTAAGAATAAGGGAATTAATATACAGAACTACATTTACTGATACCTTTTGGATACTTTTATTTTAAGGTGTCATTGTTACAGTGTAATTATATATTTAAGTACTGAGTAATATTAATTAACTACATGTACTTACTATAGGGTTAGGGTAGGATTAGGGTTTGGTTGAGGGTTAGTTGCATGTAATTATGCATCATTTACTGTTATTACTATGGTAAGTACATGTAACAAGTGTACATTTACATACAATATATTGCCAAAAGTTTTGGGACGTCTGCCTTTAAATGCACATGAACTTTAATGACATCCCATTCTTAATCTGTAGGGGTGCAGCTATAACAGCTTCAACTCTACTGGGAAGGCTTTCTACAAGGTTTAGGAGTGTGTTTATGGGAATTTTTGACCATTCTTCTAGAAGCGCATTTGTGAGGTCAGGCACTGATGCTGGAAGAGAAGGCCTGGCTCGCAGTCTCTGCTCTAATTCATCCCAAAGGTGCGCTATCGGGTTGAGGTCAGGACTCACTCATCCATGTCTTTATGGACCTTGCTTTGTGCAGTCATGTTGGAACAGGAAGGGGTCATCCCCAAACTATTCCTACAAAGTTGGGAGCATGAAATTGTCCAAACATGTCTTGGTATGGTGAAGCATTAAGAGTTCCTTTCATTGGAACTAAGGGGCCAATCCCAACCCCTGAAAAACAACCCCACTCCATAATCCCCCCTCCACCAAACTTTACACTTGGCACAATGCAGTCAGGCAAGTACCGTTTTCCTGGCAACCGCCAAACACAGACTCGTCCATCGGATTGCCAGACAGAGAAGAGTGATTCGTCACTCCAGAGAACACATCTACACTGCTCTAGAGTCCAGTGGCGGCGTGCTTTACACCACTGCATCCGACGCTTTGCATTGCACTTGGTGATGTAAGGCTTGGATGCAGCTGCTCGGCCACGGAAACCCATTCCATGAAGCTCTCTACGCACTGTTCTTGAGCTAATCTGAAGGTCACACGAAGTTTGGAGTTCTGTAGCTATTGACTCTACAGAAAGTTGGTGACTTTTGCGCACTGTGCGCCTCAGCATGCACTGACCCCGCTCTGTGATTTTACGTGGCCTACCACTTCGTGGCTGAGTTGCTGTTGTTCCCAATTGCTTCCACTTTGTTATAATACCACTAACAGTTGACCGTGGAATATTTAGTAGTGAGGAAATTTCACGAATGGCCTTATTGCACAGGTGGCAACCTATCACGGTACCACGCTTGAATTCACTGAGCTCCTGAGTGCTACTGAGCTCCATTCTTTCACAAATGTTTGTAGAAGCAGTCTGCATGCCTAGGTACTTGATTTTATACATCTGTGGCCATGGAAGTGATTAGAATACCTGAATTCAATGATTTGGAGGGGTGTCCCAATACTTTTGGCAATATAGTGTATGTAACAAGGACACTGTAAAATAAAGTGTTACCGATACTTTTAATTAGGGCTGTTAAAGTTAACGCATTAACATATGCGATTAATTCAAACATGTGTGTTTAATATTTTACTTTTAATTTATTTTCAGTAATAAATTACTGAAGCATGTAAAACTGCGTCATTAACGTAATTTACATCACGCAGTTAGATGATCTTGGGAGGAGGGAGTTTATCACAGAGCGTCTACTACAATGGTGCAAGCCCTTTTAACCCTGTTAGGTGGACATTTCTATTCTAACCCTTTAACCCGATTTCACTTCTCTGTTTGCAATCAGATCATTTTAATCCGCTAAACTCCGGGAAAGTTTTCAGTCCAATGATCCAGTAAGCAAATTCTTTCAAACAATGCAGTCCAAAACAGTGCTAATGTAAAGAAAACCAGGCTGATTACATCAGAGACGGCAGAGAGAATAGAGACTCGCGTTGCGTTTTCATTAAATTATTCATTCCAATGTGTGTTTGGCTTTAAAACATGAGCTCTGTCATATTCTGTCACTGTTTCTGAAGAACGCAAGCCCTCACTCATTGCACTGTGTGAAATACAGACTGAACAGAACGTCAAACCATCCCACTGCTATATGGCCAGATGATACGCAAACCATGTTTCTCAGCTGCATAAAGAAAACCAGATTCGCTAGTAAAGTTTTGATGGATGAGGACTGCAATCAAGATTGTGGTAATGTACAGAGTTGTACAGTAAGCAGCATGAGTCCGTTATATTGATGCACAAACAAACTGTGTATGCGCTCTCGATGCATTAATCGCACATTGTATTTATGCAAAGACACATTTCAGCACTTTCACATTGTTTCCACACACATTCAGGATAATGTCTTGATTTGTCATGTGTATGTTGCTGTGTTTATTAATTCTGAATGGATCAGTGTACTGTAGTAGGAAGCCTATATGAAGTCGGGTCAAGGTGGTTGGTGGTTTAGGTTTTTTTGCCATCCCCATGTGGTCCTGTTCGGTATTGCAACTTGACTTGTCAAATATAAACAAACTCTTTCCTGTTGCAATGTACACATACAGTGCAAAAAGGGTTTTTTTCTGTAAAGGTTTTCATGGGTGCTTTGGTGTGCATACATTTCTTAATTATATAGGCTCCTTATATCATTTGGTTATTTGGTGGTCTTTTTTGGAAAGACACCTACATTTACCTTGAAAAAAGCTTGCAGAAAATATAGTTTTATAAGAATCACCCTTCGATCTGATGGTTAACTTTGCTGGATATAGCAAATGATGACAAAATGAACGTGTTAAACAAGATAAATGCTGTATGCTTAAGTTCACGATAAGGGTGCTATTAAAATTTGTAATCTATTGACAGCCCAACATTTAATGTTTTTGAAAGATATCTCTTATGCTCACCAAGACTGCATTTATTTGATCAAAATTACAGTGAAATTTTATTACAATTTAAAATAACTGTTTTCTATTTAAAAAATTTTAAAATGTAATTTATTCCAAAGTTGAATTTTCATTAAACTATTTCATTCAGCAGTTATTACTCCAGTCTTCAGTCACATGATCCTTCAAAACAATCATTCTAATATGCTGATTTGCTGCTCAAGAAATATTTCTCATTATCAATGTTGAAAACAGTTGTGCTGCTTACTGTTTTTGTAGAAGCCATGATACATTTTTCAAGATTTTTGATGAATAGAAAGTTCAAAAGAACAGTATTTATTTGAAATATACATTTTTATAACAATGTAAAAGTCACTTTGATCAATTTAATGAACCCTTTTTAATGAACCAACAAGCCTTATCTGATGCATATTCCATATTCAAAAAATTCAGAGACACCAGAAGACCATTTGTTCTGTAATGATCACAATCGGACACTCCCGCAATTAAACTGTACAGCTCAGTCCGCTGACAACATGATTATGTATATTTACGAGTGAAAGAGGCCTTATCAGCAAGTTAAGAGATAATACAGAGGCTCAGCTCTGTCACACACTGTTGATAAAGAATGCACAGTACTGCTAACTTTGACACAAATATGCATACACACAAACAGCCGGCCACATAGCTGAAGCAGACCCAGCAGGCGAAGACTGAAATCAAGACCACACTCCATAGATAATGCTGTGCTTGTGAGTCTAATGAAGAGAAGAATGCATGACTGTGTCAACTGCTACAGAGACAACGCAGGAATTTCAGTACAATCCCTCTTACGCAATCCTTACACAAAACAAATGTCAAGTAAATGTCTTACTAGGTAGACAGTAGACACCTGGTGATGGATCTACTTTTTCTGTTAAAAAAATACTCTCTCCTATCCCATCTTACTATGCCCAGAAAACTAGAAGGCATAATTTCTCACGGAAGTGTAAGCGATGTCTCAATTAAAACATTTCTGTTTGTAGTAGCATCTGAACAAGCCTGACACAGCAACACTGGCGCAACCAATGGCATCTGTTTGTCTGACCAGTGGAAGTGTTCAGGAAACCTGTATGAAAACATTTCACTGTTTATTTTTACTGCAGTGGTGCCGAAATTATATTCCATAAAAAACAAGAAAGTGTCGATTTTGGTTACATGCCGAATTTAAAGATTACAAGGGCACATGAATTAAAAAAAAAAAGATATGCAAGGATGAATAATTTAGAAAAATAAACTGCAATATTCTTTTTTCTTTTTTTAAAGTCCATTTTAATTTCATAATGACTATTTCAATGGGAAAGAAAACATTTAGCATAAAAAAGCATTTTTCAAGTTTTAGAAATGTATAATGTCCCTGTCCAATGTTCACTGCAGCAAGCACATAAGATTCTATGCCGGAGAGGCTATGCTGTGATAAGACGTGTTATCTATCACATCAGTCATTCTTATTCTTACAATTTTATTGTGTTTTAGTTAGGGATGCACCGGAACTTCAGCCGCCGGAAATTATCGGCCAAAAAAGGCATTTTCGGTTTTTGGCCGAAAGAGAAAAAAAGCCAAAAATATGAGCCGAAAGTATATGTCGCACCGCACCACCCCGCCCCTTAGTGTTCAGCGGTCAGGTTTCACTCTCAAGGGCAGCATTTTTTTTGTAACTTTGCGAGCAGTACTGCTTCCGAAGATGCACAAAAAAACTCCAGTAAGTGATGGTCAAGCAGCCTGACACACAGATTGTTAACGAGCAGGAAATCCAAATGTTCACAGTTCACTTATCATCCATCAACCTCAAATATGGCAAATAAACAACAATGGACGACATACAGCAGATCTTGTTCTTGTTTCTTGGCATGTGGCTGTTTGTCACAAGAAGTAGACACGCTTTGTTTGAGCCAAGGCTGCAAGGAAAAACACAGCTGAAAAAGCACGAGCAAGTGACGATTCTCTGTCAACCATTCAACGTTTTGCAGTGAGTCTAGCTCCACCCTTTAGTACCGGACTACTGTGCTAAGTACCCCAACGGAAGGGTACAAAAAAAGTGGTACGGTACGGTTTGAAATTAGGGTACCACTCACAACTTCTGACAATGGAAACAGCAAAAATTGCGTACCGTACTGAACTGTACTGAACCGTTACCGCTCGGTGGAAACGAGCCATTGCTGCATGACATGGAGGCGCCGGCGCAATCACTTGCATTTTTTCAACTTAAAATACTTCATTTTTGGCCACCATTCCAACATAATTCCATCATTCCAAACTGTAAAGGGTCTACTTTTATTTGTGTAAACTCACAATAACAACAAAACGTTGTGCTTTTGTAAAATAAAGAAAACAAACAGGATGCGCTTTCTGCCGTCTCGGTCTCCCTGAACTGCAGGGATACTTGCCTCACAGACATGAGAAATGTATAGAAAACTTGAAATGTCTACATTAAATGAACTAATTTGAATCGAAAAGGAATACTCTCTGATTATGTAATCCATATGAAAGGTGCATTTCTCTCTATAGGCGCGTCCACTGTGCAGATGGCAAGTCAGCATCGCCACCTTCATCTTTGCAGCCGACACTTGACTGAGAAAACACTAGTTTATTAATAAACAATTAAAAATGTCTCCTTGCTATTTTTTCCGACACATTCATAATCATTACTTTTGCCAGTGCTTTGCGGCAAGCTTTATGCGTGCGCTTGAGCAAGGAATAGGCATATATTCTGTCCGACTAATAGCCATATATTCCGCGATTAGTTGACTTAAATGAATGACTACTAGTCGACTAGAAAAATCTTTAGTTGGGGACAGCACTGGTTAAATTTGATTCTGTTGCATAGGACTGAATAAAGAATAATATAGGCTATTGATATTTAATATTATTGTTTTTAAAAATTGGTCAAATTTTTGTGTTTTACTCTAAATGAAAATGTGGTTATTTTATTTTATTGGCATGTATTTTTTTAAAATTCAGATTCAGTCAAATTATTGAATTTAATTTAAAAGTATAATAATAATAATAATAATAATAATAATAATACAAAAAAATAAATACAAAAAAATATATTGATTTTTTTTTTTTTAAGTAATTTACGGTTTCTGTTTTCGGCCAAGTGCATCCAGAATTTTCGGTTTCAGTTTTGGCCCAGAATTTTCATTTCGGTGCATCCCTAGTTCTAGTCATTACCATTTGGAATCAAGGCTGCAGCATATCGTTTCTGCTCAGAAATAAAAGCAAAATGCAAAATATTTCCTGGTGTGTACATTAAAAAAGACAATCTCAAAGTAGCTCAAAGGACAAAACAGCTCTAAGGACAGCATACCGAGAGGAAGGCTGGACTGAGGGTGTGACTGGTGTCAGAGTTTGTCTTTTGGCAGGGTGTCCAGCCTATGTCAAGTATTGATTACTGTGGAATTCTGGCATGAGTTCTCTGCAGCACTGCAGTCCAATAAAAAGAGCCCAGCAGAGCAAGCGAGAGCACCCCAACCCCCCTTAGTGTTGCATGATTCATACTCCTCTTCTCAGGCCCGAACACTGGCCATTTTCCTCTGCCCTGCTGTACTCCTCCACTCATGTAGACCCCCACTGGGGATCTGAGCATGTTCCTAACAGGAAATTAGGCAACCGATTGTCTTTTCCTGCTGAGATCAGCGAACAGGGACAGAGATGCACTCCTTCCCCTACATCTGTGGCCATGTGCCCTAAAGAAAACACAACCACTGGCAAAGAGAAACTAACAAACTGACAAAAACACATTAAACTGTTGAGTTAATTATACCATAAACCACAGAAAAAGAATCTCCTCACAACACCACCAGAATGCAAGAGCAGCCAAAATCAAGAAGAGGTTTTCCTGATAACACATTTGATTGTCTTCTTCACAGGGTCCAAGTGAGACTTTTGGCACATTTAAAGCCAACACACTGCCTGCTGCGAGCCTACGCTCAGGTTCCGCTTCACATAATAACAAAACAATATTTAGCCAAACTGGATGGACAAACTTTAATAAAGCTTTTCTGGCCAGTTATATCGAAACAAAATTTTCTCCAAAGATCTGCTGAAACTGTTTTCAAATTTTTGCTGTTATGCAGCACACTATCATGCTCCCATCGTATGTATTAATTTATTGGATGAACACCATATTAGTCAGTTTTCCTCTATCATATCACATTTACATGAAAATAGGGGTGAATTTTAAGTAATTTCTCTACTTTGATAGAAAAATTTATTAAAAATATTCCAGGTGTTTCTTCTTTCTTTCCTTGCTATAATCAAATTGTATCAAACAAAATGTGTTCTCATTTTCACTTTTCATCCTGTTAGAATTTCGTAATATCCCATTATTTAAAAAAAAACACCATTTCCTTAATGACATCACTCTCCAGGTAAAGACAAATGCAAACTAAAAGAAACACATCAGCACAAATATGAACAAATATGTAAATTGACTAATTCTAAGATGTTTTGTAGTACTGCTTTGTCTCACCTATAAAACATTCGATCTTGTTTGACAAAATTACAGAGACTGGCATGATAGTATCTGAACTTTCAATTCCTCGCTGAGCAATGATAAACTATTGCTTGTTATTTTTATCCTGTCAGGAATTCTCATAATTTCAAAATTTTACATTCTGCTAATTGTCTTGCCATTGTGTGAATAATATGTAATATCTAATACAGCTGAAGTAACCGAGCTTGACCAAAACATATTTCTGAAACCTTGCCATGCACTTCTATAGAAATACTTTCAACGCATATTAGCATATTAAAATTTGCAATATATTTTATGTGCATATTACATTTTAAAAGAGCTTAAAAGCTACTGCATAGCAGGAATGACCCAAAATGGTGCTTGTTTAATCACATGCAGGTTTCTTTAACCCACTGACAAGTTACATGGCTGACTTTTGCTCACTTGTAAGAGGAAAGACACTTTGACAGTGTCAGATTTTCCAGTTACATATTGCCAGCATAAAGTTTGAACCATAGAAACAAGAGAGACACAAACACAATATCCATAGAAGACGTGATTGTCCAACAGATGCCAATAAAGGGAACTGCGGTAATGGTAAACCTGATGCTGCAGTACATTCTTGGTGTATTTCTATGCAGAATTTGCATATACTTGTACATATTTTAAATAACCCTGTTTCATGAGTAGATCATAAGCATATGCTCAGTGCAAAATCGTTCATTTTACTGCAGTAAACGTGGCAAATGGAGTGATATGGTAAGGACGGGGGCGTTGTATTGCAATACCAAGCTAAAAGAAAACAGACACTCTTATGCATATTTTAACACATTGTAACCTCTAATTAGGTCTGAATGAGCCCATTAAGTGACGCTGACTATTTATGAAAGCTGTCAAAAATATTAAATATGCAATGACTAAGTTAGGACAAGACCGACAATAAAAACACAAAGCAAGCAGTTTCTAACTCTACAAAGGTATGACATTGAACAATAGCACGATTTATCTTTGTAGATATTCAGAAACCGTTAAAAACAGCGAGGAGAAAACACACACTAAACACTTTTAAAATGCAGAATAGCGGGTGAAGTTTAGCGCAGCGTTAGCAGGCTAAGCTAGCTGGCACAACACTGCGGCTCAATGGAAGAAAACAACAGAAAAAAGTAACTCGCAAACCTGGCTGGCTTTGTAAAACTGCTTCTTTAAGCCCGCCACGGACATCTTCAAGGCGTAATCCCTTTTTCTCGACGAAAAAAGACTTGTAAAGTATGTTTAATACTGACACAACAGTGTGACAAAAGTCAACGGTCGCTAAGTGAAATATAAAGCTCAAGTCCTCAGATAAACGGTAAACGACACCCACTCCACAAAAAAATATTCCAGGTGGCTGTTGGGAAAGGTTTGCTCAAGTTATAATATTAAATGTTCTTCTGGTGGCTTTCTACTAAAATGTGACTTTAATACGGTTAATAGTCCATCCACCGCATTTGTATGTCTTGAGAAACTAGCGGTTTCCTGCGCAACGCAAGCACATTCCTAGCGCGAGCGGAGAAGGGACTGGAAAAGGTACAACAGCGCCTACTACCGCTCAGGACATGTACTGCACCCACAACGCAACTGCTTCTATTGGCCAGATGATGGAGCCAGATGTCTATTTTAGGAGTTCTACAAAAAGGCTTATAGCTTATTATTAAATATCTAAAGATCTTGGTAGCTTGTGCTTTCTAAGCACAGCATTATGCTATTAGCAGAATGTTATTAGATTAACAGCTAACAGCAATAAATTATTTATTAATAAAAAAAAAATTATTAATATATAACATATATATACTATATTGCCAAAAGTTTTGGGACGTCTGCCTTTACATGTACATGAACTTTAATAACATCCCATTCTTAATCCGTAGGGTTTAATATGGAGTTGGCCCACCCTTTGCAGCTATAACAGCTTCAACTCTTCTGGGAAGGCTTTCCACAAAGTTTAGAAGTGTGTTTATGGGAATTTGTGACCATTCTTCTAGAAGCGCATTTGTGAGGTCAGGCACTGATGTTGGACGAGAACACCTGGCTCGCAGTCTCCGCTCTAATTCATCAAGTGTTGAAGTCAGGACTCTGTGCAGGCCAGTCAAGTTCCTCCACACCAAACCCGCTCATCCATGTCTTTATGGACCTTGCTTTGTGCATTCATGTTGGAACAGGAAGGGGTCATCCCTAAACTGTTCCCACAAAGTTGGGAGCATGAAATTGTCCAAAATGTCTTGGTATGCTGAACCCCTGAAAAACAACCCCACACCATAATCCCCCCTCCACCAAACTTTACACTTGGCACAATGCAGTCAGGCAAGTACCGTTCTCCTGGCCATCGGACTGCCAGACAGAGAAGCGTGATTCGTCACTCCAGAGAACACGTCTCCACTGCTCTAGAGTCCAGTGGCGGCGTGCTTTACACCACTGTATCCGACGCTTTGTATTGCACTTGGTGATGTAAGGCTTGGATGCAGCTGCTCGGCCATGGAAACCCATTCCATGAAGCTCTCTACGCACTGTTCTTGAGCTAATCTGAAGACCTGTAGAACTCTAATCTGAAGAGTTCTGTATCTTAATAGCTCTGCAGAAAGTTGGCGACTTCTGCGCACTGTGCGCCTCAGCATGCACTGACCCCGCTCTGTGATTTTACGTGGCCTACCACTTCGTGGCTGAGTTGCTGTTGTTCCCAATTGCTTCCACTGTTATAATACCACTAACAGTTGACCGTGGAATATTTAGTAGTGGAGAAATTTCACGAATGGACTTATTGCACAGGTGGCAACCTATCACGGTACAACGCTTGAATTCACTGAGCTCCTAAGAGCAACCCATTCTTTCACAAATGTTTGTAGAAGCAGTCTGCATGCCTAGGTACTTGATTTTATACATCTGTGGCCATGGAAGTGATTAGAATACCTGAATTCAATTATTTGGAGGGGTGTCCCAATACTTTTGGCAATATAGTGTATGTACACTACTGTTCAAAAGTTTGGGGTTCTATTTGAATGTTCTTGAAAGAAATGTCTTATGCTCACCAAGGCTGCATTTATTTGATCAAGAATGCAGTAAAAACAATAATATTGTGAGATATTATTACAATGGAAAATAAGTTTTCTATATTAATGTTTTTCTATCAATCTAATTGCTGATTTGGTGTTCAAGAAACATTTTTATTATTATTAAAGTTGAAAACAGCTGTGCTGCTTAATATTTTTGTGGAAACTGTAATAATTTTTTCCAGGTTTCTTTAATGAATCAAGTTCCAAAGAACAGCATCTATTTGATTTATTTATTTTTTTACACAATGTAAAAATCCTAACAGTCACTTTTGATCACTGTAATGCATTCTGGCTGAATAAAAGTATTAATTTCTTCCCCAAAAAAAAAAAAAAAATCTTCCCGACACCAAACCTTAGAATGGCATGTAAATGTTCAAGATTAAATAAATGTGCACTCTCTCGCGCTCTCTCTCTATATATAAATGTAATAATAATTTAACTTGTAAATGGGGTAGTGCACATTTTAATGTTGAATTAAATAAATGTGATGATATATACATATATATGATGAAATAAGATATGGAAAGTTTTGAGATTTTGATGTCATATGTCTTTAATTTTAGGTCTAAATTATAAAAAGAACTTTTACAGGATTCCTCCTTTAGGAGTTTTTAAAGCAACAAAACACTCAGTGTAAAGTAAAAAGACCTTTATTACATTCTGTAATCCATGTGTTTAATCCTCATTGTACAATAATTACTCTTTAATGCGTTTTATTCTCTGTATCCATAATATACCATAAAATTATATTCCTTAAAATCTATAATAGGATTTATTTACTTAAAAATAAACAACCACAGAAGGATCATGGCAAAGAATGAGGACTCTTTTAGGGGATTTTCTGCTTAAAAATGCTCTTTAAAAAAATAGGATTTTAATTCATCAAGACAAAGGATGACACTAGACGGGTGAGAAAATATGTTACAGAAAATGACCAAAATGAAGAAAGAAAATATCACAAAAATAAACAAATAAAAAAACACAACACTAGATTCAAAGATTATATTCATCCTTAATATAGTTTTGATCCTATTCTTTTTTTAACAAAGTCAAACTGAAAAAGATCTCCAATAGCACTGACATAAGACAGGGGTACAAATCTTTGATACTTTTGCAATTAACATTCACAAGAAAAGTTACCATACACAGTGATCAAGGTTTAAGGTCTTCTATTTGGTGCAAGGTGTCTTGCTAGGCTAACTGAAGACATTTTAGGACAGAGAACCCAGCTATCTCCCTGAGTGACTGAGTGTAGATGTAAACGCACACTTCCAGAACTACCCTCAAGGACGGTGTGAACGTCTGTGGCAGTTTGTAGGGCTGCGAATTACACTCCACAAAAATCTAAATGGTTTTTACAAAGTATTTGCACTTTGTTACAATCTTTATCCGCCTTCACACGTCAATTGAAGTCAGTTAATACTAGAAAAGCGTAAAAAAAAATAAAGAAAACTTTGAGTGTACTGTAGACAGAACTTAGCGAGGAGGTGTTAAATGATCTGAGCTGGAGTGCTTATGAAATCCAAGGAGATCCTTGGCTTGAGAGGGCCGTCAATACTAAAAATGGAAAGACTGATTATTGCACGGGCAGACATTACGATACTGTATTAAGCACCCAGAAAACATGTATTATACCAACTATATAAAGTCTTACAAGAAAATATACAGCTAGGCACTGTTCCAGCAGTGCAAAAATAAAACATCAGGCGAGCTTGTTAAGTTTAACTGTCAGGAAACTAGAGGTTGATACTTGTCAATCATTCGAAACATCTTTCAAACCCTGTAATCTCACAAAGCTAGAACTGGACACTGAGGGGTTTTCTGTGGAGTTTCAGTTGGTATTCTGCTTTCTGGACCACTCCTAAATCTCAACTTCCTGGCTCAGAAGAATGGAGGCTGCTATTACACTGCGGACAGATAGCAGATATTTTTTTTTGTTCTTCGTATTAAACTGCAAAGTTTTGGAACACAGACTAACCATAGTATTCCCTAACTCAGGGGGGTAGCTGATGGCTCTGTCAACCAATAGTTGTGCTATATGTGAACACAAAGGATAAAGGGATGATGAGGAAAAAAATGATCACACAACACAACACTGATCCTCACATCAGACACAACGCAAAGCATGAGGCCTGTGAATCCATTTATCCTCACAGCTGAGACAGAAAAAGTCAGAATTGTGACATTTCCGCAGTGTCCTGGTGATTGACGCGAGCTCAGGTTGTCTGTTGTCTCTAAAAAATATATGGTTCCTTCGAGCCGCTTACTTCCGTGTTCTTTGCATTCTCCGTTTGAGTGGTTTGCTAAATGCTCACATGGAGGATCTGACTTCATAAACCCTCTCTCATAGTGCATTGTCTTTCTGCCATCTAATGTGTAGCAACAGCAAAGTCCTGCTCCTGCAAAGTCCTTTTTGTGGAGTATTTAAGTGCTGTCCGCCTGTATCAAAATCAGCATGTCATGCCAAATCCAACTCCAGCCCCATGTGAGCCCAGAATTCCACAGCTATGGTTGGAAAGTCTTTGAAGGGGCTTGAGAACATTCACTCTAAGGTGCAACTTTCGTTTTAGTTAGTCCTCTGCCTACATACGCTATCTACAGGCTCTGTTTATAAATATATTCTCAAATACATCTATCGTTCTACATACATGTGGTTTCTGATCAAATGATATCAAAATATTATCTAATATCTTTATCCAAGTGGCATTTGCGTGGGAAAGGGTAATAAGGATGAGGTTTTTGTTAGTTTAGTTGCATCTTTTAAATTTATATGCAAAAATAAAGAGCTCAAAAGACAACACACCACGTGCACGTGTGGTGTGTGCAGTGCACTATACGTTAGTGTTGAGTCTGTGAACGTGAAGGTGCTCACGTGGCGTTTACGACCTCAGGCGTGTATGCATTGGTCCCATAAACAGTTTCTCATGAATTCAAAACTGTTTTTCTACAGAAACCAAGTCTCAAGAGCTTGTTTTACATATGGGGCAGGAATACATAATACATTCTGTCTTAATCCTGAGGCTTTGCCACATGTCAGTTGGGTTACATTCATAGTTCTCTTCCTATGAGTACTTGGAAAATGGAACAGGGAAATATCCACTTTTCAAGTACGTAATTTAAGGGAGATCTGAGGTCCAGGTTTAATCGAGTACACTTTTCAATCAAAAATACATTGTGTACTCCGCTTGAGTCACTATATGTAGGTAGCATGAGTAATAGTAACCAGCACCTTAAATGACTGCTGTCATTTAACAGTGTCTCATAAGAAATCTGAGTCCTGTTCAAATAGAGGAGTGAATCACTCCATCAGGAGGGAGGTTACAGATGGAGTTCTAAAGTGTAACGTGCAAGATTGTCAGTGTGTTGCTGGTTTTCTCAAACACATATCCATCTACCTCCTATTTCCATTCCCTGTCTTTCTTGAACTTTCTCAACCGCTCTCTCTCTTTCTCTCTCGTCAAAGCCAATATGACACTTCAATGAATGTTAGCCCTCAGTGGAGTCTGGGAAGGTGATCTCGCTGCAGAAAACCTCTCTGTAGAGAGCAGGGAAGTTGTAGGCCGTATCTGGGTGAAGGAGGCGGAAAAACTCCAGCTTATCAATATGGAGGTTGCTAATAGACTTCATCATGGGCAACTTGGACACCATCTATTGAGTCAATAGAAAAAGAAAAGACAGTTATAACATTTCCCCACATAACTTATAAAATAATGATAAAGGGCTTTCAAATAAATTTTTTTTGGAATATTTTTTAATTTGATTAAATGATTACATATTTAATATTGCAATGTAAATGTTTTTGTGGTGAAAAGCATTTGGGACCTTTTTAATGAATTTTAAGGATAGTAATAAAAAACGTTTAAGGTCAGTAAGATTTTTTTCTCTTATGCTAACCAAGGCTGCTTAATCAAAAATAAACACAGTAATATTGTGAAATATCATTACAAAATATTATTTAAAATAACTGTTTTCGGTTTTAATTCATATTTTAAAATGTAGTAAATTGCTGTAATGAAAAAGCAGAATTTTTAGCAGTCATTACTCCAGTCTTCAGTGTCACATGATCCTTCAGAAATAATTTCTTATTATCAATGTTAAAAACAGTTTAATTTTATTTGTAATCATGATACATTTTTTTCAGGATTCTTTCTCTAAATATAAAGCTCAAAAGAACAGCATTTACTTAAAATGGAACACTTTTGTATCATTATAATGTATTTACTGTCACTTGTGATCAATTTCATGCACCCTTGTTGAATAATTTGTTTAAATCTTTTTTTTGTTTTAAATCTTACGGACCTCAAAATTTTGACTGGTAGTGTATGTGTATAACAAGTTATTGGGCAATTTGCTTGGCTGACACTCTCAATTTGTACAAAAAATGTAATTTTCACCATAAAAGAATGCAACTGACTTTAGTTAAATGTCCCGTCTTGGTTTGATTTATAAAGTATTCCAAACGATTGAGAGGGTGAACTCTTGTAGTTCAAATCTTCTGCAGTCAATTCAGAAGGTTTTGATCAGTTTTCAGAATTCACACAGAATATATACTAGTTAAAATGTCAAATTGAACAAGCGTGTTAACAGCATGAATATTTTTATTAATCGCATATGTTTATTTTGAAAGTCCTGATTTTCCCACATTTAACAGCTGTGAGAGTATGAACTCATGTTTCCATTCATTCTTTGGATTTTTTTTTCCAAATACCTTTGTCAGTTTCTCCTCATGGGCACCACTTTTATGAAGACAGTGTTGCAATGCAACATAGACCTTCTCCTGAAGTTTCCTCACCTTCTGGGCATCTGTCAGCCAAGGTCGGTCTGTGAAATAAATCAGTGGAAGAGTAAATTCAAATGTCTGTCTATGTATCCTTTGGAAAGACTGTAAGAGTTAAAGATTACTTCAAATGAATGTTATAGTAAAACTACCTGGAGACAGAAGCACAGTGGCGGTAAACAGAGCCATCTCCTCTTCAGACAGCTGTAGCTGGCTCAGAGTTTTAGCCATCTCAAACACAGCACTCACCAGATCATCACAACCTACAGACAAGAAAAAAAACAGAAAATACACATGAAATATAGAGCAAAAGTAATAACATTGTAATTTGCCCTACAAAAAAGGAAAAGGTTTAGGTCTATGTAAAGAGTAACCATGGCTTCATCATGATTTTACAGCACTTGTTGTACCATTGCTCAGGTTAATTGCACACAAGTACCCAACATGCCCTTTGAAATGCTACAGGGTGCTAAATTATGTGAAAGGTCTAGAGCGGAGACTCACCGAGCGCTTTAAAGAGCTGCGGGCTTGTGAATTTTCCATCAAACAACAGTGTGTTGTTGATTGGGTTGTAGGCCCGACACATTCGGATCAATAGCACATCCAAGCATCCTGGATGGTCAGCGCCACATAGAAGATGGACAAAGGGAAGGCAGGAAAAAGGGAGGCAGAGAGGAGAGACAGGCAAAAGAATGCTCCACACGTACAAGGAGGAAAACAAAAAACAGTTGGGATTTAATTGCACAAATTACAAAATGTTTTCAAATTGAGGATTCATTAAAACAGTCATCATTTTCACAGACATTGTCAACATTCAATCGAATGGCATGATGGTTGTTTTAAAGAGAGAGAAAAAAAAAGTTTTTTGTTTTCATTTAAATAACAAATGGGGTAAAAGCACACCACACAATGCACAAAGGGAGGACACAAACGGGAAGAAAGAGTGAGAGAAAACGACAAAGAGCCATTGTCAGAACACAGATGAGAAACTAAGAATACATACATATTCTAAACTCAAATATACAACTATTATACCGTAAATATACTGTATTAGAAGGTTTAACTAGAGATATAAACTGGCACGTAAGAGTATTTACAGCAGGTAATCACTAATTTGGAAAACAATATGATTTGGTTGCGGTCTTGCACAGAGTTGATGCTGACCTGCTTTCAGAAGGATAATCTGGTCATTTTGACAAAAGTCCATGAATCCAGAGATCCGCTTTGCAAACTCCACCACATACTGGATGGCGTTCGTGATGTGTACAGCACACTGTTGCCACAACATCTCTGTGGACTTGGATAAGGAAATATATGTTAGACTCTTCCACCCACATTCTGATCGCAATAATGATGTGCATTTGACATACTTTTTAATCTACTTTTAATTAGGCTGCTAAAACTTTTTAACTAGGAATTATTGTATTCTGTGGGATTCATTTACGTGGAATGTAAGGTTGGGTAATTGCTAGGTTCACAATGTACACATCATAAAACATGCCATTACACCCCATGGTATTAGAAAGTGTGATGCATCTCATTGGCAGTTGACAGATACCTTGTTTTGGTAGACACGTATCTCCTCAGGTGTATAGAGGGTCCAAGCCAATCTCTTCAGTTCTTCTGAGCTGTACTGACTTGTCTCGATGTGGGATTTTACCACATTCTGTGTAATCCGTTCTAAAGGAAACATACATTTATACAATTTAACCATGCACAAATTTTGAACAGTAGCTAATGAAATAAAAAAATACATTCCTAATATCATAGAATACTAACCAATTTCCATCAAGGAACAGCCTTCAGGTGGGTTAAGTAATGAGCGAGTGAAGAGTCCCGACTCATGCAGGGTCTGGTACTCATGTTTGATGTGCGGCACGTCACTAAATTCATGTCTGTTGGGCTCAGGAGAACTCTGGGAGGACGAACTGCTCCCACCGCTTCCCCCCACGAGTTCTAGGCTGCAGTAGTCGGCAGCTTCCTCGGGTGTGAGCGGCAGATCCAACAAGAGACCGTCTGGTAGTGTGGTTATGTCATCAAGGTCGCTAAGGGTGGTGCTGGAGCCCCGGCTGTAGGCCCGACCATGGCTGCTGCCATTCTCCCCGGCCTCATCACCAGTGTGGCAGGGTCCACCATTGCTCAGACCCCCTGCCCGCTCCTGAGACTGCTGGTGCTTCTGAACCTCGGCATAGAGGCTGTCGCGCTGCTTTTTAGACATGCGGCCAAACTTAACCGCTGCAGAAAAAAAGGAGTGTGTTGAAAGAAAGACAATGTTAGATTTGACTGTTGATAAGAACTGACAAGCAAGCTAAAAACACAAAACGGGCCAACATTATACCACATATAGCCAATGGCCATTGGCTATGAAAAGTCATTACATTTACACTGAGACCACAGCAGTGTTTAATAGGACTCAAGGAAAATCCACTTCCAGCAGAAAATTCCCTCAAGTAAATTTAGACTCACCATCGCGGCTCATGCCCAGTGCCAGACACTTCTGCAGGCGGCAGTGCTGGCAGCGGTTGCGATTGGTTCGGTCAATAAGACAGTTCCTCTGCCTCGAGCAGGAATATATCGCATTGTTCTGCTGACTTCGGCGGAAGAAGCCCTTGATGAATGAAAAAAGAAAACTGAAGTCAAGAAGAGGCTGCATTTCCATTTCCTCCATAATTGTAAATTAAGGATTAAATAAGGGTTACATCGTAAAATCAGGGTTACATTTTAAATTAACCTAAAACCTTTTCAAAGCATAGAAATTGCAAGGACTATTTGTATGGATTCGGCCACCAGTGCAGTTATATAATCATTTTTTTAATGCCATGTGCCATGGTAGTTCGAAAACATGGTTGAGTAATGTGATTCAATACAAATTTGGCATTTGGCAAAGACTTTCAGGCAGAGAGTCTGAAACAGTAGATCAGCTCTGGCACACACTATGTGTGCTGTGGTCAAATACAAGCTGACTGAGATTTCTGACTGGTCAGAAAGCCAATCAGATAAAGAGGTTGTATTGTTTACTGTTTCAGGGAACAGTCTGAAGACGTCATTAGGGTGTAACTACAAGGTGCTCTAAATTTCATCAAGTCTTGTATACTTTAACACGGTTTATCTTTTTTTTTTTTTTCCTCAAGCAATGAGAACATTTCATGGAAAACAGATCAACAGAAACATTTAAACCAACTCTAAGAATTGTAGGTCTCCTAAAAAAATTAATTCTATTATCATTTACTCACCCTCATGCTGTTACAAACTTGTATGAGGTTTTTTCTTCCGTGGAACATAATATTTCTAACAATGTCTTTTTTTGTCCATATAATTAAAGTCAAAGGGGTTCATTGTTGTTTTAGGTCCCTTTGACTATCACTGTATGGACAAAAATCTTTAAAACATATTCATTTGTGTTTCGCAGAAGAAAGACATTTGAAATGACATGAGGGTGAGTAAACGATGAAAGAATTGTCATTTGTGCATGAACTATCTCTTTAAGCCTTATTGGGCAAAAGGAAAGATGACTGAAAGGATGCTCACTTACCTTGCAGCCTTCACAAGTGATCACCCCATAGTGGATGCCCGATGACTTGTCCCCGCAAATCTTGCATGGGATTACTTCGATTTGAGCTAAGAAATGGAGAAATGGTTGAAGCATTAGCTAGAGTTACACTTATCCAGCACACAGCCTATAGAAGAGTCCTGTTCTTTGTTTGACCCATTGATTTTTGAGCAATCGTTCAATAACATAAAAGAAATATAGGCCGACACAGAGCCCAAAGGTCTGGTTTGACTCTCACATGGACGTGGAAACTTTGCTAGTGTCATTCTTTCAATAGTGATCATGAACAGCTAATGCGCAATGAGCTGGGTCAAGCACTACAGCTCATATTCAAAGACTCAAGGTTTTGACCCACTCAGGATGACATAATAACACAAGTCCTTGAACCACAGAATCAAAAACAGCTTTATAAACAAAGCTTGCTCTCTGCTTGGCACAGTTGCGCTGGAATTAAGCGGATTGTGATGTTCTGTGTGGGAATTATAAACAGCTGCAGGTTCATGAATAACGCCTTTGAGTGCAAAGAGTGCCTTAGAACCAAACAAAACTGAGTATATATATACCAAAATGTGCACAAGTAAGTCCTCTATATCCCATTAAAACAAGCTGTTCTTTTCATTATACTGTTTATCCAAGCGGAAGCGCCATCCCTAAATAGCAGGCCGATAGCATTTATCTGTAGTGGACGAAGGTTAACAACTAGCACCTATTGCAGATGAGTCAAATGATACAGGATGGATACCAATAAAGGTTATTTCCAGGGAACACAGTCCTATCGGGTGATCTGGATGTAGGAAATGTCATTAATATATTTTACGCAATGGCGCAATATCTTAGGCAACGGCTAATGTGTTGTGACAAAGAGAACCGGCCGTCCAGGGATAACGACATGAGGACTCACACTTCAGGCCGAACGCTAGCTGATGTGTGCGTCACATGGGAGCAATGCAGGTCGAGAGTGGGGGAAAAAAAGAGAGAAGGAGAGACACGTCTGCCTGACATTTCCAGAAGCTAGGTTGATAAACACAATCTCCTGAAGCACTTTTCAGACATTGAGGAGGAAAATAAAGTTTATTCCATAATGTAATATGTCAGTGAAATTACTAAATGGAACATATTCATTCTTTTTTGTTCGCTCTCTTTCCTTCTACCCCATTCTGAGCCCCTGGCCCCCACCCTCCCTGTGTTATATAACTGCTGTCTGGCTACATTCCATGAACACACTCATTCAGAGCGGATCACCCTAGCAACGCAGTGACGAGCATTCCTCCATCCCGCCCCTCTCACGTTCCCATTGGCTCGTGACAGCATAACTTTGATTCTGACTTGCTCGCTCAAATGCCACTCACCTGCGTAGCACGGTCAGGCTATGTGGCTGAGCTGTTCTACTGACACACTTTCCTACTGAGCCGAGGGAGGCGCTTGTGAGGTAGCCTCGCAAGTGCTGTAATCTGATTACATTTTTTGGTTTTTCCTTTTTCCCCCTCTTGTCATGTTTAAGGTGGAACCACAAAATCAACCAGGAAAACCAGTCATTTCAGTTTCAGACAAATCCAAAGACACTATAAGCAACTCTGAATAACCTTTTTATCGGAGACATAAGATCAAGAGGTGCATTTTATGTAATGGCATGGGCCTGATTTATGACTTTTGCACATTTGAAATATCTACAGTACACTCATTAAGGGCCCTGTAACTTACACTTGCCCTTAACATGTGGCAGCCTGTCAAGAATTTGAGCACAGTCCCAGCTGTCTCGGAGCGCTCACATAAAACTATTTTTAAGCTATGGCTTCTGTGCATGGCGGCTGGAGGTTGAATTTATCAAGCCTTGGTTTTACCATGCTTCGTGTCAGATATGATTTTATATACACACACAATCATAATGCTAAACAAAAACTTTCATATTGCAACTCTCACATTGTAAAATGACAGGTAAAAGCACACTGAACTGACTGCAGGGAAGTATGACCGAATTATGAAGTATTACAGCTTTTTGGCATAATATCAATGAATTCTGGTCAATTTATTAATGAAAAATGAGAATAAATGTATCATTGACTCAATATTTGAGGTCAAAAAGGATGACATAATCACCAAAAAGATGCCTGTCTGTTGTTTTGGTAATACAGTCAGGAACCTTTGACATTTAGGCTGTGTATAAAAAGCAAACATCTCCATTTGTCACCTTAAAAAAAAAAAAAAAAAGCATATCATATCAACATATCAAGCCAATCTCCCAGAAACACTTAGTCAAATGAAAAGTATATCAAACAGATCTTGTTTGTTTAGCACTGCTGTAGAAGCCGGAGGCGAACTTAGATTGTCGAAAAACGAATTAAGAGGAGATTTATTAGAGTGCTATGTTTATCGGGCAAGCTGGGGTTAGTAATCTAGCTCTTCTTATCTCCTCTCTTTCCTCACTTAGTCACTTAGTCAGTATGTCAGTCCATCGTACACCAGTCAGCAGTTTCACTGCATGATGCCGGGAAAAACCCAAGACAAATGCAGAGACTTTGCCCTTTTATCTCACATAATCAAACAACTTTGTTCGGCAATGTTCAAAGGTCCCGTTTACCTTGCACGTTGCATTTGCATAAGAGTGCTTAGCTAACCTAACCTGTGTGAGATTTGTGTGCGCAGTCCATATTAGAGCCAATTTCGGAGCCTGCTCTGCGTCCCTACCAGCAAGTTTGCTTTGATCTCACACAAACAGGGTCCCATTTGCATCCGCTTACTCGTACGTGAGATGTCAAAGCAGTTTTGTGGTCAGCTGTAATGATTTTTCCTCTCCCACACATCACTTAAAAGTGACCTACCTATACAAAGTAAATTGAGATTGTGGAATGACACCGCAGGGCTCTCTTTAAATATGCACAGAGGGATTGAGTAATTCTTTGGTATAAGTAACAACACCGAGTTGAAAAACATGAGCTGAGAGGGAGTGTAAGGTGACTCTTGATGGGCATTAATTATCTTGATGCCTGCTAGGATTAGGAAACAATAAACTCTCATTCAAAATAAAATAGAATGTATGAAGAAAATTGTTTGGTCATTATTATTATTATTATTATTATTATTATTATTATTGAGTCATGGCAAAAATATGTTTTTATTCAAGACGTATTAGCTAATGCATAACAATACACCTTAGGTGTGTAACTATTATGATGTTCTTATTGTTAAACCATTCTCTGAGAAAGAGAAAGTGGCTGGTCACATTCTCCCATTGCCTGGGCTTAGGTTGTGGTTTAAATGAATGGAAACTCCATGGGCAGGTGTCAAAGTGCCACTGCATTAAGCTGCTCAGCATTCATTTATAGACAGCTCACTGCCTAAATCTTCAAAGTTATGGTGGCTTATAAGCTACAGCACTCTGCATATAGAAGAGTGTCTTTCCTCTGGACCATGGATAAAGTCAAAAGAAACATACTGAATATATAACACTCATTTAATAAATGTCGCTATGCTATGTCTCTGCTTTAGCAGTCAATTCTACTTAGTTTCCATTCAGCACGTTCTGGGAATTTTAGTGATGAAACTCTGTACATTCCAGTGGCAACGCATAAATATAACTAATTACAGAATATAACTAATTACTAGGATATAAAAATAAACTACTACAATCTATTAAAGTTAATATATGAAATCACACGCAACAAAGCTTGGCTGAGTCCTTGTTGTTACGCATTCGCACCAAAGCAGGCGCTGTTTCCTTCATACAGCATTTTAGGTTTAACGTCTGTGTCGTTTGCCATCACGCTGTTTGGGATGCCGAGATTCAGTAATGGGTAAAGGGTAAAATAAGATGCCAATAAGGTAAATAATTAGCCCGTCTTAAAACTGACCAATTCGCGCCCTGATCTCTCAGTGCTGTAATATGCTGTGTAATCCTCAATGACAGAAGTAGGTCAATGGAGCAGAGAGACTGTCAGACCGGCGGCCATGCTGAGACTGAAAAACAACAACACGCAGCAGATACATACACCCCCACAGCTCACATACTGACATGCAGAGAGTCTCCTCTGAACTTAATGATAAGCTTTATCACGATAAAGACACTAACATTCAGCGCAGCTCAAGTTCAACATGGCGGTTAAGAGCTTATACATACATTACCAAAGGCATGTCAACTTTGCGCACGACCATAATGCAGTATTTGAACTTTCCATTAAGTTCAAATGACAGCACCTAGTTATTATTACATTTTAAGCATATTCAAACACGTTGTTTGATTCTTACATAATGAGGTTCGCTTAGTGGCAGTTAACAGTAACTACAGTGAGACAAGTGTTGCCAAATCTCGCAAGAAATACAAGCAACCTGGTCTAATAAAAAAAACATTAAATGAGCATCGTGCCTTTTTTACTCAAAATAAGCAAATAATGGAGAAGAGAATTGCTTAATTTGAATAGCTGATTTATTCTAGCAAAATGCATCAATTAGCTACGTAAGTCTACTTGCTGCAAAATACGTCATTTCAATAATTATATCCTTTTAATAATAATAATCAAAATGTTTCACATACAACTGGCCAACTTATTAAATACATCTCGTTCATGGCCAGCCCTTTCGCAAAGGTACGTATTACATATTTACATGCACAACTATATTCTACCGACTATATTATAACTGGCCATATTTATGAGACTTTATGAAAGAAAAAGAAGAAAAACAATCCCAAAGTCGCTTATAAAAGGCGGACATGGCAACACACAGAGACTTTCCTACATGACACTCATCGCTTCCCTTTCACGCTTGCAAGCGAAGAAACCAAACAGAGCTATGCAAGTTTATAATTTTCATGTAATGGTTATATTCGGTATATGTCTGAGTGGCAAGAAACCGTCAAAGTAGTGAAGAAACATATGTTACAAACAACCAACAGTTGCAGATTATCTGAGTGATATTTTGCGCGCTTGCGCGTGCTTTACTTTGCTTGAGACTTTGCGCAGTTCGTGCAACATAAAAGCAAACCCAATCCCGATCACCGCTGTCAAAGTGACATTTTTTCAACTATTAGACAATATTATTTTGTTTATATAAATGCATTTTTCTTTAACTTACCTCTCATTTTGATGCTATATTATCTGCCAATGATAATATAACTCCAGTACATTTGAACAACGCCGAAAGTAAAACTCACGTGAAAATCTGAAAACTCCAAAACAGAGCCGTTGTAAGAAAATAACAACTAAACCTCATATGTTACTGCACAGCCTACTTGTTCTTCTCATTCGGTTGTTCAGAGTAAATTCCGCTTCATCATAGGTTTTTTTTTCCCCTGCGTAAATGCGCGCTCTGTCGGATATGCAATAAAATGATGCCCTCGTCTCTTTCCCTCTCTCTGCGTCTGTGCTTCTCTGTAGTCTAACCTACTTTCGGCGCGTGGACTCTCACATGATCTCGCTCCACTGGCCCGCCTCGTGCCCCCAGGCAGCGACGCGCGCTCCCGCCCTCGGCCACGCGCTTTAAGGAGGATCCGTGTGCCAGAGCTCGAGCGCGCGTGGGAAAGTGTGGCAGTGTGTCACCATAACAGTATCGTGGGAATCTCTCGCGGGCTCACAGTTCCTGCGGCTGCGATTGTTTGCGATTACAGCACAGCGTCCGCTGTGAAAAAAATCACGGCATTCTTTTCCTTCCTCACAGAACCAAATGTGCTTTACTTGACTGCTATGGAGGCTTTCAACACAATCTCACTTAGTGATAAATAGTCAAATAACAATAAAAAGGTGAAAAGGTCAGAGAAAGTGTATTTGTAGATATTTGCCTATTTTTATTGGTTTAAAACAGACCAGTCCAGCATAATGTTATTATTTTAGTGACAGTGTACTTATTTGTGTATTTCTTTCTTTCATGCAGTCAGTAAAACAGATTAAAGCTATTTTAAAAAGGGAGAGATCTGTACAGTATTATTATGCTTTCAGGGGGTTTTGATTAAATGAGATTCCCATAGGGATATTTTGCAGTTGTGTATGGATTTTAATTCCAGGTTAGTCTAATAGCCTAAATTACAGCCAACTGAAATGAAAGCCACAACACCTATGAATCAATTACATTTATTATGCAGTTTTACCCAAAGCAACTTATAAATGAGAATAAGCCGAAGAAAACAAGGGAGAACTCAATGACATAAGCTTTGCCATATCAAATTTTCATTAAATGCTTGAATAGAAGCATAAATGTTGAGCAGAGATGTACATTTTAAAGTTTTATAGGTCAATTTGTGATGTTGGTCTTATTCTCTTCGAATGACATTTAATCAATCACTTAAAACAGCAGTTTGAAAGAAACATGGACATTATGATGGCAAATATATAGGCTACTCAAGCTTTTAAATACATGCCAACACCTTCTCTTATACATTGGATAAAAAACTCATCTGATGTTGGATAAATGCATGATGTAGCCAAAAGGTTGACATCCATATTGAACATATGGAGCCCTTAGATACACCAGCACTGGATGTGCACTTCAAAGAATACTATCAAAAATAAATAAAATTTTTGTGAACATCTTAAGTGTAGGTAAGGGTGAACGAGAGATGTAGCAAATTGTTGAGACTGACTTTATTTCAGGAAGCCATTCTAATAATGACAATAATAATGTGGGGGATGTAATAACAGGACGTGCGAAAGTGTGCAGAAGATAGAAGGGATATGATGTAACCAGGGAGTCTCCATTATGAAATGAGGGGAGAAGAGATTATAGTAAGTAGGTTAGTGGAACAGCGGAAACACACGGATGCTGAAAGAAAGCTTTGTCACTCCCTCCTGTGAGGCCACTCCTTTTCATCCTCTGCTTTCTTTCGGTCTATAATCTCTGTTATGTGTTTTCTTTTTTTATGCACCTTTATATTGAATAATGCTCACCTGTTGTCCCTGTCATTATGAACCATGTTTATTCCTCAGACTTTGTCTGGTTTACACCTTTTTTATGCATTAAATCAAATTCTGTTTTACAGCATGAGGAAAAAATCTTTCTAGCTGTGTTTGTGCAGCGTTGTTAAAACAGACCTCCCTCGGGGTAAATATAAAAAACGTTTCCGCTCCAGAAGCATTGCTTCCCTTTTCATTATTCTTCTGTCTCTTCCTGTTTCAGAGTCTCTTCCTTACCTTCCTGCAGTCTTGAATTGCATATTTTAATTCAAAAGCAGCCTCTTTTCTGTCTTTTTTTTTCTCTATGTGACATATACACACACACACCGCTGACCTCCTGACCATCTGCCTTATATAACCACAGTCTCTTAAATTAGAGCTTGCTCGCTCAGAGCGAGAAGGGAGGGGGGCTGACATTAGATGGAGGCAAACGGAGAGACGGTGAATGAAGCACGGTTTATATTAAGTGTCTGCTGGAAAACAAGACGAATTTTACTGTAAAGTGAGATTAGAACTGCATTATGATCTAATAGCAAATGAATTTCAAGCAAAGTAACAGAGTGGATGAGGTTATGTAGGAATATATTACCAATCAGCGCTAGTGAAAATGTTTTTTCAGAAGGGATTATTGTAAAATCCTGCTCTCATCTGCGTAATCCCCTCACCACTCCTCTCTGTTATCTGCTTAATCCGCTGACTCCTCTCCTCTTTCAGAGGCTGGATAATCCCTCTCTTTCTCTGTGCGAGGGTGTAATCCAGTTTTACCCTGCCCATCCTCTTCTCCATCATACTCTTCTCCTTTCATCTTCTGTTCCTTTCTCCTCTCTTCCCTTCTGCAGCTCCCCTAGTAATCTTCACCCAGACTAAAAATACCCCTTTAAAATCCCTATTACTTCAATGACATTATATAAACTACATTATATTATATTATAGGAAAGAATGTTCCTGAATGAATCCTTCTGTCCTAGGAGACTTTCAGAATTGAGTGTTTATTCCAAACCAGTCGTCTTGGGCCTGTTAAAGTTTCCTTCACATACCATTGCTCATGGTTTCCATGGTCTTCCTCTTCCCAGATGGTCAGAATTGCATCGTCTGGACAATTTGTTTCACAGCTAAACACACAAAGTCTCTGTTGACTCATCTCTAATTATTGAGAATATTACAAAAAGATGATTATCTCGTTACTCATCTGCCGTATACAATGGCTCATTTTCATACTTTTCTTTAGTGTCTCAAATGAAACTAATGAGCAACAACATATAATCATTTTAATCTCAGGCTGCTCCCACAGGGCATCCTCAGTATCATTAAGAAAATGTCAGATGGCACTACTTGAAACTAAATGAGTGACTTGCAAACCAGTGTTGCACAGATTACAGTTCTGGACCAAATGAACGTATATTACTCATTCAAGTAAACACAAGCTGCGCAGATTATTTCTTGAGCCGTAGATGGAATGCTCTCTGGTATATATTCAATACGTCAGCAGCTATAACGTCACCATAAAAATAAAATCAAGTTAATGACAGTGAAATGGAATAAAAATTGGTGCGGTACGAGTTAAACAAGTTATAAACAAGTTATACGATGACATGGGCACCCACACGCTACACGAAAATCGGGGCGATTTTGGGCCCAATTCGAGCCTTCTGACAATTTTAAAAGTTATGTGTTATGTGTGTTAAAGGGTTAGTTCACCCAAAAATGAAAATTCTGTCATTAATTACTCACCCTCATGTCGTTTCAAACCCAGACCTTTGTTCATCTTCGGAACACAAATTAAGATATTTTTGATGAAATCCGAGAGCTCTCAGACCCCTCCATAGACTGCAATATAATTAACACTTTCAAGGCCCAGAAAGGTAGTAAAAACATTGTTAAAATAGTCCATGTGACTACAGTGGTTCAATCTTAATTTTATGAAGCGACAAGAATACTTTTTGTGCGCAAAAAACAAATAAAAATAACGACTTTATTCAACAATTTCTTCTAGTCTGCGTCAGACTCTTGTGCTGTTGACGTAGCGTAAACAGTGCAGCGCATCCGAGATCTACGGCAGAACGGCGGCTCACCATAGGCCTATTTCACAATATGGCGGCCGAGACCGGAAGTAGGGAAACGGGACTTCCGGTCGCGCCGCCCACTACGATTTTTTTTCGGGAAGGCTAACTTACTAATTCTTTTTTGAGCAACTTATTTTTTTATTGTCAAGGTATGCATTATTAGGCAGTTGCCATTATATACTGCAAAAAATGCTTTTCTTAGTATTTTTGTTTTGTTTCCAGTCCAAATATCTAAACATTCTTAAATCAAGATGATTTTACTAGATAAGTAAAATGACAAATGACAAATGTTTTCTGGAAAATAAAATCAAAATGAAGTGAGTTTTTGCTTAAAACAAGCTAAATTATCTGCCAATGGGATAAGATAATCTTATTTTTGTTTGGGACAGAAACAAGGAACAAGATTTAAAACATAAATAAGATTATTTTTCTTACCCCATTGGCAGATCATTTTGCTTGTTTTAAGCAAAAACTCACTTCATTTTGATTTTATTTTCCAGAAAACAAGAAAAAATATCTTATGTCATTTTACTTTAGTAAATGTATCTTGATTTAAGAATTATTTAAATGCTTATTTTCTGTGCTGACGGACCTATCTTTTATATTATGGTCATTTTAACCCTTCTTCAGTGTTCAGGGTATTTCAGGACCGCAAATTATGTTTGCTTACATTGAAAAAAAGGTTAATTTAAATGGCATAACACTTGATGACTAAGCTACCACTATATCTACACACGCAAACTAAATAATTAATTCAATTGGAATGATGTCCGATTGTAAATTGCTTTAGTTGAAATTTTGATATTTTAAGTGTTTGTTTTCCAGTAGATGGCAGCAGTCTTCCACTAGACTGACACTTTTTCATGTTATCATAATGAATGAAATCGAGAAATGTAAATCTTTACAATGAATTTGACTTGAAACGTTGCTATTTTATAAACATGTATACAAAACTATTAAAGGCAAATAAATAAAAACAATACCAAACCACCTGTAGACTTAAAAACATAAATTAAGTGGGTGATATTATTACACGTTTAAAAACATGATTACAAAATCACACTAAGAACCAGAAATGTTCTAGCTGCCCTTGCATACACAAGCAAACAGCAGGCCTGGCATAGGTCCTGCCTGCACCCAGCTAAAAAAAAAAAAACCTAGAAAGAATCCAACTCATTCTTCAAAAAATTCTTTTTTTATTTTAACAACAGAAAATAAATACAATTAATGTAAAGTGCATGATGTGCAAATCAGATTACAATGTAGTGCAAGATCAGCAAGCAAGTTCTATGAAGCAGCTCATGTGAGGTCAGAATCTTGAGCCAGAGGTTCTTCGCTGCTATGCTGAGACCTTTGATGTTATTGTTCTTCACTGTGGTGTCTTCATTCACCCTGATGCTCCACACCCTGGTGCCAGTCCAGATGGCAAAGTGGACCCAAATGAAGAACCTCCGTATGGCCCGTTAGAAGTGCCCTGATGTGAAAGCCATTGGATAGGCATCACAAACTGTGTTTGTTGGGGCCAAGCAAAACTAAGAAAAACACAGACCTACCACTGGCAAATCCAGGGTCTGCTGATGGTCACTGGCATATTGCATGGAGATTATTTTATGAAATAGGCTAATGGTGACTATGCAACTTCTCTAAAAGGCTCTACCTGCTCTTGTTGAGTGGCAGGTCTAGTAGTTGTCTGATGTTACTGAGTGGTAAGAAAAGGTGTCTGATTTTACTGGGTAGTAAAGAGGAGGAGGATACAATACTGGCTGGTGAGGAGGATGTTACACCAGGTAACGGTTACTGGCTGGTGAGGAGGAGGATGATGCGGCTTCACACCAGTTCTTCCAGCTCATTTTTTCCCAAAGCCTCATCAAGAGCACCTAATTAAAGAGAATAAAGTAATAAAACGTTTTAATATTTTGCGATAAACATGACAATATATCATTAGAGGAAATTTCTGATGATGAAAAAAATAATAACTTGGTAAATTTCTATTATGGATTCATGCAGATATAGAACAGTTAGAACAGCACTGTAAATTCTTTATTTGCCCCAACAACCTCACATGCCATTATTAAAAAAATGAGCTCTGTTTGATCAATTGTTTGAATTGTCTCCATTGTTACAGATTCGTTGATAACTAGAATTGTGTGCGTGAATGTTCCTGGTGTGGTGTTCCCAGCACTTCACATTTTGCATGTTACCTTAATCAAACACAAGATTCAGGTCATCAGCTCATTAGTAGAGACTTCAAGACCTGAAATGGGTGTGTCAGAGAAAGGAGACAGACAAAATGTGTAGTGTTGGGGGGCTCTATGCACTTGGTTGGGAACCACTGAGCTTAGCCACAGAGAACAGTATAAAGAGGGGCACACAAGAGTAAAAATCACCAGTCAGAGCTGGGTTTTAAATCGTATTGGTCAGAACCCCGCAGCAGACCACGCAAATAATAAAACAACACATTCCCCTCACTAAAATGCTCCACTTTTAGCGTAACTGCTACCATATGCTTGCCTACCTTACATTTATATACAGCATAATATATTTTAAATATATTGAGAAATTGTATAGTCACTGTTTATTATTTATCAATTATTTACTATTTTACTGTCCATAAAGAACGTTATACTCACCGGGAAAGGTGGCTGTCGTAATCGTGCTCCTGCACCAGCAGCACCAACACTCTCCATTTCAGCATCAGCGGCAGTAGTGTCTGGAGTAAATTTTTGTCGTTGGGAAAGTTTTACAACGATAAACGATTGCTTCTTCTTTGAGTTTGAACATAAAGGCACAATATAGGACTGACTACTTATTCTCCGCCACTGTTCTACTAGCGCTTTTTACCGGTTTGCACATGTCACGTTGTGAAATAGGCCTATTGGCTAGCTCCTGCGTCAGCATCACATGCATGCGTCGTGGTGCTCACATGAACAGCATCGGCCAATGGTGAGCCGCTGTTCTGACGTAGAACTCAGAAGCGCTGCATTGTATTTACAACGTAAACAGCATAGGAGATTGGCACAGACGAGAAGAAATTGTTGAATAAAGTCGTTATCTTTGTTTGTTTTTTACGCACAAAAAGAATTCTCATCGCTTTATAAAATTAAGGTTGAACCACTGTAGTCACATGGACTATTTTAACAATGTCTTTCCTACCTTTCTAGACCTTGAAAGTGTTAATTAAAATTACTGCCTATGGAGGGTCAGAGAGCTCTCCGATTTCATCAAAAATATCTTCATTTGTGTTCCGAAGATGAACGAAGGTCTCACGGGTTTGGAACGACATGAAGGTGAGTAATTAATGACAGAATTTTCATTTTTGGGTGAACTAACCCTTTAAGAGTGACTGAATTTGCTCGGAAGAACGTCGGTGCCACACCGATCTCAAATCACTAATATCCAACATGTTGAATATTTATGATCAGAAATCCTGTTGTGTAGGGTGAACCCTGAAGACAAATGCGCGCACGCTTTGTAGATTGTCACTTGGAACGAAACGATACCCATTCAGAAAGCGAGCTGAAGGAAGAAAGAAGCATAACACGACTTCATTCAAACCTTTTTGTTTTTTCCCCCACAAATTTTCTGTAAAAAGCAGTCGAAACATCCGAAATCGCATATTTTCCTATATAGTAGGCAAAAAACAGTATGTGACAAAAGAAGTATGTCTGAATTCACAGTACTCTTAATAAAAGAGTACGCAAAAAGTACCCGGATGACCTACTACTTCCAGTGAGCTTCTGAAGTGTGCATACGATGGACACTTTACCATCCCATAAGGCCACGGGAGTGGATTTGTGAATGGCAGTGAAGCGACACAATTGACTACATGGCAAATGTAGTACATCCAGATTACATTCATGCAACACACATTCATACTATATAGAACATACTTTTTTAATGGTTACAAAGTAATTACTTATTCAAAATAAGTACCTACTGAAGAGTATGCGATTTCGGACACAGCCAGTATTATCGCTATGTCTTCTTGCCCGTTATCCGCCATGTTTGTTTACACTAAAGTCACGTTAGACCGTGAGAGATTTTCCAAGATTTCCTGTGTTCACAGTCAGGACTCTGGTTGTTTGTGGTCTCTCACAGTTAAAAAAAAATCTGATAAGATTTTTCAGTATGGGACAGCCTTAATGGGTCTCTACTTTCTATTCACCAAAAGTCATTAAAAAAATTATAACGGTTTCGATAAAAATATTAGGCTGCACAGCTGTTTTCAATATTGATAATAACAAGAAATGTTTATTGAGCACCAAATCAGCCTATCAGAATGATTTCTGAAGGATCATGTGACTCTGAAGTGGAATTAATTACATTTTAAAATATATTAAAATTGAAAATGTTAATATATATATATATATATATATATATATATATATATATATATATATATATATACATATATATATACATATATATATACATATACATATATATATATATATATATATATATATATATTTTTTTTTTTTTTTTTTTTTTTTTATAATCATAGAGACCCCAAACTTGTTAACGGTAGTTTTTAGAGAAATTGTTTGTGAGAAAAATAATAGGCAGCGGTTTTGCTTTCTTAGAAGGGGATGTGAAGGTAGATGACTGTCTTTCATCTTTGTCACTCTGCTGTCATGACAACACGTGGTATGGCATGACTATCCTCACTTTAATGAATGGCCATTGGCCACTGCTGAAGGTCAGGTCTCTTACTCACTTGTTCACCTCTCTAATGGTACCACATCTCTTCTCCTGTCCTTTTCCTTACATACCCTATGGTTCTAACAAACACCAGCTCAGATACCAAGTTACTTCCTCCAACAACACTCCTAAGTTAATAGACCAGTTTTTTATAGCTCTCATGACAGCTGATATCTGTTATCACCTGCTATCTGATATGTAAAAAACATTATATTGTTGTCGCTGGGAAACAGCAGTTCCCGTAAACGCAGTCGGAAAAAAGGTCTTTGAAATTGTCAGCGATATCAAGCACACAGATGCTACTAAGCCTGGCCGTTTACCTAGAGAGTCACGCCCTTAATATGACGTTTATCTCTGAACAATGCCAATCGAACAAAGGGCGAACATAATGCTGACAAATACACTCACGCAAAGAATGCCAGCCCAAACACACTGCGAATAACAACTCAGGGTATAAAGAGAAGTACCGTCATGAAAATGCAATGCAGAAGTCATTACATTATTGGTTCATTTTGCATTGTAACCTTTTGTAAAATGTGAAAGGATCAATATATTATATATCCTTATAATCAAAGTAGAACACGTCTACCCTATATCAAAGTTCATGTTGTTCTGCTTTAACAAACCACACGGGTTTCAACAGCTTGTTAGCTCAACAATCATATGTGGGCATACGGGCGCTTGTTAACACGATGATCAGTTTTTGTTTATATATTTTGAATCAGCATGGCACTATGTCCACTATAACTGACCTGCTTTTGAAAATCACACTGACACAAACGCCACGGCACCAAATACACACACTTACAATGACTCACACGTCTCCCACCCATTTGTTGACTGCAGTGCTGGACAGACACACAGATGCGTTACAGTTCAATATAACATACAGTAAAATATATTTATATATTAATATTTATATACACTATACAAATATACTTTTTTTCTTTTTAAAAAAAGACAAAATAACAGAATTTACACAAATTCAAACAACTTACAGATTCTGCAAAAGTTATAACCTCAAATGTAGGCCTATATTTAAAAAAATAAATAAATAAATAAAAAACTATAATCTGGAAAATTCAGCCCAGGTTTTATTTTGGTTCATCATTTCTCTTTCAGAGAAGATCAAACTAAAGGACAGCAATATTACAAGAATATTTTACAGATTGAAGTGAAAATTTAATTTCATATCACTTTGAACATCCTCACTACCCGTTCCCTCCCAAGTCCCTTCTTTTTTATCCTTCACTTCTGTTGTCCCCTGTGTCCTAGTTCCACTATCTTTCTATTTCCCTTGTTGCCTGAAGGAAGTGTGGGACACACTGTCTGTCCATCTCTGTCTTTTCATGTCTCACTCCCTCCCTCCTTTCATCCCTTATCACAAAGCAATAAACTTGTGCAGTCATTTATTTTTCCTCCATCCTCTGTGGACACTTTCCTCGGCTCTCTATCCAAAGAAAACTGTTAATTACATTGCACCATTTTCAGTGGTCATATGCTGGTCATTTTCTTTCACGATAATCATTTTTCACCCAACTCATCCGTCATTTGTTTGAAATGATGAATGTACATCATTATCTTCTTAGGTAAGCTGAATAGATAATGGCCTCGGTCATGTAATTATGTTAGCTATTATTTGCACTCAGGCTTTTAAATCACCCAGTTCCAATCATTTCCGTATTATTTACAATATAATAGTTGTTTGGGTGAATGGGAACATTACACTGAGTAGAAGAATAATCACAATGACCAAAAAGGGAGAGAGAAAGGTAAATAATGAAATATAAATATTAAATAAAAGGCACTGGAAAATTCAACAGTCCTTCAAAAATGATTACATACGCTGAAGAAAAAAAGAAAATCTAAAAGTGTCTCAAATTATTCCAAACATAAAACGTCATTCCTTTATTATTGTGTTTTTGTATTTACGTCTGATTGAATGATGGGGAATTAGAGACCTCTGGTGGTGACTTTGGGTACTTCACATTTTGGCTTACATAAGAGGCGCTTATCCACTCTCTGCATAGTCAGCTTAGCGGTTAAGCTAAGCTAAACATTATTATTATTCATCTACCAGTTGCATTAAACATTGTTGCAAACTTTCAAGCAGACAGACCGATCGATAGATAGATAGATAGATAGATATAGATAGATAGATAGATAGATAGATAGATAGATAGATAATGAACTGTAGTGATTGTTGATTTATTCAGCTGTAGATAGTTACCATAACACATAGGCTATAGCTCAAAATCACGTTCATTATTCATTTCAGTCAAAACTCTTGGACACTTTCAGTTTCCATTGAAGGGGAATAGCAAAAGCAGACAGTAAATGAGAGACTAAGCAAAGTGTGGTTTACATTACAAACAAATATCTGTGGCGAATGGAACACTTTTTCAGTGCATTGGTTGTTTTTTTCCCCCATCTCATCTGGAAAGTGAAGTTTTGGTCCCTTGTGGCTGGAAAGATTATGGAGGCTAAGCACTTTACAGACATGACAGAAACATAGAAAGTGAGGGATGGAGGTCCAGGAAAATGGGGAAGGAGGGAGAGGTGGCTATGACCTACTTAGTGGAGAAAAAGGAAAACACACCCCGGGAATGGTGTAGAGACACACACACACACACACACACACACACAATCATATACACTAAGATGCATGCAAGGACATCGCACAAAGCGATGTGCAAATAAACAGTCAGGCGCAGTCACACAAACTAAAGTGTCACATCTTGGAAGTAGGTCACAAAATCCTATTTACTGCTGACAATTATCTATACGAGCGGTTCAAGGCCGTGCGGCTCTGACGGCTTGGCAACTGTAGGATCTATTCCATTTTCCACTGCAGCGGCCGCTCCAAGGCAGCTGTGTCATTTTCGTATGCGCCCGATCGATTAACACATTTGCTACATCAAATCATAACCACAACGTATAGTTCATTTACTTGCATTACACCAACTAAAACATTTTGAAACAAAGTGTGTGCTTAAGCAACCACAAATTAAATTCTGGAGCAATATGTAATTTCCTGGGAGCAAATCCCATCTGTGCGTCAGTAATTTCGCTTAGAGGACTAAAAATAATCTGCACAGTGAGATTTAATTAGGTGCAGCAGCATCTATGGGCTTTATAAACATGAGTTTATAGGGTTTCAGAGCCATATGGGGAAAGAATCAGACACATTGAGATAACAAGGCAATGTTTGTCTTCACAGAGGTCAGTATGTAATGCAAATGTGAAATCAATCATGCTGTAAACAAAGTAGTAGGGTATTTTGTAGTCTACACAAAATATACGGAGTCTACAACTTATCTGTCATAATTTACTCACCTTTATGTCATTCCAAACCCACCTGATGTTCTTTCTTCCTTAAAGTCGGCATGAAATGGGCCCCGTCTCAAATGGCACACTTCATATGCACTTTCGGCCTTGTGGACTTAATGGCTGCCGCGTGCGCGTGTCCGTTAGGACATGAGGCCGTAAGGTGTCCCATTTGTCATTTTAGGTCTAGAAGAGTGCTCGCGAGCGCCGGTCGATATGTGCCCTCGGTGCGCATCCGCACTGAAGAGAGCACTTCTTCCCAACAGTCAACGCGGCGTTACGTCATGAAAGTGCGGACGTAGGAAGACCGCGAGTGTTTGCCATTTGGGACCGGGCCATGGAAGTTGCGATAGTCTTTTCTTCCCTATTGTGATGTATCTGAATGAAACGGCTTTTCGAACAAGAAAAAATGTAGGACGGGACTATTTCGGGACTATCCATTGAGAAATTGATTGGATCGTTGGGGTTTGCTACTGCTGTGATCCCATGTGAGTGATAGGTTGTCCCGTCCTCGCGAGGGGCACGTAAATTAAAAAATAATATTAATAAAATATTAATAATGATGTGCATGGATAAATCATTTATAATAAACACTGCAATCTTACATAAAAATGAGAATTGTATCATATTAGATACATTATTTGAGTGTGTTGAAAGTTGTTATAATGCTACTCTGTGCGTTTGCTCTGTGGCTACTATGAGACACTTGTTGCACACTTGCAGTAAGCTAGATCAATATTAGGCAAGATAAAACATGGTAGGCTACTCGCGGTAAATCATGAAAATAAGATTTAAACAATAAAACTAACTGTGTTGAGCTATATAACAATGATTAGTTTTATGTCGATGAATGTATCCAAACAGTTGCTCACCTGTCTAATAAAACACATAATATATTAAAGCGTCTTTGGTGTTTCCATGGTTCCATAAAACCAGAAATCGAGGGTAACGCGGGAATAATGATATTGATAGGCGACCCACGGACACGGTCCATGTCTTGGTTAAAATTGCTTATTTCTCTGGATTTAAACATTCTTGGAAACATTTGGGATAATGTAAGTACACAAGTCAACAAAATATATAACATTGTTCTAGTGGTTTTTGGATATTTTAATCCGAAAATCTTACATATTGTGCCTTTAAAACAAAAAAGAGATGTTAACTCTTTCCCCGCCATTGACGGAATTTTCCGGCTTTCCATGTTTTCACTGTTGTACGGTAGGGGGCTCTATTACGCACCTTCTGAAAGAGTACAGAATCTCAGGATCAAAACACATGCAAAAATGAAGGAGGAACAAACTATAAAAGCATAGCTTATGTACGTTGTAGTCTTTGGATAAAACAGCTTTGTTTAAAATGCTGCTTTTTTTAATGAAACTTACCCAAATTTAAGTGTTGATTAAAAAATGAATGCATGAAGCTAGAATAAAACGGGGTTTTTTTTGTTTAAAAGAAGAGGCTCTGTTCTTTCTTTTTGATATATTGCATGTCAGATATTCATACAACAAAATATTCTGGGGGCCATGACATTTTTGTGAAAATGATCAAACTGGCAGTGGCTGGTGGGGAAAGAGTTAATCAGGTTGAGGTTGCCCATTAACCCCTATTGACATTTACTGGAAAAGAGCAGTGTCAACATTCTGCTAAACTTTTCATTGTGTTACACAGAAGAAAGAAAATCACATGGGTTTGAAATGACAGGATGAGCAATGATGCAACTAAACAAGTATTGCTCTTTAGGACTGTAAGGCTACATAGAAGATCCCTGGTAAACACACTAATCATATTTTCATGTGTATGATCTTTGACTTGAAAAACGTGTTTGTTTTAAGAAAGAGAAAACTCTCACATAAATGTTCCATTTCCACAGGAGGCATTTAGGCGTGTGAGTGTAGTCAAACCTGGAGACTTTTAAAATGAGGGCAGCAGAGATAACAAAGCAAGCTCTGTTTTCCTAGAAAAACCTTGTGATTGCAGACTGTCTTGTGATCAGGACTTGTGATCAGAAATACACTGACTGTTAACAGCTCTGTGACAGAAAGCAGATCATTCAGATCTGATAGGAGTGATGGAGAAGTTAATACTCAAGTACACTACACGACTATTAAAATCGGAACAGATTTTCAAACACTAGGCATCATACACTTGTTTTGTAGTGTATTTCAGGTTTTAGATGTTCTGTGGATTCCCAGCTGACAAAAATATGTTCTGAGAACGTTTCTCTAATGTTCCTATTCTAAATGTTCTCTGAATGGTCAAAACGTCCAGTTTTTAAAATGTTTTTTCTTGGTTATTGCAAACCAAGAAATATATAAGAGAAAGGGAACATTAAGGGAACATTCCATCTCATTTTGCAAACATTATTGGAACATTACTTTTTGGAACATTATTGGAACGTTACTTGTGCTACAGGCCTACATGCCCAGCGGGTACCATCATGCCCACTTGCGCTACTGATTAAGTCAATATCAGAAATGAGAGACTCAGGTTTGGATCAGAGAAGATTGGGAGGGTGGCAGAATAAACAAAGAAACTTCTTAACTCCCTTCAGGTTGTACGTGAGCAGGAGACACACCTTGTTTTGCATGTAACATAATGCAGTAAACAAGATCACAGATGCAAACAATATGTTAATAGTCTAACTCTTTTTCATGATTACATTTATATCCAAACAAAAGCTTTTGTGTCCATGCTCTTGCTTTTTATGAGATCATATTAATTTGCTAGAGGGAATTAGAATTTGCTAATTTTACCAAGCCAATAAATTCACATTTTTATTCATTCATCAGACATTTGTTTACAATGCAACTTGCAAGCGAGTCATACATTTGATTATAATAGGTGTTCCCTGGGAATTGATCCCATGGGCCATGACCCTGATGTTGGTTGTGCAATGCGCTACCTGATGAGCTAAAAAGAGTCTGACAATACATGTCAATCACCAAATGCAGACGATACATTGCGGTTGTGTATTAACACTACAGGTGGAACCTGATGCTGATGATCTGACTTTTTATGTAACTACAGCCAAAACAGCAAATCCTGAAAGTCGTCTGGCCCAGATCTGGCAGAACCTTATCTATCAAATAAAATAAGGAGGATAGAGTGACCCCAATTGTAACCTCAACAACATCTGAGAGTGAACCTTTTGGCTCCTGTTTCTGCTGTCACTGAGGGAGTCTCAATAATTCATTAGCCGTTACATTTCATAATACCTTAGATTAAATACTTACGAAAAAGATAATTCCTTTTTTTAGTAGTACTGTGTTGAAATCTTTTAAGATGGTGATATGATAGTGGGAGATTTAAATGATTAGTGTTAAATTTAGTGAAATCAAGACAATCTCACAACTCACCAGAGGTTCACTGATTAAATGAAGTCAATCTCCATTTGTCTTATTAGTGTTTAAGAGTGTTTTTTAGAGCCCAGCGAGTAATGGATATCACCCTTATATAAAAAAATACGGACACAAATAAGGAGCTTGACTTAAATTAAACAGTAAATCGTAACATAGCACATAACATAGCACATCACAACACATCACAACACAACACATAATACACAACAACACATAATACAACACATAACACACAACACATAATACAACATATAACACACAACACAACACATAATACAACACATAACACGCAACACATAATACAACACATAACACACAACAACACAACACAACAGACAACATAACATAACAAACATAATATATAACATAACATAATTATTAGAGCCTAGTGAGTAATGGATATCACCCTTATATAAAAAATACGGACACAAAGAAGGAGCTTGACTTAATTAAACAGTAAATCATAACATAGCACATAACATAAACATAATTGAGCCTAGTAAGTAATGGATATCACCCTTATATAAAAATACTGTTTATACTGTTGTCTGAGGTCAACTTATGACGTTCGCGTGGTTTTTACATTCAAAAACATCATAATGAATAAGTAATAGGCTATTTTCTATCCTGGTTTTGAGCCTCTCTCCTGGAACACTTGGTTTTTATGGGCGTGCCGCACTGAAGACTTGGAAGTAAACGCCCACTGCTATGATTGGATAAGCTTAGCATATTACAATGAGCTTCGGCTCCCTCGTGAGAACACGTGAGGGATTGTTTTGAAAGCATGTGGGGAACCGGCAACCGGAAAGATTCGCCCAGCTCACAAAATGTCTTTCTCAAACAAACACAATGATTTATCTCTCATCCACCCGCAATTAATTGGAATGTTATTTTTTTTTATTACTTGGCCCGTCCGATCGGTGGATATAACCGCGAACCGTGCATCAACTAACTAACACACACACACACACACACGCACAAGCCTCACTGCAGACAAATCAAAGCATGATCAAAACTTCCGCGATTGCATTTTTCCTTCATATATCAAGTCAAGAAAGAGTGAACAACACACTTGGTAGCCCTGGAAAACACATAGCCCCTGGACGCTGGGCTTTGCGAGCCCTGGCCCATAGGCTACATGTCCGAGTCTGAGCAGTGATCACGAATCGTAGCACACCTCAAATAAAGGATTCTCCAGCACTGTGACAGCGTGCTAAGTTATGTTCAGTTAGACACGTACACATAATCAATAGATATCAAACGATCTGTAACAATGCAATTGTTACAATGCACATATAAAAAAAACATTTTTTACTCACACAAGTGTGTTGCTTCATTCATTCATGTAATTTCATCCTGTCTGCAAATCCAGTCTCTTGTTTACAAACGAATCCATGGTGAAATGAAGGAACAAACACGCAATGTCTTCCCCACGTGAGCTGGATATTCATTAAAAATAAAGTTCATCCATGCATTCATAATACTGGAATCTGAATGAAGCTTATGCGGCTTGTTTATTGCTTGGAAGTTCGATCCGGTTTAGCTCTAGGTAGGCCTATGTTATTTATCATGTCAGGCATGAGTTGGTGGGCGGGGCTACAGAATCAGGCGTTCTTCTTTTTCTGTTAAGGCGGTGTTTCACCACACTCTGACGTCACAGCCTGGCACATTCTGAGATCTCTTGTTTGCTGGGCCTGGTGTCAATAAAAGCTTTTCTTTGACTAACAAGGAAGTTTTCAGCTCTGAAACTTACAGGATATTCTTATATTACCATGACCTTTTATATATCAAAAGCTCAAGGGAAAGTTGATTTCTCAATTCATGACCCCTTTAAAATGTAGAAAATATAATATAATATAATATAATATAATATAAAGGGTTTACCTGTGTAGTTCTGATGAGGTAACATTTATTTTGGTAAAAGATAAATCAACCAGTCAGAATGCTTTCTTTGACCTCCTATTGAAGCGCCACACTAGCTAATCAGCTACTGACACAATGAATGCTTGTTTAAACAAGTGTGTGTGCTTGATAATTTCAAATATGCTTCTTGGACAAAGAGATAACTTTTCAAATAAATGAGCTCCATGTTTTATGTGAAGAGTGTATGTGTAAATATACTATCACAATTCACTCTCATTTCTGTAATAGACTGCCCCTTGACCTCTGTATCCATGACAACACACTGCCTTCCAGTGACCATCTAATATGTTCAACACACAAAAGTGGGCGTCCTGCAGTCTAACATGTTATTATCTGACAAAGTCTGTGTGTCAATCAGAAGTCATTGAGTGTTTTTGATTTTGGGGTTTAAAGTAGTAAATACCCTCTGTATAACCACATTAAAATATCAACGAGACTATCATGCAGTCCATATAATGACAAACAAATCAAATCAAATGTAGACTAGAGGGAGTCCCACTTCAGGAGCTCAATACACAAATAATATGTGTATTTGTGCATGGCATTTATTTGCTTTCGTTTGATTACAGATTATTGCCCTTGGACGCCACTGAATTAGATGAATTACTCATGGGGGCTGTGTTTCTTGATAATATGAACATAGTGTTCTTCTCTACTGTCTAACTCAATGAGCTATATGAAGTAATGAGCTCTCCTGTTTACAAATCAACATGTGCCTGAACAGAATGTTAGCAAAATGTTGTTATAGCAACACAATTTTGAAATTGAGAACATGCCCATATTTATACTTTGACCATTAGTTATCAAAATATATAGGCTATGCAAATTTAGTTAATATATACAATTTATTTAATTACATATAAGGCCTACATATGATATATGTCCCTTTTTTTAGCCATATAGTGTAATTAAATTTACCATGTTCATTATCCCTGCTTAGCTAGCAAAATATGTTCTAAGAACGTTTTACTAACAAGTTATAAAAATGTTATTTCTGAATGTTCTCTGAGTGTTTAAAACTTCCAAAGATTTTTCTTGGTTACACAAACGTTAAGGGAACATTACATTTTATCAGTTTGCAAAACATTTTGTATGTTCACTGAACATGCTACAAGTAGTAACATTTAAAAAACATCCAACTAAATGTTTCAGGTACAAACATTCCATGAACGATGTATACAGTAAATAATGTTTTGTGATAGGCCTAGGCCTATACTTTTTGAGAACAGTATTAAAGACCAGGCAACTCTGAACTAATGTTTTACTGATGTTACTGGAAGAACATGTTTATACATTTGAGAGAACCTTGCCAGAACATTAGCCATTCCGTTAGCTGGGATGACAGATAGTAATCTTTTGTTATAACTATAAGTCATTACATATTTTCTTTGTTTTCCCACAGCTATTCATAGGCATTAGATCATCCAAAATAAAACTGTTTGAACCACTGGAGAACGGAAAGGATGGATGCAAGAGAGAGCACTGCTCTAAACTAGGTTAGCTTCACCAGCTATCAACATTTAACCCAGTTTACAACAATCATCTATTATTCACTGGGTATAATCAAGGATGGATCGATCTGAATGAGGCGGATCATCTCTGCCTACCATTTAAGTGGCACACACACCGATCAGGCCTAATATTGTGTTGGTCCCCCTTTTGCTGCCAAAACAGCCCTGACCCGTCGAGGCATGGACTCCACTAGACCTCTGAAAGTGTGCTGTGGTATCTGGCACCAAGATGTAAGCAGTAGATCCTTTAAGTCCTGTAAGTTGCGAGGTGGGGCCTCCATGGATCGGACTTGTTTGTTCAGCACATCCCAAAGATGTTTGATTGGATTGAGATCTGGGGAATTTGGAGGCCAAGTCAACAGCTCAAACTCGTTGTTGTGCTCCTCAAACCATTCCTGAACCATTTTTGCTTTGTGGCAGGGCACATTATCCTGCTGAAAGAGGCCACAGCCAGGAATACTGTTTCTATGAAAGGGTGTACATGGTCTGCAACAATGCTTAGGTAGGTGGTACGTGTCAAAGTAACATCCACATGGATGGCAGGACCCAAGGTTTCCCAGCAGAACATTGCCCAAAGCATCACACTGTCTCCGCCGGCTTGCCTTCTTCCCATAGTGCATCCTGGTGCCATGTGTTCCCCAGGTAAGCGACGTACACACCCCGGCCATCCACGTGATGTAAAAGAAAACGTGATTCATCAGACCAGGCCACCTTCTTCCATTGCTCCATGGTCCAGTTCTGATGCTCACGTGCCCACTGTTGGCACTTTCGGCGGTGGACAGGGGTCAGCATGGGCACCCTGACTGTTCTGCGGCTAGGCAGCCACATACGCAACAAACTGCAATGCATTGTGTATTCTGACACCTTTCTATCAAAACCAGCATTAACTTCTTGCTCTGACCCAGTCGTCTAGCCATCACAATTTGGCCCTTCTCAAACTCGTTCAAATCCTTACGCTTGCCCATTTTTCCTGCTTCTAACACATCAACTTTGAGGACAAAATGTTCACTTGCTGCCTAATATATCCCACCCACCAACAGGTGCCGTGATGAAGAGATAATCAGTTATTCACTTCACCTGTCAGTGGTCATAATGTTATGCCTGATCGATGTTGTGATTGACGAGATGCATTTAAATACACTATAACATATACACAATAACATTAGCAGCAATTCTCTTGATCACTTTATGTAAGATTTATTAAAAGCACCTCAAAATTGGGGGCCACAAGCGAAATTTTGTTGAACTGAAAAGCAATAGCCTATGACACAATCACATGAAAATGTGACAGATTTACTATTTGGTTAAGGAGCTAGAAATCTTAAATATTTATGTCATTGTGTTTCTTTGTTTCACTTTTCAATTAGAATTTGAATTCAGATAATGTGGTCTCAGACTGTTGGGCTATTATAGCTGTAAGATGGATAACACTGCCCCCGTGTGGATATCTGTTGTATATGCAGCAAGAGAACGGGATGCACGTAAATAATAGGCTACCGTTAATAGAAGATATATAAATCATCAATTGACATTATGCATGTAATATGAGCACTTTTCATATTAAATATGTAATATAAATATATTTATTCTACATCAACATCAATTTGATTTTTGAAAGCAATATTTGCTATTCACTATGCTATTTTAATATGACCATGATCTTTAGCTAAAGCTTGTGTGAGTCTGACACGTGAGCAGTGGTTTAATCCCAAACACATTGCCTTTGTTATAAATCCTTTTGTTGGTGTTGTTTACTGACCTTCCGTTTTTACTTGAGGCTCCAGGTGAACTTGTTAAAATTCCACTTCCATGTCAAACATGGATGAGCTTACATGAATTTGTCTGGCAATAAATAGGCAGAAATAAATATTCAGAGACCTTCAGGGCTGGAAAACAAAATGAAATGGAGAAGTTGTGGCTCAGATTCATTACAAGATCTGTTGGCATTTCTTCAAGCTCATGTCTACAATCATGCTCATCTGTAGACTATAAATTATCCTGCGTGTGAGACCACAAGCTGCTATAAAGAACCACTGAGGTGATGAGTATGGACACAGAACATACTGTGTTTTATAATACAAATGAATATAATAATCTGAACAACTGAAATCTCAAAAACTGGAGGCAACCAGCTTCAGGATGACTTTGAATATGTTTTTTTCTACTTGTGGATCCAAGTTCAATAAACTTGCATTTTAAATTAATCTGAGTGTTAATATAAAACAATAGTGACATAAAACTTTCTTAGTTTGTCTACTTGTGTATCAGTTTGAGCAAACTAAAAAGGTTATACTTCTATACACTAAAACATGTTGTATAAACGGAAGAAACTTTACTGAAGAGAACACTAATCACCCAATGGTCACCAAAATGTCATCAAAACACTAGGCCTATACATAAAGATAAAACATCTTTCTGAATAACAAACATTTCTACGTCATCAGTGATCAAACTGAGCTTGCCTGTTAGTTGAACCTTCACCACCAAACTTGACATTATAAGTTCTTGCCGTTTAATAAGTTGCTCATACTAAACAGAGTAAAAATGTACTTTATTTGTGTAATGTCAACTCTTTCTACATTCGATAGTTTGTATGATAAAATTAAAGTGCAGCACTCTGAGATGCCTCAGATTTAAAATTAAAAGATTTAAATCTGGTGTTTAAAACAGCAGAATTGTCTAAAGCCTGAAGGACAGGAAGAACTGGAACGTGTAGCCTACCACTTAAAAGGTACAATGTGTGATTGCTAAATAACACTGTGTAAACGCAGTAAGCAATTTCTGAGAAACGCTGTTGAAAGTGGATCTGACAGAGCAGCACAACACACTTGTAGCCAATCAGCAGTAGGGGGCGTGTCCACTCATGATGGGGGAGGAGAGAGAGTGAGCAAGAGGGAGATTTGAAGAAAAACTGTAGAAAGAGAGATGGCGGAGAGATGTTAAATAAGAGAAAAGGACAGAGGAATATCACTGGAAAAGAAGGGTTATGATCAGGCAAGAGTTAGGCCACGTTAATATTAGAAAAGCTTTCCAGCTTTCCTGTACTGTATCTTCCTTGTTGTTAGTTTGTGATCTTCGCTTTATTTTCCGCGATGCATTATTTCGCTTAATTTCTGCAATGATAAAAGGTATGTTCAACATTGGCTGCGGCTGTATGTAACCGATTGGCAAGAGTTGCCGCATGCAGGCGGGGAGGAGCTGCAAGCGGAGACATGAAGTCGGACACTTTCTGCTTCTCATAGTGACGCTCGTGCTGTTTGCATACTTTATCACAGCTGAAGTGAAATAAATGCAATATTTGTCAAATACACAGATGTTTCAGAGACATTTTCATTCAATACTTTATGTACAGTGTCTGTATAAGAATAAAGTTCAACATAAGCCTATCAGTTAAGTGGGGTCTACTTTTATCAGTTTTATTTTGATAAACATGACACAATATAACATCGTGACTTACATGAAAATAGGTTTTACGGTTATAAAAAAAAAGATTCATTTGTGAGCATCAGTGGAACTGAAGGTTTTAGAATAAACACGAAACACACGTGATGGCTGTCATGCGGTGAATCCAGCTGTGTCGTCATCAGAGCTTGTGCAGCCGCTCTAGAGAAGCTGCGCAGAATGCACCAGCCGGCTGCTCTCGAATCGCTCTCGCGGTACTTTGATGCCATACGTCACAGTCACCTGGCGTCTCAAGTCGGACAAAATTTCTAACCGGCATGGACTGCTTCAACTAAGCCGCTGATCGGTCTACACAGCGCTGTATGAAGTCGAACAAGTCTAACGAGTAGTGGTGTAACGATTCACGATTCACTCGTTTTCTCCATGCATCGATTACAAATCCTGACGATGCATATGCATCGATCTTGAAACATGTATTTTTGAATCGTGAATCGTTGATTTCGGTCGATAATCGATTTAAAATGCTAAGAATCGAATTAATCGCGATTCAATGCTTTAAAATAAGCATTTGATTATAGCTACTACATGCGTGAATTAATGCAGACGTACGCGCCGTCATCCGCGCCCTCACAGCTCTCCTTCACAGACAGGCGCTGCACTCTTTACCACCTTTCACTGGATTGCGCTCGCGCTCTGTCCGTCGCTCTCATTGACAATCTTGAGCAGCTCAGTTTGATCTCTCAGGACGGCCGCACTGCTATTCACATGAGCAGATGACAGCTCTCTATCGAGACAGGAATAGTTCTGAGTCAAACCGCTCAAGCCATTGATAAAGCTGCTAAGTCACCGTGGTCACTACTGTTGAAATAAAACGCTTTCATTGCGTGGAAACGTCACCGTTATTTTATATAAAATAAAATACTGAAGTTTTACGGAAATGGGTCATACCTGAGCAGTTGAAGTAAAACCCCGCTTATTCAAGGATGCACATTTATTGCATGGACGGAGCAAACACAATGTAAACTGTCTAAAATGCATACGCACAGTTCTGATGAATGATACACGAAATTTAACTTAATGTCGTTTAACTAAATATACGAAGGAAACTGCTAAAGTAACTACAACATTAACAACACTGAAATAAGAGCGCGCGGTTTATCTGTCAATCAGATGCGCATTAAAGTTGCGTTTTCTTTAAGGATCATCATAAGGAAAATGTTCCGTATAAAGAGAACAAAGAGGGCTTTTTTTCTGTTCCGTGAAGAAAAGTTAGTTTAGGATTAGTTGGAAAAGTGCATGATATTCTAGTCTCTCCATGGAAGCATTGCATGTTTAATGCCTGTAACACTTTAATACGGTTGTGTAGCCATTAACATTATCCTACACAATAGTTATTATTAACTAACAATACTTTTAAAGCCTTTTTAAATTTTGGCTTATGTAAATTTCTACAAATGCCATTTTTTATAGGCTATTAAGTGTGTAATAATAATAAAACAATAAAGTAATAATATAAACTAACATTAACAATGGGCAAAAGTGTTTGTTTGCCCACTCTCTGACCCCTGAAGGCTGCTGTGTAATTCACACCCTGACTAAGACACATTGGGGGAAGCATTTTAATAATCCTATGAATGCATATAAAAAAATAAGTTCTTGAATCGAATCAAAAACCTATGGATCGAATCGATTCGCTGCCTACCCAAAGATTTACAGCCCTACTAAAGAGACATCCACTCTTGCTTGTTCGTGCATTTTGTGGGCGGAGCAATAAAGGAAGGGGTGTGTTTGTTTGGGTTGATTTCAAATATCAACAGTGTTCAACATTGATTCTCAATAATTGCTTACTGCACCTTTAAGGACAACCAAACAGCTTTGGTTTTGAGCTGCAAACAAACAGTACCCTCTTCCTGAGTTTTCCAGTGATCTTGGTCTTTTAGAGCATTTTCTTAATAAAATGGGCTATTTATATATATATATATAAAATTTAGAAACCCTTATTTAGCGACACTGGTGGCCGTTAAGTGAACTGCAGCCTGCAACTTATTGCTTGTGCTCACACTTGTGCACGTAATAAGAGACTGAAGGTGATTTGATGCCCTAATATACTCAAAGCAAAGTTCGTTTTCGTTCTTTGATTATAAGTAAAAAGAAGTTGGAAATACCTTTGTAGCAATATAATGTTAACGAACATCCTGACGCTTCCATGCTGCTGAAAGCGACGTTTAGATGAATATGTAAAGTGATGCACGCTTTCCTCTCAATAACAAAATAAACACAACGGTGAGAAAGCAGCAGTTAAGAAAGCATCTGATCATAGCGATGTGGATATGTTTGCACCGGTTCTGCAATTCACCAGCATTATGTCGACAGATGAGGTAATTAAAATTACACTGTTATGATAGTTTTATTATAAAGTAGGTCTATATTTGAGACTACAGACCACCAGTGGCTCCCAACTCTGGTCCTGGAGTACCCCTAACAGTACATATTCTGGAAGTCTGTCTTATCTGACAACCATTTCAGGGCTTGAGGTTTTTACTAATGAGCTGATGAGTTGAATTAGGTGTGTTTGATTAGGGAGACATACAAAATGAGCAGAGTTGGGGGTACTCCAAGACCAGGGTTGGGGACCACTGCTAGACTATACACCGATCAGGCATAACATTATGACTGATTGGTGTATAGATCTGTATAGTTTGAATGAATCCCTTATTTTCTTTGCATGACTCATTGACATTACAATGCAGAATAGCTCTTTCGGCATTATCCTGAACATTGTAAGCATTTATTTCATGTGTTGAAGAATGGAAGAGAGCGCATGTACACGTCACATCCTTTTGAATTTCCCGGGAAAAACATCCAAAGTGCTTGATATAAAAGTCAGTCTACACTACAGGCTTTCATAGACAACCTAAGAAATCGGAGGTCTCGTTTATTTACGTTTTGTTTTAAACACATTTGCTCATCTAATGTCATATTTTTATTTTATTTCATCCAAGTTCTTCAGTAAAACATGCAAAGTACATGTAATCATAAATTTAAAAAATAAAGATAAAAATGCAGTACACCAGAAATGTAGGGGAAAAAAAGACACCAGTTAGGTTCTTGATGGTTTATTAGAACAGGAAATGATAACAGAGCACAGTCTCCATGCTCAATGACAGCCAGAACTGAGGACAATGAGTTTTCAAATGCAGAAATGTGTGTACGCATGTGTGTTTAAGTACAGTGGGGTCCAAAAGTCTGAGACCACATTGAAAATGTGAGATTTAAAAGATGTTCTTTGGATAATCGCGAATCATGCTGGAGAACACAAACTACATGCAGCTCGGGAGCTGCTGTCATTAAAGCAAAAGAGGGACAAAATAAATACTAGACATTCTGAAATTCATGTCAATTTTTCAATTCATCTTTTCACTTAAATTATTATGCTGCTAATATCATTTGTAATAAAAAAAAAAGACTTCTGAGCCCCACTGTCCATGAGTTTGTGTGAGTGATCTCATGTGTGTGTGTGTACATATTTTTGCGGTTTTTGATTTGGAAAGCATGCATGTGACTGTCTGATTGGTGGACAATATTAGGGCACACAGTAGCGTGTCATGTTGAAGTACACACTACCTCTGTGTACCCCAGACCGAGGCTGTGTTCATGCAGATAGTTCACTTAAATTACATTTAAGCACTGAAATCATTATGTACACTGAATGGGACACGACTTGTCATTTAATGACAATGGACCCAGTAACACAAACAGCCTCCGGTGCGAGTCCATCACAGTTAACAGAAGACTTGGTTCTTTAGCAAAAGTGTTTTTCTTCTCTTTCTTTCAGGAGAAACATCTACCATCCATTTTTTTTTTGAAAAAAGGCTTTGCACAGTTCATGAACCAGGATCAAACACAAAAATTTAGGTCACAGTCGCAGAATAATCATTGTTGAAAAAAATTCACACACCAAAATGCAAATCAAATCACTTTCATGAACTCAATAAACCAACCTAAAACATTACCACAAAACAAACAAATAAACAAATATAAAAATGAAGATATCAGTACTGGCTAATATATTCTCTACAACTTTACAAAAAAATTCAAACTCTGTTTGTGCTTGTCAGATGTCAGGGTTTGCAAACTGAAAGCATTTCATTTCTAAACAAACCATTTCTTTCTTTGTGTTTGCACATTTCGTCGGGTGGCCCATTAGCTGTGGCAGTTTGTGGCTGGGGGGCTGTCGAAAAAAAATAAAAAAATCTCAGGGCTTTAAAAGACAAAGTGGAGAAAAAAACAGCCCAGACAATGAGAAAGCCTGGAGCGCAGCATTTTAATTGGAAAATTGAGAGTAGGGAGCTTTCTAAAACATAGCTAGATATATTTCTGTCTAAGCAAAACCATAGCCGAGTATTTACGGCCGACTCCATTTCTTGCTTGAGAGAATTACGACATAGGAAACAGTGAAACAACCCTTGTTTATTTTCTTTTCCCGGGAACGCATTTTATAGAGCTCCACAGCAAATTAACTCCATTTCACCGCCTCAGAATCTTGTGCGAATTAACCCAGACGGTGTTTAGCAATTTCGTACAGGGTTACACAATAAGTTTGACCTGCGCTTGCTGCTAGTTTCTAGTTTGTTCCGGGGAATGTTACTTAATATGGGATGCGGTCGGGAAGATGATTTGCTGCTTGAGTTTTGCTGCCCACATCTCAGGAGATTGCTTTGTAAAATCTGGCTGCGAGTAAGCAAGTGGGTGCCTGCATTTCTGCACATCTCTCACAATCATTTCTAGGCCTTATCGAGCCAAGATAGACATAATCATGCATGTTTCACCTAATGGTGCAACAGAGTGAAAAGCCGGAGAGAGGGAAGCAGGGTGAGAGCATGCATGGGTGGGCAGACCTTTTTTCAGCATGTAGTCTGCGTGAGGGTAGAACAGTTTGAAAACGAACAGAGCTGGGTGACAGCATCAATTAAAAAAACGCATCAATAATGTTGATTGTGTAAAATAATTATACAGTTTTGAACTCAGTCATGCATTGGCACTTAAAACCCATAAATTATACACTTCATTAATGGCTTTAATGTTCAGCTTCAGCGGTTTCATCCATACACATTTGAAAGAACGTACTCCTACCCTGTGCCTTTAAATTCTCTCTCCATCATCACCTCACCAGACTTTTCATTTGGAACACGGCCTGTTTTTAAACCTACATACACATAGTGCTGAAGTATTATTAATTATAGGACATCAAACATTTCATGTCAAACTCACTCATGGACCATTTTCACATTTTGGGGTTTGGAACGTAAACAATAGCAGGGTAGCCTTCTAGAGAAGTACATGTGAGACCATAGCAAATGTTATTTTTGCATTACCATGTTTAAACAGTTTAGGGAATCAATATTACATTTACACAACTTTCTAAAAGAAAAGAAAAAGGGATGGATAACAGCAGTCAGAAAGATGTCAGATTTACCCTCACTCCCTCATATGACGTATTTGAAACCCCATTTGCAAAAGAGTTTAATGCCAGGTAAATATAACACAAAGTATAGTGTAATACACTGCTGTTTTTTAAATTATTTTTAATATCTTAGGCTTCATTAATTTGATAAAAATACAGTAAAAACAATATTGTGAAATATTGTTAGCATTTAAAATAAGTGTTTTCTATTTTAATACATTTAAAAATGTAATTTATTCCTGTGATGGCACAGCTGAATTTTCAGCATCATTACTCCAGTCTTCAGTGTCACATGATCCTTTAGAAATAATTCAAACAAGCTGACTTGATGCTCAAGAAACATTTCTTATTATCAATGTTGAAAACAGTTGTGCTGGTTGATATTTTTGTGGAAACCATGATAGTTTTTTTCAGGATTCTTTGGTGAATAGAAAGTTTAAAAGAACAGCATTTATTTTTTTGTAACATTATAAAATGTGTTTTCTGCCACTTTTGACCAATTTAATGTCTGAACAAAAAAACGTTTAAATTAAATTTTGGTTTACGATGTTAAATGTTACTCCTAATTACTCATCTCACACTGTGAAAAGGGTCCATTGAGTACTGATTAGGAAAATCCTGTAATGTGCATTACTGCCCTCTAGTGAACAAACTCAGGTAATGCTAGTTGAATTACTGGTGCCCCTCAGGAAGAAAGCAGAGATAACGTCGTTCACTGAGAGGTGAATGAATTGAATAGTACACTATTTCTTTCATGCCTCTCGTGGGGTTTACAACCCTGAAACAAACAAACAGCAATCCAAAGAGAGCCAGAGGAAACTGAACAATGGCTGAAGTGGGCACGGTGCCATTGGGAGCCCAATGGGTTCGATTTTTTTGCACTCCATCTAAATGTAACATTGTATTCATCTGATTCTGTGTGGCTTGTGAAGGCTGGCAGTGAGGGGGGACCCAGAGGGGTCCGATCTGTCTGGCTCCTCATTGACATTCTCCTGGGCTTGGCTGATGGCTAGGCCATGACTCTTAACGGCTATTTGTTGTTGGGATGGTCTTCTCTGGCTAGGCCGCACAAAGAGACCCAGTGTCAGTGAGACACTCTGAATGCAGCTCCCTAGTGGCCCGACCCGGCCCAGACAACCGAGCTCACATTCGACTCAATGGACTGCAGAGAAAACGAAGCCAGGCCGAGTGAAATAAAGAGAAAGTGTTGCAAATGCTCTGCTCTAATTCTAACATGGGTAGGAGATAAAAAAAACACACTAAATTCTAGGTTTTGAGGATAAACCACAAAATAAATGGGTCCACCCAACATATGCCCCTGTACGCAATATAAAGTCATTTCCACAGTGCTTCCCTGCTCCGCCCAGAAAGCATGGGTAGATTAATCCATGATTTTTGGCGAACGCTCTTCTCCATCACCCATTTACATCTGATATTCCAGCACACAGGTCTTTAGATAAAGTCACATGGCAGTTTTCTTGATTGCTTCCTGACACTTATTAGGTAAGGGAGGGAGGGGTAGTCAGTCATTTGACATCAGTTCACTTACGAAACTCCAGTGAATTTTGCGTTCACATCAAGTCTGGCCGACAAGCACACTTTGGCGCGGCTCACATACACACAAACAGACAAAAGGAAGTTTGAGCTTGTCTGCAAAGGCCCAAGACGCACAAAAGAAGCATCCATAGGCTCAAACTTAAAGCAAGAAAGAGGTGAAAACGAAACGGATCACTTCCATTGAATGGTTTACAGGGCATGAGATTACAAAGAGACAATCCGCGACCGATTCGGTGTGCTAAACAGTCAACGTACCCATTCGCAGGATTATGATTATGTATTTCACCTCCCATCACCCATCACATCCGTTATTCCCAATTGATCCTTCCGTTTCATTAGACAGGGCGTGATAGAAGCCGCTAACGCACTAAGTGGCGTCAACCCTCAGGCTGGGGAGGACGGCAGCTTTAACACCATCAACCATTAACACTCTTATTCTCTCACTCTCGGTTGTTCTAGAGCTCAGCCACTGGTGGGGGACTTGAAAGACACTGGATGGCAGTGAGAGAGGACAGGAAGGGCAGGATTACAGAAGGAGTCTGAGTCTTGGGGGTGATGGGACTCTGAAGGGTGTGAACGGGCCTGGGCCACTCATTGGCCATTAGGGTTGCGCTCACTTACGCTTTTCACCAGCAGGTGGCTGTAGTCCTGTAGCTCATTGAGCCCCCGCTGAGTGTGGTGACCTGGCCGTATTAATGCTGCATTAGTACGCGGCTGTATCGGATATGGGTGGTGGCCAGAAGGAGTCGCATTGTTGCTATTGAAGTTGAGCCCGTCGCGGGACCATCGCAGATGTTCGCCATAGTCCGTCTGCGTGGTAGGAGCCGACACCACCCTCCTGCGGTCAGGGGAGTCTTGAGGTGTCGCCGGATAGTTGTATTCACCGGCTGAGTTGCGGGTAGGCGGGGCGGATGGTTGCCCGCCCTGCTCCCGCTGATTCGCAGGGTGGGAGAGGATAAGGTACCGCTGGCGCTCCGAATGTGGGGGAACATCGCCCGATCCCTCCTGCCTCCCACCCTGCAAGTATTTGGAGCTCAGGTAAATGACTGCAGAGTTCGCCGGGCAGGGTGTCCCTGTCTGGGCCAGGAAAGTATGGCTCTGGTCCCAATCGCAGTCTGTGAGATGAACGTTTGGAGTGGGACGTTTCTGCTGCAGAGGTGTCTGTTCTGGAGTGGGAAGTCCTGGGTCGATATCTCCAGATTTTGGCCAGCCGTTGGTGAATAGATTCTCAACCTGCGAGCGGGGTCGTTCGCTGCCGCTGATACGAGTCACGCTGATCACGGAACCGCTGCGACCGTGTCCTAGCATGCTTTGCTCCTTGTCACTCTTGCGACGACTCCCCAAACCAGATCCACCGGCTCTGGAACGTTGCCGGTGCTTGAGGCTCATTATCCAACACACCATCAGACCTGACAGCGCCGCCCCAGTGGCAAAAGCTGAAACTGCAGATACGACCAGCAGGTTCACGGACACCAAGCCATCTGGTTCCTCGATGAAACTCTCCTGCAGAAGACCTAAACACATGGAAAGAATAACAGAAGTGAGCATAAAACACATTCATATCTAACAAAGATTCACAAAATTAAATTACCTTGAGGTTTTTTTTTCTTCTATGAGGTCGAAGAATGGACGAATGAAGGAAAATAGCAGACTAATTGCACTCATTACTACCGAAAGTGGATGTTGATTTTAACTGCTGTAATAACTGTCTTCCTCATTGAAAGCATCTATCATCAATTACGTGTTTTGGAACACTTTCAAAAACATCTGAATAATTCTGACAATTATTAAAACTTTTAAGCTGTATTAATTAAAAAGTGCCCTGGGTGTGACAGATCTGACAGACACACATATGGAGTAAAGAGGGATGAGAGCAATTGATACCATTCACTTTGAAAAGACAGAAGACTTAAGTTCTCAGAAGAGCACTAATTAATTATTGATGATGAGAAAACAGGACAGCATAAACAAAATACTGCTGCAGCAGATCAATTAGGAAAACATTGGTGAGGTCTTTTGCTCTATGGAGCTCAAACACCAAGGACTTTTATTGATAAAACTGTACTTAACCTATGTTTCAAAGGAGATGGTAAGAGTCAGCACAGAAGCTGCCTATCCAGCAAAAGAGACTGCACGTGAGCCAAAATTTCTTTGCTAAATTATAAAATTATATAAGGGTGCAAAAAATAAATAATTGTTGTTGAAAAAGTAAGTTTCATGGAATGTTTTTGTTCAACTACCCAAACATGAAAATCTTATTAATCTGAGGAAACTCAATAAAACTGGAGAGTTCTTAAAGTCACTTACAACAATAAGAACCAACAACATAAAATGGCTTAGCAGATGAAACGCTCTTGAAACAAATTAATTTAACTGGCAAATTTACCACAAGAGAGACAAATGGTAAGCATTTCACATTGGTGAAAATAAACAGCCTTAATTAGCACTTACAGCTGTTTGTTTAAGAACTCAAATAAAACGAGAAGAGAGGAGGCACAATCAATAAAAATGTTGCTACGATAATTAGCTCATAATGGCTGCCTCAATGTGGGTGTTTGTGTGTACAAAGAGTCAGCTGAATTAAAAGATACATTAGCTGCAGTTGGGCACCAGGGAAAGGAACTGTACAACATACAATGTCGGTCATTTCATTGGGAGATGTTGTGACAGAGTGCCTATCAATTTTCTGGTGATATACATGTTTACTTCACAGTATTCATTTTGGAGGGACAGACCACATTACCGAAATGACACCTCAAATCAATCAATGCATTCATGTGGATGCTGAGTCAGTGTCTGTTTTTCCCTTTGTCCTTTTCTCTCGCTTTCTCTTGCACAGTCTCCCTCTTCCCTCCCTCCATTTGTGTTTATCTCTGTCTCTGCCCTGCTACCGCTCTCTGTCTATTTTGTTTGTGGTGTGGGGGCATTATATTTATTCTATCGCAGACAGATACCAGGTGTGTGTATCTTTTCCCAGCATGCTAACTGCTGTCTAAAGGGCAGTAAACTATTGGTTTTTGTTTTTGTCATTTTTATGATTAACTTTTTGGCTGCCGCTGCCGGTGTGTGGCTGCATTGCTGCTAGAAGTTGGATAAACATCGTTGGCATGGGGCGGTTCACGTCACGAACCACTGCCTAAAACAGTTCTTGTTTATGCTGTTGCAACCCATTTGTCATTCACGAGGGCCCCATCACGCATCAGGAACGGGGTCCTGAAAGGATGTGGGGTGGGATGCTGGGATGATGCTATTTTCTAGGTTGTTTATGTTCATGCATTGCGGTGTTTACTTTCGGTGGCATAAGGCAACGGGGTAGAAGATGAAGTTATGTTTGATTGCTTGAAGACTTCTCTGTGAGACACACTTTGTGAACTTTAAACAAACTCTGGAGTAGAAAAGAACAAACATTCAAATGTACCAGTAACACATTACTATAAGGTACAAGTCATCAACATTAATGCACTAGGTATTGTGAACCAACGATTAAAAGCATTTTTGGTAACACTATCTTAAGGTGACATAGTTACACGTTACTACATGTACTTACTATAGTAATAACAGTAAATGATGCATAATTACAAGTAACTAACCCTAAACCAAACCCTAACTGTAACTCTATAGTAAGTACATGTAGTTAATTAATATTACTCAGTACTAACTCAGTAAGTATAATGTAACTACGTCATCTTAAAATAAAGTGTATCCGCATTTTTTAAAATTATTTAATAATTTTCATATCGCATTCATGCACTTACACTTACATTTATGCATTTTTAATTAAATATTAAGTAAAAAAAAAAATGTTATTGTTTGGGCAACATTAGCTAGAAATAAATGCACACTTGTGAAGCCCAAAAAAAAGTGTATCCATCCATTATAAAAGTAATCCATATGACTCCGAGGGGTTAATAAAGGCCTTCTGAAGCAAATTTATGGGCTTTTGTAAGAAAAATATCCATATTTAACATGTTATAAAGTAAAATATCTAGCTTCTGGCGGACTGGATTATTTTTCTTTTTGGGCTTCAAATTTTGGGCTACCATTCACTGCCATTATAATGCTTGGATTAGCCAGGAGATTTTTAAATATAACTCCGATTCTATTAGTCTGAAAGAAGAAGGTCATATACACCTAGGATGGCTTGAGGGTGAGTAAATTATGGGATAATTTTCATTTTTGGGTGAACTATCCCTTTAATGTTGTCCTAAACCTTCTCTGTTGGAAGCGCAGCTGAGGTCATGAAGGACTCACAGAGAGCCTGACTCTCTAAAAACACAATTTCGTTTGTTAGCAGTACTAAAACACACATCAAACGCTCTTTGTATATATGTGAGTCTCTTTTTCCTAGGCGCAGCCCCGATGGTGCCTCAGATAGATATTACTCAGACCACACAGGCCTTTCTCCATAATGAAAGAGACGTATTAAAGCATCCGCCTGTCTGGAGGGCCACCTCTCATTCTTTCTCCCCTCTCGCCTGCAATGTGTCCATCCTTTTTTACAGTAAGAAGATGGTGCATGCATGCAATGAATAGATTTGGGCCATTATAGATGTTGCCTTTGTAGTCACTTTGCTTTGTCGTGAGAGGAAACAAAAAACAGACGAGAGCGGACGAAGGGGGAGAGATAGTCTCAGGCACCGTTTCTTTCTTTTCGTCATTCCCGACGGGGTGACAGAAACCCCCTTTTTCCCCATTCACTTATTAAAGCTTAATGGAAGGCAGCCGGACTGTCAGGCTGAGGCGCAGCAAGCACGTCTTGAGCTGGAAGCTCCAATTACAGGCGAACAATGGCGGTGGAGCAGTCTAGTTAGAGTAGGTCTTCGGAAGGCAATAGGCCAAGTGCTAAAAGAGTCAGAGCCCAGGGACTAACTGCCTTGCCTTTGCCTCTTTTTTCCTCAGGTCTATTCACTAGCAGTTTGATGTTTGTTGCTTATCACTCTCGATCTCTGTGCACATCTTCTCCCGCTCATCTCTCTGTCTGTCTCTCTCTCTCTCTCTCTATGCCACATCCTTTCATCTTCTGCTGGCTGCCTGTCTCCGGGGATGTACCCTTATTCTTTTATTCCCTGTATCACTCTATTGCTCTCAGTCTCTCTCCCCTTTTCAACCTGTAAGCAGAGAGGCGGCTAATGAAATGCTAGCAGGGTTCTGTTTCTTGTTGAGATCGTGTCATTAAAAACCTCAGGTGGAATATGGATTTTCTTCTAGCAAATAAGCAACCTTCTCAAGGTTTATTAATTACCCGATCTTCTAGCGTGGGGTGAAACAGTTTAGTGTGGTAAAAATAAGCCCTTATCAGCTGTGCTTATGTAACAAACACTTATTCATGCAGTAGTTTCTACAATACATTGGATGCTGCTCTGCTGTGTGTGTGTGTGTGTGTGTGTGTGTGTGTGTGTGTGTGTGTGTGTGTAGTGTAGTGTTTCATGTTAGCACGAGGCCTTACATGCGAGTGTGTGCATTTGTGTGTGTGTGTGTGTGTGTGTGTGTGTATGTATCAGTGGCTTATGGTTCACTGACTTTACTCATTATCTTTTCTCTTTCTATCTCTTGTCTTCTCTTCCCTTTGC